>CM056953.1:15305293-15905293 GCA_029856935.1 Cyclocarya paliurus | reverse complement strand
GCATTTTCATGTTGCGACAAACACTGAAAGTTAACTTTTAATTTACTATCAGATTACTATGTATGTGTGATTGGTAAGAGAACTATTGTTTTATGTATTTATGTTATCATCTATGCCATGTTATGCCATATAACTACATGTTTATTTGTTACACGTAATATTCTATCATAAAATATTTATCTATTACACAATATATTCTGTCACACAATATTTATTAATTACACTTGTCACGTAATGTTATTTCATGTCATGTAATGTTACCTATTACACATTATGTCATGTCATGTACTGTTTATCAGTTTCATGTTACGTCAAGTCATGCATCTCATGTATATGTCACATTATGTTACTTCAAGTCATATGTATCTTCGTTTCATGTCACGTTATGTCTCAAGTACAGTTTGTGTAGTTCAAAACTAGTATTTTCAAGTTCGTTAAGTCTGTTTATGTTTATCAGGACCCTAAGTACTAGAATGAAGTAATATCCGAGTGGAACTCCTTTGTTCATGCTGGAGTGTCTAATCTAGTGTGAAATTCCTTGGGTTGACAAGGTAAAGATTACCAGGTTTTGAATGGGGCCTAATTAACTGGTCACCAGAGCGAAGTTAGACACTAACGCCAATGGTGCACCCACATTTTAATTTCATTTTATACATACTCGTGTTGGTACAGTTACTTGACACGGGATATGTACATTACGTGTTCCACAACATTTGAGATACTTGTGAACTAACATGTATGTTAATGCACTCATAGTTGGTGCATATACATGTGTTGTGATGCGGTAATCAGTAGGGACACATGAATCAAGGGGAACTGTGTAGCACCCATATGGTCACTTTTATTAATCACGCTTAATTATTGAACAAGATTTCAAGTTCATGTATTTCCCATTTATGCTCTTATTATTTAATGTTCAATTCAATTCATATTCAATTTCAGTCAATTCATATTCAAATCAAGTTTAATTCATGTTCAGCTTTGTGTCATGTTTAAGTTCAAGTAAGTTCAATTCTTCTCATGTCAGTTCATGTCATGTTGAGTTTCAAGTTCAGTCCATGCTCAGTTTAAGTCATGTCAATTCATGCCATGTTATATGTTAAGTCAAGTCATGCTTATTTATGATTATAATTAGGCATTCATGCCTTTACTACCATGCCTGCATCCATAAACTGTATGTTAAGTTTCTTATTAATTTGCTGAAATTTGTACCTAAAACTCATCGCGGTAGTCTCAACTACCATTCCCTTGGAATGGTAGATCATGTGCTAGGATCAGGAGATGCAATAGATGACTGAAGGTGGTCAGCTAGATAACGATGGCACGATGCAGAGTTCATCACTTCGATGCTTCATTTCCTCGATAGTCCTATGGCATTTCTTGACCAAGTTGGGCGAGCTACTCGATGGATTAGCCTAGCATTCTATTTAATCACTTGATTAAATCACTTTCACATGTTATTAATGCTTAAAATTCATGTTATGAGATCATTATTCAACCTTTTAAACCTTGAAAATTTTAATGGAGCAAAAAAAATTGGATTTAGGTTTGATAGCATACGAAACACTAGCCAAACCCCCTTTAAACCCAAAATTGAAGCTCATTCAGTTAAGACCCATGAAATTGGACCCTTTTCGCAAGGATTTTGGAGAAATTTTCCCCCCATCTATGGTTGACTAAACTTTGTCCAAAATATCCCCAAGTTGTACTTGATTGGAATGACCCAACTCCTAAATGTGTCGTTTGGATGCTCTAAATCTATCTGGAAGTCGGTCAACTAAGAATTCTGGATTTTTAGCAGCAAATCTGTTTTTAAATTTGAAAGGAGAACTCGTTTTGAGTTGATTGGCTTTTCAGCTGCAGATATGGACGACATGTTTTTGAATTAGCTGGAACATTAAAAAAATATTTTAAAATTAAAAATAGAGGAGACCAAAGGGGGGATCAACTTCTAGCTAGCTGCGTATTGAGGAGAGTCTAAAAAAAATAGACTGGTAGAGAGAAAGAAAAGAGGATTGAAGAAGAAGCTGTAATTCCGAAAGGGAGAACGAAGCTCACGATTTCTGCAATTACAGATTTCTTTTTTTTTTCTTTCTCTAAATTTTAGTTGTTGAATTGTTATTAAGGATACTGAACTCGAATTTATGTTTGAGAAATAATAGGATTATTTTATTATTTATGATTTGCTAGTTTTATTATTCTAGGGCTAGGATGTAGCCATTGAACTTTGGACATAACTTGAGTATGGTTGTATTGAATACCCTTTGTTATTTACAACTGGATGATTTCAGTTTTCATTTTTGCAATTTACTGGCCATGAATTGCATGCCTAAAATGTTGAATGAAGTAACGATAGTTGAAGTTCAATATTAGTTCGTGAATTCATCAAACTTTGGCAATGTAGTTTAGAAATAAATACACACCTTTATTACCTATATTCAAGAATTCCACAGAGTATAATAAATTTATATTAATATTGGTGTAGGTGTTATATCTTGAAAGAGGATAACACATAAAGAAAGGAATTCGATCATTGTAATTAGCAAAATATTAATGCAAGCAACCAGATTTTATTGAAGGAATTTAATTGATGAAATCCAAGCCCTAGAAACTTTTCATATTTGGTTTTTCAGGTTAAGAATTTGCAGTCAGTCACATTAATTCGGGATCATCTAAATAATATAGAAAACTTTATAAATTAGTATTTGAATCTTCTCCTTGTGGAAACGATGAGAGTTTGTAGCAATCTGGCCCAATAATTTTAAGGTCAGAATATTGATAATTTTTATTAAAATTACATTTAATGGGTCATATAAGATAAGCTCATGAGCGATAAATTATTGAAATTGAT
This sequence comes from Cyclocarya paliurus, assembly GCA_029856935.1. NCBI lineage: Eukaryota > Viridiplantae > Streptophyta > Magnoliopsida > Fagales > Juglandaceae > Cyclocarya > Cyclocarya paliurus. Next base: position 15,902,442 of record CM056953.1, on the reverse strand, counting down.
TAGGAGTTTTAAATAGGATCAATAACTAGGTTAAATCCTATTTATTACATATTAAATAGGATCAATAACTAGTCTCATATGCAATATCAGTCACTATCAATCCTACGGTAATGAACTACTAGATCATATTTTAAAATTCAAACTCTCTTATTGAATGATTGCGACTAAGTCCAACTCGAACTCGTCGGCACACTCTCCCAAATCTCTCTATAAATATCTTCCCTTCCGTGTGTTATTTGGAAAAAATCATAAATCTCCACAAGTGCAGCGGCCGAACCCAAGATATCCAGTTCAGCACCATGATAGATTTTGTGTAAAAAAATTTATGAAGCAATACTACAAGGTAAGTAGTTTGATAATAAATTAGGGTTAGCATGCATCAGTTAGTTATATATATTATTATTAAAGCTAGTCCTTTCGTTAGTATTTTTGTAGCACGTATGTCTTGCTATTTGCAAGCACGCCATTCATCATATTTCATTCCGCATATTATAGTTATGTGTGTATTATACATTTCATGCTTCTCACATTACATAAAACATGTAAGCTTTCATAAGATCAAGTGTAAGATAAGTTCAAAACAGTTAATCAGATGGTCATTCATATGCATGGTACAAATGCAGTTCCAAAGTGAATGTGCAAGCCATGGACTCAAACATGGTCCACCATATTATGTCAAAATACTATCAGCGGCTCCCCTTGTGGCCCAGGGATGTGGGGCCGGTGCACAACCTCACACATAGGGTTAAGTGTGTTAGCCAGTCAGATAAATCAGATCAGTCAGTTAATTCAGATAAAATCAGTCATGCATAACATAAGTGTCAGTATGATCAATCATTATTTTAAACTCTCAATATGAAAAAAAATATATTCTATAAAAATCTTATGTTAATTATGTTTACGTTATGATGGGTTTCTTACTAATTCATTGACTCATTTTAGTTGTTTTTATGTTTTTAAACCACCCCAGGTCAGAATATTTATGAAAGTAGGGCTGCAAGACGAGACTTGATCCAAGGAAGCATGACAAAGGCCTAGATCATGTGCATAGATTTTAAGTCAGGATTTTTATTGTAACAAAATTTGAGAAATTTTAATAAATGATTCCGCACTCTCTCTTATGATCTTATTATTTTAATAAAGAATGATTTTATTTATAGAATCTTTGTACTTGACGCTTTGTTTAGAAAACAAAAACAAATATAGTTTTTAGTCTGGTTCAGTAGTAGCACAGCGGCTCCTGAGAGTTTTTAAAAGTGACTTTATTCTTAAACGTGGGGAGTGGGCTGTTACACAAAACAACTTATGAAATCATTTTGATTGTTAGAGTTCATGTTCAATTTCACGTTAAGTTCATCTTCCGTTTCAGTTCATGTTCACATTTATGTCTAAGTTCATGCTCAAGTTCAAGTTCATGTTACGTTAAGTTCAAGTTCATGTTATTCAACCTCAAGTACACGTTCAGTTTATGTTCAAGTGAGTTGACGTTCAAGCTCATGTCATGTGAAGTTTAATTTCAATTCAGTCTATGTTCAAGTTCAAGTTATGTCAGTTCATGCCATGTTAAATGTCAAGTCACGTCAAGTTTATTTATGATCATGTATGCATTCATGCTTTCACTGTCATGCATGCATTTTTGACCTGTATGTTAAGTTATCTCTTAACTTGCTAAGATTTGTAATCAAATTTCACCGTGGTAGTCTTAACTACCATTCCCTCAGGAATGGTAGACCATGTGCCAGGATCAGGAGGCTCACCAAAGGTTGACCGACTGGAGAGAGTCGATTAGATGATGACGACAGGACACGGAGCTCATAGCGTTAATGGTCTAATTTATCGTTAGTATTATGGAATCCTTGATTGAGTTGCGTGAGCCACTCAATGGATTAGCCTAGTAGTTGCTTTAGTTTCTACTTGTACTTAAAGATCTCAGTCTCCAGTACCCTCATGCTAAAATCAAGAAGGTCTATCACTTTAATGTTTATGTATTATGTTTAAGAATTATTTGGGATATTATTAGTTGGTGCATAGTATTGCTAAAAAAAATTACCTACTGCGAATATTGCATATTCTTATATGTATGCTAGGTGCATTGCATCTTTAATTGTTATGAACGAGGGCAGGTAACCTTGTGTTGCATGTCTCGATACTTCAGATGTCCGTCTGATCCCAAGCGAAATCTGGAGGAGTCACAAGGTGGTATCAAAGCAATACGTCTCTGTGTTTAAATCCACATGTTCTTAGGAATTGCACCAAATATTAGTTTTTGTTAGGCTTGAATTTCTTAAATTATAAGAGTTAGTAAGTGGTTTTTATATGCATGCCCGTTTATTTAAAGAAGTGACACATGACTTGTAGTAGAATGCCTCGGAGTCCTAGTGGAGATATCAATCAAGAGAACCAAAATCCCATGATGGATAGGGAATAAGGATTTACTGAGGCTATACGTCTGCTAACTGACGTGCTTAGACATCAACAACAACAACAAGTACAACCACCTAGGACCAAAGTTAGGGTTGTTCTTATGAGAAGTTTCTAATCCACCGATACCAAACTTTTCTAGTAATGAAGACCTCTAAGGGCAGAAAAATAGATTATAGATCTCGAAAGGACATACAAGATATGCAGATGCATAGAGGACCAAAAGGTTCTATACACTGGATACCTATTCCAAGTAGAAGCTGGTATATAGTGGGATACTTGTTGATGTCGTGTTTCGCAGCCCGAGTAGTACCATGATGACCAAGCTCACCCCACTTGCAACTTAGAGGGAGAAAAGGCTTCGGTGACATCCAGGGTCACTCCGATGCCAAAGTCAATAAATAATCCTCTAGTGACGAGAAAAGCTCAGAAGATTAGAAAGAACAGTAAAAGGGTTTCGAGAGAGAAAGCCCTCCCGTACAAGGGATGATTATTATATATACCTAATTCAGAATCCACAACCGAAGGAGATCTTGACGTGTCAAGTCGTACCTAAGTTAGATCTGCTACCACTCATTCCGTGCTGCAACAGTATTTCAGTCCGCTGCTTTGGCGGCAGAGGGAGATCGTCGCATGTCAAGCCATGCTTGGTCAAACCTGCTGCCACCTTTCTACCAAGGTGTGTTAGGTCGTGGTCAAGCCATCCTGCGTACTCTGGTGACACGTCGTCGCCATCCTGCGTACTTCGGTGGCACGCTGAGCCATCCTGCGTACTCTGGTGGCACGTCGAGCCATCTTTCTGACACATGCATCAAATGCGACGTGCCTTGAGTCTAACGAGGCCATGATGGGGCACGTCCAGCCATTAGCGTAGAGTAGGGCATCCTGCACAGTGCCATACGGTACGACTCGGTAGGTTGTCAAGTCCTTAGACACTCTCCTTAGTGTATCTAAGCTCGGTGCCGAAAGGCCTTCCCGAGTGATTTGCGGTTATGGGCTAGACACACAGTCCTGCATGGTAGAGTGTCCTGCATCGATACGGTAGAGCTCGGTAGGTTGCTAAGTCCCAAGACACTCTTCCTTGGCATATCCTAGCCCAATGCTGAAAGGCCTTCTCGGGTAGGTTTACGGTTATGGGCTCGGCATGCGGTCTTCTGGCCCGGGCTCTTAGCCCACGACAAGGTCTCATCTAAGGGCCTGGGGTTCCGTAACTTGACCTCCTTGGGCTAGGCCCCCGGGATGAGCCCCTCCCTCACACAGATGATTGGTAGAAACACACCGTCCTAATCCTTGTCAATGAGACAAAAGGCTTCTCAGAACTCTACCACCTAATCTTCTGTCAATGCATCTGCCACGCTAGCTGGGTTTAAAGCTTTGATACTGTATGTAATCAACTGAGAGACACACAGAGCTGTTGCTTAATTTCCGAGGGGAGAAAACTGCTGGATTTTCAAGAGAGAATGGTTAATTATTGAAATTGGGTTTCAGAGAAGTTATCATATATATATATATATATATATATATATATAAATATATAAATATATATATTATATAAAAGAAGTTTCCATTCAAAGCATGCAGTAGGAAATATATAAATAGATATATATATATATTGTAATGGTCAAACACACGTGCGAGAAATTCCCATTCAGCGTTGGAGATTTTTTTTTTTTGATGGAAATAGACTTCATTTCATTCAATGAATTCCAAAGTTACATCTGTGACTTATCAATACAGGAAAAATCCAGACTACAAGTCAAACTAATCATCTGATCTGTAGTACCTCCGTACATAAATTTCTTTATGACGGACTTTGTCTTAACTTCTATAAAAACTCTCCTAAACAAACCTTCAGGTTTATCTAAGAGAATAACGTTCTGTAAAAACAGAACTAAACGACTTCTCTCCAAAAGAAGAGAAGCACTATCAACCTCCATCCTCCCTAGGAGGAGGGGTACTATCACACCGCTTCTTCCTAAAGGAAGAACGGAACTCAACTGCTATGGACACTAAGTCCAATAGCCTATTTCTTTTATTAATAAAACATAAACAAAATACCAAACATTAAAAAAACACTGAAAAACAAAAAAGTACTACATAAACATAAAAACACAAGAAACAGTCCTAGGGTTTCATCTCTAACTTGCACAGCCGCCCCCCTTCTTTTTTCTCTTTTTTCTTTTTTTCTCTTTTTTCTTCTCCTGCTGCCTTCCGCTACCTTCGCATCCTCCTCTGCCCCGTACCCCCTTCTGCCCCCTTCTCCGCCTACGAGCACCAGCTCCGCCCCAGCACCGGCGAAACTCTCACCTTCGAGCCAGCATCGCTGATTTCCTTCCTACTACCAACAACCCCGCATGAGCACCTCGCACACCCCGAACTACCTACTTCCCTCATGCCCAAGCCGATCTGCTCCTACCGCCGCCACATGCCGATCACACAACCCATGCGTCGTCTGGCCCAGCAAAACGGTTTCACCGTTGAAGCGCACCGGATACGCCCATCGTTCGTCGGCCATTTCCTCCATTTCCTCCATCGTTCGTCTCGCCCAGCAACGGCTTCACCGCTGAGGCGCACCGACTGCACCCACTCGGCACCACCAGCTCGAGCACCGGCCACCAAACCAGAACCATGGCAAGACGGTGCTCCCTTCCACTCATATCTCGACCAGAACCATTTTGTAGCAGGGGTCAAAAAGCAAAATGTAGAATAGAGGCCAAAATGATGCTGAGACAAACCACCGGAAGAGCATTCTTGCTTTATTAGATCTGAAAATAAACACAAAACAAAACTAACAAAACACAGACCCAAAACAGATAGGAAGGAAATGAAATGAAATGAGGGGGAGGGAGCTCTCCCTCCCCCCTCCAGGACGTTTCGATTTGACAGAGGTGTTTAGAGAGAAGGTAGAGGTTCTCTCTCTAGGAAAATGTGTTTCTAGATAGCTGTTTCGTTGGAGATTTTCAAGTACTCAGTCTAGGATCAGTGGTTCAACCATAGAAATTTCTATATGATATTTATGATTGGCCTACCATGAGCATTAATCGCCTCATTTGGATATATAAATACTCTTAAACCATCTTATCTCATCTTATATCATTAATACAACTTTCTCAAATTCTTATGCAAAATATAACAAATAATTTAATTTTTTAAAATCTCATAATAATAATAATATTAAAAAATAATATTTTATTCAACTTATCTAAAACTATTTCATCTCACTATCCAAACCAACTTGTCAACAAGACCATGACTTTGATTTGCATTTTTTTTGTTTTTTTTTTTGAATTTGGATAAAAGGATATGCTCTTGTTAATAATTCTTGGAATTGAATATACTCCTCGGTTTGAATATAAATAAAGAAAGCGGGTTTGAATTGAATATATCATTTGGCAAAGTGATTGCATCGAGAAAAGAGGGGAAATTCACGGTGCAGCAAAAGTTTCTATACCGTCGTTCACTAGGTCGGTGTAAAACGAATATAAGTCCAAATCCGGTGAAAACAATTAGAACTTGAAACCGGTGCCGTAGAATTTAGGTAGTTTATTTTGTTCCACTCATTTGCTTAGAATTTTGTGAAAAAGTCAAATTAAAACTAAAAAATTTATAAAAAAAAATTATTTAAACAAATTCTCAACTCTTTTCATCCACTTTTGCAAATATATATACAAAGCATGTTTTTTTTGTTTCAAAATAATTGCGCAAAGATTACCGGAAATGAAGAAAGTATTTTCTCCGGCGAATTCAGAATTTGGGTAAATTAGAAATAATAGCAATATGTTTGTGCAAAACAAACCCGTAGTGTCTAAATACTAATCATAATCAAATCATAAGTAAAACTCTATTGAAAGTCAGAATCTTGAAAAAATTAATCATCAGGAATGTTTGCTGGAACGAGATGTCCCAATGTGTCTCGCAATCCTAAATCTTAATTCTTGCCAGATCGAGTCTTGAGCGAGTATCGCCAGTGTGTAGCGAACTCTGTTTCTAGCTAGTGTATCTTGGTTGGCTGGTCATCAAGCGACATTATAGGGAACTCTATGTCAAGCCTAGCTTCCTTCTTGTGCTTTCTGTTCCTCCTCAAGCCCATTAATCTTGCTGCTTTCAAGCCCTCGATATACTTTATAGCAATTTAATATACATATCAATAACTAAGGTCTCGTTTGTTTTCGAAGATGAGATAAGATGATTTGATATTAAAATTAAAAAGTAAAATAAAATATTATTAAAATATATTTTTTAATATTATTTTTGTTTTGGGATTTAAAAAAGTTGAATTTTTTATTTTATTTTGTATTGAAATTTGAAAAAATTGTAATGATTATGTGAGATAAGATGAGATGAATTTGAAAAAGTTGAATTGTTTATTTATTTTGTATTGGGATTTGAAAAAGTGTAATGATGAGATTGAGATGAGATGAGATGTTTTTCGAAAACAAACAAGACCTAAAATATTGAATGGCTATTGCATCTTAAATTTGCCATCTCCAATCAAAATAAATAATTAAAATTCACTTAAAATATTTATTCATATATAGCACTCCACGAGATGTGGTAGCGATGAAACCAACTAAACTACTACAGCTAAAATTGGATATTACATATTTATATCCCTTAGAACATGATGTATTGCATAAACCTTACTACTGTTAATTGAGTCTATAGTTTTATGCTTGCAAGTCTAATAAAACTTAAAAAAGTGCAGTGGTAAAATACAACAGTGACAACATTAGTTACTTCAGCTAGCTTCCAAATCCCGTTGATCACCTTCCATAAATCACCAGCAAATCTACCATCAAAAGTATTTTAATAACATAATTAGCTTGACGACAACAACCAATATCATTTAAAGTAATATTCATATCCAATTGCATGAGTAATTGTATTCTTTTTTTCTGTTTTCCTTATACTGAAACATAAAAAAGTCATACCTGACAACATTACTCCTCATGGCTCATATCTATCAAGCCATATATCACTCACGGCTCCATCCTTGATTTCTGTGAGCTCTTCGTCTATGGTTCACGTGTGCTTGTCTTCGACGGTTTTCTATTATAATATACAACCGAGGGAAGATCTTAAAAAATATGTCATCAGCATGTTTGTAGTAGCACATCCTCCACCTCTTCCAAAACATAAGAGGCCCAACAGCAATTGCAAAACCAAAAACAAATCCCAATTCAACACTTAAGAAGTTCCAATCAATTCCAATCCTAGAATTCGAGTCAGATTCTCTAGATGTTGGAGTTGAAGATCCCGGCCCTTCACCTTTGCAATGTTGTTCTAAAGGAAAGCCACATAATCCTATGTTCCCCTTGTATGAAGAATTTGAGAATGTAGCAAATTGCTTGATTTGTGGAATTTTTCCCGACAATTGATTGAACGAAAGATTGAGGACAGATAGAAAAATTAGACCATCTGCGAGTTGAATAGGAATCTCACCAGTAAGCTTATTGCTTGACAAGTCTAGTGACTCAAGATGACTTAATTTTCCCAAAGATTGTGGAATATTGCCTATGAAACCATTGTGAGACAAGTTGAGGACATATAGTGATTTGAAATTTCCAATTTCTTTTGGTAGAGGCCCTTCAAAGTTGTTGCAGGAAAGGTCAAGGATGGTGACAACGGTTAGGATCTTCACCAGATTCAGAGATAGACCTTTGACAATAATTGTCACCTGATCTTGATAATCAAAACGATAAATAGAACCAAAACCATACCTAGCAATAAAGTTTCTATGAATATGCTCCAACTCCGCTTCATCTTTATCAGCCATCAATGCCTTTAAGATGCCAAAGGACTTTTCTGTTAGCTTACCGCTGAAATTGTTTGAAGCTAAATTTATAATTTGAAGCATTGGCCAAGTGGCATTAGACTCCATACAATCAATAGGTCCATCAAACTTGTTTGATCGCAAAACAAGGACACGCAGCATGGATATATTCTTCAAGTAACATGGGAAAATATCCTGAATGTTGTTATTCCCGATGTCCAAGAACTCTAAATTTTTGCACTTGGCCAAAGATTTTGGCAACTTTCTTTCTAATTGGTTTTCACCAAGATCTAAAGTTTGCAAACTACAATTGCTACGGAACGTATCAGGAATTTTACCCGAGAGGTTGTTTTTCCTTAAATTCAGCACCGCTAGATCAGTTGCCTCAAATAAGCAATGGGGGACCATGCCACTCAAGAAATTGTTAGATAAATCCAGAACACTAAGATCCGTAGCATTACAAATTGATTCGGGGATACTCCCATAAAATTTATTGCTTGAAAGAAAAAGGAATTGAATATTAACCATGGATTTAATGAAGCTAGTTGGTATGCTCGAGTGGAAATTATTCCTGGACAAATCCAAGTAATAAAGAAAACCTGCAGTGCGAATCGGGAGTTGTCCTTGGAGTTTGTTGGAGCTTAGATCCACCCTCTTCGAGAAAGAAAAATTGAGAAAAGGCCTTTCTAGAGTCACCAAGTGGTTATTGGAGAGATTTAAGTGGTCCAGTGTAGTAAAGTCCCAAATCCAGTGGGGTATTTCTCCATGAATTTGGCAGTTTGAAAGGTCTAGCTCGTATAAGTCAGATTGGTTTCGCAAGAAATCTGGAAATCTTTTCAACTTGATAGAAGCCAATCTCAAAGTTGAAAACTGGGGAAAAGAGAATAGTGAAAAATTAATTCCACTATATTCAATTGAGAGATCATTGTATGAAAGATCAAGAAAGGTAAGATCCTTTAATTTTTGAGTCATGCTAAACTGCCAAGAGCCATTGAAGTTATTCGAAGAAAGATCAAGCCTCCAAAGAGAAGGTAGCTTGAACAGAGACATGGGAATTTTACCTTCCAAGTTGTTGTGACTTAAATCAAGATCACTCAATAGGTAAGGAGGAGCAATTGAAAATTCATCAAGTTGGCCAGAAAATCGATTGTTTTCAAGGCTTAATTCTTGCAATGCTGGAAGGGAAAAAAGAGAAACTGGAATACTCCCTTCTAGTGAATTGGAACTCAAATCAAGAGTCTCCAAATTCATAAGATATACCCATCGAGTGGAAGTAATCTGACCTGTTAAATCATTGTTGGAAAGGTATATTGTTTTCAGATTCTTGCTCATGCTTAATGATGGAATTGGTCCAATGAATCTGTTCATCGACAAGTCCAAATGAAACAATTTGGTGAGATTTGCCATTGACTTCGGGATTTCTCCACTGAAATTGCAAACAGAAAGATGGAGTTCAGAAAATAGTTTGAGATTCCCAATAGAATATGGCAATGACCCTGAAAACATTGTATTGCTGAGGACGAGGGTTTGAAGAGATCCATTAGATGGAAATTCTAGCAAGAAACCTTCAAGTTCATAATTATATGACAGGTCAACCATTTGCAGTGTTGGAATTTGAAAGATCCTTTCTGGAAATTTTCCATTCAACGAAGAGACTACGAAAATCAAGGTTGTCAAATTTCTAAAGTCTGCAAAAAAATCAGGAATCGGAGCAGATAAATTGTTATAGCTCATATCAATAACAGAGAGTGATTCAAGAGTCGCCAAGCACGGATCAAAAGGCCCTGACAGATTACAATTTGACAAGCTCAACACTCTTAGATTTGGTAGTGAAAATGATAATGTTGGGCCCCACTCATACCCTTGCATTGATATATCCACATCATTGAGATAAAGTTCCGTAAGCTTCGAAAGGTTTTGAACAAGCATATTTAGATTTGGATTCTCAAGCTTCAACCCAGAGAAGCTTAAATCAAGACTAACCAATCCTTTTAAATGCGAAATTGTAATTGGAATTTGTCCCTCAAACCAAGTATTCGAAAGGTTTAAATAAACCAAATTCGACAACTTGTTAAATTCTGAAGGAATCTTAGACCTGTTGAAGTAGTTGTATGCTAAATTCAGATTCTGAAGATACTGAAGCTTGAAAAGGCTGCTTGAATTGTAAAGTGGACATGAGATAGAGTCATTGGTGAGGTCGAGACCAATAACACGTCCCTTGTTGCAGGTCACGCCTTCCCATGAGCAACAATCCATGCTTTTGTTCCAGTGCACCAGTTTTGTAGATGAAGCACTGTCAAAAATGAGGCTATTCTTCAATTGCAGCAACAAGGATTTCTGATTGGTAAGACATTTGCCGACAACCATAGGAACATAGAACGTGATAGAAAGTAAGCATATGGGCATGAAGAAAAGCCATGAAAGGAGTACTGGAATTCTCATTGAATGATGTAATAAGCTGAGACACCCACAACAGGAAAAAAAAAAAAGACAAAAAATGTAAGCAAAGTTCAGTCAATTTGTGCTGCCAAAAATAAATGCTGATACATCATTTGGTTGAGTAAAATATAGGAAAGAAAAAGACGGTTGGGGAACTTACAATAGCAGGAAGATACAGTACTGCTCCAAGAGATCGTGTCGAGTATAACATCCGTTACAGGATTCCTGTCTTCTTTCACGTTCACCAGCTCATATTTATTATTTTAGTTCAAGTGAAGTCTTCCACTAAAGTCTTTCAAATATATATTGTTGTGTTAGTGGAAGACTTTCAAAATCAAGCATAGCCTACTCACGTCCTTCACTTGAACTAAAATAATTGTAATTAAATATATATATATATATATATATATATATATATATATATACTTTGAAAGTCTTCCACTAACACCTTCCACTAACACAACAGTACTGCTAAAGTCTTCCACTAACACAACAGTACTGCTATGCTTGACTTTGAAAGTGTTCCACTTGAGCATGTTCATTGAGATGTGAAAGTATATTTTTTTTTAATTGAAAGAGGATAAACGTTCGCGTCGATATCTTCCTTTTGAATCTAAATAAAATTCCACTTATTGATTATCTTACAGTTGATCTCTAGATCTCTTTAATTCTCTAACTCTCATCCCATAAACTTTTTAATTTCAAAAATTTATTTATAATAAATAAAATATATTTCAATGACATGTGGATGAAGACTTCATGTGTGTGAAAACAAGAAATCTTGCACAACTTCTAAAGACATTGTCGGGAGGCGCAGGGCAGGTTTGGCACGTAGAATTAAACATAAAATTCTCTTATCATCTCATCTCATTATTATAATTTTTTTAAATTTTTATACAAAATATAAAAAAAAATTTAATTTTTTCAAATTCCATTTCAATTTTTTTAAATCTCAAAACAATAATAATATCAAAAAATAATATTTTAAACTTTCATCTAAAACCAAAAATTCTCATCTTGCCATCCAAACCTGTAATTATTCAAAACGTTTTAGAAATTTTGGAACTATTAATTAAGTCGTGAGAATATCATATATGGGTTGTGCTACTTTTTCAAAAAACTATAGGTTGTGCTACTTTTTGCTTATCAAAGAAAAGCACAAGTACTAGTAGTAGTTCTAACATCAAATTTGAGTCTTTTAGGATATGTTAGCTTAACAAATGCCAAACAGTGCCAAACTTTAAAATATCATAAACTTGAATAAGAGATTCTAATCCTAGAATGTCTCTCATTTCAGCCTATGCTACGTTTACGTTACACACGACTTTCTGTAAGTTAGCTTCTAACTTACTTGTGGTATTTTTATATATGTAAGGTGTTAAGCTACATTAAATATGTTCATGCTTTATTTATGCCTATTTAATTGTTTTATAATATGTCATACTTTAAAATATCCTAAACTTGAATGAGAGATTCTAACCCTAAAATGTTTCTCATTTCAGCCTATACTACATTTACGTTACACACGACTTTCTGTAAGTTAGCTTCTAACTTACTTGTGGTATTTTTATGTATGTAAGGTGGTAAGCTACATTAAATATATTCATGCTTTATTTATGCCTATTTAATTGTTTTATAATATGTCATAACATGTTTGCTACATGATTATTTGTTACATGCCATGAATGTCATGTCATAAGCATACAAGCACATCACGAAAATATTTTAAGTCATGCATGAGTCGTTTTATTTTATCAATACCCCAAATTCTAGAATGATGGATTATCCTAGTAGAACTCCTTTATCAATTCCAGGGTGTTTAAAATTGAGTGGAATCTCTTGGGTTGACAAAGTACAGTCAACAAACTTCAAATAGGACCTATGTAACTAGTTTCTGGAGTGAAGTCAGGCACCAAACATCGGTGGGTGCCGAAACATGCTACAAATACAAGCTATGGACTAACCTAAGGGTAAAGCTTCATGAATGATGTACTCACAGCTAGTGCAAGGACCTATGATATGGTGTCATACCGACAGGAGCACACTGTTTATGGGGAATCGTGGAGCGTCCATTATCACGTAATAAACATGTATACGTATAAATGTCTCATGTTCACGCAAGCAGGCACACCATGTTCATGTCAAGTTATTATGTTTCTTAGTCATATCTTGCATAAGCAAGTTCATTTTCATCAAGCATACATGTCTCGTTACTATCATGCATGATTATTTATACTATTGGTAGTTTAGGAGTTTTACCTGTTGAGGTTTTATAAATCTTATTGTGGTAGTCACAACTACCATTCCCCTTAGAATGGTAGACGATGTGTCCAGGAGTAAAGGAACAACGCATGACTGATTGCACGAGGTTGAGTAGGCCGAGGAGGACCTTAAGGGAGCTCTTGGAGTCGATCATCCAATTCCTGGATATTATTTTGGAGCTTATAGCTGAGCTGCATGAGCGACATGGCATTTAGATTAGATTTCTATTATGTTTGTAACTATGGAGGTTTGTCTCTAGTACTACGTTGTTTTTATTACAGACTTGTTGGACAGATGATATAACTTTTGATATATGAATATTGATGGAAAAGGTTTTATGTTTTGATATTAGCATTCTGGTACATTGTGTATTGCTAAAAAAAATTATGCGTTGTGTTACTGTATATTGTTAGAAGTATACTAGGTACATTGCATTCTTAACTGTTATGAATGTGGATATGTAACTTTGTATTGCATGTCCCGACGCTTCAAACTCAATCAAATCCCAAGCGGAGTTTGGGGTGTCACAACTTAGATGGTGAAGCATGGGAGAAAGAACTAGGTGGCTCACGATTTGCTATCTTGGAGGAGAGAAACCCAGGCATGTTGTCCCAAACTTGAGGAAGGTGCCATAGATGCCAACCCTAGGAGAAGGAGAGCACATGATGGGTTCTACAGGTATATATGCTAGGGCTTTATCTTGGAGGGGTGATTTTTAGATAGGTTTCGGTCTTATGTAAATTGGGTTATTGGTATGGTAACTTTGGGTTGTTCTTCTTGAGCCTTGTATGTGCTAGAAATCTTTTCTGGTTTAACCATAGGTTAGACTATATAATGGGCCTAACTAACTCATGGGCTTGCCTATAATTTCATGGGCCAAGTCACTCAATAAATTCTCATCGGTTGGATCTTGCGTCCAAATAAGCCAAACTTGTCCAATAAATACTCTTGAACTTTTAAATAATTTCTTAAATATATACTCATTAAATATGGGCCCACTTGTTCAATAAACATTAAATGTGCTTTAACTCAATTAACCTACCATAATAAGTTTTTGGGTTAGTTCATATATTCAACTTATGAGATAAACCTTCGTCTACCTTCCCTAAAATTTTGGTCGGTTAATACTATCCAAAATCATCATATAAGTATCATAAGACATTAAAATAAGCTCTTGGTCCTATGGGCCCAATAAAAATTCTTAGCTAACCTCAATAAATTTAGAGTCTATAGACTTCTCTAATGTGGCCCATTAAATCTAATTTGGATCCAATAAAATTATCCTCATTTTATAGATAATAATATTGGACCAGGTTCTTCCATTGTGTGCCTAGCCACCTATGTAACTGCACACTCATCCTCGCACCATCTTTTGAAGGTGGATCCCTAGTCTCTTTGCCACTTCCGCAAGCCGCTGAGCCTTCTTTAGCTTCTGAGTGTTTCGTACTGTGTGAGTTGCTGATATAGTTAAAGCAGCCCAATTTGTTGTCAAATATTGAGCTTTGGATCGGTTGTAGATGACCTGTTTGATTTAGGCCCCGTTTGGATTCGGAAAGTGTTTCATATCATCTCATCTTTACAACTTTCTCAAATTCCCACACAAAATATAATAAATAATTCAACTTTTTCAAATCCCAAAATAATAATAATATTAAAAAATAATATTCTTGTTATGGAGTGTTTCACTACAACCACCTCATGATCATCTGCAACCAAAGAATAAGATGGCTTGGGGGTTCAAGGGAACACCTCCGATGCTTAAGTCAGTGACTGAAAATAAGTCCTTCACGGCGTCGTTTCGAATTCACACTTTGTGTCCTTCACCCGTCAACTCAACTCACTTCCTATTTAAGGCTCCTAGGGTCTTCTTTTCCCTCCTCTTTTGAACTCTTTGCTCTTTCGCATTTCTTGCTAACTACCTGGGTTCTTGCTTTCCGTCTAGACAATCTTCCCTTTTTTTCTTGTGATTTCTCTCCTTCATTCATGGCTTCTTCTTCCAACGGAAAGGTCATGGTTTCGGCTCGTGGCCCTTCACCACCCTGCGACTCCTTTCCTCAAGTCGTCGTTGCTCCTCCAGCATCCTTATTTGTGGGTCATCGATGGTCCTCAAATGTTTCTCTTCGTAAACTTGAGAATGCCTGAAACAACTTCAACATTCCTAATTCTATTCATCTGAAGGTACCCACTTCAATGCAAAAGGCTATTGATGTGAAAGGTAGGGTCATTCTGTCATTCTTTATCTTGCTATGTTCACCATGGGGCTTCAATTGCCCTCCGTGCGGCCAGTCCGCGATGTTTTAGACATGCTAGGGGTTGCCCCTACTCAATTGGTGCCCAACGCTTGGAGAATTTTGATAGCATGTTGCGTTTTGTGGTGAAGGTTCTTGAAACCTGTGGGCGATGAGTACCATGACCTAACAACTCGTGAATTTCTGTCCCTACATGGGTTTAGGCGTTTGGAGGGGAATATTTGTAGTTTGAAATCTCATCGTAAACTAGATGAATTAGAGCGCAAGTATTCTCATGCGAAAGATTGGGGAAACAATTTTTTCTTTCTCTCTGGCTCGGGTTGGGAATTTCCTGCTGATGCTATTAAGGTTCTTCTTGTGAGGAGGGACGTGTGAAGTTAGTAAAGGCTTGGGCCCAGGCACATTTCAAGTTATGCTTTTCAGATGTGCTTTTGGCTCCTAGCAATATTGAGAAGTTTCTGATGGTTCCTAGTTGGGCCCACATATCAGCTCGTGATTTTCTGGGTGCCCCCTCGCCGGCGGTTGATTTAAAGAGGAAAAATCGTCCTAGTTTAGGTGGGTAAAAGAAAAGAAAACTTAAAAGAACTCATATTTCACCTCATTCCGATGAGTCTATCTCATCAAAGTGTGATTCCTTGCCTCCTCTCACATCGAGTGGAGGAATTAAGTTGGCTCATCCTTGGGAGAAATGGCAACCCAGGTAACTGGGGGTGTCTAGTTGGCAGCTCCTAGGGAGGAACCAAGTAAACTGTCCACCTTTGTGGCTCCACCAACCCTTTCCTTGGATGACATGATGGGTTTAGTCGAGGAGGACCTTGAGGCCATAATTACGGCAGAGGTTGCCACTAAAGCTGTTGCTCAGCCTTCAATGACAACAACCGACGATTTGCATAAAAAAGGTGACAACCTTCCTTTGGGGGAGGATAACGTTATCGTTTTGAATCCTGACTTGCTTATAGTGCCTTCATCTACACCCGCGGACTTTCAACCCTTCGAGGCTCCTCTGTCTTCATTGCCTTTACCTCCATCGGTCATTGCTCAGTCCTTTGATGTTCCCAAGGAATCTCCAAGGGTGGAACATGCTGGAGAGGAAAATGTTTAAGAAACAACAGCAGTGTTTGGTTCACTAATTGCCTCGACAGTTTCTGGCAGAGTTACTCCCGACTTACCATTTGTGTTACCAGCACTTTCCCTTGCTAGTGGTAGTAAGGTTTCGATTCCTTTTCCGCCATTTAGTGTCTCACCCAGAGGAGATGGCAAACCATCCTTGATTGCTCCCAAGGAGGACCTTCAAATTAATTAGGCAGCTCCTTGCCAGGATGAAGCTGAAGTCTGTTCGGGTCCTCATGTTGATGCACCTGCAGGCATTTCTTCTTTTGTTCCTCTTAGACCAACCGAAGGTGCTTCTGCTAGGGGACTTTTTGCTACCGCCTTTTTCCAAGCCCTCAATCCGAGAGGTTTTTCTAGTTTGTGCCTGTTGAACTCCCCGCCGTCCCCATGTACTCGCCGTGGAGAGGCTATCAACGTTGTTGTTCAACATCTCAGAAGCATTTTTGCACCATTAATTTCCTTGTGTTCATTTTCCCTTTCTGCATACTTTGATCATTAGTTCTGAAGAAGATCTTCTTCTTTTTTTAGGGGGTTGATCGCCTTGCTGCTAACTTGGTGGAAGATAGGTTACAACTAGAGGAGGAGAGGAATCAAATGGCCAATGAGTTGAACCAGCTGGAAGTTCATTCCCGCACAGGTGATGGCGAACAGGCTGGCCTCCGTGCTCAAGTTGATTCACTTTGGGAAGAGTTGGCAAGTTTTTCTTCGGATGCCAAACATATCTCTGACTCTAATGATGGAGTTTATCTTCCTTCTCAAGAAGTACTCAGTCTTGGATCAATGGTTCAACCATAGAAATTTCTATATCATATTTATGGCTGGCCTCCTATCGACCATGAGCATTAATCGACTCCGTTTGGATACATAAATACTTTCAAACTGTCTTATTAACCATAACATAATGTTTTTTTTTTTGAATTTGCATAAATAGTTAATAATTCTTGGACATATCATTTGGCAAAGTGATTGCATCGAGAAAAGGGGAAATTCACGGTGTAGCAAAACTTTTTATACGGTTCACTAGGTCGGTGTAAAACGAATATAAGTCCAAATCCGATAATAACAATTAGAACTTGAAACCGGTGCCGTAGAATTTAGGTTGTTTATTTTTTCTTGTAAAAGAAAAGAAGAATTAAATAACATCAGTATTCCCAAATTATCCTTGTCAAAATTACTTTTCCATCTTTGCAAATTATCATCTTTATAACTCAAATGAATGGACTCTAATGTGAGCAATTCATGTAGCATACAGGTAAGAAAACAGGTCTAATGGGTCGTCTGGTATGTTATATATCGTAAAATGTTTAGGCTATGACGTTTGGTTCCAACCGTTTTTAAAAAATCTTAAAAATGCTTATCAACTTCAAACTAAATATTTTTCAGTTTTTTCTATAATAAAAAATACTATTTAACTTTTGGTCCAATCATTTGCTTAGAATTTTGTGAGAAAGTCAAAAACTAAAAAAAATTATAAAAGAAAATATATTTAAACAAATTCTCAACTCTTTTCATCCACTTTTGCAAATATATATAAATATATATATATATATATATATATATATATATATACATATATAAAGCATTTTTTTTTGTCTTAGGATAAGTTTAGATAGTGAGATGAGAATTTTTTATTTTAGATGAAAGTTTAAAAGATTATTTTTTAATATTATTATTGTGAGCTCTTCGTCTATGGTTCACGTGTGCTTGTCTTCAACGGTTTTCTATTATAATATACAACCGAGGGAAGATCTTAAAAATATGTCATCAGCATGTTTGTAGTAGCACATCCTCCACCTCTTCCAAAACATAAGAGGCCCAACAGCAATTGCAAAACCAAAAACAAATCCCAATTCAACACTTAAGAAGCTCCAATCAATTCCAATCCTAGAATTCGAGTCAGATTCTCCAGATGTTGGAGTTGACGATCCCAACCCTTCACCTTTGCAATGTTCTTCTAAAGGAAAGCCACATAATCCTATGTTCCCCTTGTATGAAGAATTTGAGAATGTAGCAAATTGCTTGATTTGTGGAATTTTTTCCGACAATTGATTGAATGAAAGATTGAGGAATGATAAGAAAATTAGACCATCTGCGAGTTGGACAGGAATCTCACCGGTAAGCTCATTGCTTGACAAGTCTATTGACTCAAGATTACTTAATTTTTCTAAAGATTGTGGAATATTGCCTGTGAAACCATTATGAGACAAGTTGAGGATAATTAGTGATTTGAGTTTTCCAATTTCTTTTGGTAGAGGCCCATCAAAGTTGTTGCATGAAAGGTCAAGGACGGTGAAAACAATTAGGATCTTCACCAGATTCAGAGATAGACCTTTGGCAATAATTCTCAGCTTATCTTGATAATTAAAACGATACCCGCCGAGATATCGAAAATCTGTATGAAGGAGCTCTAATTTCACCTTATCTTAATCAGCCATAAGTGCCTTCAAGATGCCGAAAGATTTTTCTATCAGCTTGCCACTGAAATTGTTTGAAGCTAAGTTTATAATTTGAAGCATTGGCCAAGTGGCATTAGACTCTAGACAGTCAATAGGTCCATCGAACTTGTTAGATTTGAAAACAAGGACACGCAACATGGATGTATTCGTTAAGTAACATGGGAAAGCATCCTCAATGACGTTATTCTCGATGTCCAGGAACTCCAAATATTTGCACTTGGCCAAAGATTTTGGAAACTTTCCTTCTAATTGGTTTTCACCAGAATCTAAAGTATGGAGTTCACAATTGTTTTGAAACGAACCAGAAATTTTACCTGTGAGGTAGTTTCTCCTTAGATTCAGCACCCCTAGAATTGGCAGAGTATTATAATCCTTTGTAGCCTGACTCATCTCAAATAAGCAATGGGGGACCATGCAGCTCAAGAAATTATTAGATAAATCCTGAACTTAAAGAGCACCATTGCATATTGACTCGGGATTACTCCCATAAAATTTAGAGCTCGTAAGAGAAAGGAAATGAATATCACCCGAGGATTTAATGGTGCTGGTTGGTATGGTTGATCAGGGGAAATTATTCCTGGATTTGATAAATCCAAGAATACAACGAGACATAGGAGACTTAGGAGTTGCCCTTGGAGTTCGTTGAAGCTTAGATACACCACCCCCATGGAACAATTGTTTAGAAAAGGTCTTTCTAGAGTCACCAAGTAGTTATTGGAGAGATTTAAGTGGTTCAGTATAGTCAATTCCCAAGTCCAGTATGGTATTTGTCCATGAATTTGGCAGTTTGAAAGGTCTAGATAGTTTAAGACATATTGGTTTCGCAAGAAATATGGAAATCTTTTCAAGTTGTTAGAAGCCAATCTCAAAATTGAAATTTGGAGAAAAGAGAATAGTGAACTATTAATTCCACTAAATTCAATTGAGAGATCATTGTATGAAAGATCAAGAGAGGTAAGATCCTTTAAGTTTTGAATCGCAGTAAACTGCCTAGAGCCATTGAAGTTATTCGAAGAAAGATCAAGCGCCCAAAGAGAAGGTAGTTTGAACAGAGACATTGGAATTTTCCCTTCCAAGTTGTTGTGACTTATATCAAGATAAATCAATAGGTAAGGAGGAGCAATTGAAAATTCATCAAGTTGGCTAGAAAATCGATTGTTTTGAAGGCTTAATTCTTGCAATGCTGGAAGGGAAAAAAGAGAAACTGGAATACTCCCTTCTAGTGAATTGTAACTCAAATCAAGAGCCTCCAAATTCAAAAGCTCTACCTGTTAAATCAAGAAAGATCAAGATCGATTGTTTTGATCTGTTAAATCATTGCTGCCAAGGTTTATTGTTTTCAAATTCTTGCTCATGCTTAAAGAAGGAATTGGTCGAATGAATCTGTTCATCGACAAGACCAAATGAAACAAGTTGGTGAGATTTGCCATTGATTGCGGAATTTCTCCACTGAAATTTCAATAATAAAGATCGAGTTCAGACAATAATTTGAGATTCCCAATAGAATCTGGCAATGACCCTGAAAATTTTGTAAACCTAAGGACTAGGGTTTGAACAAAGATCCATTCGAAGGAAATTTTGGCAAGAAACCTTCAAGTTGTTCATTATCTGACAGGTCAACCATTTGCAATGTTGGAATTTGAAAGATCCTTTCTGGAAATTTTCCATTCAACGAAGAGGACTGAAAATCAAGGTTGTCAAATTTCTGAAGTGTGCAAAAAAATGAAGAATCGGAGCAGATAATTCATTATAGCTCATATCAATAACAGAGAGGAGACTTTTGGTGTCCATAGCAGTTTAGTTCAGTTCTTCCTTTGGGAGGAGACGGTGTGATTTGACTACTCCTTATAGGGAGGATGGAAGATGATAGCACTTCTCTTCTTTTGAAGAGAAGTCTTTTAGGTTCTGTTTTTACAGAGTGTGATTCTCTCAGACAAATCTGGTTTGTTTAGAGAAAGTTTATAGAAGTTAAGACAAAATCCATCATAAAGAAACTTTTGCACGGGGTGCTATAGAGCAGATGCGTAGGTTGACTTGTAGTCTGGGTTTTTCCTTGTATTGATAAGTCACATATATAATTTCAGGATTTATTAATGAAATGAAGTCTATTTCCATAAAAAAAAAAAAAATAACAGAGAGGGATTCAAGATTCGCCAAGGACGGATCAAAAGGCCCTGACAGATTACAATTTGACAAGCTCAACACTCTTAGATTTGGTAGTGTGACGCCCCCAAATTTCGCTTGGGATTGAACGGACCTTTGAAGCGTCGAGACATGCAACACAAGATTACGTATCTCCGTTCATGACATATAAGATGCAATGTTCTTAACATACATCTAGCATTATGCAATATTCGCAGCGGATAATTTTTTTCTTTAGCAATACTATGCACCAAATTCAAATATCCCAAAATGCTTAAAATATACTTCATACATAAAGGCATACTAAACATCAGAGATCACAATACTAGTCCAAAATGATTGTGATCAAATGAGTACTGAAGATGTAACTTCATAGTACATATAGTAATTTTAAGTTAACTACTATATTAACCTTGAAGCCGCACTGTCGCTTAATCGACCGTGTCCAGTTGGCTGTTTCCCAGTTCTTCTTTAGATCCTGTAACAAAATCTACCATTCGGGGGGAATGGTAGTTGGGACTACCATAGTGAGATTTGATTACAAATCTCAGCAAGTTAACATAAAACATACACACAGGTTAATAATGCATGCATGACAGTAAAAGCATAAGTACATAATCAAAATCGTAAGTAATCATAGCATATGGCATAACTTAAACTTGAAACATAACATGAACATGAATGAACTGAACTTGACTTACTTGTCATAGACTTGATTTGACTTGACTTAACGTGACATGAACTTGAAACATAACATTGTCATGGATTTGATCTTACTTGACTTAACTTGACATAAACTTGAAACATAACATGAACATGAGCTTGAGCATAACATGAGTTTGAATTCTTTTTCATTTAACTTGATTAACGTAACATGTGGGTGCTACATGGGTCCCCTAGAGCCATGTGTCCCTGCCGATTACCGCATCACAACACAGGTATCTACACCAGCTGTGAGTGCGTTAATACATACTCCACAATTGTTGTGGCCCCATGTATTCTACGTGTCACAATTGCTGTGTCTCACGTAGTGTATGTGCCACAATTGCTGTGACCCCATACTTCATGCTCCACAGTTGTTGTGGCCCCATGACTTATTAAAATAAAATGTGGCTCCATCGGCGTTAGTGCCTGGTGTGCTCCGGTGACCAGCTAGTTAGGTCCCATTCGCAACCTGTTGACTATACTTCGTCAACCCAGAGAATTTCACACCTATTTAGACACTCCAGCGTGAACAAAGGAGTTTTACTAGGATATTTTCCCATCCTAGTACTTAGGATCGTGATTGACATGAATAACTTAACATGATTGTTCTTGAAATACATAAACTGTATTAGAGACAGAATGTGACTTGAATATGAAAGGTCAAAAGCCCTGACGTAACACAACATGACATCTTTAACATAACATGCTTGCAACAGTGAATATACCTTACATGACATACATGATATTTCCTTTTTTTTTTTGATATTATCTTGATGAATTTTTATCGTAGAAATGAATAGTACTCACTAAGTAAGTTCCCAGGAAAGATCAATCTTTCCTAGACAGAACTTCTAGATTCCCAGGAAAGATTGGAGGGTCACGATGGACACACTTAGGAATTTCCAATCTCCTTAGACAGAATCTCCTTAGATTGTATGTATCCATACTACTTGCAATGTTTAGCAATTCGTGACAGAATATCTTGTGTAGCAGATGAATAATTCATGACAGAATAAATTATATGTAACATATAAACATGTAATGACTTGGCATAGCACATATAATAACATACATACATATACTGTAGTTCATTTACTTATCACCCATACATAGTAAACTGCTAGTAAGTTAAAAGCTAACTTACCTCTGTTTTCGCGTTTCTAGGCAAAACTCAAGTGCGATCACGAGAGACTGAAAGTAGTGATTTTTAAAAATTATAACTTAGTCACTAACAATTAGAAATATAGAAAAATATCAATTTAAGAGTAAAATTATTAATTCACCCTCTACATGTGGAAAAAGACTATTATATCCCTAACTTAAGGATTTTGTATCCTAACTCCAAAAATCACCAAAATTTATATATCTCATATAGATTTTATTCTGAACTTAAATATGAATTCAGAAGAATTTAAAACTAAACACAACTATTAAAATTCTATAAAAACCGAAACTTATATAGGCCATTTTCCTTGATTTTTGTTTCTAACTTGTTTTGATCAACCTCTTGATCCATGACTTATAAAGATGTGATCTTCAAACCAAAACATCACATGGTTTAAAAAGGTGTCCTAAAACAGATCTAAGCTTTAAACTCAAGATCACATGGTTAAAAATCAACCAAAACATTAATTTAGCAAAGAACATCATCACTTGGCCCATTCGAATATCTCCTTGCATAAAAATTTCATATCTTTGAAACTAATATCAAATATCTTCAAAGCAACATTATATCATGTACATAAGAAGCTTAGGATCCTCAAATAAAAATATCAAAGCCATTGCAATAAGATTAGACTATAAAAGATTTAAACTTTCTCAAAACTGAAACTGTTTTTCCTCTTCCAGATTCGAAATTTCTAAATCTAAGAAAATATTTCACTAAAACTTTTAATCATGTAACAAATCCTCAACCCATAATCATATACCTATGTTAAAAATACTCCATAATAATTTCGGACCAAGATCAATCCATTAACTTTGTCAAAAACTCCAAAATATAACATACTCTTTGGTTATCGCCTAAAATGACCTTTTTGGGTTTTAAACAACTTTTGACTGACCAAATGATCTTCAAATGGAACAAATAAGATATCTACGTAAACTAGACTAAAAAATAAACAACTTTCATGAAGGAAATTTTATGAGAAAATACTTACAAGAGCTTCAAATAAGGCGTGCAAAAGAGTTCATAAAAACTGCCCGAGAGTATTTTTTTGTATTCTAACAAAGCAAAGTGTAAAGGAGGGATGATTTTCGTTGGAAGGGGCTGGAGGGCTATTTATACAAGTTTTGGAAGATGATAGATCTGAAATGGAGCTTGAGTATTGATATTTTCTTCCAATAAAATATACAAGATATTATTTTTGAGTCTATAATTGAAAGAGTGGGGTGTCCACTTAGTCATCCACTTCAAGAACATTTTAAGTGCTCTTGAATAAATCTGATAAGGCAAGTGGAGGGTGAAATATTTTAGACAAAATCATTGCTAAGGTGGCTAATTTCGTGGGCCTTAATGGGCTTAAACCGAAAGGGCCTAAATTCATGGGTTTTAAGAGGGTTTGGGTTGCTATCAAGCCCAAATCTGATTTCTATTAGCCCAATGAAATATCCAAGGTTAACTAAGTTGGATAATGATGTTCTAACACAAATTTAAAAGATTAATAGCATATGAAAATAATTTAATTAAACGATTAAACACGATGCTAGAAACTGATTCAATAAGGTTTTGGATAAAACCATATAGGATTTTTGGTTTCTAACACGCTTATGGGTTCTTAGTTGGATTCCAACCATATAGGATTTACTATGGTTCCTAAAGACAATAGAAATTCCATCATTGAATTTCTAGCGGCTGTTACAGGTAATGCAAATGATAATGTTGGGCCCCACTCATACCCTTGCATTGATATATCCACATCATCGAGATAAAGTTCAGTAAGCTTCGAAAGGTTTTGAACAAGCATATTTAGATTTGGATTCTCAAGCTTCAACTTACCTGCACTTAAATCAAACCAATTCCTTTAAATGCGAAATTGTAATTGGAATTTGTCCTTCAAACTCAGTATGCGAAGGGTTTAATTAAACCAAATTCGACAACTTGCTAAATTCTGAAGGAATCTCATAACTGTTGAAGTAGTTGTGTGCTAAATTCAGATTTTGAAGATATTGAAACTTGAACAGGCTACTTGAATTGTCAAGTGGACCTGAGATAGAGTTATTGCTGAGGTCGAGACCAATAACACGTCCCTTGTTGCAGGTCACGCCTTCCCATGAGCGACAATCGATGCTTTTGTTCCAGTGCACCAATTTTGTAGATGAAGCACTGTCAAAAGTGAGGCTATTCTTGAATTGGAGCAACAAGGCTTTCTGATTGGTAAGACATTTGCCGCAAACCATAGGAACATAGAAGCTGATAGAAAGTAAGCATATGGGCATGAAGAAAAGCCATGAATGGAGTGGAATTCTCATTGAATGCTGTAATAAGCCGAGACACCCACACAATAATAATGATCTAGTTGAATAGCGGATAGCACAAGTTTGATATGGTAGCACCAAAACTAGGAAAAAAAAAGACAAAAAATGTAAGCAAAGTTCAGTCAATTTGTGCTGCCAAAAATCAATGCCGATACATCATTTGGTTGAGCATAATATAGGAAAGAAAAAGACGGTTGGGGAACTTACAATTGCAGGAAGATACACTGCTCCAAGAGGTCGTGTCGAGTATAACGTCAGACACAGGATTCGGGCCACTGTCTTCTTTCACGTTCACCAGCTCATATTTATTGGTTTAGTTCAAGTGAAGTCTTCCACTAAAGTCTTTCAAAGATTATATTTAATTACAATTATTTTAGTTCAAGTGAAGGACGTGAGTAAGCCGCTGAAAGTCTTCCACTAAAGGACGTGAGTAGGCCGCTGGTATGCTTGACTTTGAAAGTCTTCCACTAACACAATAGTACTGCTATGCTTGACTTTGAAAGTCTAGCTTTTATTTTTTTTTTTTATAAGAAATGGCTTTCATCTATATTGCATCAAGGATTACAAGAGATCTTATCCACCCATATAACGTGGGCAATAGACTCAGGTACAGAATCCCGCTATACAACCAAATCATCCACATTCCATGCCATTCTAGCTAACTTATGAGCAACACAATTTCCTAACCGGTTCACATCTTGACATAAATAGGCTTCAAAAAGAGACATCACTCTTTTGACTTCTAAGACCAGGTTTCCCAGGCGTGATGCTGTTTGTGATGCCTCTTGTTGCAGATCATCCACCACCAACTTGCAATCTGATTCCACCATCAACTTTGTGATACTAGATTGGAGGCAAAGTTGAAGACCCCTTAGTATTGCCACAAGCTCGATAGTTTCTGGTTCTTCAAAATTGAGTTCTACCTTACTAGCTGCAAAGATAACATCCCCTCTGTCATTTCCCAGCACTACCCCAATCCCTGCTTTCTTATGATAAAAAAAAAAAAGCCCCATCTATATTAAGTTTCAGATACCCCACTGGAGGAGGACTCCAAAAGCAGTTATTTGGTTTCCGATTTGTACTTTTTGTTGAGAAAGAGAAACATAGCTACTCTGAATTGAGAAGGCATGGTTAACAACTTGCTTTATAGGAAGGCTGACCGCATCATGTAATTTCTTATTTCTCCTGAACCAAAGGCTCCATGCTATTAGAAAAAATTTCTGCAGTTCCTCTTGTGTACAAGTCTTTAGCACATGTTGGATTATGTCAATGAAAAAGAGAGATCTTGGGATATCAAATAGACTAGGCAAAAAACCTTTCCAGAGCTCAACCAGTTGAGAGCAGAAAATAATCGCATGCCCCAAATCCTCTTCCTGCTCAGAACACATAGAGCACTTTGGATTAAGGTCCACATGTTTCTTGAGCAGATTTGAGCAGGTTGGCAAGCAGTCTTTGCTAAGTTTCCATGCGAAGATCCTAATTTTCAGTGGCACCTTCATTTTCCAGATTGCTCTCCATAGCCTAACTAGATTACTACTGTTAGAGCCCTGCCCTTCTAAGTCATCCTTTCCATTTGTAGCAGTTTGCATGCACTTCAAACACTGAACTCTCCACTCCTTTCTTAAGTCCACATCCATCTATCTTCATACCCTACTAGACAGATAACTATTCTCAGGATCTTCTCTACTATTATTAGACTGAAGAGAGCTCGTACTTTTTGAGTATCCCACCATTTGTTTTCCAAATTAAAGAGGGAGTCCACTGTTTCTAAGTTTTCTTCTTGCATCTCTACACTTGTTTGTTCATGAATTAGATTTCTGTGGTCTGGAATCCATGGGTCGTGCCAAATTCTGGTGGTTTTCCCATCCCCTACTCGTCTTTGACATTCCTGCAAGAGAAAGGATCTTGTTCCCCATATCCCTCTCCAAGCATATGAGGGGTTATGACCAAGATTTGATTCCAAAAAATTCATTCTAGGAAAATATCTTGCTTTAAACATTTGATACATCAGAGAATTAGTATTAGTAACCACCCTCCATCCTTGTTTAGCAAGGAGAGCTATGTTGAAAAGTTTAAGGTCCTTGAAGCCTAGCCCCCTTGGAACTTAGATTTACACATTTTCATCCAACTGAGCTAGTGGATTTTTTTTTTATTAAGATCAGTGCTGCCCCACCAGAATTTTGCCATTAAACTCTCAAGATCTTTAAGGAAACAGTTTGGTAGTTTGAAGCAGCTCATAGCATAGGTTGGTATGGCCAAAGCTACAGCCTTAAGTAAAACTTCCTTTCCACCTTGGGATAGTTGTTTTTCCTTCCTACATTGTAAGATGAGCTAGACAGCTGGAAAGAATGTAAAGAGATGGAAGATCTAGTGGTGAACTACTTTCCATAGATGTTCTCTAGCTCAATGGAGAGGGACCATATTGAGTCTGTGGCTAAGGTGGAGTCCAAAATATCTAGTTCAATGAATGAAGAACTGGCCAAACCATATACTACTGCTGAAGTAAATAATGGTCTTGCCCAAATGGACCCAACAAAGGCACCAGGCCTTGATGGTATGTCCTCTATATTTTATCAAAAATACTAGAGCACTATAGGAACCTCTGTGTCTCAGGCAATGCTAGAGGCTCTTAATTTTGGTGTTTTACCTCAAGAATTAAATCATACTTTTATCTGTCTTATTCCTAAGAAGCAAAATCCTTCTAAGGTAGCTGAATTCTGACCCATTAGCTTATGTAATGTCCTCTATAAACTTATCTCTAAAGTGATAGCTAACTGATTGAAGCTGGTTCTTCCTTTGTTAATCTCTGAATCTCAGTCAGCTTTTGTGCCCGGTAGATTAATTACTGATAATAGTCTAGTGGCACATGAGATTATTCACTTTCTTAGACACAAAAGAGGGGGAAAGAAAGGCTATATGTCCATCAAGCTAGACATGAGCAAAACCTATGACCGAGTGGAGTGGGATTTTTTGAAGAGGATTTTGACTCATATGGGTTTTGAAGAGAGGTGGATCAAATTGGTGATGTATTGTGTCTCTTCTGTCTCTTTTTCTATTTTACTGAATGGAGTTCCAAAATGGAGTATTCAACCAACCCGAGGGCTGAGACAAGGGAACCCTTTGTCCCCTTATCTCTTTCTCTTATGCACTGAGGGGTTGGTCCAATTGCTGAAACAAGTAGCTATAACATCAGTGATACCTGGCATTCGAATTTGTAGAGGAGCTCCAATTATTAACCACTTGCTCTTTGTGGATGATAGCCTCATCTTCTGTCAAGCCGATGTACATACTAACCTGGAGCTACAATCGGTTTTAAAGAGGAATGAGCTGGCATCTGGGTAGAAACTGAATATGGAAAAGACGAGCATGATGTTCAGTAAAAATGTCAGTGATACAATGCAAGAGGATATTAGAAATCTATGGGGTGGGAGTGCTATACAGCAATATAAAAAATATCTAGGTTTGCCTCATTCTGGTCTGTCCACACCCCCCCATTTCTCAGCTTGGTGCATTATTTCATTAAAATCACCAATTAATAGCCACCCTACATCATCATCACACTTCATTAGTCTCATAAGATCCCATGTAATATGTCTATTGTTTTCCTCAGGAAAACCATAGATGCCTATGAGATACCACTTCCTTCCACCTTGCACCTTTTCGTCAACTATGGCATGTATGTGATTTTTTGAATATTGCAACACTGACAAATCAATTTATGTTTTCCAAAATAAAGCCAAACCCCCCCTATGCCCATCACAACTGACTACTAAGTAGTTAACAAAACCAAGACGATACTTACATTTATTCATCTCAGAAACTTTGAGCCTAGTTTCCTGAATGAACAGAATGTCGGGATCTTCCTTCATAACCAGGTCACGAAGATTTCGAATTCCCTGTGGATTCCCAAGCCCACGGGAATTCCAGCTCAGTGTTTTCATAATGTCTGGCGGGGCTGACTAGCAGCCTCTACCATTTTTTGTGAAAGATCATTGTTTTCCTGTATGTCTCCATCACTTAATTTCCTATTTTTTGTCAAGAGAAAACTACTCTCAATACTTACCTCTAGCCTCCGCTTATTGCTTGGTGATCGCCTAGTAACATGAGGGCTTCCACACTGAACACGAGCTCTGCGTTTCCACCGTTTGCCCACTCCCTGCACCATTTGAATCATTGAAGGTGACTGGACCTCGACCACTTCTACCTCATGCATGCAACCCAGAACAGATGTGCTCAACATAAAATCAGGCCCATAGTCTTTGGAGAGCCCTAATCCGTGCTCTGGCCCACCAGATCCACTATCTCTATTGTCATCGTCCATGTGTTGAGAGAGCCCAGTTCCCTTCCTTGGCCCACCAGGCGCATTGTCTCTTTTGTCATCAACCATGTATTGGCAACTCACATTTTTGCTATCAAGCACGACCCCTTTCTTCAATTGTTGCTGCATCCCCTGTAGAGGACTCTCCTCGGTTGCTTCATGGTCCCCACTCTCAAGATCCCCATTTTGACATTCCACTGAAACCATAGACACCTTCCCCGTGATCCCACCTACATCAGTTTCTTTTTCTGTTCCCCCCTCAGAATCTGCTGAGTGGGATGCAGTTTGCCCCTTGTCAGAAACTCGCCCCATCCCTCTGTTGCTGCATGGTCCCCACTCTCTGCCTCCCCATCCTTTTTTTTAGCTACAGTGGCCTTCTTCCACTCGCCTCTATCAGCATGCCCATTAATATACTTCAACGTCCATCGCCTGAAACCAATACTCTCGGCACGAAGCCATGGCCCAAACTACTTGCCTTTGGGAATTTCCTCTCCTTTATCAACTTTTGTTGCTAGGCATCCTTTTTCCCCATGCAGAAACCAACCACACATAAAGCAGATCTTTGGTAACTTCTCATACCAAAAGTGATAGACCTTTTTCCCCTATACATTGATAAATCTTCCTCTAGCGATGGCCTTACAGAGTGGCAATTCTACCTTAACTCTCAAACACTTCCCCCACCCTACACCATCCTTCTCCACGTCTACTTCAAAGCAGTGCCCTACCGATTCCCCAATCTGTTTCCCCCAATCCATCGACATACAGCCTAAGGGTATCTTATGAATCTGTACCCAGAATGCTTCATACTGAAAAGAGATCTGTCCTGGTTGCATAAGGCTATAAGAGAAACAGAACATTATCGAATAACTATTGTTTACCTTCGAGAATCCTTTGCTTATCGGCATGTGTATCGAAGGTAATCACAAAAATATTTCTATCAACTTCCTGAAATACAGCCCGTTTGCTAATCCTCCATATTCTTGCCATTGTGTTACCAATAGCATCTTTCCCTACATTTCGTTCTGAACACACCTTCCCAATCAAACTCCTTTCGCCCTTTCTTTGGATCTGCTCCCCACACCCACTTTCCACTTCCAGCACTGCTTCCTCTTCCTCTATAAGGTTAAACTGCCCCCCATGTCCTCCAGTCCTTCCATCATCAGCCCCTTCCCGTCTATTTTGAGAAGACCTAAATGGTACTCTGTGAAAACTCTCTATTTCTCCACCTCTGGGTTCAAATTTTTAACTTTTTCATATAATCATTGCGTAATCATTATAATTTTTTCAAATTTTCAAACAAAACACAAAAAATAATTTAACTTTTTCATGAATACAAATGTATACAGATGCTTATATAAATTACATGAATGTTGGCGTTAACATAAATGAGCATGACATGACTTGAAAAATAGAATGACATTTGCTGACATAACTTAAACTGACATGTAGGGGTCTTAATTTTAATAGATAAAAATTTCTTTGATTGGAAAAAACTACATTGCTAGGGTTACGATGCCTGCCGCCGGGGGCCTGTAGGTGGCCTCGGCGTCTTCGAGCCGGCGGTCCTTTGCTAATATGGTGGCCCAATCTCCACAACCTCTTCCTAAGGTGGAGATTCCTTTGAGGCCACTGAAGGTTTTGGATGGAGAGACCTTCATCAATTTCTCCAAGAAGGAAATTGAACGGTCTGCAAAGCCATTTCAATTCTCCCTGGTCTTGAAGTTTCTTTGGCAATAGCCTTTGCTGGATTCTATTGGGGCATTTATTCGTGGTAGATGGGGTTTGGATTTTCAGCAGCATCGACTATGCCAAATCCCATATCTATTTTTGTGAGGTTTTCCAATGAGGTGGATTTTATCAAGGCTTTTTCGAGGGAAACCTGTGAAGTGGAGGGGGTGTTGTATCGGGTGTTTCATTAAAGCCCTGATTATTCCAAGGAGTCTAAGCTAGAGGTGGTTCTTATCTGGATTGTGTTGCCAGGGTTACCCCCCCCCCAATTTCTATCACAAATCGTTTCCTAAGAATATCGTTTCTTAATAGTTGTAGTCGATGTGCATCTTGTGCTAATGGTGCTAGGGTGTGTATTGAAATGAATATGGCCAATGACTTGATTGATTCATTTTGGATTGGTATGCCACATCAAAAGGGGAGTTTTCTTCAGCATGTGGTGTACGAGACTTTACAGGCGTATTGCGGGAAGTGTTTGGTGCAGGGACATAATCTTAATACGTGTAAAAGGATTGGAAAGCAACAGGGTGAAAAACATAAGGTTGATGGTGGTAAACAAGGCCAAAGATGGGTCCAGAAGGATAAACAGGCATTATATCCAGATGAGATGCATAAAGCAGGGGAAACGAAGGTTTTGAACGAAACAGAGGTCTCGAATTCTTATGTGAGTAGTGATGCCTTGAAAGCTAGTGGTTCTGGCACTGCTCTAGAAGCAAATATGTCGATTGTGTTGTCTCCTATTCTTGAGGAGGGGGTCGAAGGCTTGAAGGTCAAGGATGCGGATGTTCATGCTTAGAGAGAAGATAATGTCAAGAACTCTGCAGTTGTTCTTGTGGAATCTTTGGCAAAATCTAGTATAGGACTGGAAGGTGTCACTATAAGTGGGAGTGGAGAGCATGGCGATGGTCTTTTGGGGTTCCTGGTTAATGAAGTGGCGAAACTAGGGGATGGTAATGATTTAGAAGTTTTAGCAGCAGCTCCTATTGTTTCTGTTACTGAAGTGGTTGATGGAGAATGTTGTGAAGAAGATGTTGTTCAAAAGGATGATGCTTGTTACGTGGTAGTTAGATCTGATTCTGGGAAGGATGAGGATGTGTCACAGTAATGTAAAGAGAAAGATTATGCCTCGGATCCTAATGTTTTGAAAGGGAAAATGAATGGAATTTCTACCAGAAGCTCGACGAGGGCTAAAAGGAAGCCCCTAAGAATGAATTTATGATGCATCCAATTATATATTGGAATATTAGGGGGTTAGGTACTTCTAAAAGAAGATTGAGAAAGTTATGTAGGAAGAATAAAAATAGTATTATGGTTTTGGTGGAGCTGTTTCAATCTAGTAGAAAATTGGATAAGGCTCGGAATTATTTTGGTTTTCTGGTTGTTTGTCTAATGAAGAGAAAGGGGAAAAGTCATGGCTTTTGTGGAGATTTGATGTGTAGGTATCGATGGTGGTTGCGTCAAATCAGTCAATTATAGTTCTTGTGGAAGATAGAGATGAAAGTATTTGCTATTCGTTTGTGTATGCAAAATGTTCTAAATATGAGCGAAGGGAGTTATGGGAGGAGTTGCGTAATGTAAGTCTGAGTGGGATGTCGTGGATTTTCATGGGGGAATTTAATATTATTAGAAGAGATTCTGAACATAGAGGAGGAAGACCAAGATTACCTTTGGCAATGGAAGATTTTAATGATTTCGTTGATGAGATTGGGTTGTTGGATATGAGTTTCTCAGGAAATCAATTCTCTTGGTGTAATGGACAAGATTGAAGATCAAGGAGCTGGTCGAGAATTGATCGTGTGCTGATCAACTGGTAGGAGAAGAATGAGTGGGTTTGAGGAAGCTTCAAGATATTCAAAAATCCTTGCATATGAATTTGCTTGGAAAATATTTGTGGATAATTCTTTGTGGTCTCAATTCTTTTGTAAAAATATATTCGTAATAAACATGTTTAATTGATTGATTGTAATAAGAATTTTGGAGATAAGTTATTCATTGTATGCCGGATTTGCTTCGTTTGTCGAAGTGGAATGTTAAGGAAGGAAATGTGTCTTTTTGGCGTGATAGGTGGCTTGTCGAATTTGGTAATAAAAAAGGGCAAACTGGATTCTAGTTGGGATGTTGGTCCACTTCAACGTATGGTTTGAGAGGATAGAACAACTAAAATTATGAAGGTCTTGAGTAAAAGTCGCAATGGGGCAGATTGTTTGGTATGACTAGATAGTGTAGATGGAAAATTTTCTGCCAAGAGTGCTTGGGATTGCATTCAAATATGAGCGCCAAATAATAGATGGTCAGATTGGGTGTGGCACTCTTGTTTGCCAAAAAATATGTCGGTGACTATGTGGAAGGCTATGCTTAATGGTCTTAAGGGTGAGTTTGAATAGAGAGTTTAGATGAGATGAGATGAGATGTTTTGTTGAAAGTTGAATAAAATATTGTTAAATATAATTTTTTAGTATTATTTTTATTTTGAGATTTGAAAAAGTTGAATTATTTATTATATTTTTGTATGAGAATTTGGGAAAGTTGTAATGATAAGATAGATGACATGAGATGAGATGAGATGAGATAGGTTTGTGTATCCAAACCAACCAGCGGATTAAATCTGTCGGTATTCCTCTAGCTTCAATGTGACTGTTGTGTGCATGGGGACTATGAAACTCTGGAACATGTGCTAGCTAAGGGGAATATTGCTAGGAAAATATGGAGACGAAGCTATATGTTAGTGGGGTTGCTATTTGTGGAAGGGAGGAGTTAGAAAGATATGGTTGAAATATGGATCTATAAAGCATCTCGAACATGTCAAATAGGGTAGCTGATTGGGTTGTTATCGGGAATTATTCTTTGGTGTCTTTGGATGAAGAGATGTAGAGCTCATATGGAAGGTATATCTGATAATGTTGCTATGGGTTGGAGGCATATTGTGTACTGGGCTTCTCGAGTTAGGGAGAAATTAAATGCAGGAAGGTGTCTATCTAAAAGAGATTAAGCTATCTTAGTAGCCTTGAATGTTCCTATAAAACTAACCAAGAGAAGAGTGCCAAAGTTGGTGTACTGGAAGAAGCTGGAAGCAAGTTGGATAAAGCTCAATACTGTTAGTGGGCTTCTCGCAGGAATCTAGGTGATGCTGGTGCAGGTGGTGTGCTGAGAAGTCATGAGGGAAAGCTTCTATATGCTTTTGCAGTATCAGTGGGGTCTGGTTCACATTATTTCGCAGAGACTTATGATGCTTTTCGAAATCACCCATTTTATTTATTGTCATAGGACTTATGATGCTTCCAAAACACCAACACTATTTTTGCAAGAGGTGATTCGATTACATGGTGTTCCAGCGACCATAGTGTCCAACTGAGATATCAAGTGACCAACCAAAGTTTGGGAAATTTATTACGGTGTCTAGTAGCAGATCTTGAATCGAGTTTGGATAGTATTACCACAGGCAGAGTTTGCTTTCAATAATTCTGTTAATAGATCCACAAGTTGCATGCTGTTTGATGTCCTATGGATCGTCACTCCCTGACTTTGCCTTCTAGATGAAGTGAAGCTACACTAGATTTTTCTAGCTACATGAAGGACATCCTTGAAGAAGTAAAGAGGCGTCTATCCCTCAGCACAGAAGCATACACGACCATTGCAAATACTCGGCGTAAATATAGGCAATTTGATGTTGGTGATATGATTCTTATTCGCCTGAGGTTCGAACGCTTTCCTCCTAAGAGTTTTACTAAGTTACATGCTCGACGCGCAGGACTTTTTAAGATTGCTGAGAAGAGATTGGGTCCTAATGCCTATGTCATAGAGTTACCCTCTGACTATGGAATAAGCCCTGTTTTCAATATTGAAGACGTCACTAAGTTTCAAGGTTCGGAGGAACAAGTGCCAACAACTCTAGATACACCAACCCAGCAAGATGCAATTATTCGAGTCCCTAAAAATACAGCCCCTAAAGATGAGATCGCATCTATACTTGAATTGTGGATGATGGAGGCTTATCTAAATGTTAAAATTCTTATCCACTTGTTTTGAAATATTGCTGCTTAGTTGGTAATTCTTTCCTAGTTTATTTTCTAGATTGTAGCATTCTATGTATTCCTTTTAAAGACGGTCAAATGGAAGTAAGAAGGCAGTTGCCATTTGTTGATGAATTCGAATTTCGGAGAGATTCTGCCATCTACAGAGAGACTTTATTTTTACTCCTTTTTTTCCCTCCTGGCTGTCAACGCGAGGTTGGCCTTGGAGGGTAATTTGCACCACAAATAGCCCAAAGCTGATCATAACATGAACTTGAAGCCGCAGAATTTAGGACATTGTTTGTTAATGAATCAATGATCATAACATGATTGAAAATGCTGCGGTCCTGACATGCAATGGGTCTCGGTTATTATTATTATTTTTTTACTTAATGATTAAGAAGTATTTTTTAATAATATTGTGAATTTTTCTTTAGTATTTAAAGAGATTAAAAAAATGCATAAAAAAGAAAAGAAAATCTAGTACTATTTTTCTTTTTTTAAATAATCCACTCCATGAAACTTAAAGCTACCTATATATAAAAGTACATCCACTTATAATTGCCAATGCGATAAAGAGTCCAGTGCTAAAATATAATAGCGACAACATCAGCCAGTTTTGCTTTCAAATCCCGTTCACGACCTCCCATAAATCACCTGCAAATCTACCATCAAAAGTACTATTTTAATAACATTTTTAGCTTCATAACAACAAGCAATATATATCATTTAAAGCAATAATCACATCCAATTGCATGAGTATTTTTTTTTTCATTTTTCATTATATTGAAACATAAAATAGTCTTGCCTGATAACATTATTCCTCATGGCTCATGTCTATCAAGCTATCACGCATGGCTCCTTCCTTGATTTCTGTGAGCTCTTCTTCTATGGTTTATGTGTGCTGGCCGTTGACAGTTTTCTATTATAATATATAGTCGAGGGAAGACCTTAAAAAATATATCATCAGCATGTTTGTAGTAGCACATCCTCCACCTCTTCCAAAACATAAGAGGCCCAACAGCAATTGCAAAACCAAAAACAAATACCAATTCAACACTTAAGAAGTTCCAGTCAATTCCAATCCCAGAATTCGAGTTAGATTCTTTAGATGTTGGAGTTGACAATCCCGGCCCATCACCTGTGCAATGTTCTTCCAAAGGAAAGCCACATAATCCTATGTTCCCCTTGTAGGAAGATATTGGGAATGTAGCAAATTGCTTGATTTGTGGAATTTTTCCAGCTAATTGATTGAACGAAAGATTGAGGACAGATAGAAAAATTAGACCATCTGCGAGTTGAATAGGAATCTCACCAGTAAACTTATTGCTTGACAAGTCTAGTGACTCAAGATGACTTAATTTTCCCAAAGATTGTGGAATATTGCCTGTGAAACCATTGTGAGACAAGTTGAGGACATATAGTGATTTGAAATTTCCAATTTCTTTTGGTAGAGGCCCATCAAAGTTGTTGCAGGAAAGGTCAAGGATGGTGACAACGGTTAGGATCTTCACCAGATTCAGAGATAGACCTTTGATAATAATTGTCACCTTTTCTTGATAATCAAAATCAGAAGTACCAAAACCATACCTATAAATAAAGATTCTATGAATTAGCTCCAACTCCGCTTCATCTTTATCAGCCATCAATGCCTTTAAGATGCCAAAGGACTTTTCTGTTAGCTTACCACTGAAATTGTTTGAAGCTAAATTTATAATTTGAAGCATTGGCCAAGTGGCATTAGACTCCATACAATCAATAGGCCCATCAAACTTGTTTGATCGCAAAACAAGGACACGCAGCATGGATATATTCTTCAAGTAACATGGGAAAGTATCCTGAATGTTGTTATTCCCGATGTCCAAGAACTCCAAATTTTTGCACTTGGCCAAAGATTTTGGCAACTTTCTTTCTAATTGGTTTTCACCAAGATCTAAAGTTTGCAAACCACAATTGCTTCAGAACGTATCAGGAATTTTACCCGAGAGGTTGTTTTTCCTTAAATTCAGCACTGCTAGATCAGTTGCCTCAAATAAGCAATGGGGGACCATGCCACTCAAGAAATTGTTAGATAAATCCAGAACACGAAGATCCGTAGCATTAAAAATTGATTCGGGGATACTCCCATAAAATTTATTGCTCGAAAGAAAAAGGAATCGAATATTAAATATGGATTTAATGAAGCTAGTTGGTATGCTCGAGTGGAAATTATTCCTGGATAAATCCAAGTAATAAAGAAAACCTGCAGTGCGAATCGGGAGTTGCCCTTGGAGTTTGTTGGAGCTTAGATCCACCGTCGTCGAGAAAGAAAAATTGAGAAAAGGTCTTTCTAGAGTCACCAAGTGGTTATTGGAGAGATTTAAGTAGAACATTGTAGTAAAGTCCCAAATCCAGTGTGGTATTTCTCCATGAATTTGGCAGTTTGAAAGGTCTAGCTCCTATAAGTCAGATTGGTTTCGCAAGAAATTTGGAAATCTTTTCAACTTGTTAGAAGCCAAACTCAAAGTTGAAAGCTGGGGAAAAGAGAATAGTGAAAAATTAATTCCACTATATTCAATTGAGAGATCATTGTATGAAAGATCAAGAGATTTAAGATCCTTTAATTTTTGAGTCGCACTAAACTGCCAAGAGCCATTGAAGTTATTCGAAGAAAGATCAAGCGCCCCAAGAGAAGGTAGTTTGAACAGAGACATGGGAATTTTCCCTTCCAAGTTGTTGCGACTTAAATCAAGATCACTCAATAGGGAAGGAGGAGCAATTGAAAATTCATCAAGTTGGCCAGAAAATCGATTGTTTTCAAGGCTTAATTCTTGCAATGCTGGAAGGGAAAAAAGAGAAACTGGAATACTCCCTTCTAGTGAATTGGAACTCAAATCAAGAGTGTCCAAATTCATAAGATATACCCATCGAGTGGAAGTAATCTGACATGTTAAATCATTGTTGGAAAGGTATATTGTTTTCAGATTCTTGCTCATGCTTAATGATGGAATTGGTCCAATGAATCTGTTCATCGACAAGTCCAAATGAAACAATTTGGTGAGATTTGCCATTGACTTCGGGATTTCTCCACTGAAATTTCAAACAGAAAGATGGAGTTCAGAAAATAGTTTGAGATTCCCAATAGAATATGGCAATGACCCTGAAAACTTTGTATTGCTGAGGACTAGGGTTTGAAGAGATCCATTAGAAGGAAATTCTGGCAAGAAACCTTCAAGTTCATAATTATATGACAGGTCAACCATTTGCAGTGTTGGAATTTGAAAGATCCTTTCTGGAAATTTTCCATTCAACGAAGAGACTACGAAAATCAAGGTTGTCAAATTTCTAAAGTCTGCAAAAAAATCAGGAATCGGAGCAGATAAATTGTTATAGCTCATATCAATAACAAAGAGGGATTCAAGAGTCGCCAAGGACGGATCAAAAGGCCCTGACAGATGACAATTTGACAAGCTCAACACTCTTAGATTTGGTAGTGAAAATGATAATGTTGGGCCCCACTCATACCCTTGCATTGATATATCCACATCATTGAGATAAAGTTCCGTAAGCTTCGAAAGGTTTTGAACAAGCATATTTAGATTTGGATTCTCAAGCTTCAACCCAGAGAAGCTTAAATCGAGACTAACCAATCCTTTTAAATGCGAAATTGTAATTGGAATTTGTCCCTCAAACCAAGTATTCGAAAGGTTTAAATAAACCAAATTCGACAACTTGTTAAATTCTGAAGGAATCTTAGACCTGTTGAAGTAGTTGTATGCTAAATTCAGATTCTGAAGATACTGAAGCTTGAAAAGGCTGCTTGAATTGTAAAGTGGACATGAGATAGAGTCATTGGTGAGGTCGAGACCAATAACACGTCCCTTGTTGCAGGTCACGCCTTCCCATGAGCAACAATCCATGCTTTTGTTCCAGTGCACCAGTTTTGTAGATGAAGCACTGTCAAAAATGAGGCTATTCTTCAATTGCAGCAACAAGGATTTCTGATTGGTAAGACATTTGCCGACAACCATAGGAACATAGAAGGCGATAGAAAGTAAGCATATGGGCATGAAGAAAAGCCATGAAAGGAGTACTGGAATTCTCATTGAATGATGTAATAAGCTGAGACACCCACAACAGGAAAAAAAAAAGACAAAAAATGTAGGCAAAGTTCAGTCAATTTGTGCTGCCAAAAATAAAAGCCAATACATCATTTGGTTGAGCAAAATATAGGAAAGAAAAAGACGGTTGGGGAACTTACAATAGCAGGAAGATACAGTACTGCTCCAAGAGATCGTGTCGAGTATAACATCCGTTACAGGATTCCTGTCTTCTTTCACGTTCACCAGCTCATATTTATTATTTTAGTTCAAGTGAAGTCTTCCACTAAAGTCTTTCAAATATATATTGTTGTGTTAGTGGAAGACTTTCAAAATCAAGCATAGCCTACTCACGTCCTTCACTTGAACTAAAATAATTGTAATTAAATATATATATATATATATATATATATACTTTGAAAGTCTTCCACTAACACCTTCCACTAACACAACAGTACTGCTATGCTTGACTTTGAAAGTCTTCCACTTGAGCATGTTCATTGAGATGTGAAAGTATATAGTTTTTTAATTGAAAGAGGATAAACGTTCGCGTCGATATCTTCCTTTTGAATCTAAATAAAATTCCACTTATTGATTATCTTACAGTTGATCTCTAGATCTCTTTAATTCTCTAATTCTCATCCCATAAACTTTTTAATTTCAAAAATTTATTTATAATAAATAAAATATATTTCAATGACATGTGGATGAAGACTTCATGTGTGTGAAAACAAGAAATCTTGCACAACTTCTAAAGACATTGTCGGGAGGCGAAGGGCAGGTTTGGCACGTAGAATGAAACATAAAATTC
Source organism: Cyclocarya paliurus (assembly GCA_029856935.1). Lineage (NCBI taxonomy): Eukaryota > Viridiplantae > Streptophyta > Magnoliopsida > Fagales > Juglandaceae > Cyclocarya > Cyclocarya paliurus. The sequence continues at coordinate 15,862,462 of CM056953.1, read as the reverse complement.
TCTTATCATCTCATCTCATTATTATAATTTTTTTAAATTTTTATACAAAATATAATAAAAAATTTAATTTTTTCAAATTCCATTTCAATTTTTTTAAATCTCAAAACAATAATAATATCAAAAAATAATATTTTAAACTTTCATCTAAAACCAAAAATTCTCATCTTGCCATCCAAACCTGTACTTATTCAAAACATTTTAGAAATTTTGGAACTATTAATTAAGTCGTGAGAATATCATATATGGGTTGTGCTACTTTTTCAAAAAACTATAGGTTGTGCTACTTTTTGCTTATCAAAGAAAAGCACAAGTACTAGTAGTAGTTTTAACATCAAATTTGAGTCTTTTAGGATATGTTAGCTTAACAAATGCCAAACAGTGCCAAACTTTAAAATATCATAAACTTGAATAAGAGATTCTAATCCTAGAATGTCTCTCATTACAGCCTATGCTACGTTTACGTTACACACGACTTTCTGTAAGTTAGCTTCTAACTTACTTGTGGTATTTTTATATATGTAAGGTGTTAAGCTACATTAAATATGTTCATGCTTTATTTATGCCTATTTAATTGTTTTATAATATGTCATACTTTAAAATATCCTAAACTTGAATGAGAGATTCTAACCCTAAAATGTTTCTCATTTCGGCCTATACTACGTTTACATTACACACGACTTTCTGTAAGTTAGCTTCTAACTTACTTGTGGTATTTTTATGTATGTAAGGTGGTAAGCTACATTAAATATATTCATGCTTTATTTATGCCTATTTAATTGTTTTAGAATATGTCATAGCATGTTTGCTACATGATTATTTGTTACATGCCATGAATGTCATGTCATAAGCATACAAGCACATCACGAAAATATTTTTAAGTCATGCATGAGTCGTTTTATTTTATCAATACCCCAAATTCTAGAATGATGGATTATCCTAGTAGAACTCCTTTGTCCATTCCAGGGTGTTTAAAATTGAGTGGAATCTCTTGGGTTGACAAAGTACAGTCAACAAACTTCAAATAGGACCTATGTAACTAGTTTCTGGAGTGAAGTCAGGCACCAAACATCGGTGGGTGCCGAAACATGCTACAAGTACAAGCTATGGACTAACCTAAGGGTAAAGCCTTCATGAATGATGTACTCACAGCTAGTGCAAGGACCTGTGATATGGTGTCATACCGACAGGAGCACACTGTTTATGGGGAATCGTGGAGCGTCCATTATCACGTAAGAAACATGTATACGTATAAATGTCTCATGTTCACGCAAGCAGGCACACCATGTTCATGTCAAGTTATTATGTTTCTTAGTCATATCTTGCATAAGCAAGTTCATTTTCATCAAGCATACATGTCTCGTTACTATCATGCATGATTATTTATACTATTGGTAGTTTAGGAGTTTTACCTGTTGAGGTTTTATAAATCTTATTGTGGTAGTCACAACTACCATTCCCCTTAGAATGGTAGACGATGTGTCCAGGAGCAAAGGAACAACGCATGACTGATTGCACTAGGTTGAGTAGGCCGAGGAGGACCTTAAGGGAGCTCTTGGAGTCGATCATCCAATTCCTGGATATTATTTTGGAGCTTATAGCTGAGCTGCATGAGCGACATGGAATTTAGATTAGATTTCTATTATGTTTGTAACTATGGAGGTTTGTCTCCAGTACTACGTTGTTTTTATTACAGACTTGTTGGACAGATGATATAACTTTTGATATATGAATATTGATGGAAAAGGTTTTATGTTTTGATATTAGCATTCTGGTACATTGTGTATTGCTAAAAAAAATTATGCGTTGTGTTACTGCATATTGTTAGAAGTATACTAGGTACATTGCATTCTTAACTGTCATGAATGTGGATATGTAACTTTGTATTGCATGTCCCAATGCTTCAAACTCAATCAAATCCCAAGCGGAGTTTGGGGTGTCACAACTCAGATGGTGAAGCATGGGAGAAAGAACTAGGTGGCTCACGATTTGCTATCTTGGAGGAGAGAAACCCAGGCATGTTGTCCCAAACTTGAGGAAGGTGCCATAGATGCCAACCCTAGGAGAAGGAGAGCACATGATGGGTTCTACAGGTATATATGCTAGGGCTTTATCTTGGAGGGGTGATTTTTAGATAGGTTTCGGTCTTATGTAAATTGGGTTTTTGGTATGGTAACTTTGGGTTGTTCTTCTTGAGCCTTGTATGTGCTAGAAATCTTTTCTGGTTTAACCATAGGTTAGACTATTTAATGGGCCTAACTAACTCATGGGCTTGCCTATAATTTCATGGGCCAAGTCACTCAATAAATTCTCATCGGTTGGATCTTGAGTCCAAATAAGCCAAACTTGTCCAATAAATACTCTTGAACTTTTAAATAATTTCTTAAATATATACTCATTAAATATGGGCCCACTTGTTCAATAAACATTAAATGTGCTTTAACTCAATTAACCTACCATAATAAGTTTTTGGGTTAGTTCATATATTCAACTTATGAGATAAACCTTCGTCTACCTTCCCTAAAATTTTGGTCGGTTAATACTATCCAAAATCATCATATAAGTATCATAAGACATTAAAATAAGCTCTTGGTCCTATGGGCCCAATAAAAATTCTTAGCTAACCTCAATAAATTTAGAGTCTATAGACTTCTCTAATGTGGCCCATTAAATCTAATTTGGATCCAATAAAATTATCCTCATTTTATAGATAATAATATTGGACCAGGTTCTTCCATTGTGTGCCTAGCCACCTATGTAACTGCACACTCATCCTCGCACCATCTTTTGAAGGTGGATCCCTAGTCTCTTTGCCACTTCCGCAAGCCGCTGAGCCTTCTTTAGCTTCTGAGTGTTTCGTACTGTGTGAGTTGCTGATATAGTTAAAGCAGCCCAATTTGTTGTCAAATATTGAGCTTTGGATCGGTTGTAGATGACCTGTTTGATTTAGGCCCCGTTTGGATTCGGAAAGTGTTTCATATCATCTCATCTTTACAACTTTCTCAAATTCCCACACAAAATATAATAAATAATTCAACTTTTTCAAATCCCAAAATAATAATAATATTAAAAAATAATATTCTTGTTATGGAGTGTTTCACTACAACCACCTCATGATCATCTGCAACCAAAGAATAAGATGGCTTGGGGGTTCAAGGGAACACCTCCGATGCTTAAGTCAGTGACTGAAAATAAGTCCTTCATACCAAAGAATCAAATCCCATTTATGTACTTGGGTTCTCCTCTTATATGGAGCTTTTCAACATTTTTGTTGTTTAGATGATAATGGTTATCTCCATTATTCAAATTCAAACCTGAATATGAGGATTTATCTCTTAGTAAATTTAAATGATAACCGTTCTTACATTTTGCTACCGCTGGATAGTTATCTAGTCGGTATTAGCTGTGAGCTAGATTCCCTTGATACCAAGCTAGGCCTTTCGGTAATGAGGCAAGCTTCAGGCTTAGGTAAGGGCCTAGGCCCATGTGGGACTAACCAGTCGGGATGTCCTCCCTAATTACCCCGAGAAGTCTCATTACGCGTGGCGTGATGGGAGTTGAATTCGTGAGTCGTTTCATTCTTCGAGGTGACTGTCACGGCGTCGTTTCGAATTCACACTTTGTGTCCTTCACCCGTCAACTCAACTCACTTCCTATTTAAGGCTCCTAGGGTCTTGTTTTCCCTCCTCTTTTGAACTCTTTGCTCTTTCGCATTTCTTGCTAACTACCTGGGTTCTTGCTTTCCGTCTAGATAATCTTCCCTTTTTTTCTTGTGATTTCTCTCCTTCATTCATGGCTTCTTCTTCCAACGGAAAGGTCATGGTTTCGGCTCGTGGCCCTTCACCACCCTGCGACTCCTTTCCTCAAGTCGTCATTGCTCCTCCTGCATCCTTATTTGTGGGTCATCGATGGTCCTCAAATGTTTCTCTTCGCAAACTTGAGAATGCCTGAAACAACTTCAACATTCCTAATTCTATTCATCTGAAGGTACCCACTTCAATGCAAAAGGCTATTGATGTGAAAGGTAGGGTCATTCTGTCATTCTTTATCTTGCTATGTTCACCATGGGGCTTCAGTTGCCCTCCGTGCGGCCAGTCCGCGATGTTTTAGACATGCTAGGGCTTGCCCGTACTCAATTGGTGCCCAACGCTTGGAGAATTTTGATAGCATGTTGCGTTTTGTGGTGAAGGTTCTTGAAACCTGTGGGCGATGAGTACCATGACCTAACAACTCGTGAATTTCTGTCCCTACATGGGTTTAGGCGTTTGGAGGGGAATATTTGTAGTTTTACATCTCATCGTAAACTAGATGAATTAGAGCGCAAGTATTCTCATGCGAAAGATTGGGGAAACAATTTTTTCTTTCTCTCTGGCTCGGGTTGGGAATTTCCTGCTGATGCTATTAAGGTTCTTCTTGTGAGGAGGGACGTGTGAAGTTAGTAAAGGCTTGGGCCCAGGCACATTTCAAGTTATGCTTTTCAGATGTGCTTTTGGCTCCTAGCAATATTGAGAAGTTTCTGATGGTTTCTAGTTGGGCCCACATATCAGCTCGTGATTTTCTGGGTGCCCCCTCGCCGGCGGTTGATTTAAAGAGGAAAAATCGTCCTAGTTTAGGTGGGTAAAAGAAAAGAAAACTTAAAAGAACTCATATTTCACCTCATTCCGATGAGTCTATCTCATCAAAGTGTGATTCCTTGCCTCCTCTCACATCGAGTGGAGGAATTAAGTTGGCTCATCCTTGGGAGAAATGGCAACCCAGGCAACTGGGGGTGTCTAGTTGGCAGCTCCTAGGGAGGAACCAAGTAAACTGTCCACCTTTGTGGCTCCACCAACCCTTTCCTTGGATGACATGATGGGTTTAGTCGAGGAGGACCTTGAGGCCATAATTACTGCAGAGGTTGCCACTAAAGCTGTTGCTCAGCCTTCAATGACAACAACCGACGATTTGCATAAAAAAGGTGACAACCTTCCTTTGGGGGAGGATAACGTTATCCTTTTGAATCCTGACTTGCTTATAGTGCCTTCATCTACACCCGCGGACTTTCAACCCTTCGAGGCTCCTCTGTCTTCATTGCCTTTACCTCCATCGGTCATTGCTCAGTCCTTTGATGTTCCCAAGGAATCTCCAAGGGTGGAACATGCTGGAGAGGAAAATGTTTAAGAAACAACAGCAGTGTTTGGTTCACTCATTGCCTCGACAGTTTCTGGCAGAGTTACTCCCGACTTACCATTTGTGTTACCAGCACTTTCCCTTGCTAGTGGCAGTAAGGTTTCGATTCCTTTTCCGCCATTTAGTGTCTCACCCAGAGGAGATGGCAAACCATCCTTGATTGCTCCCAAGGAGGACCTTCAAATTAATTAGGCAGCTCCTTGCCAGGATGAAGCTGAAGTCTGTTCGGGTCCTCATGTTGATGCACCTGCAGGCATTTCTTCTTTTGTTCCTCTTAGACCAACCGAAGGTGCTTCTGCTAGGGGACTTTTTGCTACCGCCTTTTTCCAAGCCCTCAATCCGAGAGGTTTTTCTAGTTTGTGCCCGTTGAACTCCCCGCCGTCCCCATGTACTCGCCGTGGAGAGGCTATCAACGTTGTTGTTCAACATCTCAGAACTATTAATTCCACTAAATTCAATTGAGAGATCATTGTATAAAATATCAAGAGAGGTAAGACCCTTTAAGTTTTGAATCGCAGTAAACTGCCTAGAGCCATTGAAGTTATTCGAAGAAAGATCAAGCGCCCAAAGAGAAGGTAGTTTGAACAGAGACATTGGAATTTTCCCTTCCAAGTTGTTGTGACTTATATCAAGATAAATCAATAGGTAAGGAGGAGCAATTGAAAATTCATCAAGTTGGCTAGAAAATCGATTGTTTTGAAGGCTTAATTCTTGCAATGCTGGAAGGGAAAAAAGAGAAACTGGAATACTCCCTTCTAGTGAATTGTAACTCAAATCAAGAGCCTCCAAATTCAAAAGATCTACCTGTTAAATCAAGAAAGATCAAGATCGATTGTTTTGATCTATTAAATCATTGCTGCCAAGGTTTATTGTTTTCAGATTCTTGCTCATGCTTAAAGAAGGAATTGGTCGAATGAATCTGTTCATCGACAAGACCAAATGAAACAAGTTGGTGAGATTTGCCATTGATTGCGGAATTTCTCCACTGAAATTGCAATAATAAAGATCGAGTTCAGACAATAATTTGAGATTCCCAATAGAATCTGGCAATGACCCTGAAAATTTTGTAAACCTAAGGACTAGGGTTTGAACAGAGATCCATTCGAAGGAAATTTTGGCAAGAAACCTTCAAGTTGTTCATTATCTGACAGGTCAACCATTTGCAATGTTGGAATTTGAAAGATCCTTTCTGGAAATTTTCCATTCAACGAAGAGGACTGAAAATCAAGGTTGTCAAATTTCTAAAGTGTGCAAAAAAATAAAGAATCGGAGCAGATAATTCATTATAGCTCATATCAATAACAGAGAGGAGACTTTTGGTGTCCATAGCAGTTTAGTCCAGTTCTTCCTTTGGGAGGTGACGGTGTGATTTGACTACTCCTTATAGGGAGGATGGAAGATGATAGCACTTCTCTTCTTTTGAAGAGAAGTCTTTTAGGTTCTGTTTTTACAGAGTGTGATTCTCTCAGACAAATCTGGTTTGTTTAGAGAAAGTTTATAGAAGTTAAGACAAAATCCCTCATAAAGAAACTTTTGCACGGGGTGCTATAGAGCAGATGCGTAGGTTGACTTGTGGTCTGAGTTTTTCCTTGTATTGATAAGTCACATATGTAATTTCAGGATTTATTAATGAAATGAAGTCTATTTCCATAAAAAAAAAAAAAATAACAGAGAGGGATTCAAGATTCGCCAAGGACGGATCAAAAGGCCCTGACAGATTACAATTTGACAAGCTCAACACTCTTAGATTTGGTAGTGCAAATGATAATGTTAGGCCCCACTCATACCCTTGCATTGATATATCCACATCATCGAGATAAAGTTCAGTAAGCTTCGAAAGGTTTTGAACAAGCATATTTAGATTTGGATTCTCAAGCTTCAACTTACCTGCACTTAAATCAAACCAATTCCTTTAAATGCGAAATTGTAATTGGAATTTGTCCTTCAAACTCAGTATGTGAAGGGTTTAATTAAACCAAATTCGACAACTTGCTAAATTCTGAAGGAATCTCATAACTGTTGAAGTAGTTGTGTGCTAAATTCAGATTTTGAAGATATTGAAACTTGAACAGGCTACTTGAATTGTCAAGTGGACCTGAGATAGAGTTATTGCTGAGGTCAAGACCAATAACACGTCCCTTGTTGCAGGTCACGCCTTCCCATGAGCGACAATCGATGCTTTTGTTCCAGTGCACCAATTTTGTAGATGAAGCACTGTCAAAAGTGAGGCTATTCTTGAATTGGAGCAACAAGGCTTTCTGATTGGTAAGACATTTGCCGCAAACCATAGGAACATAGAAGCTGATAGAAAGTAAGCATATGGGCATGAAGAAAAGCCATGAATGGAGTGGAATTCTCATTGAATGCTGTAATAAGCCGAGACACCCACACAGTAATAATGATCGAGTTGAACAGCGGATAGCACAAGTTTGATATGGTAGCACCAAAACTAGGAAAAAAAAAGACAAAAAATGTAAGCAAAGTTCAGTCAATTTGTGCTGCCAAAAATCAATGCCGATACATCATTTGGTTGAGCATAATATAGGAAAGAAAAAGACGGTTGGGGAACTTACAATTGTAGGAAGATACACTGCTCCAAGAGGTCGTGTCGAGTATAACGTCAGACACAGGATTCGGGCCACTGTCTTCTTTCACGTTCACTAGCTCATATTTATTGGTTTAGTTCAAGTGAAGTCTTCCACTAAAGTCTTTCAAAGATTATATTTAATTACAATTATTTTAGTTCAAGTGAAGGACGTGAGTAAGCCGCTGAAAGTCTTCCACTAAAGGACGTGAGTAGGCCGCTGGTATGCTTGAGTTTGAAAGTCTTCCACTAACACAATAGTACTGCTATGCTTGACTTTGAAAGTCTAGCTTTTATTTTTATTTTTTATAAGAAATGGCTTTCATCTATATTGCATCAAGGATTACAAGAGATCTTATCCACCCATATAACGTGGGCAATAGACTCAGGTACAGAATCCCGCTATACAACCAAATCATCCACATTCCATGCCATTCTAGCTAACTTATGAGCAACACAATTTCCTAACCGGTTCACATCTTGACATAAATAGGCTTCAAAAAGAGACATCACTCTTTTGACTTCTAAGACCAGGTTTCCCAGGCGTGATGCTGTTTGTGATGCCTCTTGTTGCAGATCATCCACCACCAACTTGCAATCTGATTCCACCATCAACTTTGTGATACTAGATTGGAGGCAAAGTTGAAGACCCCTTAGTATTGCCACAAGCTCGATAGTTTCTGGTTCTTCAAAATTGAGTTCTACCTTACTAGCTGCAAAGATAACATCCCCTCTGTCATTTCGCAGCACTACCCCAATCCCTGCTTTCTTATGATAAAAAAAAAAGCCCCATCTATATTAAGTTTCGGATACCCCACTGGAGGAGGACTCCAAAAGCAGTTATTTGGTTTCCGATTTGTGCTTTTTGTTGAGAAAGAGAAACATAGCTACTCTGAATTGAGAAGGCATGGTCAACAACTTGCTTTATAGGAAGGCTGACCGCATCATGTAATTTCTTATTTCTCCTGAACCAAAAGCTCCATGCTATTAGAAAAAATTTCTGCAGTTCCTCTTGTGTACAAGTCTTTAGCACATGTTGGATTATGTCAATGAAAAAGAGAGATCTTGGGATATCAAATAGACTAGGCAAAAAACCTTTCCAGAGCTCAACCAGTTGATAGAAGAAAATAATCGCATGCCCCAAATCCTCTTCCTGCTCAGAACACATAGAGCACTTTGGATTAAGGTCCACATGTTTCTTGAGCAGATTTGAGCAGGTTGGCAAGCAGTCTTTGCTAAGTTTCCATGCGAAGATCCTAATTTTCAGTGGCACCTTCATTTTCCAGATTGCTCTCCATAGCCTAACTAGATTACTACTGTTAGAGCCCTGCCCTTCTAAGTCATCCTTTCCATTTGTAGCAGTTTGTATGCACTTCAAACACTGAACTCTCCACTCCTTTCTTAAGTCCACATCCATCTATCTTCATACCCTACTAGAAAAATAACTATTCTCAGGATCTTCTCTACTATTATTAGACTGAAGAGAGCTCGTACTTTTTGAGTATCCCACCATTTGTTTTCCAAATTAAAGAGGGAGTCCACTGTTTCTAAGTTTTCTTCTTGCATCTCTACACTTGTTTGTTCATGAATTAGATTTCTGTGGTCTGGAATCCATGGGTCATGCCCAATTCTGGTGGTTTTCCCATCCCCTACTTGTCTTTGACATTCCTGCAAGAGAAAGGATCTTGTTCCCCATATCCCTCTCCAAGCATATGAGGGGTTATGACCAAGATTTGATTCCAAAAAATTCATTCTAGGAAAATATCTTGCTTTAAACATTTGATACATCAGAGAATTAGTATTAGTAACCACCCTCCATCCTTGTTTAGCAAGGAGAGCTATGTTGAAAAGTTTAAGGTCCTTGAAGCCTAGCCCCCTTGGAACTTAGATTTACACATTTTCATCCAACAGAGCTAGTGGATTTTTTTTTTTATTAAGATCAGTGCTGCCCCACCAGAATTTTCTCATTAAACTCTCAAGATCTTTAAGGAAACAGTTTGGTAGTTTGAAGCAGCTCATAGCATAGGTTGGTATGGCCAAAGCTACAGCCTTAAGTAAAACTTCCTTTCCACCTTGGGATAGTTGTTTTTCCTTCCTACATTGTAAGATGAGCTAGACAGCTGGAAAGAATGTAAAGAGATGGAAGATCTAGTGGTGAACTACTTTCCATAGATGTTCTCTAGCTCAATGGAGAAGGACCATATTGAGTCTGTGGCTAAGGTGGAGTCCAAAATATCTAGTTCAATGAATGTGGAACTGGCCAAACCATATACTGCTGCTGAAGTAAATAATGGTCTTGCCCAAATGCACCCAACAAAGGCACCAGGCCTTGATGGTATGTCCTCTATATTTTATCAAAAATACTAGAGCACTATAGGAACCTCTGTGTCTCAGGCAATGCTAGAGGCTCTTAATTTTGGTGTTTTACCTCAAGAATTAAATCATACTTTTATCTGTCTTATTCCTAAGAAGCAAAATCCTTCTAAGGTAGCTGAATTCTGACCCATTAGCTTATGTAATGTCCTCTATAAACTTATCTCTAAAGTGATAGCTAACTGATTGAAGCTGGTTCTTCCTTTGTTAATCTCTGAATCTCAGTCAGCTTTTGTGCCCGGTAGATTAATTACTGATAATAGTCTAGTGGCACATGAGATTATTCACTTTCTTAGACACAAAAGAGGGGGAAAGAAAGGCTATATGTCCATCAAGCTAGACATGAGCAAAACCTATGACCGAGTGGAGTGGGATTTTTTGAAGAGGATTTTTACTCATATGGGTTTTGCAGAGAGGTGGATCAAATTGGTGATGTATTGTGTCTCTTCTGTCTCTTCTGTCTCTTTTTCTATTTTACTGAATGGAGTTCCAAAATGGAGTATTCAACCAACCCGAGGGCTGAGACAAGGGAACCCTTTGTCCCCTTATCTCTTTCTCTTATGCACTGAGGGGTTGGTCCAATTGCTGAAACAAGCAGCTATAACATCAATGATACCTGGCATTCGAATTTGTAGAGGAGCTCCAATTATTAACCACTTGCTCTTTGTGGATGATAGCCTCATCTTCTGTCAAGCCGATGTACACACTAACCTGGAGCTACAATCGGTTTTCAAGAGGAATGAGTTGGCATCTGGGTAGAAACTGAATATGGAAAAGACGAGCATGATGTTCAGTAAAAATGTCAGTGATACAATGCAAGAGGATATTAGAAATCTATGGGGTGGGAGTGCTATACAGCAATATAAAAAATATCTAGGTTTGCCTCATTCTGGTCTGTCCACACCCCCCCATTTCTCAGCTTGGTGCATTATTTCATTAAAATCACCAATTAATAGCCACCCTACATCATCATCACACTTCATTAGTCTCATAAGATCCCATGTAATATGTCTATTGTTTTCCTCAGGAAAACCATAGATGCCTATGAGATACCACTTCCTTCCACCTTGCACCTTTTCGTCAACTATGGCATGTATGTGATTTTTTGAATATTGCAACACTGACAAATCAATTTATGTTTTCCAAAATAAAGCCAAACCCCCCCTATGCCCATCACAATTGACTACTAAGTAGTTAACAAAACCAAGACGATACTTACATTTATTCATCTCAGAAACTTTGAGCCTAGTTTCTTGAATGAACAGAATGTCGGGATCTTCCTTCATAACCAGGTCACGAAGATTTCGAATTCCCCGTGGATTCCCAAGCCCACGGGAATTCCAGCTCAGTGTTTTCATAATGTCTGGCGGGGCTGACTAGCAGCCTCTACCATTTTTTGTGAAAGATCATTGTTTTCCTGTATGTCTCCATCACTTAATTTCCTATTTTTTGTCAAGAGAAAACTACTCTCAATACTTACCTCTAGCCTCCGCTTATTGCTTGGTGATCGCCTAGTAACATGAGGGCTTCCACACTGAACACGAGCTCTGCGTTTCCACCGTTTGCCCACTTCCTGCACCATTTGAATCATTGAAGGTGACTGGACCTCGACCACTTCTACCTCATGCATGCAGCCCAGAACAGATGTGCTCAACATAAAATCAGGCCCATAGTCTTTGGAGAGCCCTAATCCGTGCTCTGGCCCACCAGATCCACTATCTCTATTGTCATCGTCCATGTGTTGAGAGAGCCCAGTTCCCTTCCTTGGCCCACCAGGCGCATTGTCTCTTTTGTCATCAACCATGTATTGGCAACTCACATTTTTGCTATCAAGCACGACCCCTTTCTTCAATTGTTGCTGCATCCCCTGTAGAGGACTCTCCTTGGTTGCTTCATGGTCCCCACTCTCAAGATCCCCATTTTGACATTCCACTGAAACCATAGACACCTTCCACGCGATCCCACCTACATCAGTTTCTTTTTCTGTTCCCCCCTCAGAATCTGCTGAGTGGGATGCAGTTTGCCCCTTGTCAGAAACTCGCCCCATCCCTCTGTTGCTGCATGGTCCCCACTCTCTGCCTCCCCATCCTTTTTTTTAGCTACAGTGGCCTTCTTCCACTCGCCTCTATCAGCATGCCCATTAATATACTTCAACGTCCATCGCCTGAAACCAATACTCTCGGCACGAAGCCATGGCCCAAACTACTTGCCTTTGGGAATTTCCTCTCCTTTATCAACTTTTGTTGCTAGGCATCCTTTTTCCCCATGCAGAAACCAACCACACATAAAGCAGATCTTTGGTAACTTCTCATACCAAAAGTGATAGACCTTTTTCCCCTATACATTGATAAATCTTCCTCTAGCGATGGCCTTACAGAGTGGCAATTCTACCTTAACTCTCAAACACTTCCCCCACCCTACACCATCCTTCTCCACGTCTACTTCAAAGCAGTGCCCTACCGATTCCCCAATCTGTTTCCCCCAATCCATCGACATACAGCCTAAGGGTATCTTATGAATTTGTACCCAGAATGCTTCATACTGAAAAGAGATCTGTCCTGGTTGCATAAGGCTATAAGAGAAACAGAACATTATCGAATAACTATTGTTTACCTTCGAGAATCCTTTGCTTATCGGCATGTGTATCGAAGGTAATCACAAAAATATTTCTATCAACTTCCTGAAATACAGCCCGTTTGCTTATCCTCCAGATTCTTGCCATTGTGTTACCAATAGCATCTTTCCCTACATTTTGTTCTGAACACACCTTCCCAATCAAACTCCTTTCGCCCTTTCTTTGGATCTGCTCCCCACACCCACTTTCCACTTCCAGCACTGCTTCCTCTTCCTCTATAAGGTTAAACTGCCCCCCATGTCCTTCAGTGCTTCCATCATCAGCCCCTTCCCGTCTATTTTGAGAAGACCTAAATGGTACTCTGTGAAAACTCTCTATTTCTCCACCTCTGGGTTCAAATTTTTAACTTTTTCATATAATCATTGCGTAATCATTATAATTTTTTCAAATTTTCAAACAAAACACAAAAAATAATTTAACTTTTTCATGAATACAAATGTATACAGATGCTTATATAAATTACATGAATGTTGGCGTTAACATAAATGAGCATGACATGACTTGACAAATAGAATGACATTTGCTGAAATAACTTAAACTGACATGTAGGGGTCTTAATTTTAATGGATAAAAATTTCTTTGATTGGAAAAAACTACATTGCTAGGGTTACGATGCCTGCCGCCGGGGGCCTGTAGGTGGCCTCGGCGTCTTCGAGCCGGCGGTCCTTTGCTAATATGGTGGCCCAATCTCCACAACCTCTTCCTAAGGTGGAGATTCCTTTGAGGCCACTGAAGGTTTTGGATGGAGAGACCTTCATCAATTTCTCCAAGAAGGAAATTGAACGGTCTGCAAAGCCATTTCAATTCTCCCTGGTCTTGAAGTTTCTTTGGCAATAGCCTTTGCTGGATTCTATTGGGGCATTTATTCGTGGTAGATGGGGTTTGGATTTTCAGCGGCATCGACTATGCCAAATCCCATATCTATTTTTGTGAGGTTTTCCAATGAGGTGGATTTTATCAAGGCTTTTTCGAGGGAAACCTGTGAAGTGGAGGGGGTGTTGTATCGGGTGTTTCATTAAAGCCCTGATTATTCCAAGGAGTCTAAGCTAGAGGTGGTTCTTATCTGGATTGTGTTGCCAGGGTTACCCCCCCCCCCAATTTCTATCACAAATCGTTTCTTAAGAATATCGTTTCTTAATAGTTGTAGTCGATGTGCATCTTGCGCTAATGGTGCTAGGGTGTGTATTGAAATGAATATGGCCAATGACTTGATTGATTCATTTTGGATTGGTATGCCACATCAAAAGGGGAGTTTTCTTCAGCATGTGGTGTACGAGACTTTACCGGCGTATTGCGGGAAGTGTTTGGTGCAGGGACATAATCTTAATACGTGTAAAAGGATTGGAAAGCAACAGGGTGAAAAACATAAGGTTGATGGTGGTAAACAAGGCCAAAGATGGGTCCAGAAGGATAAACAGGCATTATATCCAGATGAGATGCATAAAGCAGGGGAAACGAAGGTTTTGAACGAAACAGAGGTCTCGAATTCTGATGTGAGTAGTGATGCCTTGAAAGCTAGTGGTTCTGGCACTGCTCTAGAAGGAAATATGTCGATTGTGTTGTCTCCTATTCTTGAGGAGGGGGTCGAAGGCTTGAGGGTCAAGGATGCGGATGTTCATGCTTAGAGAGAAGATAATGTCAAGAACTCTGCAGTTGTTCTTGTGGAATCTTTGGCAAAATCTAGTATAGGACTGGAAGGTGTCACTATAAGTGGGAGTGGAGAGCATGGCGATGGTCTTTTGGGGTTCCTGGTTAATGAAGTGGCGAAACTAGGGGATGGTAATGATTTAGAAGTTTTAGCAGCAGCTCCTATTGTTTCTGTTACTGAAGTGGTTGATGGAGAATGTTGTGAAGAAGATGTTGTTCAAAAGGATGATGCTTGTTACGTGGTAGTTAGATCTGATTCTGGGAAGGATGAGGATGTGTCACAGTAATGTAAAGAGAAAGATTATGCCTCGGATCCTAATGTTTTGAAAGGGAAAATGAATGGAATTTCTACCAGAAGCTCGACGAGGGCTAAAAGGAAGCCCCTAAGAATGAATTTATGATGCATCCAATTATATATTGGAATATTAGGGGGTTAGGTACTTCTAAAAGAAGATTGAGAAAGTTATGTAGGAAGAATAAAAATAGTATTATGGTTTTGGTGGAGCTGTTTCAATCTAGTAGAAAATTGGATAAGGCTCGGAATTATTTTGGTTTTCTGGTTGTTTGTCTAATGAAGAGAAAGGGGAAAAGTCATGGCTTTTGTGGAGATTTGATGTGTAGGTATCGATGGTGGTTGCGTCAAATCAGTCAATTATAGTTCTTGTGGAAGATAGAGATGAAAGTATTTGCTATTCGTTTGTGTATGCAAAATGTTCTAAATATGAGCGAAGGGAGTTATGGGAGGAGTTGCGTAATGTAAGTCTGAGTGGGATGTCGTGGATTTTCATGGGGGAATTTAATATTATTAGAAGAGATTCTGAACATAGAGGAGGAAGACCAAGATTACCTTTGGCAATGGAAGATTTTAATGATTTCGTTGATGAGATTGGGTTGTTGGATATGAGTTTCTCAGGAAATCAATTCTCTTGGTGTAATGGACAAGATTGAAGATCAAGGAGCTGGTCGAGAATTGATCGTGTGCTGATCAACTGGTAGGAGAAGAATGAGTGGGTTTGAGGAAGCTTCAAGATATTAAAAAATCCTTGCATATGAATTTGCTTGGAAAATATTTGTGGATAATTCTTTGTGGTCTCAATTCTTTTGTAAAAATATATTCGTAATAAACATGTTTAATTGATTGATTGTAATAAGAATTTTGGAGATAAGTTATTCATTGTATGCCGGATTTGCTTCGTTTGTCGAAGTGGAATGTTAAGGAAGGAAATGTGTCTTTTTGGCGTGATAGGTGGCTTGTCGAATTTGGTAATAAAAAAGGGCAAACTGGATTCTAGTTGGGATGTTGGTCCACTTCAACGTATGGTTTGAGAGGATAGAACAACTAAAATTATGAAGGTCTTGAGTAAAAGTCGCAATGGGGCAGATTGTTTGGTATGGCTAGATAGTGTAGATGGAAAATTTTCTGCCAAGAGTGCTTGGGATTGCATTCAAATATGAGCGCCAAATAATAGATGGTCAGATTGGGTGTGGCACTCTTGTTTGCCAAAAAATATGTCGGTGACTATGTGGAAGGCTATGCTTAATGGTGAGTTTGAATAGAGAGTTTAGATGAGATGAGATGAGATGTTTTGTTGAAAGTTGAATAAAATATTGTTAAATATAATTTTTTAGTATTATTTTTATTTTGAGATTTGAAAAAGTTGAATTATTTATTATATTTTTGTATGAGAATTTGGGAAAGTTGTAATGATAAGATAGATGACATGAGATGAGATGAGATGAGATAGGTTTGTGTATCCAAACCAACCAGCGGATTAAATCTGTCGGTATTCCTCTAGCTTCAATGTGACTGTTGTGTGCATGGGGACTATGAAACTCTGGAACATGTGCTAGCTAAGGGGAATATTGCTAGGAAAATATGGAGACGAAGCTATATGTTAGTGGGGTTGCTATTTGTGGAAGGGAGGAGTTAGAAAGATATGGTTGAAATATGGATCTATAAAGCATCTCGAACATGTCAAATAGGGTAGCTGATTGGGTTGTTATCGGGAATTATTCTTTGGTGTCTTTGGATGAAGAGATGTAGAGCTCATATGGAAGGTATATCTGATAATGTTGCTATGGGTTGGAGGCATATTGTGTACTGGGCTTCTCGAGTTAGGGAGAAATTAAATGCAGGAAGGTGTCTATCTAAAAGAGATTAAGCTATCTTAGTAGCCTTGAATGTTCCTATAAAACTAACCAAGAGAAGAGTGCCAAAGTTGGTGTACTGGAAGAAGCTGGAAGCAAGTTGGATAAAGCTCAATACTGTTAGTGGGCTTCTCGCAGGAATCTAGGTGATGCTGGTGCAGGTGGTGTGCTGAGAAGTCATGAGGGAAAGCTTCTATATGCTTTTGCAGTATCAGTGGGGTCTGGTTCACATTATTTCGCAGAGACTTATGATGCTTTTCGAAATCACCCATTTTATTTATTGTCATAGGACTTATGATGCTTCCAAAACACCAACACTATTTTTGCAAGAGGTGATTCGATTACATGGTGTTCCAGCGACCATAGTGTCCAACTGAGATATCAAGTGACCAACCAAAGTTTGGGAAATTTATTACGGTGTCTAGTAGCAGATCTTGAATCGAGTTTGGATAGTATTACCACAGGCAGAGTTTGCTTTCAATAATTCTGTTAATAGATCCACAAGTTGCATGCTGTTTGATGTCCTATGGATCGTCACTCCCTGACTTTGCCTTCTAGATGAAGTGAAGCTACACTAGATTTTTCTAGCTACATGAAGGACATCCTTGAAGAAGTAAAGAGGCGTCTATCCCTCAGCACAGAAGCATACACGACCATTGCAAATACTCGGCGTAAATATAGGCAATTTGATGTTGGTGATATGATTCTTATTCGCCTGAGGTTCGAACGCTTTCCTCCTAAGAGTTTTACTAAGTTACATGCTCGACGCGCAGGACTTTTTAAGATTGCTGAGAAGAGATTGGGTCCTAATGCCTATGTCATAGAGTTACCCTCTGACTATGGAATAAGCCCTGTTTTCAATATTGAAGACGTCACTAAGTTTCAAGGTTCGGAGGAACAAGTGCCAACAACTCTAGATACACCAACCCAGCAAGATGCAATTATTCGAGTCCCTAAAAATACAGCCCCTAAAGATGAGATCGCATCTATACTTGAATTGTGGATGATGGAGGCTTATCTAAATGTTAAAATTCTTATCCACTTGTTTTGAAATATTGCTGCTTAGTTGGTAATTCTTTCCTAGTTTATTTTCTAGATTGTAGCATTCTATGTATTCCTTTTAAAGACGGTCAAATGGAAGTAAGAAGGCAGTTGCCATTTGTTGATGAATTCGAATTTTGGAGAGATTCTGCCATCTCCAGAGAGACTTTATTTTTACTCCTTTTTTTCCCTCCTGGCTGTCAACGTGAGGTTGTGGCCTTGGAGGGTAATTTGCACCACAAATAGCCCAAAGCTGATCATAACATGAACTTGAAGCCGCAGAATTTAGGACATTGTTTGTTAATGAATCAATGATCATAACATGATTGAAAATGCTGCGGTCCTGACATGCAATGGGTCTCGGTTATTATTATTATTTTTTTACTTAATGATTAAGAAGTATTTTTTAATAATATTGTGAATTTTTCTTTAGTATTTAAAGAGATTAAAAAAATGCATAAAAAAGAAAAGAAAATCTAGTACTATTTTTCTTTTTTTAAATAATCCACTCCATGAAACTTAAAGCTACCTATATATAAAAGTACATCCACTTATAATTGCCAATGCGATAAAGAGTCCAGTGCTAAAATATAATAGCGACAACATCAGCCAGTTTTGCTTTCAAATCCCGTTCACGACCTCCCATAAATCACCTGCAAATCTACCATCAAAAGTACTATTTTAATAACATTTTTAGCTTCATAACAACAAGCAATATATATCATTTAAAGCAATAATCACGTCCAATTGCATGAGTATTTTTTTTTTCTTTCATTTTTCATTATATTGAAACATAAAAAAGTCTTGCCTGATAACATTATTCCTCATGGCTCATGTCTCTCAAGCTATCACGCGTGGCTCCGTCCTAGATTTCTGTGAGCTTTTCTTCTGTGGTTCATGTGTGCTGGCCTTTGACAGTTTTCTATTATAATATATAGTCGAGGGAAGACCTTAAAAAATATATCATCAGCATGTTTGTAGTAGCACATCCTCCACCTCTTCCAAAACATAAGAGGCCCAACAGCAATTGCAAAACCAAAAACAAATCCCAATTCAACACTTAAGAAGTTCCAGTCAATTCCAATTCCAAAATTCGAGTTAGATTCTTTTGATGTTGGAGTTGACAATCCCGGCCCATCACCTGTGCAATGTTCTTCCAAAGGAAAGCCACATAATCCTATGTTCTCCTTGTAGGAAGATATTGAGAATGTAGCAAATTGCTTGATTTGTGGAATTCTTCCAGACAATTGATTGTACGAAAGATTGAGGACAGATAAAAAAATTAGACCATCTGCAAGTTGAATAGGAATCTCACCAGTAAGCTTATTGCTTGACAAGTCTAGTGACTCAAGATGACTTAATTTTCCCAAAGATTGTGGAATATTGCCTGTGAAACCATTGTGAGACAAGTTGAGGACATATAGTGATTTGAAATTTCCAATTTCTTTTGGTAGAGGCCCATCAAAGTTGTTGCAGGAAAGGTCAAGGATGGTGACAACGGTTAGGATCTTCACCAGATTCAGAGATAGACCTTTGATAATAATTGTCACCTTATCTTGATAATCAAAATCAAAAGTACCCAAACCAAAACCAAAACCAAAACCAAAACCATACCTATAAATAAAGTTTCTATGAATTAGCTCCAACTCCGCTTCATCTTTATCAGCCATCAATGCCTTTAAGATGCCAAAGGACTTTCCTGTTAGCTTACCACTGAAATTGTTTGAAGCTAAATTTATAATTTGAAGCATTGGCCAAGTGGCATTAGACTCCATACAATCAATAGGCCCATCAAACTTGTTTGATCGCAAAACAAGGACACGCAGCATGGATATATTCTTCAAGTAGCATGGGAAAGTATCCTGAATGTTGTTATTCCCGATGTCCAAGAACTCCAAATTTTTGCACTTGGCCAAAGATTTTGGCAACTTTCTTTCTAATTTGTTTTCACCAAGATCTAAAGTTTGCAAACCACAATTGCTTCGGAACGTATCAGGAATTTTACCCGAGAGGTTGTTTTTCCTTAAATTCAGCACCGCTAGATCAGTTGCCTCAAATAAGCAATGGGGGACCATGCCACTCAAGAAATTGTTAGATAAATCCAGAACACGAAGATCCGTAGCATAACAAATTGATTCGGGGATACTCCCATAAAATTTATTGCTCGAAAGAAAAAGGAATCGAATATTAAATATGGATTTAATGAAGGTAGTTGGTATGCTCGAGTGGAAATTATTCCTGGATAAATCCAAGTAATAAAGAAAACCTGCAGTGCCAATCGGGAGTTGCCCTTGGAGTTCGTTGGAGCTTAGATCCACGATCATCAGCAAAGAAGAATTGAGAAAAGGTCTTTCTAGAGTCACCAAGTGGTTATTGGAGAGATTTAAGTAGACCATTGTAGTAAAGTCCCAAATCCAGTGTGGTACTTCTCCATGAATTTGGCAGTTTGAAAGGTCTAGCTTATATAAGTCAGATTGGTTTCGCAAGAAATCTGGAAATCTTTTCAACTTGTTAGAAGCCAATCTCAAAGTTGAAAACTTGGGAAAAGAGAATAGTGAAAAATTAATTCCACTATATTCAATTGAGAGATCATTGTATGAAAGATCAAGAACGGTAAGATCCTTTAATTTTTGAGTCATGCTAAACTGCCAAGAGCCATTGAAGTTATTCGAAGAAAGATTAAGCGCCCAAAGAGAAGGTAGCTTGAACAGAGACATGGGAATTTTCCCTTCCAAGTTGTTGTGACTTAAATCAAGATCACTCAATAGGTAAGGAGGAGCAGTTGAAAATTCATCAAGTTGGCCAGAAAATCTATTGTTATGAAGGGTTAATTCTTGCAATGATGGAAGGGAAAAAAGAGAAACTGGAATACTCCCTTCCAGTGAATTGTAACTCAAATCAAGAGCCTCCAAATTCAAAAGATCTACCCATTGAGTGGAAGTAATCTGACCTGTTAAATCATTGTTGTGAAGGTATATTGTTTCCAGATTTTTGCTCATGCTTAATGATGGAATTGATCCATTGAGTCTATTATTCATTGACAAGTCCAAATGAAACAATTCGGTTAGATTTGCAATTGACTTCGGAATTTCTCCACTGAAATTGCAACCAGAAAGATCAACTTTAGACAATAATTTTAGATTCCCAATAGAATATGGCAATGACCCTGAAAAATTTGTATAGCGAAGGACTAGGGTTTGAAGAGATCCATTCGAAGGAAATTCTGGCAAGAAACCTTCAAGTTGTTCATTATCTGACAGGTCAACCATTTGCAATGTTGGAATTTGAAAGATCCTTTCTGGAAATTTTCCATTCAACGAAGAGGCTACGAAAATCAAGGTTGTCAAATTTCTGAAGTCTGCAAAAAAATCAGGAATCGGAGCAGATAAATCGTTATGGCTCATATCAATAACAGAGAGGGATTCAAGATTCGCCAAGGACGGATCAAAAGGCCCTGACAGATAACAATATGACAAGCTCAACACTCTTAGATTTGGTAGTGAAAATGATAATGTTGGGCCCCCCTCATACCCTTGCATTGATATATGCACACCATCGAGATAAAGTTCCGTAAGCTTCGAAAGGTTTTGAACAAGCATATTTAGATTTGGATTCTCAAGCTTCAAGTCGTTCCAAGTACTTAAATCGAGACTAACCAATTCCTTTAAATGCGAAATTGTAATTGGAATCTGTCCTTCAAACCCAGTATAAGAAAGGTTTAAATAAACCAAATTCGACAACTTGTTAAATTCTGAAGGAATCTCAGAACTGTTGAAGTGGTTGTATGCTAAATTCAGATTCTGAAGATACTGAAGCTTGAAAAGGCTGCTTGAATTGTAAAGTGGACATGAGATAGAGTCATTGGTGAGGTCGAGACCAATAACACGTCCCTTGTTGCAGGTCACGCCTTCCCATGAGCAACAATCGATGCTTTTGTTCCAGTGCACCAGTTTTGTGGACACAGCATTGTCAAAAATGAGGCTATTCTTGAATTGGAGCAACAAGGCTTTCTGATTGCCAAGACATTTGCCGACAACCATAGGAACATAGAAGGTGATAGAAAGTAAGCATATGGGCATGAAGAAAAGCCATGAAAGGAGTACTGGAGTTCTCATTGAATTCTGCAATAAGCTGAGACGCCCACACCAGGGGAAAAAAAAAAAAAGGACAAAAAATGTAAGCAAAGTGCAGTCAATTTGTGCTGGCAAAAATAAATGCTGATACATCATTTGGTTGAGTAAAATATAGGAAAGAAAAAGACGGTTGGGGAACTTACAATAGCAGGAAGATACAGTACTGCTCCAAGAGATCGTGTCGAGTATAACGTCCGTTACAGGATTCCTGTCTTCTTTCACGTTCACCAGCTCATATTTATTATTTTAGTTCAAGTGAAGTCTTCCACTAAAGCCTTTCAAATATATATATATATATATATATATATATATATATATATATATATATATATTTAATTACAATTATTTTAGTTCAAGTGAAGGACGTGAGTAGTCTATGCTTGACTTTGAAAGTCGTCCACTAAAGTCTTCCACTAACCCAACAGTACTGCTATACTTTGAAAGTCTTCCACTAACCCAACAGTACTGCTATACTTTGAAAGTCTTCCACTAAAGTCTTCCACTAACACCTTCCACTAACACAACAGTACTGCTATACTTTGAAAGTCTTCCAGTAACACAACAGTACTGCTATGCTTGACTTTGAAAGTCTTTCAATTAAGATTATGTTTGGAAGGTAAGATGAGAATTTTGTGTTTTGTTTTAAAATTTAAAATATTATTTTTTAGTTTTGAGATTTGAAAAAGTTAAATTGAAATTTGAAAAAGTTGTATTGAGATTTGAAAAAGTTGAATTATTTATTATATTTTATATAGGAATTTGAAAAGGTTGTAATGATGAGATGAGATGAGATGAGAATTTTATTAAAGATAAAACTTCCAAACATAATCTAAGTCTTCGATTATGGTTGTTAAAATTTAATTCTAAGCATGTTCATTGAGATGTGAAAGTATATATATTTTTAATTCAAAGAGGATAAACGTTCGCGCGCGTCGATATATTTTATTAAGTACTAGACTTCCTTTTCGATCTAAATAAAATTCCACTTACTGATTATCTTATAGTTGATCTCTAGATTTCTTTAATTCTCTCATTCTCATTCCATAAACTTTTTAATTTAAAAAATTTATTTATAATAAATAGAATATATTTCAGTGACATGATGGAAAAATAATAGAGAATGGTAATTGGAATACACTTGAAAAGAGAATCCCTAAAATCAAAAGAAAAGCGTATCCGAAAGTGCAACGTATTTGAAAAGTTAGACTGCATGATAGTTGTGAAAGACAATAATTTTCTGCTTGACTTTGAAAGTCTTGCAATTAAATCCACCATGTGGATGAAGACTTGTTGCGTGTGAAAACAAGAAATCATGCCATGTTATATGTTAAGTCAAGTCATGCTTATTTATGATTATAATTAGGCATTCATGCCTTTACTACCATGCCTGCATCCATAAACTGTATGTTAAGTTTCATGTTAACTTATTGAAATTCGTACCTAAAACTCATTGCGGTAGTCTCAACTACCATTCCCTTAAAATGGTAGATCATGTGCTAGGATCAGGAGATGCGGCAGATGACTAAAGGTGGTCAGCTAGACAGTGATGGCACGATGCAGAGTTCATCACTTCGACGCTTCATTTCCTCGATAGTCCTATGGCATTTCTTGACTGAGTTGGACAAGCTACTCGATGGATTAGCCTAGCATTCTATGTAATCACTTGATTAAATCACTTTCACATATTATTAATGCCTAAAATTCATGTTATGAGATCATTATTCAACCTTTTAAATCTTGAAAATTTTATTGGAGCAAAAAAACTCGGATTTAGGTTTGATAGCATACTAAACACTAGCCAAACCCCTTTTAAACCCAAAATTGAAGCTCATTCAGTTAAGACCTATGAAATTGGACCCCCTTTGCAAGGATTTTGGAGGAATTTTTCCCCCATCTATGGCTGACCAAACTCTGTCCAAAATATCCCCAAGTTGTACTTGATTGGAAGCCCAAAGCCACCCCACATTAACAAAGTCTCACACGGCAACTCCAGGGAGCAATACCATGGGCTGGTTTTACCCATTGTTTTGGGCTGACACACCATCACTCGAGTGTCACTCAAGCCCTCTCTTCAACCCTTAGATTGTGTAAGAGACATCCAATCCATTTATCCCTCTCATTTCATCCCGTTTCCCACACATTTCTTAGAGAAAAACTTAGAAGCTCTCTCGGACAATTTTTTAAACCTTCTTGCTTTCAATTTTTTAAGCGCCTGTAAGTATTTTATCATGATTCCTCATGAAATTTGTTTCTATGTTAGTCTAGTTTTTGTGGGTATTTGTTTGATTTTATGGTCATTTGATCATCCCAAAAGTCATTTTAACCATGCAAAGGCCTTTCTGGGCGATAAATTGAATAGTATGTTGTATTTTAGAGTCTTTGATCACACTACTAGATAGATTTTTAACAACCATTTTTATGAAGTGTTGTTAACATGTTTATATAAACGTTTGTTAAGGATTCGTTACATGTTATAAGTTTTTGATGAAATATTTTCTTAGATCTAGAAAGTTATAAGCTGGAAGGAGTAAAACAGTTTCTGTTTTATGAAAACTTGGATTTTTTGTTGTTTAATTTTACTCTAATGATTTTGATATTTTTATCTAATGATCCTAAACCTTTAATCTACATGTTAGGATGTTGGTTTGAAGATTTTAAGCATTTATTTGTAAAGATATGACTTTTATGCATAAGGATATTTGGTTAAGTAAAAAATGTGAGGCTTTCAACAAGATCCATGTTTTGGTCTAATTTTAGCTATGTGATTTTAAGCTTAATGCATGGATCTACTTTGAGACATATTTCTAAACTACACGATGTTTTTATTTTGTGGTTTTTATCATGGTATCTCTCGGATCAAGAGGATTGATCAAAACAAAAGTTGAGAAAATTTTGTAAAAGCATATTTTATTTTATAATGTAGAGTCTTGCACCTTGGGAAGGACTGTAAAAGATGTTTTAAATCAAACGGTAATTCCCGTCGTATTTTCTAAAATATTTTTGTAACAATACCCACCACAAGGACGGGCGTTACATGCTAGTTGGGTAAGGGAAGGGTGGTATCGGAGTATGGCGCTTGTCCATACGACCCGATGACCAATGTAAGGTATGTTGGTCTTAGATGATAAAAGGGTAAAGTACGTGTGTTGTCTGGTTAGACACATGTACCGGACGGGTTTACCGTATATAATGGGTAATCTGTCCTATGTATGATGACGCGGTACTTAAGCCTCGGAGTGGCTTAGAGCCGTGTGATGTGTACGAATGGTCATGAGAAGTAGAGTGAGCTAAGATACATGAGGGTAATGGTGAAGGTACTGTCTAAAAATGGGATGCGTGACTTAGTCGGTCTAAGTCATGCATCAGAATGTGATTGATAAGAAGAACAGGACAAAAGTCCTAGTGTTTTAATCCTAAGGTGAATCATAAGTTCACCCTAGTGAGTAAGCACTTGAAGTAAAACGTTAAGGTTGAAGGAAGTGGAGACCGTAATGGGTCCCTAAGGGTTTTATCATAGTAAAGGACGTGAAAGAGCACGGGATAGAAGGAGAGTATTTTAAGTAAAGCATAACTTTATTTCTAGTCAGTTGCTTATGTACTAGATAGAGAATAACATTAAGGTTATGTATGCATGTAGGTTGCCAACTGACATGCGCATGAATGGACTGTACGGTATGAATGGACTGTATGGTATGAAAGTAGCATGGAGTCCAGGTAAGTGTTACGTTCATACTCTTCTAGAGTTTTCTAAAGATATGAAAAAGAAAAAGAAATATTTTTCCCTACGAAAACAAAGAAAAGTAATGGTCTCCCTTTTCAAGGGCAGACGTTTTACGAAAAGAAGAATGAAAAGTAACGTATTTAAAGTATAAGTATGTACGGCCTCCTTCGGCAGCCCTTGTTTACGCACCCAAAAGTATTAACTGTATGCATGTGAATGGATGACTATACGTAATATCTATTGT
This sequence comes from Cyclocarya paliurus, assembly GCA_029856935.1. NCBI lineage: Eukaryota > Viridiplantae > Streptophyta > Magnoliopsida > Fagales > Juglandaceae > Cyclocarya > Cyclocarya paliurus. Next base: position 15,836,770 of record CM056953.1, on the reverse strand, counting down.
ATGTATTTTCAAAGAAAAGACATGGAACAAAAAGATGTTTTTCGAGCTCTCGCCCCAAACGAACGTTTTCTCACAAAAGGAATGTTTTCTCACGAAAGGAATGTTTTCTCACGAAAGGATATTTTTCCATGAAAACATGAAACGAAATGAAAAGAAATGAAAGGCATGCTCATGCTAATGAAATGAATGAAAGATGCGGCTCTCCAGAGCCGCCATGAATGAATGAACGTAAAGAAAGAATGAAAGAAAGGTATGAGCATGCATGAATGTATGAAAATACGTAACGGCCACATGAAATGAATGAATGGGATATCCAAACGAATGAATGGGCAGATTGCAATGCCGGGCGGTAGTATCTGGTAGTGCACCCAGTGCTGCATCCTTGACTGAATGAGGTTCCAACCCATGGCCACGGGCGAATCCATTGGCCATAGGGCCGCTAACCCGAGCACACGAGGCGTAACAGTGTGCACTGGCCTATGAAAATGACAAGAAAAGAATGTATGAATGCATGACATTCTTTAAGAAATGAAGGTAGTAACGGGGGAAAGTTTTACTGAAAAAAAAACACGTTTTAAATATGAAAACCCCCCGTCTACTGATGTTTACGAACGAAAGTATGTATGCATGTACGTATAGTATGTATGGAATGATGAATGCATGACTGAAAACCTATGTTTTTATATTTTAACGGTATGAAGTAATGCTTACTGAGTATTCGACTCATTTTAGTTTTTATGTGCGCCCCTCCCCTCACAGGAACTGAATGAGCAATACGCTCAGGAGAAACACAGCCAAAGGAGAAGGGCACGGAAGTTTAGGCATGATGGTTTTAAATGTAAGAAAGGTCTTTTTATTTTAAAGATTTATATTTTCCATTGTTTTAATCCCCAAGCCTCTTTTGTTATAAAAGTACATTTTTATTTTATAACGTAGAGTCTTGCACCCTGGGAATGACAGGAAAAGATTTTAAATCGGACGGTAATTCCCGTCATATTTTTTAAAATATTTTGTAAAAATACCTACCACGAGGACGGACGTTACACTTTTAAAGAGGATCAAATGGAAGTAAGAAGGCAGTTGCCATTTGTTGATGAATTAATTTTGGAGAGATTCATGCATCTACAGAGAGACTGATTTTACTCCCTTTTTCCTCCTGGCTGTCAACGTGAGGTTGGCCTTGGAGGGTTTGCACCACGAATAGCCCAAAGCCGATCATAACAAGAACTTGAAGCCGCAGAATTTAGGTTGTTTGTTAATGAATCAATCATCATAACATGATCGAAAATGCTACGGTCCTGACATGCAATGGGTCTCGGTTATTTTTTATTTATTTCATGATTAAGAAGTATTTTTTAATAATATTGTGAATTTTTCTTTAATATTTAAAGAGATTAAAAAAAATGCATAAAAAACAAAAGAAAAAAAAAAGAATTACACATATCGGAACCCAATACCGGTAACCGTAGCACTACCCTAACATGATTACTTGTAGCGTAGAATATTTAATTAGGCTGTTTGTTAATATGTAAAATGCTTAAAATTAGCAAAAAGGAAAAAAAAAAAAAAAGAATTAAATAACATGCGAATTCCCAAATACTATAAACCATTACACCACTCTTGCATTAATATATTAATTAAGAAAACCGGTCTAATGTTATATATTATGAAATATTTATGGGTTTAAACCATTTTTAAAAAGCCTTAAATACGCTAGCTTACCAACTTCAAACTAAATGTTTTTCAAATTTATTTTTAAGTACCATTTAACTTTTCAACTTTTAGTCCAATCATTTGCTTAGAATTTTGTCAAAAGTCAGAAACTAAAAACAAAAATATCATAAAAATTATATTTAAACAAGTTCTCAACTCCTTCCTGCATCCACTTTTGCAAATCTAGTACTATTTTTCTTTTTTTAAATAATACACTCCATGAAACTTAAAGCTAGCTATATATAAATCTAGTACTATTTATTACCAATCTTACAGTAAAAAGTCGAGTGCTAAAATATAATAGCGACAACATCAGTCAGTTTTGGTTCCAAATCCCATTCATGACCTCGCATAAATCACCCGCAAATCTACCATCGAAAGTACTATTTTAATAACAACAAGCAATATATATCATTTAAAACAATAATCACATCCAATTGCATGAGTAATTTAAAGCAATAATCACATAAAAAAGTCTTGCCTGATAACATTCACGGCTCATGGCTATAAAGCTATCACGCATGGCTCCGTCCTTGATTTCTGTGAGCTCTTCTTCTGTGGTTCATGTGTGCTGGCCTTTGACAGTTTTCTATTGTAATATATAGTCGAGGGAGGACCTTAAAAAATATATCATCAGCATGTTTGTAGTAGCACATCCTCCACCTCTTCCAAAACATAAGAGGCCCAACAGCAATTGCAAAACCAAAAACAAATCCCAATTCAACACTTAAGAAGTTCCAGTCAATTCCAATCCCAGAATTCGAGTTAGATTCTTTAGATGTTGGAGTTGACAATCCCGGCCCATCATATGTGCAATGTTCTTCTAAAGGAAAGCCACATAATCCTATGTTCCCCTTGTAGGAAGATATTGAGAATGTAGCAAATTGCTTGATTTGTGGAATTTTTCCAACCAATTGATTGAACGAAAGATTGAGGACAGATAGAAAAATTAGACCATCTGCGAGTTGAATTGGAATCTCACCTGTAAGCTTATTGCTTGACAAGTCTAGTGACTCAAGATGACTTAATTTTCCCAAAGATTGTGGAATATTGCTTGTGAAACCATTGTGAGACAAGTTGAGGACATATAGTGATTTGAAATTTCCAATTTCTTTTGGTAAAGGCCCATCAAAGTTGTTGCAGGAAAGGTCAAGGATGGTGACAACGGTTAGGATCTTCACCAGATTCAGAGATAGACCTTTGACAATAATTGTCACCTTATCTTGATAATCAAAACCAAAACTAAAACCAAAATCATACCTCAAAAAAAAGTTTCTATGAATATGCTCCAACTCCGCTTCATCTTTATCAGCCATCAATGCCTTTAAGATGCCAAAGGTCTTTTCTGTTAGCTTACCACTGAAATTGTTTGAAGCTAAATTTATAATTTGAAGCATTGGCCAAGTGGCATTAGACTCCATACAATCAATAGGTCCATCAAACTTGTTTGATCGCAAAACAAGGACACGCAGCATGGATATATTCTTCAAGTAACATGGGAAAGTATCCTGAATGTTGTTATTCCCGATGTCCAAGAACTCTAAATTTTTGCACTTGGCCAAAGATTTTGGCAACTTTCTTTCTAATTGGTTTTCACCAAGATCTAAAGTTTGCAAACCACAATTGCTTCGGAACGTATCAGGAATTTTACCCGAGAGGTTGTTTTTCCTTAAATTCAGCACCTCTAGAGTTGCCTCAAATAAGCAATGGGGGACCATGCCGCTCAAGAAATTGTTAGATAAATCCAGAACACTAAGATCCGTAGCATTACAAATTGATTCGGGGATACTCCCATAAAATTTATTGCTCGAAAGAAAAAGGAATTGAGTATTAACCATGGATTTAATGAAGCTAGTTGGTATGCTCGAGTGGAAATTATTCCTAGATAAATCCAAGTAATGAAGCAAACCTGCAGTGCGAATCGGGAGTTGCCCTTGGAGTTCGTTGGAGCTTAGATCCACCGCCGTCGGCAAAGAAAAATTGAGAAAAGGTCTTTCTAGAGTCACCAAGTGGTGATTGGAGAGATTTAAGTAGCTCAGTATAGTGAATTCCCAAATCCAGTGTGGTATTTGTCCATGAATTTGGCAGTTTGAAAGGTCTAGGTCTAATAAGGCAGACTGGTTTCGCAAGAAATCTGGAAATCTTTTCATCTTGTTAGAAGCCAATCTCAAATATGAAAACTGGGGAAAAGAGAATAGTGAACTATTAATTCCACTATATTCAATTGAGAGATCATTGTATGAAAGATCAAGAAAGGTAAGATCCTTTAAGTTTTGAGTCGCACTAAACTGCCAAGAGCCATTGAAGTTATTCGAAGAAAGATCAAGCCTCCAAAGAGAAGGTAGCTTGAACAGAGACATGGGAATTTTCCCTTCCAAGTTGTTGTGACTTAAGTCAAGATCACTCAATATGTAAGAAGGAGCAGTTGAAAATTCATCAAGTTGGCCAGAAAATCGATTGTATTGAAGGTGTAATTCTTGCAATGCTACAAGGGAAAAAAGAGAAACTGGAATACTCCCTTCTAGTGAATTGGAACTCAAATCAAGAACCTCCAAATTCAAAAGATCTACCCATCGAGTGGAAGTAATCTGACCTGTTAAATCATTGTTGTCAAGGTTTATTGTTTCCAGATTCTTGCTCATGCTTAATGATGGAATTGGTCCATTGAATCTATTACCTGACAAGTCCAAATGAAACAATTCGGTGAGATTTGCCATTGAGTTCGGAATCCCTCCACTGAAATTGCAATAAGAAAGATCGACGTTAGACAATAATTTGAGATTCCCAATAGAATATGGCAATGACCCTGAAAACTTTGTATTGCTAAGGACTAGGGTTTGAAGAGATCCATTCGTAGGAAAATCAGGCAAGAAACTTTCAAGTTCATAATTATATGACAGGTCAACCATTTGCAATGATGGAATTTGAAAGATCCTTTCTGGAAATTTTCCATTCAGAGAAGACCAACTGTAATCCAAGGTTGTCAAATTTATGAAGTCTGCAAAAAAATCAGGAATCGGAGCAGATAAATTGTTATAGCTCATATCAATAACAGAGAGGGATTCAAGATTCGCCAAGGACGGATCAAAAGGCCCTGACAGATTACAACTTGGCAAGCTCAACACTCTTAGATTTGGTAGTGAAAATGATAATGTTGGGCCCCACTCATACCCATGCATTGATATATCCACACCATCGAGATAAAGTTCCGTAAGCTTCGAAAGGTTTTGAACAAGCATATTTAGATTTGGATTCTCAAGCTTCAACCAAGTTGCACTTAAATCGAGACTAACCAATTCCTTTAAATGCGAAATTGTAATTGGAATTTGTCCTCCAAACCTAGTATAAGAAAGGTTTAAATAAACCAAATTCAACAACTTGTTAAATTCTGAAGGAATCTCAAATTTGTTAAAGTCGTTGTATGCTAAATTCAGATTCTGAAGATACTGAAGCTTGAAAAGGCTGCTTGAATTGTCAAGTGGACTTGAGATAGAGTCATTGGTGAGGTCGAGACCGATAACACGTCCCTTGTTGCAGGTCACGCCTTCCCATGAGCAACAATCGATGCTTTTGTTCCAGTGCACCAGTTTTGTGGACAGAGCATTGTCAAAACTGAGGGTATTCTTCAATTGGAGCAACAAGGATTTCTGATTGCTAAGACATTTTCCGCAAACCATAGGAACATAGAAGCTGATAGAAAGTAAGCATATGGGCATGAAGAAAAGCCATGAAAGGAGTGGAATTCTCATTGAATGCTGTAATAAGAGACAGCCACACAATAATGATCGAGTTCAACAACGGACAGCACAAATCTGATATATGTAGCACCAAAACCAGGAAAAAAGAAAAGAAGACAAAAAATGTAAGCAAAATTCAATGCCGATACATCATTTGGTTGAGCAAAATATAGGAAAGGAAAAGACGGTTGGGGAACTTACAATAGCAGGAAGATACACTGCTCCAAGAGGCCGTGTCGAGTATAACGTCAGTCACAGGATTCGGGCCACTGTCTTCTTTCACGTTCGATCTGCAGGCTATAAATTTCTACGAACAAATCTCACTCTTAATTCAATTTGGGTTCCATTTTCGTTCACCTGCTCATATTTGTTATTTTAGTTCAAGTGAAGGACGTGAGTAGGCCTCTGAAAGTCTTCCACTAAAGTAATTGCATTAGTACTGGTATGCTTGACTTTGAAAGTCTTTCAATCAAATCATATAGACTACTCCCTCTATAATTCATCTTCCTTTTCAATCTAAATAAATTTCCACTTGCTGATTATCTTACAGTTGATCTCTAGATCTCTTTAATTCTCTAATTCTCATCCCATAAACTTTTTAATTTAAAAAATTTATTTATAATAAATAAAATATATTCCAACATGATGGAAAAATAATAGAATGGTACGTGGAGTACACTTGAAAAGAGAATCCCTAAACTAAAAAAAAAGCGTATCCGAGGGTGCAATGTATTTGAAAAGTTAGTCTTCATCGCATAATAGTTGTGACATTATTTCCAGAGACAATTACAAAAAATAATAATTTTCTGCTTGACTTTGAAAGTCTTGCAATTAAATCCACCAGGACCACCATGTGGATGAAGACTTGTTGCATGTGAAAACAATATATCTTGCACAACTTCTAAAGACATTATCTGGAGGTTTAGGCAGGTTTGGCAGGTTGAATGAGACACAAAATTCTAATCTCATCTTATCATTATAATTTTTTTAAATTTTTATATAAAATATAATAAACAATTCAACTTTTTTAAATCTCAAAACAATAATAATATTAAAAAATAATATTATAAACTTTCATCTTAAACTAAACATTCTCATATAATAGTTCATGTATATCATTTCAATTCTATATACATTGTAGAAAAAATAAATAAATGGAATGTTCAATTCGAAAATTGTTTCCTTGTTGGAAGTGTGTTATAATGCAAATTTCCGGCGTGACTGTAGCCTAACAATACAGTCTAATGGACTGTGATGATGGATTGGGTGTTGACACGGTAGTTGAATGCTCATGATCCATGAAGTAAACAATAAATAAACATATAAAATATAAATAAAGTGAAAAACACAAAGATTTATGTGCTTCCACTCTGTTTGGTGATTATACAGTTACTCATGGCTTCACATAGTTCTTAATACAATGGAAAAGAATTGAACTTATGAGAGGTCGAAGAAGATGTCATCCTTCTAGGGAGAGTGTCCCACAAGTGTGAGAGGTGTGGAGATTTGTTAATTCAGAATTTTCTTAATTTTGTTAAGGAGTAGAAGATTTAGCCTAAGAAAAAAAGTATTTTTTTTAGGTCCTTTATCCCCACTATTTTTGGATTTAAAAGGAAAATTTTCTTCATGAAAAATTGCATCTCCTCAAAAAGAACATTATTTTCAAAAATCTATAAGTTGTGCTACTTTTTGCTTATCAAAGAAAGGCACAAGTACGAGTAATACTTCTAAACAATATCTAAATTGAGTCTTTTAGGATATGTTAGCTTAACAAATGCCAAACAGTCTCAAACTTTAAAATAGCATAAACTTGGCTTACGCCATCTCCATAACTTGAAGGGTGTAGGTTTTGAATTTTTATAAGGCACCCTACTTAATATATGACAAATAGTCAAAATTGATTCAACCCAAAAACTTGAGAGAGCTCCAGAACCAATAAGCTTTGCATTTGTCAACTCAATTAACATTCTATTTTGTCTCTGAACCAAACCGTTAGATGCATATGAGTATGCTGCAGTAGTATTATATAGATAATTCCCATAGATTGAACAAATGAATTGAAATCATTTGAATCATCCTCTCGGCCCCTATCGCTTCTATTTTGTCGTTGGTATGCTTGACTTTGAAATTAGTCTTTCAATTAAGTCTTCGATTATGGTTGTTATAATTTAATTCTAAGCATGTTCATTGAGATGTGAAAGTATATATATTTTTAATTCAAAGAGGTTAAATGTTCGCGCACGTCGATATATCTTATTAAGTACTAGACTTCCTTTTCGATCTAAATAAAATTCCACTTATTGATTATCTTACAGTCGATCTCTAGATTTCTTTAATTCTCTCATTCTCATTCCATAAACTTTTTAATTTAAAAAATTTATTTATAATAAATAGAATATATTTCAGTGACATGATGGAAAAATAAAAGAGAATGGTACATGGAATACACTTGAAAAGAGATCCTTAAAATCAAAAGAAAAGCGTATCCGAAAGTGCAACGTATTTGAAAAGTTAGTCCGCATGATAGTTGTGAAAGACAATAATTTTCTACTTGACTTTGAAAGTCTTGCAATTAAATCCACCATGTGGATGAAGACTTGTTGCATGTGAAAACAAGAAATCTTGCACAACAGGTTTGACACGTAGGATGAGATACACAATTCTCATCTTATTTTATTTTATAATTATAATTTTTTAAAATTTTCACATAAAATATAATAAACAATTCAACTTTTTCAAATTCTATTTCAACTTTTAGATACTAAAACAATAATAATATTAAAAAATAATATTTTAAACTTTCATTTAAAACCAAAAATTCTTATCTTACTATCCAAACATATACTAAGTCAAAACATTTTAGAAATTTTGGAACTGTTAATTAAGTCATGAGAATATCATATATGACATGCTTCATAACAGTTCATGCATATCATTTCAATTCTATATACATATTAGAAAAAATAAATAAATGGAATGTTCAATTCTAGAAAATTGTTTCCTTGTTGGAAGTGTGTTAATGCAAATTTTCGGCATGATCGTAGCCTAACAATAGAGTCTAATGGAATGGATGATGGATTGGGTGTTGACACGGTAGTTGAATGCTCATCCATGAAGTCAACAATAAATAAAAATATAAAATATAAATAAAGTACTGAGAAACACAGAGATTTACATGCTTCGACATAAAAGTTTACATCTACAGTTCACTTGAGGGTGAAATCCACTATGTTTGGTGATTATACAATTACTCATGGCCTCATATAACTCTCAATACAATGGAAAAAAATTGAACCTAAGAGAGGTCGAAGAAGATGTCATCCTTCTGGGGAGAGAGTGTCCCACGAGTGTGAGAGAGGTGTGGAGATTTGTTATTTCAGAATTTTCTTGATTTTGTTAAGGAGTAGAAGATTTAGCCTAAGAAAAAGAGTATATTTTTTAGGTCCTTTATCCCCACTATTTTTGGATTTAAAAGGAAAATTTTCTTCATGAAAAATTGCATCTCCTAAAAGAGCACATTATTTTCAAAAATCTATAAGTTGTGCTACTTTTTGCTTATCAAAGAAAGACACAAGTATGAGTAATACTTCTTACATCTAAATTGAGTCTTTTAGGATATGTTAGCTTAACAAATACCAAACAGTCCCAAACTTTAAAATAGCATAAACTTGGCTTACGCCATCTCCACAACTTGAAGGGTGTAGGTTTTGAAATTTTATGAGGCATCCTACTTAATATATGACAAACAATCAAAATTGATTCAACCCAAAAACTTGAGAGAGCTCCAGAACCAATAAGCTTTGCATTTGTCAACTCAATTAACATTCTATTTTGTCTCTATACCAAACTGTTAGATGCATATGAGTATGCTGCAATAGTATTATAGATAATTTCCATAGACTGAACAAATGAATTGAAATCATTTGAATCATCCTCTCGACCCCTATCGCTTCTAAATTTCTTAATCTTCCTATCAAATTGATTTTCAACATTGACAGAGGAACTCTTTGAATTTTTCAAAGGTATCACTTTTCATTTTATAATAAATAAACATAAGTGTGTTTGGAAAAATCAAGCTTGAAAGTGATAAAATATATATCTCCCCACGAGTTAAAATTCCTTCAAATTCACTTAGATCAGTTTGAACTATAATCCAATAATTTGGCATTTTTTCAACACTTTTATGATCTATTTTTTTAATTTTTTCTTGACTACAAATTACTTAACATTTTTTAGAATGTTGTGTCAGTTAGGGAACTCATCCTAAAATACTCATGATTGCAACATATCTACTATTAATATGGCATAAATATGGATGCCAAGAATTTAAAGAATGATGCATATAAATAGAAACATTTGATTCTTTATTCTCCACATTCAAGTTAAACATTCCATCACAAGCGTTATCCTTGATTGACTTTCTGGTAATTACATATTGATCACCATAGTTTGTTTGAAGCTAGCCTTGTTAAGTACAAAATTTGATATCAAATTTTTCCTCAAAGATAGTGTATAGAGTAGATACCTCCATAGGTGAATTTTAGCTCGTCCTTACCACTTTCAAGAACCTTGGCTTTACTTGAATTACCAAGTATAACAGTTTTCTCACCTCAAAAGAAGTATATTTTTTGAACCAATATTTATCAAAGTAGACATGCCTATTCGTTCCAGAATCTACCCACCACCCTTCAAAAAATTGAACTATGTTAATGTCTCTAATCATTACTACAAATGACTCCTCAGTAACATTAACTTAAAGATTATTCTCTCGCTTTTAAAACTTGCAAATTTGAGCGAAGTGCCCACTTTTGCCATTGACAAAACAAGCTTTATTTTGTGAAGGGGGCCTTCATTCTTGTTCTTTTGACTTGGAAAGTCTTTTTTGTGAGATTGACTAAACTTTTTGATTTTTTTTCCTACTTCAATTTACAATTTTTTTTATTTTGACCTTTGAGCAAGCCACCATTTTCAAAAATTAAAATTTCCTTTGTTGTGGAATTCCCATTACCATTTTGAATCATCAAAGCATCTTGGCCTCTAGCTTCCTCGTCTATGCGAATACATGCAATTAAGGTCTCCAAGGATCTGTGTTTTTGTTTGTGGTGCATGAACTTTTGAAACTTGCTTTGGTCCATGAAGGTGGTAGCTTGTCAATGATGCCACAAACAATTATATTTTCTCCAATCTTGATGCGTTCGGATCTAATTTCAGTTGCAATCATTTAAAAATCTTGCACTTACTCTGCAACAGAGTTTTCATCTATCATTTGATATCAAAAGAGGTGACTTGCTGCATATTTCTTTGCTTCGCCTTCTTCCCTATCATGTTTACTCTTTAAAGCTTTCCATATTTTCTTTGCAGAGGAGTAAGTAGTATGGTAATAATCATAAAAATAATCCACAAGATAATTCAAATGATAATATCGACAATTATACTCTTTTTTTTTTATGTATTTTTCAACCTTTACCTCATGAGCTTTCACTTGTGCTTCATTCATTTTGTTGGTAATGATCTTGCTAGGATTAACATGGACTTGCATTTACAAAACATAACTTCAATGACATCAGAGTTTTTGTACTTCAAAACATGCTTGGTTTCATAAAACCTAGTTCGTTCATTCATATTCTTCTTCTTGCAAAAGGTGGATGCTCTACGGTTTCCAATAAACCGCCTACTCCTACTAGCTACCGCATCACATCATAAGTATGTCCATCATTTGTGAGTATGTTACTAGAGTCTTACCTCATGGTATTTCCATTACCAAGAGTGAATAGCACCCACCAGCATTAGATGTTTTTTGAGTTCGCTCAGGTGATCTTTTGATCCCATCGCCTGCTGACGATTATTTGTCAACCAGGAGATTCCACTCCATTTTATTCACTCTAGGGTAGATATAAGAGTTCCACTAAGATAATCCTCCATCCTAGCATTTTAGGTCATTATAAAAACTTAACCTTTCATTCTTGACAGACTCGCATGCTTCATGAAAAATGTTTGTGCTATGTGACAAATATTCATGCTTATGGAAAATGATATCATGACATAACATAAATACTGCAAATTTTAACGAGAATTTAAATAAAACACGAGTTACTTGCTTGACATTTGTGGAAAATGACATCATGACATAACGAGATTTTTTTGTGAAAAATTGATTCTTTTGTTCTAGGTGACGTTCACTTGCATGGCGCTCAAGTGCTGCTCAAGCGAACATCTCACAGATTGTTTGCTCGAGCCTTCGCTTGAGTGAGGCTCAAGTAAAAGTCACACAGATTACTTGCTCGGGTGTGGATTGAGCAAACGTCACACAGATTGTTCGCTTTGAGCTCTGACTCGGAACTCCAATCTGAGTCGAACTTCGACTCAAATAGGAGTTGGAGTCAAAGTCAGAGTCAGAAAGGGTTTTGACCTATGACCCCAGTCGGAGCCCACCCTCGTTTTGCCTTTTTTTTTTTTTGCATTGACCTTTTTTTTTTTTTTTGCATTGACCTTAATAATAGAATAACTATTTAAATAAATGAGGTGCATACACCAAACCTTGTCATAGTTATGTGATAGAAAAAATCTATTTATGATCTATTTTCTCATCGTCCCCTGATGTATGTGTCATTAGATAATAGGTTCACAAGTGAAATATAATAAATAATCTCCAATCATATAGTGCCACATCATGGATAATGGGAGGATGATGAGAATTAAGATAATGAGGAGCATTTTTATTTTATCATTCACCAAAAAATGTTATTAGTTTCTCTTCAATAACGGCTCGAGTTTCATATATATGTCGTTTTGCTTAAATTTAGAGATATCTGTAGGGGATCCGTCCGTCGTATATCTCCGTCAAAAATGGAATTAATAGCATCATATCGTATAGTACCTTCTAGATATATAATCAAAACGAATAAATAAAATCATATAATTATTGAGATACAAACTATTATATTATTCTCAAATGAAATGGACAAAGTTTCATCCATTTCATTTTATCTCATTTCATTTTCAAATATTATTCAAATATAAATAATTTTAAATTTTAAATTTTCAACTTTTTCATCTAATTATTATCTAATCATTACAACTTTATCAAATTTTCAAACAAAATATAAAAAATAATTCAACGTTTTCTCTCATTTCTCAAAACCTAATAAAACAACATAATTAAAACCATTTCAATACTATTCACAAATTTCTCATCTCTATCTCATTCTCCAGTTTTCCCTAATCATTGAATTATTAAGAACATTTGAAGAGATTGTTTTGTAAAAAGTGTAACAAAGAGGTTTGTTGACATTTTTCTGAGAAATTGGATATCTTGGAATTAACAGGAGTGGTTCAAGGTTGGGCAGAAATTCTAATGGGACTCATGTCTAGTAGCATTCCATGGTACACCATGATGGTCCTTCACAAAAAACTCCCCTTCATAAAACATGTAGACGACACTATGGCTATATTCCACACCCATGCAGTTGCCAGAAGCCTAGGCATGTGGGATCCTCACAGGCTTCTTCACTAAGCCCAAGCTTTGCCGCATCTTCTATTTTTTTTTTTTTTTGAAGGTATACTAATCTCATTAATACCAAACTTATAACATCTCAGTAGCTACAATTGATTAAATGCAAACAAGGCATTCTTCAATATCATATAGATCTACAGAGAAATTTAGAGCTAATTTAGCTAAGTAGTGTGCAGCCATGTTAGCCTCTCTATACACATGTGATCCTGTCCATTGACAGAAGGTGTTCAAAAGTTGTCTTGCATCCTCAATCATCATTCCCCCTTTGCTCCAGTTGGAACCCTTATATAGTAGGAGATCAATGACTTGTTTCAAATCCCCTTCCAATATTAACTTCTCCAATGTCCTTGCAAAACACTGCAGCTAGTAGGAGACCTTGAGCTTCAGCATCAAAAGGGTTATCTGTGATTACTGGAGAGGCCCTGAGAGCACCTACAACCTGACCATTATAATCTCTAATGATAACTCCCATCCCCATTCTACCTGTACTAGCACTCCAAGCTGCATCCCAATTTACTTTAAAGAGACCTGCTACTGGTTTTTGCCACCTGAGTTCCTTTTGAAAACTCTGAATAGGGGTGGGTTGAAGGGCCTGGTTTGCCTCATGAAAAGAATCCACCTCGATTCTTGCTGTTTGGGTTATGTTGGTGGGATGCCTGAAACCTTTCCGATGCATGAACTCATTCCTTCTAGTCCATATCCCTTTTAAAGTTACAACCACCTTTTCTAGTTCATCTCTATCCAGTTGCTACACTAGAGACATCCATATGTTGAAGAAGAAGTCATTTTGGATCAACATCTTCTGGACCTTGATGCTCCCTTTACTCCACACATCCTTCGCAGCTGAACATCCCCATAAGGCATGGCCTGATGTTTCAAGTTCTGCTCTACATATTGGGCAGAGAGGGTCTTCAATGATTTTCCTTCTCTTCAGGTTGGCACAGGTGGGGAGGGCTTCACTGCAGGCTCTCCACACATGGAATTTTACAGCAGGTGCAACCTTCATCTTCCATAGCCTCTTCCACACTTCTTTGTCACTGTGTTTTCTCGATTCGTCCCCCTCAATTCTTGACGCCACACTCCTTTGGTAGTGATACCCACTTTTAACTGTGTACTGGTCATTGCTAGAGAATTGCCAAGTCATCCTATCTTCTCTGCCTCCCAAGTTGATGGGGATGGTCCTAATAGCTTCAATTCCTGGGTTGAGAACATTTCCTGCATGAGGTCTTCTCTCCATATTTTCAGGCTAGGGTCTACTATGTCACTCACTGCTTCGCACCAAACATCATTGTCCCTTGGTGTTGAGATCTGGAAAGAGGGGAGTGTTGGAATCCACCTACCTCTCCAGATGTTGATGTTGGTACCATTAACCACCCTCCATATTAGGCCTGTTTTTACCATAGATAGACCTACATGGATGCTTCTCCAAGCATAAGAAGGTCCTGAGCCCAATTTTGATTCCAAAAGACCCACTTGGAGAAATACTTCTGCTTGAGAACTCTTGAGACTTATGAGGATGGTTCTTGTAGCATCCTCCAACTTTGCTTTGATAGCATGGCTAGGTTGAAGCTTCAAAAGTGCCTAAAACCAAGACCCCCTAGTTCCTTAGTAGAGCTTAATTGTTCCCATGATACCCAATGGATCTTAGAGGTATCTTCATTGTACCCCTACTAGAATTTTTTAAGGAGTTGATTTAGTTTCCTGGTGATGGAGGTTGGCAGGAGAAAGATCCCCATTGCATAGGTTGGGATGGCTTGGAGTACAGCCTTAAGGAGTATTTCCTTTCCTGCATTTGAGAGGTACTTTGTCTTCCAATTAGCAACTCGAGCCCAAGTTCTGTCTGTGAGGGAATGAAAAGCTGCAATCTTTGTTCTCCCCACCATTGCAGGTAACCCTAAATATTTTTCAAAAGTCCCATTAGATTTAATGCCAACCAGTTGCAGGATCTGGATTTGAGTCTCTTGCTTTGTATTCTTGCTGAAAAAAACTGAGGATTTGTCCTTATTTAACACCTGTCTTGAGGCCTGTTCATAGAGTTTCAAGATCATTAGCAATCTGTTTAGTTCCTTTGTAGTTGCTTGACAGAAAAGAAGGCTATCATCTGCAAAGAATAGATGATTCACCTTTGTGGGACCTCTCCCCAATGGTGCACTAGTTAAATCACCCCTTTCTTTAGCTTCGATCAGTAATGCAGATAAGGCTTCGACACACAATATGAAGATGTAGGGAGAAATGGGATCCCCTTGTCGGATTCCCCTGGTTGGACAGAAACTTTGTTGAGGCTAACCATTAACTAGAATGGAATAGAAGACTGATTTTAAGCAATTTTGGATCAGGTTGACCCAATGTTGGGGGAACCCCATTTTCTTCATCACAGCTTCCACAAAACCCTATTCAACTTTATCGTACGCTTTGCTCATATCTAACTTGAGTGCCATGAATCCTTTCCTCCCTTTCATCCTTGAGTGCATCGTGTGTAGTACTTCGTAAGCAACTAGAGTGTTATCTGAGATCAGTCTCCCTGGGACAAAAACACTTTGGTTTTCAGAAATAAGTGCTAGAAGTACCCCTTTTAGTCTATTTGCCAAAGTTTTAGAGACTATCTTATATAGGACATTGCAAGGCTTATGGGCCTAAACTCAACCACCCTTTTAGGGTTTTTGACCTTGGGTATCAGGGCAATGAAAGTGTCATTCACCTCATTGATTGAGTCACCGTGGTTAAGAACTCGAAGCACATAACTGCAGACCTCTTCACCAATTGTTTCCCAATGTTTCTGGTAAAACTGAGCAGGGAAGCCATCGGGTGCAGGAGAACCCAATGGATTCATTTGGAAGATATGCTTTGACCTCCTCAACAGTAAATTGCTTCATCATTCTTGTTGACATCTCAGTGGTGACTTTTGGGAGTAAGGCATGTAAACAAGCTTCAAAGTTGTTAGGGAGGGAAATAGAGAAAAGTGAGGAGAAGAAACCTGTAAAGACAGCTCCAATGCCATTCTGTTCATGAGCTATATTTCCATCATTGTCTGCAATGGATGTGATGGAATTAGTTTTCTTCTTTGGTTGGCCTGCATGTAGACGTATTGTGTGTTCTTGTCCCCATTTCTGAGCCAGTGTTGTTTTGCACGCTGCCTCCATTTTCTTCTCTGCTTCAGCTAGTGAGATTTCTAGTTTTCTTTGTAATGTCTGCATTCAGTCTATATGAGATCCATCACCATTGTCTTGTAGTTGGCTGATGTTAGACAAAATGTGAGCGGTTTCCCTTTGTGCTTGATGTGTTGCCTTTTGTTTCCAGTGCAATAGTTCCCTCTTGCAATGGTCAAGCTTGGATCTCAGCCTACTTGTCTGTGTGTCCCCCCTTTGGTTTTTGTGCCAAGCTTCTTTCACAACCCCTCCACAGTCCTCCTTTAGTTCCCAAGCTACTTCATATCTAAAAACCTTGTTCCTCCTCCCCCTTCCATACTCAATATGCTATATACTAACATGCAAGGGAGAGTGATCCGATTTGACAGCTGCCATGTTATTGCAGTAAACTTGGTTAAACAGTGCATTCCATTCCTTATTGGCCATGACTCTATCAATTCTCTCCTTTGTGAATTCCCTACCCTTTCTGTTGTTTGACCAGGTGAATTTCTTCTATAATTTAACAGAGAATTGGGATCACTATATATATAGGCTTTGCCTATGGGCTCAAAGATGGCCGTTACAAGGCAGGGTTCAAACATATAGGACTTCAAATTCTAGGAATTTTGTTCGTAATAAGTGTCAACATTGTTGTGACCAGTATAATTTTTGTGCTGATTAACTTTGTAATTCCACTTCGGCTGCTGGAAGGTCAACTCAAGTTTGGGAATGATGCCATTCATGGGGAGGCGGCCTATGCTTTGTGGGGGGATGGGGAGAAGGAGAAGTTTGAGAATTCTAAGATCTGA
The DNA here is from genome assembly GCA_029856935.1 of Cyclocarya paliurus. Classification (NCBI taxonomy): domain Eukaryota; kingdom Viridiplantae; phylum Streptophyta; class Magnoliopsida; order Fagales; family Juglandaceae; genus Cyclocarya; species Cyclocarya paliurus. Next base: position 15,819,873 of record CM056953.1, on the reverse strand, counting down.
GGTGAAGTTCATATGGCTTGAAGAATGGGTTCTCATGCTGCTCAAGTTTTATGAGAAAAATGTGGGAATTGAGCACTGGAATATTCCTTCCACCACCTTTTGTTTTCTGCTTTTTATGTTTTAATCTATTGGGGGATTATTGACATGGGTTTGACAGTAAAATAATGACCGTCCATTGTAATAAGAATAAAGCCACCATAATTTCAGTGTTGCAGTTTGTTTGCCTACGCTTGTATTTTCCAAATATTCAATTGTTGCCAAAAACATGTGGTAGTGACAAATGATTAGGATATGGGAATTGTGGCTGCCTTGAGAAATTCAATAGATTTGAGGGCATGAGTTAGAGTATGCCAATTTTGATCCAGAACTGGCTCTTGCTTTTGTCTGTTTCTTTTTCTTTTTTTTACAAAATGAAACACCTTAAAAATAGAACATTTAAGTGTGACAAGAACTCGATCAAATGAATAGAAAGAACTTGAAGAAAGAAAAGAAAATGAATTCGGAGTTGTGTTGAATACTAGAATGAATAGAAGTAAGTATCTGAGTCTACTATTACATCATATTTATACTGAAATGTAAAATAACAGAATTAACTAACTATATTGTATTGACTATTTTAGTCTTAGCTTTCTCTGCTTTAGATTTCAACTCCATATTATCTATATGTGATGCAATACTCCAACACCCCCCCTCAAGATGAACATGGATGTTAAGAATGTTCATCTTGCGAAGAGTATGATGAAATGGTAATGATCCAAGTGGCTTTGTGAGTATGTCTGCCAACTGTAGTCGAGAGGGAATGTAAAACAACTTAATAAGTTTTTCTTGCAACTTCTCTCGAACTAAATGGCAATCAATCTGTATGTGCTTGGTTCTCTCATATTGTACTGGGTTTGTGGCAATGGACATAGCAGATTTGCTATCTGTATACAAGAGTGTTGGTTGAGAGTGATCAATCTGCAAGTCTTGTAGTGCATAGATTAACCATTGTATTTCACAGGTTGTAGCTGCAAGAGCTCTGTACTCTGCTTCAGCAGAGGATCCACTAATAGTGGCCTGCTTTTTAGATTTCCATGAGATTAAAGAATCTCCCAAGAACACTGCAAAACCTGTTATACTTCTCCTGGTATCGATGCAGCCAGCCCAGTCACTATCTGAGAAAGCTTTCAACTGAAGTTCTGAGGTTGAAGAGAAGAATAAACCTTGTCCAGGAGTAGTCTTCAAGTATCTTAGTACCGTTACTGTTGCTTTGTGGTGATTGACTGTTGGTTTTGCCAAAAATTGGCTCAATACTTGGACAGAATAGGCTAGATCTGGTCTGGTAATTGTTAAGTATAACAATCTACCAACCAGCTTTATGTAGGCTGATGGATCTTCGTATGGTTCTAAATCATCACTAGTCAGTTTAATGTTGGATTCCATAGGAAATGCTGCAGGTTTGGAACCAATGTAGCCAGTATCTTGTAGTATGTCCAGTGCATATTTTCGTTGGCAAAGAGATATCCCAGTGTGAGATCTTGCTACCTCTAGTCCAAGAAAATATTTCAATGGCCCCAAGTCTTTAATTGTAAATTGATCATCCAGAAACTTCTTTAATAGTTCAATATCTTGCAAACTATCACTGGCTAATAATACATCATCGACATACACTATCAATGCCATAAAGGATGTTTCTGATCTTTTGATGAATAATGAACAATCAGAGTTACCTTGACAGAAACCATAGCTGATGAGAGAAGTAGACAGTTTTTCAAACCACTGTCTAGAAGCCTACTTAAGACCATAGAGACTTTTTAAAAGTTTGCAAACTTTGTTGTTCTGATTTGGTAGTCTAGGAGGCAGATCCATGTAGACTTCCTCATGTAGTTCACCATGTAAAAATGCATTGTTCACATCTAATTGGTGAATATGCCAGTTCTTAATTGCAACAACAGCAAGTAGAAGTCTAATAGAAGTAATCTTAGCAACAGGTGAGAAGGTGTCAAAAAAATCTAAGCCTTCTTGTTGAGTGTAACCTTTTGCCACTAATCTTGCTTTGTGTCTCTCTATTTTTCCATCAGCTTTGTATTTGATTCTAAACACCCACTTACAACCGATGGTCTGTTTATGTTTAGGTAAAGTAACAAGCTCCCATGTTTTGTTTAACTCTAAAGCATCAAGTTCATTTTTCATAGCTTTTTGCCATTCTGAAAATTGAGCAGCCTGTTTATATGTTTTGGGTTCTAATGAAGTTGAAACAGAAGCAAGGAAGGCTTTATGAGATGATGAAAGTCTATTTGCAGAAAGGAAAGGAGAAATAGAATAAAAATTACCTTTTGTAGAACTATCAGCAGAAGAAGTTGAAGAAGTTGCATTTGAAGAAACTTGACTACAAATATAATTCTGCAGAAAATTAGGTGGTTGTCTAAGTCGAGTAGATTTTCTGAGTTGTGAAGGATTATTGGAAATCTGATTGTTCTGAGTTAAAGGAGAATTTTGATGATCATCATTATGATCATCATCAATAGATGAGGTTGATGACACAGGTTGATTATCAACTGGATTATTAAGCAAATCACAATTGTATTGATTTTCTGATGGAGGAAATAAGAAGGTATGATTTTGAGGATCAGTTGGTGCAACTGTAAAAGGAAGAATACTTTCATGAAATACAACATTTCTGGAGATGAAGACTTTCTTGGTATGAAGGTCTATTACTTTGTAGCCTTTTACATTAGAGGGATACCCGAGAAATATACATTTGACAGCTCTAGGATCAAATTTTTGTCTGTGATGTTGAAGTGTTGAAGCAAAGCAAAGGCAACCAAATATTTGTAGATGAGCAAGCTTTGGTTTTTTATTGAAAAGCATTTCATATGGAGTTTTATTTTGAAGAAGAGGAGTAGGAATCCTATTGATAATATGAGCTGCTGTGAGGACACAGTCACTCCAAAAAGATAATGGAATGTTTGCTTGAAACATTAAGGCCCTAGCTGTACTAAGCAAGTGTTGATGCTTTCTTTCAACTGTGCCATTTTGTTGTGGGGTTTCTACACAGCTTCTTTGATGTAAAATTCCATTTTCGTGGTAAAAATCTGTGAGAATGAACTCAGGTCCATTATCTGATCTTATAATTTTGATAGCAATGTCAAATTGTGTTTTAACCATTTTATAGAAAGCTTAAAGTTGAAATGGAGCTTCAGATTTTGTTTTAAGCATGTAAACCCAAGTGCAACGGGTAAAATCATCAACAATTGTTAGAAAATATCTATAACCTGAATAAGAAATGGTTCCAAATGGTCCCCATATGTCACAATGGATCAAATCAAACATTTTATTAGACTTGCTATTTGATACAGGAAATGTCAGTTTTCTTTGCTTTGCAAGGGGACAAATATCACATACATTTTGACAATCCATAGAGATAGAGGAATCAAGATGTTTAAGAGAAGAAAGCCTAGAAAGGGACACATGGCCTAATCTACAATGCCATAAGTCCAATGATTTTTGAGAAGCAGCAGAGAAATGAGTGAGATTAGTCTTGGAATTTTCATAAGCAGGATTGAAGTAATATAAGCCTTATTTCTCAAATGCAATCCCAATCATCTTCTTCATTGATGGGTCCTGCAAAAGACAATGAGTAGAAAAGAAAGACAAAGAAATATTAGAGTCTTTGGTTAGTTTAGAAACAGATAAAAGATTGAAGGTAAATGATGGTACACATAAGACATTTTGCAAGAAGAGATTATCATAAATGCAAATTGTTCCTATGTGTGTGGCTGGTATAATCTGTCCATTAGGAAGATTGATAGATATATTTATTGGTTTAGGAGGAGAACAATAGAATAGAGGTGAACAGATCATATGATCTGTTACACCAGTGTCTAATATCCAAGAACATTTGGATTTTGAAGTGGAACAAATTAAATTGCAAGAAATATTACCAGAAAATTGAGAGGAAGTAACAAGATTGCAAGCTGATATATTCTGAGTGTTTGAAGGAGTTTGAGATGATTGAGATGATTGAGAGGAATTGGCAATAGCTAGTAGTTTATTGAAATCTTCAGAAGTCAAAGAAACCATGTGAGACTCATTACTGTTTTGATTACAGACTTCATCAATTGTAACTGCAGCATGAGAATAATGAATTCTTTTTCCTTTTGGTCCAGTCCACCCAGGAGGGTATCCATGAAGCTGAAAGCACTTATCCACAGTATGTCCATTGTATCCACAGTGTGTACAATGAAGGGTGGATTTCTTGGATTTTTCTTTTGAAAATCTGTATTGATTTGCTGCAGGATTCGACTGTTTTGCCATCAGTGCATGAGTTTCAGTAGGAACTGAGTTGGTCAGCTGTCTCTGACTTTCTTCTTGAAGTAATAAGCAAAAGACCTTTGCCATAGGTGGTAATGGAATGGAAAGAAGCAACTGACTTCTTATGGATGCAAAAGAATCATTTAAACCAACCAGAAACTTTAGAACATAATCTGATTGCTGCCTTTGTAGCAGAAAGGAGAAAAGATCACATGAACATCTTGCCATTTTTCCACATGTACATGTTGGAAATGGACGAAAACTGACATATTCATCCCATAAAGTCTTGAAGGCACTGAAATACTCAGTGACAGAGGAAGAGCCCTGGTTGATGCAACTCAAATATTTTTCAAGGTGAAAAACCCTTGGTCTATCACTTCTTAAGTACCGGGTCTTCAATTCATTCCAAAGATCAAGAGAGGAATTGACATATAACAAGCTGTTTCGAATGTCTTTGGAAATAGAAATTATAAGCCAAGAAAGTACCAAGTTATTAGCCCTTACCCAGGCTGTGTGAAGAACAGAGTTAGAAGTGCTTGGAGGATGAATTGAACCATCGATGAATGCCACTTTATTCTTGACAGATAGAGCAATGGTGATTGAACGGCTCCAAGCAACATAGTTATCTCCAGTGAATATCTCTGAGACAAGAAGAGCACCAGGGTTATCACTTGGATGCAGATAGTATGGACTTGATGAAATATCTGATGGGTTTATGGTGACAGAATCGGTAGAACTGTCAGAAGCCATTCCAAAAAAAAAGATTGATTATCACAAACTTCAAGAGACAAAGCTGTGCAAAGAAATCACTACAAATCTTTAAGAAATTGTAATGCAGAGAAGGAAAGAAACGTAAAAAGAATGATTAAATGCTGAATCTTGATGAAAGGTGATGGATCGAATTTCAGAAACCTGTCTCTGATACCATGACAAGAACTTGATCAAATGAATAGAAAGAACTTGAAGACAGAAAACAAAATGAATTCTGAGTTGTATTGAATACTAGAATGAATAGAAGTAAGTATCTGAGTCTACTATTACATCATATTTATACTGAAATGTAAAATACCAGAATTAACTAACTATATTGTATTGACTATTTTAGCCTTAGCTTTCTCTGCTTTAGATTTCAACTCCATATTATCTATATGTGATGCAATACTCCAACAAAGTGAATGAAGTTAGCATTTCATATATACCCTCACTTTTAATAAAGAAATACCGTATACACCGTATAAATACTTTGAAATTACAAAAATCTGAAAACCAAAGCCTTTGTAAATTATCATATTTTAGGAACTAATTACAAAGATTGGACACTAAAAGAACAACTATGCTTAACCAATCACTAAAGCAAACGAAGGAAGACTAGATTTAGCAAGGAGATATAAACCATGCATGCATATAAGCTGGAAAGTGAAATGTTGATTCGCAGAAACCTTCTATATATAGCTCCTGCACCAAGGTTAGCAAAACTATCTGCAAGAACATTCCCTTCTCAATATGTATGAACATGCTTGAAAGACAAATTGAGCCAAAGAAAGAGTATTCCTTTCCCATGCATTCATATGTTGGCATCTGAGGCTCATCCAGAATTGGTAACCCAGAAACACTTACACCATTCTTGTGAAGAACAGAAATACTGTCACTTCCAAGACACTTAACGAGGCCCTCATTTTGGGTTTTATTCTTGCAAGATTTTAAGGTGAACGTGTTCTTTCTACTGCCTAAACTATCAATTGCGTGCTTTCTCTCCACAATGTAACAATGAAATTATTCATTAGCCAAAATCAAAACTAAAATCTATAATTACAACATAAAATCAAGTATAAATATATTGCTTACCTCCAATGTTTTTAGATTGCCTCATCTCTCTTCTTTGCTAGCTTTTTCCTTCTCCCTCTCTACCTGAAACATGTGAAATTGGGAACCCTATGGGAGAAGGGAGAGGTATGACATCTGACAAAAACGCAACGGGATGGAATGTGCTTTGATCATCCTGATAACCACTAAGAAATCTATATTTCTTGTAAATTTGATAACCACTTTAGGTTCATGCATTAGAGAACTACCCAAAGGCTATAACATTGTGCTAAAATCTAACATGCATGCACCAAAACATCCCTGATGTTTAGAGTTAAACAGCAACGCAAATTCCTTTAATAAACCAACTTAATCATCATAAAAGTAACCAAATCCGGTATTGTCAATTCCTTGGTCTTGCAGAGCATTATTAAGATTTTCATCTCTTCCAGTACTTGCATGTGACCGAAACTTGCATATAGCTTTGCATGAAGCCGATTCCTATTCAAGATATCAGAGCAATTGATTTCCAAACCATATTCTTTTTTCATTCATCCAATATGCTCGATGCTCAAAAGATCATCATGTCCTACATGTATAGAGATGATACTTGTGACTCCTCAAACGTTTCCTGAAATATTAGCTCTCTTGCCTGATATTTGGGGAGACGTTACTCTTGTGTGAGAGGTTATTAACTCAGACTAATAAACAATAAAATGATTATTAACAACCGTAAACATTGTAGTATTACCAATAGAACAATGCTAAATGTCTTGCTTGATTTACTGCCCCAATCAAATTAATTGATGAGGTTTATTTTAAATGACTTCATACATAAGTCAAATTCAACTATTTAAATTGAAAGCAGCTTAAGGTATTTCACAGCAACCAATGACAGAACGACATCTATCGTATTGCCAAGAGACTTTTTTGTTAGCTCACCATTAGACTTGTTTGAAGCTAGGTCTATAATTTGGAGCATTGGCCATTTGGGATTAGACTCCAAGCATTCAATGGGACCATAAAACTTGTTAGATCTCAAAACAAGGACACACATATGCATGTACATGTCCTTCAAGTAACATGGGAAGGCATCTTCAATGTTGTTATTCCCAATATCCAAGAACTGCAAAATTTCGCAGTTGGCCAAAGATTTTGGTAACTTACCATTTAATTGGTTATCTCCAAGATATAAAACTTGGAAACCACAATCGGTTCGGCTTGTTAGAAGAAAAGTTTCGAATTTTTGGAGTTCTTGGAGATATTTTTTAAAATAGTCAAAACCTTGAGATTTAAGGGTTTGTATTTTAGTTTAAAAGTTTGGATCTCTTTACTAGAAAGTTTTGTATTTATGTGAAGTGAGTTATTTTTTTTTTTTTAAGCACGCTTCTAAGTATAGGATGTGATGATATAATATTTTAGTTTAAATATGAGTGTTGAAGTTGGATAAAATAAATCAAAGAGAAATAGCCTAAGGGTGTTACCGCCTTGGTGTAATTTTTATAGTTGTGAATTGTTTTAAATTTTTCTAAGTTGATATTTGAGTTTAGGAAAGAATTTACATGAGAAATGTAAATTTCGGTGATTTTTAGAGTTAATATGTGAATTTTTTTTTTTTTGATAAACAACAAAACTTCCATTAATAAAAGGAGATTACATACATTTATTAAATCAAATGACTTGAGAAATAAAGTCCGAATACAATCCCACCACATAGCAATATCATCCACATTTTTTGCATACCGAGCTAAAGTATGAGCTGCCCTATTTCCTTCTCTAGGAACATAGACAAAATTACATTATACAAAACAAGAGGAAAGAGACTTAATCTCTCTATATAACAGTCGAAATAGAGAACCATCCATAGCATTTTGCTCTAAAGCCTCCACCATCAACAAACAATCAAATTCACCTAGTAGTCTTGAGATGCCCATGCTAACACACAGTTGAAGACCCCAAAAGATAGCTTTTACCTCTATAGCCTTTGGATTCTCAATGTCACTCTCAATCTTACCTTGATCATCCCGGAAGATACAGCTAATACCAGATTTGCACAGCTCACTAAAAACAACTCCATCAACATTAAGTTTGAGCAATCCAGGTGGAGGGGCTTTCCAGCACAAATGTTGTTTTGCTTGCACCTTGGACTGCACTTGAACTTGTGCAAAATTTCTAATCAGACTCAAAGCATTATCAACAACCTTTCTTGGACTTAAAAGCACCTAGTCATGCACCATTTGGTTACGTCTATACCAAAAACTAAGATAATTTATCACTTTGAACCCCCTGACACAAGAACAAGGCTATCTCACAGATTTTTAGATTAGGATCAAAATGTAAGTCAGGCAACAACTCTTTCCACAAGCACAATAAATTTTCACAAGTAATCAAAGCATGGTCTAGATCTTTGCACAGGGAACCACAAAAATTGCATGCAGGATCCAAGAGGACATGTTTGTGCAATAAGTTTTGTTTCGTGGGAAGGCCATCTTTACAAGCACGCCGAGCAAAAATTTTAATCTTACTTGGCACTCGCATCCTCCATAGTTGCTTCCATAACACATTCAAAGAACTTGCTGTTGAAGACTCGGCAAGTTGAGATCCCAAACTTGCTTTAATATACCTGTAGCAGCTCTTAACACTAAAGTCACCATTTCTCTGCTGAGCCGAAATTCGATTATCCTCAGTACCATTTGGGCAAATAACAATCTTGAGTATATTAGACACCACATTTGGATTGAAGAGAGATCTAAGTTTGTGTACATTCCAACTTCCTGCATCTACATCCATGAGAGAAGCCACAACCTCCTCTTGATCTTCGGCTAGACCATGAAAACCTTTAGAAGATAAAGGCCCATGATCTGGAATCCACTGGTCAGATCATATCTTTACATTTCTCCCATTTCCTAGCTTCCCAAATGCCCTTCTAAGTGTAAGAAGAGCAGTTGCCTAATACAGCCAGGTCAAAAGATGTATTAGGGAAATATCTAACCTTTAGTAAACGAAAAACTAAGGAACCTTCGTTCTTCAGCAAATGCCATCCCTGCTTAGCTAATAAAGCTAAGTTAAAAAGCCTCAAATCTTTGAATCCCATTCCCCCAACAGCTTTTGTCTCACACATTTTTGCCCAACTCAACCAATGAATCTTCCTTTCCACACCCTTTTGGCCCCACTAGAATTTTGCCATTAAACCCTCTAAATCAGCACACAAGATAGAAGGTAATAAAAAGCAACTCATTGCTTAAGTTGGAATGGACTGAGCTACAGGTTTCAAAAGCACTTCTTTCCCCCCTTGTGAGAGCAATTTTTCCTTCCAACATTGGAGTTTTTGCCACACTCTTTGCTTAATAGAATGGAAAGCCCGTTGTTTTGACCTCCCTACCATAGGAGGAAGTCCTAAATACTTCTCATATTGCTGGATCTCACTATTACCCCACAACTGTTTGATCTCAAATTGAACCTCTCTCCTGACATTACTGCTGAAAACCATGGTTGTTTTCTCCTTATTAATTTTTTGACCTGAGACAGATTCAAAGAAGTCCAAATCAGCCTACACTCTTCTATTTTCCTCAATCTTAGCCTTGCAAAAAATAATACAATAATCCGCGAAAAGCAAATGATTAATGCTAGGAGCACCCCTACAGTTTTTTAGACCAGAAACCCCCCCACCCTCAGCCCTACATCCTTTAACAAAGTGATCAATCCTTCAGTACAAAGTAAAAAAAAAATAGGGAGACAAGGGATCCCCTTGTCTCAAACCCCTAAAAGGATTAATCGGCCCTTTAGGTTCACCATTGATCATGACAGAAAAAGAAACTAAGCGAACACAAAACATGATCAAAGAAACAATATGAGGAGCAAAACCCATAACTTCCATAATAGATTGAAGAGAACCCCATTCCACTCGGTCATACTCCTTGCTCATATCTAATTTAGTAGACATAAGCCCCTTTTTAACTTTCTTTTTCCTCTTAAGAAAATGCACAAGTTCATAAGCAATCAAAACACTATCCGTGATCAAATATCCTGGAACAAAGGCACTCTGGCTCTCCCTAATGATAGTAGGCAAAACAAATTTCAATCTATTTGCTAACACTTTAGCAATAACCTTATAGACCACATTACAAAGACTAATGGGCCTATAATCACTAACTTTTGTAAGAGATTGTTTTTTCAGAATTAGAGAAATAAAAGTGTGACTTAAGGTAGCTGGAAAAGAACCTTAATTTAGGGCACTCAAAACTGCAGAAGTACCTGAATCCCCCACCACATGCCAATATTTTTGAAAAATTACAAGAGGCATACCATTAGGACCCTGAGCTGTCAAGAGATTCATTTGCTGAAGAGCACCCTTCACTTCATCTGCAGAAAAAGTCAAGTTCAGCTACTCATTCATTTGATAGGTCACATGTCTAGCTAAAGGCTCCAAGAAGTCAAAAGAACCACTCGGATTGGAAGAAGTGAAGAGAGTAGTGAAGTAGTCAAGGATAATCTCATCTTTCTCTTCCGACCCCTGCCAAATCCCTCTATCATCCTAGATTTTCAGTAACTTATTCTTCCTTCACCTCTGCGATGCCTTCATATAAAAATACTGAGAATTTTGGTCACCATCCTTAAGTCACAAGGCTTTCGATCTTTGACGCCACATAATCCCATCTCTCTCTAGCCATTTTTGCACTTCACTTCTTGCTAAATCATTTTCTTCCATACTTACCCCCACAAATCCTCTTTCTTGAATCTTCGCCAAATTTAGTTTAGTTTTCTGTAACTACTGTTGGACATAACCAAAAGACTACTTATTCCAGGTAGACAACCTATTACCACATTTTTTATCAGTGACTGCACTTCACTTGGATTGGCATGTGGAGAACAATTACCCCAATTTTCTCATATAATGGCCTCTCAGTCTTCCTCCCCCACCCACATGGCTTCAAATTTAAAAATTTTTTTAGGTCTAGAAACAATCTTAGTACCCTCCAAATCCACCCAAATAGGAACATGATCCAAATAGGATACTAAACCATGAGTAACACAAGCATTTGAGAATAATTACCTCCAAGAAGAATTCACTAAATGTCGATCTAGCCTCTCACTCACACACTGACTCCCTTCCCTATGATTACACCAAGTAAAAGGAAATCATTAAATCCTAAATCCCTCAAACCCCAGACATCAACCACCTCCCTAAAAGGCTGAATTTGCCTCTCAAGACGTGGTTTTCCCCCGAGTTTCTCAGTTTGGAACAAAATTTCATTAAAATCCCCCAATAACAACCATGAGCTCCCACTATCACCGCACAAATGCCTAATTAAATCCCAAGTTCTACCCTGCTGAGCAACATAAGGATTTCCATATATACCGGTAAAAAACCAAGTATTCAACTCATTTTTTATGACAATATCTATATACGAATTAGGATAATTAAGGATAGACAAATCAACCTCCCTTCCCCATAACAGAGCCAAACCCCCCTTACGACCACAAGAACTAATCAATAAACAATTACTAAAACCAATCTTGTACTTATAGAGATCAAATTCACGCAAGGTGAGCCGAGTCTCCTACAAGAACAAAATATCGAGCTCTTCCTTCTTGATCAGATCACAGAGGGTAAAATGATAATTTTACTCTTAGTTAGCATTTTCATGTTGCGACAATCACTGTAAGTTAACTTTTAATTTACTATCAGATTACTATGTAGGTGTGATTGGTAAGAGAACTATTATTTATGTACTTATGTTATCATCTATGCCATGTTATGCCATATAACTACATGTTTATTTGTTACACGTAATATTCTATCATAAAATATTTATCTATTACACAATATATTCTATCACACAATATTTATTAATTACACTTGTCACGTAATGTTATTTCATGTCATGTAATGTTACCTGTTACACATTATGTCATGTCATGTACTGTTTATCAGTTTCATGTTACGTCAAGTCATGCATCTCATGTATATGTCACATTATGTTACTTCAAGTCATATGTATCTTCATTTCATGTCACATTATGTCTCAAGTACAATTTGTGTAGCTCAAAACCAGTATTTTCAAGTTCGTTAAGTCTGTTTATGTTTATCAGGACCCTAAGTACTAAAATGGAGTAATATCCGAGTGGAACTCCTTTGTTCATGTTGGAGTGTCTAATCTAGTGTGAAATTCCTTGGGTTGGCAAGGTAAAGATTACCAGGTTTTGAATAGGGCCTAATTAACTAGTCACCAGAGCGAAGTTAGACACTACACCGATGGTGCACCCATATTTCAATTTCATTTTATACGTACTTATGTTGGTACAGATACTTGACACGGGATATGTACATTACGTGTTCCACAACATTTGAGATACCTGTGAACTAGCACGTATGTTAATGCACTCATAACTAGTGCATATACCTGTGTTGTGATGCGGTAATCAGTAGGGACACATGAATCAAGGAGGAACTGTGTAGCACCCATAACATTTATTAATCACGCTTAATTTTTGAACAAGATTTCAAGTTCATGTATTTCACATTTATGCTCTTATTATTTAATGTTCAATTCAATTCATGTTCAATTTCAGTCAATTCATATTCAAATCAAGTTCAATTCATGTTCAGCTTTGTGTCATGTTTAAGTTCAAGTATGTTCAGTTCTTCTCATGTTAGTTCATGTCATGTTGAGTTTCAAGTTCAGTCCATGCTCAGTTTAAGTCGTGTCAATTCATGCCATGTTATATGTTAAGTCAAGTCATGCTTATTTATGATTATAATTAGGCATTTATGCCTTTACTACCATGCCTGCATCCATAAACAATATGTTAAGTTTCTTGTTAACTTGCTGAAATTCGTACCTAAAACTCATCACAATAGTCTCAACTACCATTCCCCTGGAATGATAGATCATGTGCTAGGATCAGGAGATGCGGCAGATGATTGATTGAAGGTGGTAAGCTAGACAGTGATTGCACGATGCAGAGCTCATCACTTTGACACTTCGTTTCCTCAATAGTCCTATGTAGGGCTGCACACGGTCCGGTCCGGTCCAGTCCGGCGATGGACCGAAGGTTTTCGGTCCATCGATTGGACCTGACCGGACCGGTAGCTATCGGTCCGGTCCGGTCCGGTTCGGTCCATTCGGTCCGACCCTCTTTTTTTTTTTTTTTTTTTTTAAAAAAAATCAATTAATAAAAAAAATTATTTACATTACTAAATTAAACTAAGTGACTTATTAATATGGATTATGTAACAAACTCAATAAAAAAATATTTTATATGGTCAATGATAATAAATTAGATAAAAATTACATTATTGATGATGTTAGTTATTATTTTATTACTAACTTAAAGTATGTTAATGCATAATGAGCCATATACAACTTTTAACATTTTGTATATGAAGTAATAAGTATGAATAATTTAATTATCCATACATATTATATCCATAATTGAGAAAGATATATACTTAACATACTATTATAAATAAGAATAAAATATTTAATTATACATACTATTATAAATTTATAAATTTATAAATTATACATATATTATAATTTACACTATAACTCTTAATACTTAATAGTATTAGTAATATATTAAAGAATATATTAATACATTGATACTAAATATATACAGTGATAGACTTATAGTGATTAGTTATTACTTATTATGAATCATGATTTAGAGTAAGTAAATGACTCAAATTCAATGTATTATAAATATTATAATTTATGATTCTAATACTATAATGACAATTATAGTATAACTATATAATAGTATTAGTATAAAGTATTAGACTATTAGTAATATAGTAATATAGTATAGGCTATAGCTATATATTAGTAATATTAGTATAAGTATAATTGTATAACTATAACTATAATCTATAGTTAATAACTTAATAGTTATAACTATACTAAATCGTTATAACTTATACTAATATATAATATAGTTATAATAAATCACTATAATATAGTATAACTAAACTAATATAACTATTAGTATAACTATATAATAGTATTAGTATAAAGTATTAGACTATTAGTAATATAGTATATGCTATAGCTATATATTAGTAATATTAGTATAAGTATAATTGTATAAGTATAATTATAGTCTATAGTTAATAGTTATAACTATACTAAATCGTTATAACTTATACTAATATATAATATAGTTATAATAAATCACTATAATATGGTATAACTAAACTAATATAACTATTAGTATAAGTGTATAACTATATAATAGTATTAGTATAAAGTATTAGACTATTAGTAATATAGTATTATAGTATTATAGTATAGGCTATAGCTATATATTAGTAATATTAGTATAAGTATAATATTAATTATTAAGTATAACTAATAAACTATAGTATATAGTTAATAGTTATAACTATACTAAATAATTATAACTTATACTAATATATAAATTAGTTATAATAAATCACTATAATATGGTATAACTAAACTAATATAACTATTAGTATAACTATATAATAATATTAGTATAAAGTATTAGACTATTAGTAATATAGTAATATAGTATAGGCTATAGCTATATATTAGTAATATTAGTATTAGTATAATTGTATAAGTATAACTATAGTCTATAGTTAATAGTTATAACTATACTAAATCATTATAACTTATATTAATATATAAATTAGTTATAATAAATCACTATAATATGGTATAACTAAACTAATATAACTATTAGTATAACTATATAATAATATTAGTATAAAGTATTAGACTATTAGTAATATAGTAATATAGTATAGGCTATAGCTATATATTAGTAATATTAGTATTAGTATAATTGTATAAGTATAACTATAGTCTATAGTTAATAGTTATAACTATACTAAATCATTATATATAGTTAATAGTTATAACTATACTAAATCATTATATATAGTTAATAGTTATAACTATACTAAATCATTATAACTTATACTAATATATAAATTAGTTATAATAAATCACTATAATATGGTATAACTAAACTAATATAACTATTAGTATAACTATATAATAGTATTAGTATAAAATATTAGACTATTAGTAATATAGTAATATAGTATAGGCTATAGCTATATATTAGTAATATTAGTATTAGTATAATTGTATAAGTATAACTATAGTCTATAGTTAATAGTTATAACTATACTAAATCATTATAACTTATACTAATATATAATATAATTATAATAAATCACTATAATATGGTATAACTAAACTAATATAACTATTAGTATAACTATATAATAGTATTAGTATAAAGTATTAGACTATTAGTAATATAGTATATGCTATAGCTATATATTAGTAATATTAGTATTAGTATAATTGTATAAGTATAACTATAGTCTATAGTCAATAGTTATAACTATACTAAATCATTATAACTTATACTAATATATAATATAATTATAATAAATCACTATAATATAGTATAACTAAACTAATATAACTATTAGTATAACTATATAATGGTATTAATATAAAATATTAAACTATTAGTAATATAGTATAGGCTATAGGTTATAGCTATATATTAATAATATTAGTAATTTAGTATAAGTATAATTGTATAAGTATAACTATAGTTTATAGTCTATACTTATAACTATATTAAATCATTATAACTTATACTAATATATAATATAGTTATAATTTCTTATAAACTTATAACTTATAATAAATCACTATAATATAGTATAACTAAACTAATATAACAACTAATATAACCATTAGTATAACTATATAAAATATATAATAGTATTAATAGTCTATACTTAATTATAATATAGTATAATTATATATATAAATTAATTATATATAAAAAAATATATAAAAATTAATTATATTCGGTCCGGTCCGGTCCAAAAATCAGCCAGACCGTGGACCGGACCGAATTCATTCGGTCCAAAAAAAAATGGACCGGACCGGACCGGACCAAATTCGGTCAGGTCCAAAATGACCGGTCCGGTCCGGTTTTCTCGGTCCGGACCGACCGATTATCAGCCCTAGTCCTATGGCATTTCTTCACCAAGTTGGGCGAGCCACTCGATGGATTAGCCTAGCATTCTATTTAATCACTTGATTAAATCACTTTAAGATGTTATTAATGCCTAAAATTCATGTTATGAGATCATTATTTAACCTTTTAAATCTTGAAAATTTTATTGGAGCAAAAAAAATCAGATTTAGGCTTGATAGCATACGAAACACTACCCAAACCCCCTTTAAACCCAAAATTGAAGTTCATTCGGTTAAGACCCATGAAATTGGACCCCATTTGCAAGGATTTTGGAGGAATTTTTCCCCTATCTATGGCTGACCAAATTCTGTCCAAAATATCCCCAAGTTGTACTTGATTGGAAGCCCAAAGCCACCCCACTCACAAAGTCTCACACGGCAACCCCAGGGAGCAATACCATGGGCTGGTTTTACCCATTGTTTTGGGCTAACACACCATCACTCAAGTGTCACTCAAGCCCTCTCGTCAACCCTTAGATTGTGTAAGAGACATCCAGTCCATTTACCCCTCTCATTTCATCCTGTTTCCCACACATTTCTTAGAGAGAAACTTAGAAGCTCTCTCGGGTAGTTTTCTAAACCTTCTTGCTTTCAATTTTTTAAGCACCTGTAAGTATTTTATCATGATGATTCCTCATGAAATTTGTTTCTATGTTAGTCTAGTTTATGTGGGTATTTGTTTGATTTTATGGTCATTTGATCATCCCAAAAGTCATTTTAACCATGCAAAGGCCTTTCTGGGCGATAAATTGAATAGTTTGTTGAATTTTGGAGTCTTTGATCACGCTACTGGATAGATTTTTAACAACCATTTTTATGAAGTGTTGTTAACATGTTTATATAAACATTTGTTAAGGATTCGTTACATGTTATAAGCCTTTGATGAAATATTTTCTTAGATCTAGAAAGTTAGAAGCTGGAAGGAGTAAAACAGTTTCTGTTTTATGAAAACTTGGATTTTTTGTTGTTTAATTTTACTCTAATGATTTTGATATTTTTATCTGATAATCCTAAGCCTTTAATCTACATTTTAGGAGGTTGGTTTGAAGATTTTAAGCATTTATTTGTAAAGATATGACTTTTATGCATAAGGATATTTGGTTAAGTAAAAAATGTGAGGCTTTCGACAAGATCCATGTTTTGGTTTAATTTTGGCTATGTGATTTTAAGCTTAATGCATTGATATACTTTGAGACATATTTCTAAACTACACGATATTTTTATTTGGTGGTTTTTATCATGATATCTCTCGGATCAAGAGGATTGATCAAAACAAAAGTTGAGAAAATTCTGTTTTAATGAAGTGTTGGAGTCAAGTGCTTTAAGTTGGATTTTTGTGACTTCTATTGATTTGAATTTGATAATTTAAAACATGTTAGTTCTTAGGAGTGTGTTATGGACATGTTTGAAGAAATTTTTGAAATTGAGTTCATGAAGATGTTTTAAAAAAAGTCAAAACTGGGAGATAAAAGTATTTGTGTTTTAGTTAAAAAGTTTGGATTCAATATTAAAAAGTTTTGTGTTTAGGTGAAGTGGATTTTGTTGGTTATTTTAAGCATACTTCTAAGTATAGGATGTGATGATCAATGTTGCAATTTTTTGGTTTAAGCATAAGTTTTGAAGTTGGATAAAATTGAAACAAAAATCAAAGAAAAATGACTTAAGGGTGTTTCGGTCATAGTATGTTTCTCATAGTTACGATTTTTTTTAAATTTTCTGATTAGATATTTGGATTTAAGACACAATTTACATGAGAAATGTAAATTTTAGTAATTTTTGAAGTTAGAATGTGAAATCATTATTTTAAGGGTAAAATGGTCATTTTGTTACATGTAGAGGTTAAAATGGTAATTTTACTCTAAATTAGCATTTTTCATGTTACTAAGTTATTAATAATTAAGTTTATAATATTTTGAATTCATACTTACAATTTCTCGTATTTCGTACTTTTCCTCGTCAACGCGACAATCACTATCAGATTATTTTGTATGTATGTTGGTAAGGAAACTACTGTTTATGTACTTATCTTATCCTATATGCCATGCTACATTATGTATGTCTATTATGCATGTTATATTCTGTCATGACATATGAATCTGTCACATAATATATTCTATCATGCAATATTTATCTTTTAAACAATATACTATCATGTAATGTTATTTGTTACCTGTTATGCTATGTCACGTAATGTTATCTTTTACAGATTTTTCCATGTCACATAATGTTATCTTTTACACGTTATGTCATGTCATGTAATGTTTGTATGTTACATGGTATGCCATGTTATGTCAGGTCATGTACATGTCACATCATGTTATGTCAGGTCATCTGTCATTTCATTTTATGTCACATTATGTCTCGAGTACATAGTGTTTCTCGAAAATAGTATTTTCTCAGTTAACCCTGCTTGAGATACTCGTGATGTAATCGCTATGATTGTCTGAGTATCTCCAATGATAATTCACGCGAGGTACTTCCGGCGTAATTATTTTGATTGTTAGAATACCCCTACTGAAATGCTTCTGGCAAAATCATTCTGATTGTCAAAGTATTATAAGGTACTCTTGGCTCAATCATTCTGATTATTAGGGTATCTCATTTAAAATACTCATGGTGTAATCATTCTGATTGTCTGAATATCTCTGATAAAATATATTGGGTGGAATCCTTCTTATTGTTCACTATTATTGATGAAATGTAATGACCTGACCCAATTAAGGTCAGAATATTAATAATTTTGGTTGGGCCTAAATTACATTTAATAGGTCATATTGGCGAAGCTCTTGAACGATAAATTATTGAGATTAATTAGGAGTTTTAATTAAGTTAAATAACTAGGTTAAATCCCATTTATTATATATTGAACGAGTTACACTTCTTTTAGAATTTAAAGATCGGCCATTAAAAATTTATTTCAATTTAAAATCATCATTGATTAAAGTCTCCTACACAGTTGATGTGAGAATTTATTTTACATATTTTTTTAGTCCTAATTATTTTGATTCAAAGTGTTTTGTATGTTTTTTAGCTCGTTTGTATAAAATTTTAGGTATCTTTTAGATTTATTTAATTCTTGGTATTTTGCAAGTGTTTAATTATTGAATTAGGTTAAGATTGGGATGATGTGAAGAAGCAGAAATTGGGCTAGGCCTAGAGAGCAAATCTTAGTTGGTCTAATCTTGTCAAACCATAACACTGTTCAATTTTTGGGTTCTAACTGGAGCTATAGACCTCAGTTTTAGGTTTTATTTAGCTTGATGTAGGCTTAAAATTTTTACAAATAGTCCAAAACCCAGTTCTGCCATTTTGAAGTTTAGAACTTAGCAGAAACGAAGATGTCCAGAAGTTTATTGTAGCTCAAACCCTATTTTATTCAGCCTATATCTGGAGTTCTAGAAGTCAAAATAAAGCAAGCCTAGGTGTGTTTGAAAGCTGAGAACGAGATCAAAAACTTTCGTGAATGACCCAACTCCTAAATGTGTCGTTTGGATGCTCTAAATCTATCTGGAATTCGGTCAACTAAGAATTATGGATTTTTAGCAGCAAATCTGTTTTAAAATTTGAAAGGAGAACTGGTTTTAAGTTGATTGGCATTTCAGTAGCAGATATGGACGACATGTTTTTGAATTAGCTGGAACATAAAAAAAATATTTTAAAATTAAAAATAGAGGAGACCAAAGGGGGGATCAACTTCTAGCTAGCTGCGTCTTGAGGAGAGTCTAAAAAAAAATAGACTGGTAGAGAGAAAGAAAAGAGATTGAAGAAGCTGTAATTCCAAAAGGGAGAACGAAGCTCATGATTTCTGCAATTACAGAGTTCTTTTTTTTCTTTCTCTAAATTTTAGTTGTTGAATTGTTATTAAGGATGTTGAACTCGAATTTATGTTCGAGAAATAATTGGATTATTTTATTAGTTATGATTTGCTAATTTTATTATTCTAGGGCTAGGATGTAGCCATTGAACTTTGGACATGACTTGAGTATGGTTGTATTGAATACCCTTTGTTATTTACAATTGGATGATTTCAGTTTTCATTTTTGCAATTTACTGGCCACGAATTGCATGCCTAAAATGTTGAATGAAGTAACGATAGTTGAAGTTCAATATTAGTTCGTGAATTCATCAAACTTTGGCAATGGAGTTTAGAAATAAATACACACCTTTATTACCTATATTCAAGAATTTCACAAAGTATAATAAATTTATATTAATATCAATATAGGTGTTATATCTTGAAAGAGGATATCACATAAAAAAGGGAATTCAATCATTGTAATTAGCAAAATATTAATGCAAGCAACCAGATTTTATTGAAGGAATTTAATTGATGAAATCCAAGCCCTAGAAACCTTTCATATTTGGTTTTTCAGGTTAAGAATTTGCAGTCAGTCACATCAATTTGGGATCATCTAAATAATATAAAAAACTTTATAAATTAGTACTTGAATCTCCTCCTTGTGGAAACGATGAGAGTTTGTAGCAATCCGGCCCAATAATTTTATAAGGATGTAAGTTTGTAACGATCCAGCCCAATAATTTTAAGGTCAGAATATTGATAATTTTTATTAAAATTACATTTAATGGGCCATATAAGATAAGCTCATGAGCGATAAATTATTGAGATTGATTAGGAGTTTTAAATAGGATCAATAACTAGGTTAAATCCTATTTATTACATATTGAAAGAGTTAGACTCCTTTTAGAATTTAAAGATCGGTCATTAGAAATTTATTTCAATTTAAAATCATCACTTATTAAAGTCTCATATGCAATCTCAGTCACTATCAATCTACGTTAATGAACTATTAGATCATATTTTTAAATTCAAACTCTCTTATTGAATGATCGCAACTGAGTCCAACTCGAACTCATCGGCACACTCTCCCAAATCTCTCTATAAATATCTTCCCTTCCATATGTTATTTGGAAAAAATCATAAATCTCCACAAGTGCAGCGGCCGAACCCAAGATATCTAGTTCAACATCGTGATAGATTTTGTGTAAAAAAATTTAGGAAGCAATACTACAAGGTAAGTAGTTTGATAATAAATTAGGGTTAGCATGCGTCAGTTAGTTATATATATATTATTATTAAAACCAGTCCTTTCATTAGTATTTTTGTAGCACGCATATCTTGCTATTTGTAAGCACGTCATTCATCATGTTTCATTCCGCATATTATAGTTATGTGTGTATTATACATCTCATGCATCTCACATTACATAAAACATGTAAGCTTTCATAAGATCAAGTGTAAGATAAGTTCAAAATAGTTAATCAGATGGTCATTCATATGCATGGTACAAATGCAGTTCCAAAGTGGATGTGCAAGCCACGGACTCAAGCGTGGTCCACCATATTATGCTAGAATACTATCAGCGGCTCCCCTTGCGGCTCACACACAGGGTTAAGTGTGTTAGCCAGTCAAATAAATCAGATCAGTCAGTTAATTCAGATAAAATCAGTCATGCATAGCAAGTATCAGTATGATCAATTATTATTTTAAACTCTCAATATGAAAAAAAAAATATTCTATAAAAATCTTATGTTAATTATGTTTACGTTATGATGGATTTCTTACTAATTCATCGACTCATTTTAGTTATTTTTATGTTTTTGAACCACCCCAGGTCAGAATATTTATAAAAGTAGGGCTGCAAGACGGGACTTGGTCCAGGAAGGCATGACAAAGGCTTAGATCATGTGCATAGATTTTAAGTCAAGATTTTTATAGTAACAAAATTTGAGAAATTTTAATAAATGATTTGCACACTCTCTCTTATGATCTTAGTATTTTAATAAAGAATGATTTTATTGATAGAATCTTTGTACTTGGCACTTTGTTTAGAAAACAAAAATAAATATATTTTTGAGTCTGGTTTAGTAGTAGCACTGCGGCTCCTAAGAGTTTTTAAAAGTGACTTTATTCTTAAATGTGGGGAGTGGGCTGTTACACAAAACAACTGATGAAATCATTTTGATTGTCAGAGTTCATGTTCAATTTCACGTTAAGTTCATCTTCCGTTTCAGTTCATGTTCACATTTATGTCTAAGTTCATGCTCAAGTTCAAGTTCATGTTACGTTAAGTTCAAGTTCATGTTATTCAACCTCAAGTACACGTTCAGTTTATGTTCAAGTGAGTTGACGTTCAAGCTCATGTCATGTGAAGTTTAATTTCAATTCAGTCTATGTTCAAGTTCAAGTTATGTCAGTTCATGCCATGTTAAATATCAAGTCACGTCAAGTTTATTTATGATCATGTATGCATTCATGCTTTCACTGTCATGCATGCATTTTTGACCTGTATGTTAAGTTATCTCTTAACTTGCTAAGATTTGTAATCAAATTTCACCGTGGTAGTCTTAACTACCATTCCCTCAGGAATGGTAGACCATGTGCCAGGATCAGGAGGCTCACCAAAGGTTGACCGACTGGAGAGAGTCGATTAGATGATGACGACAGGACACGGAGCTCATAGCGTTAATGGTCTAATTTATCGTTAGTATTATGGAATCCTTGATTGAGTTGCGTGAGCCACTCAATGGATTAGCCTAGTAGTTGCTTTAGTTTCTACTTGTACTTAAAGATCTCAGTCTCCAGTACCCTCATGCTAAAATCAAGAAGGTCTATCACTTTAATGTTTATGTATTATGTTTAAGAATTATTTGGGATATTATTAGTTGGTGCATAGTATTGCTAAAAAAAATTACCTACTGCGAATATTGCATATTCTTATATGTATGCTAGGTGCATTGCATCTTTAATTGTTATGAACGAGGGCAGGTAACCTTGTGTTGCATGTCTCAATACTTCAGATGTCCGTCTGATCCCAAGCGAAATCTGGAGGAGTCACAAGGTGGTATCAAAGCAATACGTCTCTGTGTTTAAATCCACATGTTCTTAGGAATTGCACCAAATATTAGTTTTTGTTAGGCTTGAATTTCTTAAATTATAAGAGTTAGTAAGTGGTTTTTATATGCGTGCCCATTTATTTAAAGAAGTGACACATGACTTGTAGTAGAATGCCTCGGAGTCCTAGTGGAGATATCAATCAAGAGAACCAAAATCCCATGATGGATAGGGAATAAGGATTTACTGAGGCTATACGTCTGCTAACTGACGTGCTTAGACATCAACAACAACAACAAGTACAACCACCTAGGACCAAAGTTAGGGTTGTTCTTATGAGAAGTTTCTAATCCACCGATACCAAACTTTTCTAGTAATGAAGACCTCTAAGGGCAGAAAAATAGATTATAGATCTCGAAAGGACATACAAGATATGCAGATGCATAGAGGACCAAAAGGTTCTATACACTGGATACCTATTCCAAGTAGAAGCTGGTATATAGTGGGATACTTGTTGATGTCGTGTTTCGCAGCCCGAGTAGTACCATGATGACCAAGCTCACCCCACTTGCAACTTAGAGGGAGAAAAGGCTTCGGTGACATCCAGGGTCACTCCGATGCCAAAGTCAATAAATAATCCTCTAGTGACGAGAAAAGCTCAGAAGATTAGAAAGAACAGTAAAAGGGTTTCGAGAGAGAAAGCCCTCCCGTACAAGGGATGATTATTATATATACCTGATTCAGAATCCACAACCGAAGGAGATCTTGACGTGTCAAGTCGTACCTAAGTCAGATCTGCTACCACTCATTCCGTGCTGCAACAGTATTTCAGTCCGCTGCTTTGGCGACAGAGGGAGATCGTCGCATGTCAAGCCATGCTTGGTCAAACCTGCTGCCACCTTTCTACCAAGGTGTGTTAGGTCGTGGTCAAGCCATCCTGCGTACTCTGGTGACACGTCGTCGCCATCCTGCGTACTTCGGTGGCACGCTGAGCCATCCTGCGTACTCTGGTGGCACGTCGAGCCATCTTTCTGACACATGCATCAAATGCGATGTGCCTTGAGTCTAACGAGGCCATGATGGGGCACGTCCAGCCATTAGCGTAGAGTAGGGCATCCTGCACGGTGCCATACGGTACGACTCGGTAGGTTGTCAAGTCCTTAGACACTCTCCTTAGTGTATCTAAGCTAGGTGCCGAAAGGCCTTCCCGAGTGATTTGCGGTTATGGGCTAGACACACAGTCCTGCATGGTAGAGTGTCCTGCATCGATACAGTAGAGCTCGGTAGGTTGCTGAGTCCCAAGACACTCTTCCTTGGCATATCCTAGCCCAATGCTGAAAGGCCTTCTCGGGTAGGTTTGCGGTTATGGGCTCGGCACGCGGTCCTCTGGCCTGGGCTCTTAGCCCACGACAAGGTCTCATCTAAGGGCCTGGGGTTCCGTAACTTGACGTCCTTGGGCTGGGCCCCCAGGATGAGCCCCTCCCTCACACAGATGATTGGTAGAAACACACCGTCCTAATCCTTGTCAATGAGACAAAAGGCTTCTCAGAACTCTACCACCTAATCTTCTGTCAATGCATCTGCCACGCTAGCTGGGTTTAAAGCTTTGATACTGTATGTAATCAACTGAGAGACACACAGAGCTGTTGCTTAATTTCCGAGGGGAGAAAACTGCTGGGATTTTCAAGAGAGAATGGTTAATTATTGAAATTGGGTTTCAGAGAAGTTATCATATATATATAAATATATATATATATATATATATATATAAAAGAAGTTTCCATTCAAAGCATGCAGTATGAAATATATAAATAGATATAAATATATTGTAATGGTCAAACACACGTGCGAGAAATTCCCATTCAGCGTTGGAGATTTTTTTTTTTTTTTTAATGGAAATAGACTTCATTTCATTCAATGAATTCCAAAGTTACATCTGTGACTTATCAATACAGGAAAAACCCAGACTACAAGTCAAACTAATCATCTGATCTGTAGTACCTCCGTACATAAATTTCTTTATGACGGATTTTGTCTTAACTTCTATAAAAACTCTCCTAAACAAACCTTCAGGTTTATCTAAGAGAATAACGTTCTGTAAAAACAGAACTAAACGACTTCTCTCCAAAAGAAGAGAAGCACTATCAACCTCCATCCTCCCTAGGAGGAGGGGTACTATCACACCGCTTCTTCCTAAAGGAAGAACGGAACTCAACTGCTATGGACACTAAGTCCAATAGCCTATTTCTTTTATTAATAAAACATAAACAAAATACCAAACATTAAAAAAACACTGAAAAACAAAAAAGTACTACATAAACATAAAAACACAAGAAACAGTCCTAGGGTTTCATCTCTAACTTGCACAGCCGCCCCCCTTCTTTTTTCTCTTTTTTCTTTTTTTCTCTTTTTTCTTCTCCTGCTGCCTTCCGCTACCTTCGCATCCTCCTCTGCCCCGTACCCCCTTCCGCCCTCTGCCTACGAGCACCAGCTCCGCCCCAGCACCGGCGAAACTCTCACCTCCGAGCCAACATCGCTGATTTCCTTCCTACTACCAACAACCCCGCATGAGCACCTCGCGCACCCCGAACTACCTCCTTCCCTCATGCCCAAGCCGATCTGCTCCTACCGCCGCCACGTGCCGATCACACAACCCATGCGTCGTCTCGCCCAGCAAAACGGTTTCACAGCTGAAGCGCACCGGATACGCCCATCGTTCGTCGGCCATTTCCTCCATTTCCTCCATCGTTCGTCTCGCCCAGCAACGGCTTCACCGCTGAGGCGCACCGACTGCACCCACTCGGCACCACCAGCTCGAGCACCGGCCACCAAACCAGAACCATGGCAAGACGGTGCTCCCTTCCCCTCATATCTCGACCAGAACCATTTTGTAGCAGGGGTCAAAAAGCAAAATGTAGAATAGAGGCCAAAATGATGCTGAGACAAACCACCGGAAGAGCATTCTTGCTTTATTAGATCTGAAAATAAACACAAAACAAAACTAACAAAACACAGACCCAAAACAGATAGGAAGGAAATGAAATGAAATGAGGGGGAGGGAGCTCTCCCTCCCCCCTCCAGGACGTTTCGATTTGACAGAGGTGTTTAGAGAGAAGGTAGAGGTTCTCTCTCTAGGAAAAGGTGTTTCTAGATAGCTGTTTCGTTGGAGATTTTCAAGTACTCAGTCTAGGATCAGTGGTTCAACCATAGAAATTTCTATATGATATTTATGATTGGCCTACCATGAGCATTAATCGCCTCATTTGGATATATAAATACTCTTAAACCATCTTATCTCATCTTATATCATTAATACAACTTTCTCAAATTCTTATGCAAAATATAACAAATAATTTAATTTTTTAAAATCACATAATAATAATAATATTAAAAAATAATATTTTATTCAACTTATCTAAAACTATTTCATCTCACTATCCAAACCAACTTGTCAACAAGACCATGACTTTGATTTGCATTTTTTTTGTTTTTTTTTTTTGAATTTGGATAAAAGGATATGCTCTTGTTAATAATTCTTGGAATTGAATATACTCCTCGGTTTGAATATAAATAAAGAAAGCGGGTTTGAATTGAATATATCATTTGGCAAAGTGATTGCATCGAGAAAAGAGGGGAAATTCACGGTGCAGCAAAAGTTTCTATACCGTCGTTCACTAGGTCGGTGTAAAACGAATATAAGTCCAAATCCGGTGAAAACAATTAGAACTTGAAACCGGTGCCGTAGAATTTAGGTAGTTTATTTTGTTCCACTCATTTGCTTAGAATTTTGTGAAAAAGTCAAATTAAAACTAAAAAATTTATAAAAAAAAATTATTTAAACAAATTCTCAACTCTTTTCATCCACTTTTGCAAATATATATACAAAGCATGTTTTTTTTGTTTCAAAATAATTGCGCAAAGATTACCGGAAATGAAGAAAGTATTTTCTCCGGCGAATTCAGAATTTGGGTAAATTAGAAATAATAGCAATATGTTTGTGCAAAACAAACCCGTAGTGTCTAAATACTAATCATAATCAAATCATAAGTAAAACTCTATTGAAAGTCAGAATCTTGAAAAATTTAATCATCAGGAATGTTTGCTGGAACGAGATGTCCCAATGTGTCTAGCAATCCTAAATCTTAATTCTTGCCAGATCGAGTCTTGAGCGAGTATCGCCAGTGTGTAGCGAACTCTGTTTCTAGCTAGTGTATCTTGGTTGGCTGGTCATCAAGCGACATTATAGGGAACTCTATGTCAAGCCTAGCTTCCTTCTTGTGCTTTCTGTTCCTCCTCAAGCCGATTAATCTTGCTGCTTTCAAGCCCTCGATATACTTTATAGCAATTTAATATACATATCAATAACTAATGTCTCGTTTGTTTTCGAAGATGAGATAAGATGATTTGACATTAAAATTAAAAAGTAAAATAAAATATTATTAAAATATATTTTTTAATATTATTTTTATTTTGAGATTTAAAAAAGTTGAATTTTTTATTTTATTTTGTATTGAAATTTGAAAAAATTGTAATGATTAGGCGAGATAAGATGAGATGAATTTGAAAAAGTTGAATTGTTTATTTATTTTGTATTGGGATTTGAGAAAGTATAATGATGAGATTGAGATGAGATGAGATGTTTTTCGAAAACAAACAAGACCTAAAATATTGAATGGCTATTGCATCTTAAATTTGCCATCTCCAATCAAAATAAATAATTAAAATTCACTTAAAATATTTATTCATATATAGCACTCCACGAGATGGGGTAGCGATGAAACCAACTAAACTACGACAGCTAAAATTGGATATTACATATTTATATCCCTTAGAACATGATGTATTGCATAAACCTTACTACTGTTAATTGAGTCTATAGTTTTATGCTTGCAAGTCTAATAAAACTTAAAAAAGTGCAGTGGTAAAATACAACAGTGACAACATTAGTTACTTCAGCTAGCTTCCAAATCCCGTTGATCACCTTCCGTAAATCACCAGCAAATCTACCATCAAAAGTATTTTAATAACATAATTAGCTTGACGACAACAACCAATATCATTTAAAGTAATATTCATATCCAATTGCATGAGTAATTGTATTCTTTTTTTCTGTTTTCCTTATACTGAAACATAAAAAAGTCATACCTGACAACATTACTCCTCATGGCTCATATCTATCAAGCCATATATCACTCATGGCTCCATCCTTGATTTCTGTGAGCTCTTCGTCTATGGTTCGCGTGTGCTTGTCTTCGACGGTTTTCTATTATAATATACAACCGAGGGAAGATCTTAAAAAATATGTCATCAGCATGTTTGTAGTAGCACATCCTCCACCTCTTCCAAAACATAAGAGGCCCAACAGCAATTGCAAAACCAAAAACAAATCCCAATTCAACACTTAAGAAGTTCCAATCAATTCCAATCCTAGAATTCGAGTCAGATTCTCTAGATGTTGGAGTTGAAGATCCCGACCCTTCACCTTTGCAATGTTGTTCTAAAGGAAAGCCACATAATCCTATGTTCCCCTTGTATGAAGAATTTGAGAATGTAGCAAATTGCTTGATTTGTGGAATTTTTCCCGACAATTGATTGAACGAAAGATTGAGGACAGATAGAAAAATTAGACCATCTGCGAGTTGAATAGGAATCTCACCAGTAAGCTTATTGCTTGACAAGTCTAGTGACTCAAGATGACTTAATTTTTCCAAAGATTGTGGAATATTGCCTATGAAACCATTGTGAGACAAGTTGAGGACATATAGTGATTTGAAATTTCCAATTTCTTTTGGTAGAGGCCCATCAAAGTTGTTGCAGGAAAGGTCAAGGATGGTGACAACGGTTAGGATCTTCACCAGATTCAGAGATAGACCTTTGACAATAATTGTCACCTGATCTTGATAATCAAAACGATAAATAGAACCCAAACCATACGTAGCAATAAAGTTTCTATGAATATGCTCCAACTCCGCTTCATCTTTATCAGCCATCAATGCCTTTAAGATGCCAAAGGACTTTTCTGTTAGCTTACCACTGAAATTGTTTGAAGCTAAATTTATAATTTGAAGCATTGGCCAAGTGGCATTAGACTCCATACAATCAACAGGTCCATCAAACTTGTTTGATCGCAAAACAAGGACACGCAGCATGGATATATTCTTCAAGTAACATGGGAAAGTATCCTGAATGTTGTTATTCCCGATGTCCAAGAACTCTAAATTTTTGCACTTGGCCAAAGATTTTGGCAACTTTCTTTCTAATTGGTTTTCACCAAGATCTAAAGTTTGCAAACTACAATTGCTACGGAACGTATCAGGAATTTTACCCGAGAGGTTGTTTTTCCTTAAATTCAGCACCGCTAGATCAGTTGCCTCAAATAAGCAATGGGGGACCATGCCACTCAAGAAATTGTTAGATAAATCCAGAACACTAAGATCCGTAGCATTACAAATTGATTTGGGGATACTCCCATAAAATTTATTGCTTGAAAGAAAAAGGAATTGAATATTAACCATGGATTTAATGAAGCTAGTTGGTATGCTCGAGTGGAAATTATTCCTGGACAAATCCAAGTAATAAAGAAAACCTGCAGTGCGAATCGGGAGTTGTCCTTGGAGTTTGTTGGAGCTTAGATCCACCCTCTTCGAGAAAGAAAAATTGAGAAAAGGTCTTTCTAGAGTCACCAAGTGGTTATTGGAGAGATTTAAGTGGTCCAGTGTAGTAAAGTCCCAAATCCAGTGGGGTATTTCTCCATGAATTTGGCAGTTTGAAAGGTCTAGCTCGTATAAGTCAGATTGGTTTCGCAAGAAATCTGGAAATCTTTTCAACTTGATAGAAGCCAATCTCAAAGTTGAAAACTGGGGAAAAGAGAATAGTGAAAAATTAATTCCACTATATTCAATTGAGAGATCATTGTATGAAAGATCAAGAAAGGTAAGATCCTTTAATTTTTGAGTCATGCTAAACTGCCAAGAGCCATTGAAGTTATTCGAAGAAAGATCAAGCCACCAAAGAGAAGGTAGCTTGAACAGAGACATGGGAATTTTACCTTCCAAGTTGTTGTGACTTAAATCAAGATCACTCAATAGGTAAGGAGGAGCAATTGAAAATTCATCAAGTTGGCCAGAAAATCGATTGTTTTCAAGGCTTAATTCTTGCAATGCTGGAAGGGAAAAAAGAGAAACTGGAATACTCCCTTCTAGTGAATTGGAACTCAAATCAAGAGTCTCCAAATTCATAAGATCTACCCATCGAGTGGAAGTAATCTGACCTGTTAAATCATTGTTGGAAAGGTATATTGTTTTCAGATTCTTGCTCATGCTTAATGATGGAATTGGTCCAATGAATCTGTTCATCGACAAGTCCAAATGAAACAATTTGGTGAGATTTGCCATTGACTTCGGGATTTCTCCACTGAAATTGCAAACAGAAAGATGGAGTTCAGACAATAGTTTGAGATTCCCAATAGAATATGGCAATGACCCTGAAAACTTTGTATTGCTGAGGACTAGGGTTTGAAGAGATCCATTAGAAGGAAATTCTGGCAAGAAACCTTCAAGTTCATAACTATATGACAGGTCAACCATTTGTAGTGTTGGAATTTGAAAGATCCTTTCTGGAAATTTTCCATTCAACGAAGAGACTACGAAAATCAAGGTTGTCAAATTTCTAAAGTCTGCAAAAAAATCAGGAATCGGAGCAGATAAATTGTTATAGCTCATATCAATAACAGAGAGGGATTCAAGAGTCGCCAAGGACGGATCAAAAGGCCCTGACAGATTACAATTTGACAAGCTCAACACTCTTAGATTTGGTAGTGAAAATGATAATGTTGGGCCCCACTCATACCCTTGCATTGATATATCCACATCATTGAGATAAAGTTCCGTAAGCTTCGAAAGGTTTTGAACAAGCATATTTAGATTTGGATTCTCAAGCTTCAACCCAGAGAAGCTTAAATCGAGACTAACCAATCCTTTTAAATGCGAAATTGTAATTGGAATTTGTCCCTCAAACCAAGTATTCGAAAGGTTTAAATAAACCAAATTCGACAACTTGTTAAATTCTGAAGGAATCTTAGACCTGTTGAAGTAGTTGTATGCTAAATTCAGATTCTGAAGATACTGAAGCTTGAAAAGGCTGCTTGAATTGTAAAGTGGACATGAGATAGAGTCATTGGTGAGGTCGAGACCAATAACACGTCCCTTGTTGCAGGTCACGCCTTCCCATGAGCAACAATCGATGCTTTTGTTCCAGTGCACCAGTTTTGTAGATGAAGCACTGTCAAAAATGAGGCTATTCTTCAATTGCAGCAACAAGGATTTCTGATTGGTAAGACATTTGCCGACAACCATAGGAACATAGAAGGTGATAGAAAGTAAGCATATGGGCATGAAGAAAAGCCATGAAAGGAGTACTGGAATTCTCATTGAATGATGTAATAAGCTGAGACACCCACAACAGGAAAAAAAAAAGACAAAAAATGTAAGCAAAGTTCAGTCAATTTGTGCTGCCAAAAATAAAAGCCAATACATCATTTGGTTGAGCAAAATATAGGAAAGAAAAAGACGGTTGGGGAACTTACAATAGCAGGAAGATACAGTACTGCTCCAAGAGATCGTGTCGAGTATAACATCCGTTACAGGATTCCTGTCTTCTTTCACGTTCACCAGCTCATATTTATTATTTTAGTTCAAGTGAAGTCTTCCACTAAAGTCTTTCAAATATATATTGTTGTGTTAGTGGAAGACTTTCAAAATCAAGCATAGCCTACTCACGTCCTTCACTTGAACTAAAATAATTGTAATTAAATATATATATATATACTTTGAAAGTCTTCCACTAACACCTTCCACTAACACAACAGTACTGCAAAAGTCTTCCACTAACACAACAGTACTGCTATGCTTGACTTTGAAAGTCTTCCACTTGAGCATGTTCATTGAGATGTGAAAGTATATATTTTTTTAATTGAAAGAGGATAAACGTTCGCGTCGATATCTTCCTTTTGAATCTAAATAAAATTCCACTTATTGATTATCTTACGGTTGATCTCTAGATCTCTTTAATTCTCTAATTCTCATCCCATAAACTTTTTAATTTCAAAATTTTATTTATAATAAATAGAATATATTTCAATGACATGATGGAAAGATAATAGAGAATAGTACGTGGAATACACTTGAAAAGATAATCCCTAAACTTGAAAGAAAAGCGTATCCAAAGGTGCAATGTATTTGAAAAGTTAGTGCTCATCGCATAATAGTTGTGACGCTAACAATATAGTCTAATGGACTGTGATGATGGATTGGGTGTTGACACGGTAGTTGAATGCTCATCCATGAAGTAAACAATAAATAAACATATAAAATATAAATAAAGAGATAAATACATAGATTTACGTGCTTCGGTATAAAAGTTTCCATCTACAATTTGTTTGGGGTGAAATCCACTATGTTTGGTGATTATACAATTATTCATGACCTCACATAGCTCTTAATACAATGGAAAAAAAAATTAGCTTAAGAGAGGTTAAAGAAGATATCGCCCTTCTGGGGAGAATGTCCCACGAGTGTGTAGAAAGGTGTGGAGATTTGTTAATTCAGAATTTTCTTGATTTTGTTAAGGAGTAGAAGATTTAGCTTAATAAAAACAGTATTTTGTCTAGGTTTGGATTTAAAAAAAAAATTCCTCATGAAAAATTGCATCTCCTAAAAAAGCACATTATTTTCAAAAAACTATAGGTTGTGCTACTTTTTGCTTATCAAAGAAAAGCACAAGCACTAGTAGTAGTTCTAACATCAAATTTGAGTCTTTTAGGATATGTTAGCTTAACAAATGCCAAACAGCGCCAAACTTTAAAATATCATAAACTTGAATAAGAGATTCTAATCCTAGAATGTCTCTCATTTCAGCCTATGCTACGTTTACGTTACACACGACTTTCTGTAAGTTAGCTTCTAACTTGTGGTATTTTTATATATGTAAGGTGGTAAGCTACATTAAATATGTTCATGCTTTATTTATGCCTATTTAATTGTTTTATAATATGTCATACTTTAAAATATCCTAAACTTGAATGAGAGATTCTAACCCTAGAATGTCTCTCATTTCAGCCTATACTACGTTTACGTTACACACAACTTTCTGTAAGTTAGCTTCTAACTTACTTGTGGTATTTTTATGTATGTAAGGTGGTAACCTACATTAAATATATTCATGCTTTATTTATGCCTATTTAATTGTTTTATAATATGTCATAGCATGTTTGCTACATGATTATTTGTTACATGCCATGAATGTCATGTCATAAGCATACAAGCACATCACGAAAATATTTTTAAGTCATGCATGAGTCGTTTTATTTTATCAATACCCCAAATTCTAGAATGATGGATTATCCTAGTGGAACTCCTTTGTCCATTCCAGGGTGTTTAAAATTCAGTGGAATCTCTTGGGTTGACAAAGTACAGTCAAAAAACTTCAAATAGGACCTATGTAACTAGTTTCTGGAGTGAAGTCAGGCACCAAACATCGGTGGGTGCCAAAACATGCTACAAGTACAAGCTATGGACTAACCTAAAGGTAAAGCCTTCATGAATGATGTACTCACAGTTAGTGCAAGGACCTGTGATATGGTGTCATACCGACAGGAGCACACTGTTTATGGGGAATCGTGGAGCGTCCATTATCACGTAATAAACATGTATACGTATAAATGTCTCATGTTCATGCAAGCAGGCACACCATGTTCATGTCAAGTTATTATGTTTCTTAGTCATATCTTGCATAAGCAAGTTCATTTTCATCAAGCATACATGTCTCGTTACTATCATGCATGATTATTTATACTATTGGTAGTTTAGGAGTTTTACCTGTTGAGGTTTTATAAATCTTATTGTGGTAGTCACAACTACCATTCCCCTTAGAATGGTAGACGATGTGTCCAGGAGCAAAGGAACAACGCATGACTGATTGCACGAGGTTGAGTAGGCCGAGGAGGACCTTAAGGGAGCTCTTGGAGTCGATCATCCAATTCCTGGATATTATTTTGGAGCTTATAGTTGAGCTGCATGAGCGACATGGCATTTAGATTAGATTTCTATTATGTTTGTAACTATGGAGGTTTGTCTCCAGTACTATGTTGTTTTTATTACAGACTTGTTGGACAGATGATATAACTTTTGATATATGAATATTGATGGAAAAGGTTTTATGTTTTGATATTAGCATTCTGGTACATTGTGTATTGCTAAAAAAAATTATGCGTTGTGTTACTGCATATTGTTAGAAGTATACTAGGTACATTGCATTCTTAACTGTCATGAATGTGGGTATGTAATTTTGTATTGCATGTCCCGACGCTTCAAACTCAATCAAATCCCAAGCGGAGTTTGGGGTGTCACAACTCAGATGGTGAAGCATGGGAGAAAGAACTAGGTGGCTCACGATTTGCTATCTTGGAAGAGAGAAACCCAGGCATGTTGTCCCAAACTTGAGGAAGGTGCCATAGATGCCAACCCTAGGAGAAGGAGAGCACATGATGGGTTCTACAGGTATATATGCTAGGGCTTTATCTTGGAGGGGTGATTTTTAGATAGGTTTCGGTCTTATGTAAATTGGGTTATTGGTATGGTAACTTTGGGTTGTTCTTCTTGAGCCTTGTATGTGCTTCTAGAAATCTTTTCTGGTTTAACCATAGGTTAGACTATTTAATGGGCCTAACTAACTCATGGGCTTGCCTATAATTTCATGGGCCAAGTCACTTAATAAATTCTCATCGGTTGGATCTTGAGTCCAAATAAGCCAAACTTGTCCAATAAATACTCTTGAACTTTTAAATAATTTCTTAAATATATACTCATTAAATATGGGCCCACTTGTTCAATAAACATTAAATGTGCTTTAACTCAATTAACCTACCATAATAAGTTTTTGGGTTAGTTCATATATTCAACTTATGAGATAAACCTTCGTCTACCTTCCCTAAAATTTTGGTCGGTTAATACTATCCAAAATCATCATATAAGTATCATAAGACATTAAAATAAGCTCTTGGTCCTATGGGCCCAATAAAAATTCTTAGCTAACCTCAATAAATTTAGAGTCTATAGACTTCTCTAATGTGGCCCATTAAATCTAATTTGGATCCAATAAAATTATCCTCATTTTATAGATAATAATATTGGACCAGGTTCTTCCATTGTGTGCCTAGCCACCTATGTAACTGCACACTCGTCCTCGCACCATCTTTTGAAGGTGGATCCCTAGTCTCTTTGCCACTTCCGCAAGCCGCTGAGCCTTCTTTAGCTTCTGAGTGTTTCGTACTGTGTGAGTTGCTGATATAGTTAAAGCAGCCCAATTTGTTGTCAAATATTGAGCTTTGGATCGGTTGTAGATGACCTGTTTGATTTAGGCCCCGTTTGGATTCGGAAAGTGTTTCATATCATCTTATCTTTACAACTTTCTCAAATTCCCACACAAAATATAATAAATAATTCAACTTTTTCAAATTCTAAAATAATAACAATATTAAAAAATAATATTCTTGTTATGGAGTGTTTCACTACAACCACCTCATGATCATCTGCAACCAAAGAATAAGATGGCTTGGGGGTTCAAGGGAACACCTCCGATGCTTAAGTCAGTGACTGAAAATAAGTCCTTCATACCAAAGAATCAAATCCCGTTTATGTACTTGGGTTCTCCTCTTATATGGAGCTTTTGAACATTTTTGTTGTTTAGATGATAATGGTTATCTCCATTATTCAAATTCAAACCTGAATATGTGGATTTATCTCTTAGTAAATTTAAATGATAACCGTTCTTACATTTTGCTACCGTTGGATAGTTATCTAGTCGGTATTGGCTGTGAGCTAGATTCCCTTGATACCAAGCTAGGCCTTTCGGTAATGAGGCAAGCTTCAGGCTTAGGTAAGGGCCTAGGCCCATGTGGGACTAACCGGTCGGGATGTCCTCCCTAATTACCCCGAGAAGTCTCATTACGCGTGGCATGATGGGAGTTGAATTCGTGAGTTGTTTCATTCTTTGAGGTGACTGTCACAGCGTCGTTTCGCATTCACACTTTGTGTCCTTCACCCGTCAACTCAACTCACTTCCTATTTAAGGCTCCTAGGGTCTTGTTTTCCCTCCTCTTTTGAACTCTTTGCTCTTTCGCATTTCTTGCTAACTACCTGGGTTCTTGCTTTCCGTCTAGACAATCTTCCCTTTTTTTCTTGTGATTTCTCTCCTTCATTCATGGCTTCTACTTCCAACAGAAAGGTCATGGTTTCGGCTCGTGGCCCTTCACCACCCTGCGACTCCTTTCCTCAAGTCGTCGTTGCTCCTCCAGCATCCTTATTTGTGGGTCATCGATGGTCCTCAAATGTTTCTCTTCGCAAACTTGAGAATGCCCAAAACAACTTCAACATTCCTAATTCTATTCATCTGAAGGTACCCACTTCAAT
Source organism: Cyclocarya paliurus (assembly GCA_029856935.1). NCBI lineage: Eukaryota > Viridiplantae > Streptophyta > Magnoliopsida > Fagales > Juglandaceae > Cyclocarya > Cyclocarya paliurus. The sequence continues at coordinate 15,783,424 of CM056953.1, read as the reverse complement.
GCAAAAGGCTATTGATGTGAAAGGTATGGTCATTCTGTCATTCTTTATCTTGCTATGTTCACCATGGGGCTTCAATTGCCCTCCGTGCGGCCAGTCCGCGATGTTTTAGACATGCTGGGGCTTGCCCCTACTCAATTGGTGCCCAACGCTTGGAGAATTTTGATAGCATGTTGCATTTTGTGGTGAAGGGTCTTGAAACCTGTGGGCGATGAGTACCATGACCTAACAACCCGTGAATTTCTGTCCCTACATGGGTTTAGGCGTTTGGAGGGGAATATTTGTAGTTTTACATCTCATAGTAAACTAGATGAATTAGAGCGCAAGTATTCTCATGCGAAAGATTGGGGAAACAATTTTTTCTCTCTCTCTGGCTCGGGTTGGGAATTTCCTGCTGATGCTATTAAGGTTCTTCTTGTGAGGAGGGACGTGTGCAGTTAGTAAAGGCTTGGGCCCAGGCACATTTCAAGTTATGCTTTTCAGATGTGCTTTTGGCTCCTAGCAATATTGAGAAGTTTCTGATGGTTCCTAGTTGGGCCCACATATCAGCTCGTGATTTTCTGGGTGCCCCCTCGCCGGCGGTTGATTTAAAGAGGAAAAATCGTCCTAGTTAGGTGGGTAAAAGAAAAGAAAACTTAAAAGAACTCATATTTCACCTCATTCAGATGAGTCTATCTCATCAAAGTGTGATTCCTTGCCTCCTCTCACATCGAGTGGAGGAATTAAGTTGGCTCATCCTTGGGAGAAATGGCAACCCAGGCAACTAGGGGTGTCTAGTTGGCAGCTCCTAGGGAGGAACCAAGTAAACTGTCCACCTTTGTGGCTCCACCAACCCTTTCCTTGGATGACATGATGGGTTTAGTCGAGGAGGACCTTGAGGCCATAATTACGGCAGAGGTTGCCGCTAAAGCTGTTGCTCAGCCTTCAATGACAACAACCGATGATTTGCATAAAAAAGGTGACAACCTTCCATTGGGGGAGGATAATGTTATCCTTTTGAATCCTGACTTGCTTACAATGCCTTCATCTACACCCGCGGACTTTCAACCCTTCGAGGCTCCTCTGTCTTCATTGCCTTTACCTCCATCGGTCATTGCTCAGTCCTTTGATGTTCCCAAGGAATCTCCAAGGGTGGAACATGCTAGAGAGGAAAATGTTTAAGAAACAACAGCAGTGTTTGGTTCACTCATTGCCTCGACAGTTTCTGGCAGAGTTACTCCCGACTTACCATTTGTGTTACCAGCACTTTCCCTTGCTAGTGGCAGTAAGGTTTCGATTCCTTTTCCGCCATTTAGTGTCTCACCCAGAGGAGATGCCAAACCATCCTTGATTGCTCCCAAGGAGGACCTTCAAATTAATTAGGCAGCTCCTTGCCAGGATGAAGTTGAAGTCTGTTCAGGTCCTCATGTTGATGCACCTGCAGGCATTTCTTCTTTTGTTCCTCTTAGACCAACCGAAGGTGCTTCTGCTAGGGGACTTTTTGCTACCGCCTTTTTCCAAGCCCTCAATCCGAGAGGTTTTTCTAGTTTGTGCTCGTTGAACTCCCCGCCGTCCCCATGTACTCGCCGTGGAGAGGCTATCAACGTTGTTGTTCAACATCTCAGAAGCATTTTTGCGCCATTAATTTCCTTGTGTTCATTTTCCCTTTCTGCATACTTTGATCATTAGTTCTGAAGAAGATCTTCTTCTTTTTTTAGGGGGTTGATCGCCTTGCTGCCAACTTGGTGGAAGATAGGTTACAACTAGAGGAGGAGAGGAATCAAATGGCCAATGAGTTGAACCAGCTGGAAGTTCATTCCCGCACGAGCGATGGCGAACTGGCTGGCCTCCGTGCTCAAGTTGATTCACTTTGGGAAGAGTTGGCAAGTTTTGCTTCGGATGCCAAACATATCTCTGACTCTAATGATGGAGTTTATCTTCCTTCTCAAGAAGTACTCAGTCTTGGATCAATGGTTCAACCATAGAAATTTCTATATCATATTTATGGTTGGCCTCCTATCGACCATGAGCATTAATCGACTCCGTTTTGATACATAAATACTTTCAAACTGTCTTATTAACCATAACATAATGTTTTTTTTTTTTTTTGAATTTGGATAAATAGTTAATAATTCTTGGACATATCATTTGGCAAAGTGATTGCATCGAGAAAAGGGGAAATTCACGGTGCAGCAAAACTTTTTATACGGTTCACTAGGTCGGTGTAAAACGAATATAAGTCCAAATCCGATAATAACAATTAGAACTTGAAACCGGTGCCGTAGAATTTAGGTTGTTTATTTTTTCTTGTAAAAGAAAAGAAGAATTAAATAACATCAGTATTCCCAAATTATCCTTGTCAAAATTACTTTTCCATCTTTGCAAATTATCATCTTTATAACTCAAATGAATGGACTCTAATGTGAGCAATTCATGTAGCATACAAGTAAGAAAACAGGTCTAATGGGTCGTCTGGTATGTTATATATCATAAAATGTTTAGGCTATGACGTTTGGTTCCAACCGTTTTTAAAAAATCTTAAAAATGCTTATCAACTTCAAACTAAATAATTTTCAGTTTTTTCTATAATAAAAAGATACTATTTAACTTTTGGTCCAATCATTTGCTTAGAATTTTGTGAGAAAGTCAAAAACTAAAAAAAATTATAAAAGAAAATATATTTAAACAAATTCTCAACTCTTTTCATAAATATATATATATATATATATATATATATATACATATATAAAGCATTTTTTTTGTCTTAGTATAAGTTTAGATAGTGAGATGAGAATTTTTTATTTTAGATGAAAGTTTAAAAGATTATTTTTTAATATTATTATTGTGAGCTCTTCGTCTATGGTTCACGTGTGCTTGTCTTCAACGGTTTTCTATTATAATATACAACCGAGGGAAGATCTTAAAAAATATGTCATCAGCATGTTTGTAGTAGCACATCCTCCACCTCTTCCAAAACATAAGAGGCCCAACAGCAATTGCAAAACCAAAAACAAATCCCAATTCAACACTTAAGAAGCTCCAACAATTCCAATCCTAGAATTCGAGTCAGATTCTCTAGATGTTGGAGTTGACGATCCCGACCCTTCACCTTTGCAATGTTCTTCTAAAGGAAAGCCACATAATCCTATGTTCCCCTTGTATGAAGAATTTGAGAATGTAGCAAATTGCTTGATTTGTGGAATTTTTTCCGACAATTGATTGAATGAAAGATTGAGGAATGATAAGAAAATTAGACCATCTGCGAGTTGGACAGGAATCTCACCGGTAAGCTCATTGCTTGACAAGTCTATTGACTCAAGATTACTTAATTTTTCTAAAGATTGTGGAATATTGCCTGTGAAACCATTATGAGACAAGTTGAGGATAATTAGTGATTTGAGTTTTCCAATTTCTTTTGGTAGAGGCCCATCAAAGTTGTTGCATGAAAGGTCAAGGACGGTGAAAACAATTAGGATCTTCACCAGATTCAGAGATAGACCTTTGGCAATAATTCTCAGCTTATCTTGATAATTAAAACGATACCCGCCGAGATATCGAAAATCTGTATGAAGGAGCTCTAATTTCACCTTATCTTAATCAGCCATAAGTGCCTTCAAGATGCCGAAAGATTTTTCTATCAGCTTGCCACTGAAATTGTTTGAAGCTAAGTTTATAATTTGAAGCATTGGCCAAGTGGCATTAGACTCTAGACAATCAATGGGTCCATGGAACTTGTTAGATTTGAAAACAAGGACACGCAACATGGATATATTCCTTAAGTAACATGGGAAAGCATCCTCAATGACGTTATTCTCGATGTTCAGGAACTCCAAATATTTGCACTTGGCCAAAGATTTTGGCAACTTTCCTTCTAATTGGTTTTCACCAAGATCTAAAGTATGGAATTCACAATTGTTTTGAAACAAATCGGGAATTTTACCAGCAAGGTAGTTTCTCCTTAGATTCAGCACCCCTAGAATTGGCAGGGTATTAGAATCCTCTGTAGCCTAACTCATCTCAAATAAGCAATGGGGGACCATGCCGCTCAAGAAATTATTAGATAAATCCAAAACGTAAAGAGTACCATTGCATATTGACTCGGGAATACTCCCATAAAATTTAGAGCTCGAAAGAGAAAGGAAACGGATATCACCCAAGGATTTAATGGTGTTGGTTGGTATGGTTGAGTGGAAATTATTCCTGGATAAATCCAAGTATACAACAGAACATGGTAGATCGGGAGTTGCCCTTGGTGTTCGTTGAAGCTTAGATCCACCACCCCCATGGAACAATTGTTGAGAAAAGGTCTTTCTAGAGTCACCAAGTAGTTATTGGAGAGATTTAAGTGGTTCAGTATAGTAAGTTCCCAAATCCAGTATGGTATTTGTCCATGAATTTGGCAGTTTGAAAGGTCTAGATAGTTTAAGACAGATTAGTTTCGCAAGAAATATGGAAATCTTTTCAAGTTGTTAGAAGCCAATCTCAAAATTGAAAATTGGGGAAAAGAGAATAGTGAACTATTAATTCCACTAAATTCAATTGAGAGATCATTGTATGAAAGATCAAGAGAGGTAAGATCCTTTAAGTTTTGAATCGCACTAAACTGCCAAGAGCCATTGAAGTTATTCGAAGAAAGATCAAGCGCCCAAAGAGATGGTAGTTTGAACAGAGACATTGGAATTTTCCCTTCCAAGTTGTTGTGACTTACATCAAGATCACTCAATCGGTAAGAAGGAGCAATTGAAAATTCATCAAGTTGGCCAGAAAATCGATTGTTTTCAAGGCTTAATTCTTGCAAATCTGGAAGGGAAAAAAGAGAAACTGGAATACTCCCTTCTAGTGAATTGTAACTCAAATGAAAAGCCTCCAAATTCAAAAGATCTACCCATCGAGTGGAAGTAATTTGACCTGTTAAATCATTGCTGCCAAGGTTTATTGTTTTCAGATTCTTGTTCATGCTTAAAGATGGAATTGGTCCAATGAATCTGTTCATCGACAAGACCAAATGAAACAATTTGGTGAGATTTGCCATTGATTGCGGAATTTCTCCACTGAAGTTGCAATAATAAAGATCGAGTTCAGACAATAATTTTAGATTCCCAATAGAATATGGCAATGACCTAAAAAATTTGTAAACCTAAGGACTAGGGTTTGAAGAGATCCATTCAAAGGAGATTCTGGCAAGAAACGTTCGTTCATTATCTGACTGGTCAACCATTTGCAATGTTGGAATTTGAAAGATCCTTTCTGGAAATTTTCCATTCAACGAAGAGGCACTGAAAATCAAGGTTGTCAAATTTCTGAAGTCTGCAAAAAAATCAGGAATCGGAGCAGATAATTCATTATAGCTCATATCAATAATAGAGAGGGATTCAAGATTCGCCAAGGACGGATCAAAAGGCTGTGACAGATTACAATTTGACAAGCTCAACACTCTTAGATTTGGTAGCGAAAATGATAATGTTGGGCCCCACTCATACCCTTGCATTGATATATCCACACCATCAAGATAAAGTTTCGTAAGCTTCGAAAGGTTTTGAACAAGCATATTTAGATTTGGATTCTCAAGCTTCAACCCAGAGAAGCTTAAATCGAGACTAACCAATTCCTTTAAATGCGAAATTGTAATTGGAATTTGTCCTTCAAACTAAGTATTCGAAAGGTTTAAATAAACCAAATTCGACAACTTGTTAAATTCTGAAGGAATTTCTGAAGGAATCTCAGAACTGTTGAAGTAGTTGTATGCTAAATTCAGATTTTGAAGATATTGAAGCTTGAAAAGGCTGCTTGAATTGTCAAGTGGACCTGAGATAGAGTCATTGCTGAGGTCGAGACCAATAACACATCCCTTGTTGCAGGTCACGCCTTCCCATGAGCAACAATCGATACTTTTGTTCCAGTGCACCAGTTTTGTAGATGAAGCACTGTCAAAAGTGAGGCTATTCTTTTTCTTTTTCTTTTTTATAGGAAATCAGAACTTTGTATTATGAACTAGAAAAATACACAGACTTCTCAGTCTAAATAATGTTCTGAATACATGGGGGTATGTAATCCCACCAAACAACAAAATCATCTACATTCCTTGCATATCTAGCAAGTGCGTGTGCTGCATTATTTGAAAACCTGCAAGGGTATCACAAGGCTTCATCGTGATGTCACTCCTAATGTTAAATAAGCATTGGGGGACCATGCCACTCCAAACATTTCCAGATATATCCAAAACACGAAGCCCTCTAGCATTGCATATTGCCTCAGGGATACTCTAAAAAAGTTTATTATTCGAAAGAGAGACAAAACGAGTAAAAATTCTTGGGATTAACTAGTTATTAAAGTCAAAGTTAAGGTGAAATAGTAGAAGCAAACAAAAGAAAAATCAACAGTCACACACAGAACACCAAGATTTAAGTGGTCTGGCTCAATGTGAGCCTACGTCTATTGACGAGGTCGGTATCAATGAATTCACTATTGCCAAAGGTGTAGTACAATAAATCAATCGCAAAATTCTCAATCCCAAAGTCTCAATAGACTCTTGGGTTTCTCACAAGAGGACCTCACACTCTCATTGTAAGTATTCTACTGCTTAAAAGGTGAAAAAGTGAAAATACGATGAAAATATTCATATTTATACTGAAACGACATGAAACCCTTAATACAAACATTCGCTCAAGTAGAGTATTGAGCGAACATTAGGGCTAGCGCTTGCTCGAGCTAAGTGTCAAATGAGTGTCGAGCAAACTCTCGCGTTGGCATCCCACTCGAGCTGACTGTCAAGTGAACTCATGGGTTGTATCCTGCTCAAGCTAACTGTTGAGCAACTAATGAGCGAACTCACTGTTTGAAGCTTTGCTCAAGCGGCAGAAACACCGCTCGAGTGAACAACCTAAAGAGGCATTTTTTCAACTAGAATCAAGCCAACTTTCAATAAATCTCTACCTTGGCTTGAATTCCATCAAGCCTAACCAAAATCCATCAAACAAAAGACCGACCCCCTCTGCCAAATTTTCTAAGGGAATCACAAACCCCAAACACCAATCAAGTCCAAACAAAGTTTGAACTTGTACACTAGAACTAGCTTTCTCATCATATATGCTGGATTCTCAGTAGTAGTAATATTCTAAATTTCTATCACACCCTCTATAACAATCTTTCGAAGAAAATGATACTTCACATCAATGTGCTTGGTCCTCTCATGATACATCTGATTTTTGGTTAAATGTATTGCACTCTAGTCTTCACAAAACACGAAAATTCCATCTTGCTATAGTCCAAAATCACTGATCAGACTTTTCAACCAATGGCTTCCTTCACAGCCTCTACTGCCATATATTCTGCTTTCGTAGTTGATAAAGCAACAGTGGATCGTAGTGTTGCTTTCCAACTAATACTAGAACCATGCAAAGTGAAAACATATCCTGCAATGTTCTTCTCTTGTCAAAGTCCCTGACATAATCAGAATCAACATGACCAAAAACCTTGGAACTGGAGTCAGATTCTCTATCAAAGACGAAGCCAAAATTTGAAATCCCTTTCAAATACCTAAGTATCCATTTCACAGCCTGCCAATGAATCTTACCCGCATTAGCTATGTACCTACTAACAACACTCACTACCTGTAAAATATTTAGATGAGTGTAAACCATTGCATACGTAATACTTCCCACTGCACTGAAATATGGAACACTAGCCATGAACTATTCCTCCTAGTCTGTCTGAGGAGATAGGAATGCCAAAAGTTTAAAATGTGTACTTATTGATTTGGAATTAGATATTCTAGGGTTCGTTTGATTACCCAACCAAACTCAACTCATCTCACTTATCATTACAACTTTTTCAAATTTCAACACAAAATATAATAAACAATTTAACTTTTTCAAATCCCAAAATAATAATAATATTAAAAAATAATATTTTAACAATATTTTATCATCTAAACTCAACTCAACTCAACTCATTTCAACAACCAAACGCACCCTAAATCTCTCAAGAACTTTCTCAATATACTTTCTCTGAGACAAATACAATTTTCCAACTTTCCTATCTATGTGGATCTCCATCCCCAAAATCTTATTTGCAACACCTAAATCTTCCATTTCAAACTCATTACTGAGTTGAGTTTTTAACAAGCTAACATCCGACATGCATTTACCAGCAATAAGCATATCATCAACATAAAGTAGCAAAGAAATGAAAAACCCAACAGATAACTACCTGTGATAAACACAACTATCATAGTTACTCCTCAAATAACCATGATCTATCATAAAAGAATCAAAAAGCTTGAACCATTGCCTCAGAGACTACTTCAAATAATACAATGATTTCTTTAATTTGCACATATGATCTTCTTTACCTTCAACAATGAACCTCTTTGGTTGCTGCATGTAAATTGTCTCTTCAAGCTCATCATGCAGAAAAGTTATTTTAACATCAAGCTGCTACAGCTCTAGATCATACAAAGCAACCATGGAAAGCAACACGCGGATTCAGTTCTGTTTCACTACTGGAAAGAAAACTTCATTGAAGTCAACACCTTTTCTTTGACTGTAACTCTTTGCAATTAAGCGTGCCTTGTATCTTGTATCTGCAACACCCTGGATTCTTTCTTTTCTATTGTAGACCCGTTTGCAACCTATCTTCTTCCGCAACTTAACCAAATTCTAGGTTTGGTTATTGTGAATAGTCTCAATCTCTTTAGTCATTGTTGTGCACCACTGTGTAGACTCCTTACTCTTGATAGCTTTTGAATAACTTGAAGGCTCCTAACCATCAATATTCTCTACCATAGTAAGTGCATACATCACCATGTATGCATGAACATATCTCTGAGGTGACCTGATTAGCCTCCTCTAACTACCAGTAGCTATACTGTAGTCTTGCCCACCTTATGCACCACTATCAAAATCAAAATCATGCTCATCAGCAATAGCATGATCTTGGGTGCTGCCTGGCATCTCTCATGAAGCTTCAACCTGCAACTCCACTTTCTTGCCATTACCCTGCACCTGTAGACATAGTAAACTCAATTTTAGGATCAAGCATGGATTGTTCATCAAATACAACATCCCTGCTAATTACAAACTTGGGTGTTTTAGGATCAGTACACCACAACCTGAATCCCTTCACCCCATTGGCATATCCAATGAATATGTCTTTCTTTATCCTTGACTCAAGCTTTCCTTCATTAACATGAAAATATGCATTACAAAAAAAAAAAAATCAAATTTGAATAAACAACAGGAAACTAGACCATACCTCATTTGGAGTTTTCAAACAAATGTATGTGGCTGGAGAGCAGATTTCCAAATAGAAAGTTGTGTTGACTGCTTCAGCCCAGAAATCTTTAGACAAGCCAACACTCGAAAGCATACTGTAGGCTTTTTCCAAGCGAGTTATACTCATCCGTTCAGCTACTCCATTTTGCTATGAAGTGTGTCTAATTGTGCGGTGCTTGAAAATACCTTCATCTTTGCAAAATTCATCAAACTTAGTTCGAAATCGCTTTACCTTCTTGCCTGTCTGATTTTCAATCAAAACCTTCCACAATTTAAAGTTGCAAATACATCGCTCTTTTGTTTCAGAAAATAAACCCAAACTTTTCTTGAGTAATCATCAATAAAAGTGAGCAAATACTGAACTCCACATTTTGATGACTCAGAAGATGGACCCCAAATATCAGAATGAATATAGTCTATAGTACTTTTAGTTTTGTGAACCCCTATAGTAAACTAAACCCTGCACTGTTTCCCAAACACACAATGTTCACAAAATTCAAGTTTCGCTATCTTCTACTCCCACAACAAGCCCTACTTGCTCTGTAATAGGCATGCCCTTCTCACTTATAGGACCCAAACGCATGTGCCACAAATAGGTAATGTCTTAGTCTAGATCATCAAAAACAAACACTAAATCTGCACCTGTCACTGTACTTCCCTGAAGGAAATAAAAATCATCTGTCTTATCTCCTTTTATTACAATCATGGAGCCCTTACTGACTCTAATAGCTCCACTTTTATCAATGTATCAAAAATCCAGAAAATCAAGGGTGCCCAAAGAAATAAGATTTTTCTTCAAATCTAGGATGTGTCGGACGTTAGACAATTTCCTGACAATCCCATCAAACATCTTAATCCTAACTAAACCAATCCTAGTAATTTTGCAAGCCATATCATTCCCCATTAGAACAGAACAACCGTTGACTGGCTCATAGGAAGTGAACCAGTCCCTCTTGAGACATATATGAAAAGTATAAGTTGAGTCCATGACCCACTTGTCACCAAAACGACTATTAGAGCCGCTAATTGCCAAGATAATGTCTGAACCATTAGACTTTTCATTAAGGAAGCTAACAACATTGGAGGAACTAGTGCCTTTCTCTTTGTTTTTCAGTTTGGGACAATCATTCCTGTAATGACTAAACTTATGACAGTAATGACATTTAACATTTTTCTAGTTAAATTTTGATTGTGAACTGCCCCTAAATTTACCCATGTTCTTCTCTAAACCCCTCTCACTAGATCTACCATTGCTAGGGGAACCCTTAACAAACAAATCACTAGCTTGATTATCTATGCCCCTCAAATTCAATTTAGTTCTCAATTCCTTAGAATTCAAGGCATATTTCATAACTGCCAAGGAAATAGTATCTCTACCATATAACATTGAATTCACAAAATTATCAAAAGACATAAGCAACAAATACAAAACAATTAAAACTTAATCCTCTGCTTCAAGGTTAATGTCAATATTCCTTATATCCATAATGATGTTATTAAATTCATCTGAGTGTTCAGAGATAGGATTATCTTCCTTCATTTTGAGCATGTATAGCCATTACTTCGGTTGGTGAGAAATTTCTTCATGTATAGGCTCTCAAATTTAGTCCAAAGACCAGCAACGGTCTCCTCATTAGCAACATCTCTCAAAACTCCATCCGATAGTGATAACTAAATAGCACTGTGAGCCTTCTCTTCTTCTTCTCTTGACGCTAAAGGAGAATCATCGAACACCTTCCCATCCAATACCTTTGACAAACCTTGTTGTCACAATAAAACCTTCATCATGATGCGCCATAAATTGAAGCTGTTCTGACCGTCAAATTTCTCCACTTCAAACTTTGCCAGTGCCATCCCTCAAAATCTCACACAGAGCCTGGCCTGCTTTGATACCAGTTTGTTTGGATTAACTGATTATCAAAGGCTGAGTTAAAATGAAATAGGAGAAGCAAAAAAAAAAAAGTCAACAATCACACATAGAATAACAAAATTTAAGTGGTTTGGCTCAATGTGAGCTTACGTCCACTAACGGGGTCGATTTCAATGAATTCACTATTAATAAAAGTGGAGTACAAGAGATCAATCACAAAATCCTCAATCCCAAAGCCCCAATACATCTAATAGACTCTTGGGATTCTCACAAGAGGACCTCACTCTCTCACTGTAAGTATTCTGCTGCTCAAAAGGAGAAAATATTATGAAAACAATTCATATTTATACTAAAATGACACGGAGCCTCTAATACGAAGATTCGATTGAGCAGAGTATTGAGCAGGGCTCGAGTGAACATTAGGCCTGGAGCTCGATTGAACTGAGTGTGGAGCAAACTCTCGGGTTGGCATCCCGCTTGAGCTGATTGTCAAGAAGATGTCGAGCAAACTCTCAGGTTGGCATCCCGCTTGAGCTGATTGTCGAGCGAACTCATGAGTTGTGTCCAGCTCGAGCAGACTATTGAGTAATTGATGAGCGAACTCACGGGTTGTGTCTAGCTCGAGCTGACTGTCGAGTAACTAATAAGTGAACTCATTGTCTGAAGCTTTGCTCAAGTGGCAAAGACACCGCTTGAGTGAATAATCTGTAGAGACGCTTTTTCAATAGGAACTAAGCTACCTCTCAACAAAAACACCTGAAAAAATGCTAGCTAGTATGATCGAGTGGAGATTATTGTTCAATAAATCCAAGTATTGGAGCGTCATTGGAAGAATCAGGGGTTGCCCTTCAAGCTAGTTAGAGCTTAGATCTTGAAGCTAGATGAAAAGAAAGATTGAGAAAAAGTCATTCCAAAGTCACCAAGTAGTTATTGTAGAGATTTAAGAATTGAAGTCCTACAAATTTGCTCATCCAGTAAGGTATGTCTCCATGAATTTTGTTGTTTAAAAGGTCTAGAGAGCTTAACTGTGTTTCATTCATGAGGCAATCAGGAAATCTTTTCAACTTGTTAGAAGCCAATTTCAATTCAAAAAAGTTGCCAGAGGTCAACGAATAATTAGTTCTACTACATTCAATTGACAAATTGTTGTGTGAGAGAACAAGAACTTAAAGTTTGCTTGATTTTGGAATGGCAATAAGCTCCAAAGAACCGTTCAAGTTCTTGAAAGAAAGATCGCGCACCTCTAGCATTGGTAGGTGAGAAGGATCTTTCAAAAGTTCATCAAGTTGACCAGAAAAGTGATTGTTGTGAAGTTGGAGCTTTTGCAATGATGGAAGGAAAATAATGGAAACTGGAATACTCCCTTCTAGTGAATTGTAACTCAATTCAAGAACCTTCAAATCTAAAAGTTCTTCCCATCGGGTGTTTGTAAACTCTATCATGTATAGAGGTGTAAAAGTATTGTTTAGACTCTTGCTCATGCTAAATGATGGAGTTGGCTCAACAAATTTGTTGAATGACAAGTCCAAATAAAGCAATTCAGTGAGATTTTACAATTAAATTCAGAATTTCTCCAATAAAATTACAAAACCCAAAATTGACTTTAGAAGGCATTTTGAGATTGCCAATAGAATATGGTAATGTCCTTGCAAATTTTGTTCACCTAAGATCCTGAGTTTGAAGAGATCCAATTGAAGTAAATTGTGGCAAGGAACCTTCGAGCTCATACTTGAAAGACAAGTCAAACTATTTGCAATGTCAAAATCTGGAAGATTCTTTCAGGGAAAGTTCCTACTTCCACTCATATGAATAATAGAGAGAGATTCAAGATTCGCTAAGAAAGAATCATGAGGTCCTGAAAGATTACAATTCGACAAGCTCGATACTTTAAAATTTTGCATTGAAAATGATAATGTTGGGCCCCACTCATATCCTTGCATTGATATATGCAGGCCATCAAGATTAAGTTGAACAAGCTCCAAAAGGTTACGAACAAGCCTAAAGATGCTGCTCGAATTGTCAAGTCGACCCCAGATGGGCTCATTGCTTAGGTTAAGACCGACAACATGTCCCTTTTCGCGAGTTACACCTTCCCATGAGCAACAATCGATTCTATGGTTCCAATTCACCAATTTTGTGTATAAAGCATTGCTGAATACGAGGTTATTCTTCACTTGGAGTAGCAAGCATTGTTGATTGCCAAGACATTGGAAAGTGAGCATATGGGCACCAAGAAAAACCATGAAAAGAGTGGAATTCTCATTAGAGGCCGTAATAAGAGAACACCCACATAAAAATGAGTTAGAAAAATTAATAATAATACTGATGGATTCGAGAGAGCGAGATAGAAGAACATTAATTTTTTTACGAGCATAAGAAAAAAGAACATTACGTTTTAGTCCTTTAGCTTTCGATGTAGTTAGTTGGCAGTTGCTGACAGGAAACACTTCAGATTTGGCGCAATAGGGGCAACTAAAGATGGTTCGCTTAACTTTGTTTAGAATTGATTACAGTTGTTTAGATCAATGAATAATGATGGTTTACTACTTGACTAGCTTTGACGGTCTTCCAAAAGCCCATGTGGACAATAAGAATTGATCCTTGAGGCTTAGATTGCGTTTGGATAGTGAGGTATTTTTAAGTATTCTATAAATAATAGTAAAATGTAATAATAAAATAATAAATACATCACTACCCAAACCAAACCTTAAGTGTTGCAATTAAAATACAATAGCATAACTATAAAATTAGCTCCTTGAGGCATAATCTTCTTCTTCTTTTTTTAACCATAGATCTAAGAATTTATATTGGGTTCAGTTAATATTAAAATAATATATTTTCTTTTATATATTTTCCATAACGTAAGTTGCATCTATAAAACAAAAATATTATATAAATGAATTCAGATGCTTAAAAGTTACTATCATATTTATTGATATAGGGATTTACGGCTCACATTTATTCTTTAGCCAAAAACTTATATGCTGAGCTTTGATTACAAAGAAAAATGTAAAAGGAATCTTGGAAAAAAAATGAACAAAAGCCATGCGTAAAAATGATTAAATAAATTGAAAAGAAAACTCTTGAAGAGATCTTAACAAAATTTACACATGATTATGAGTCTTTTAATCTATAAGTTAATTTTTTAACTTTAGAAAACATTTAAAGCCAAAATCTTAAATTTTTAAGAAAAAAATAATCTTTTTGTTAGATTTGAGGTTCGATTGCAACAAAAACCTAAATGCATAAATATATGTATTAATATTTTTCTAAATAAATTACTTCTCTTTAGGAGAATTTAAAAATATTAATTTTTTTGGTAAATTTTTAAATTAGTCTAAACGGGAAGTAATTTTATCTTTTAAAAACTTTTTGGGGGTTGGCCCTCTACCTGCACTCCCTTTAATCCACCCCTGAACAGTAAAACATGCCACGTGGCCATCACACATCTAAGCATACCCAGTCCATCATTGACTAGGTCGCCTACACAAGTAATGTTCTGGTTTTTCATATGGCCTAAAATAAATCAAAATTTTGATTTTTAGACTTATTTTATGTTTCATTATTCCTTTTTTTTTTTAAAAAAAATTAAGGAGGACAAAACCTTCACAATTTATTAATATCCTCACATATGACGGAAGCAAACTATAGTTACAAAAACATTATACTGAATGCTATTTCAAAGAGACCCTATACAGGCCTAGCGTCTCAATAAAGGAAGGCCTAACTTATCCACTTTCAGAATTCTTTTCAACTTATGCGGCAAGTCCACGTAACTCGTCCAAGTTCTAGATGACTGAGTATCAAGTCGATCCAAAAAATCAGCACCTACATTACACTTCATGAATATATGACAAAACACAACCTGTCAACCTGAAAGAATCTCAAGGATTTCATCTCAAAAGTCCTCAAGGTACCAAATTCCACAGCATTTTTCCTCCAACCAGTGAACCACTAGCATGGAATCCAATTCCACTTCAACTTTCATCAAGCCCATTTCCTTACAATACAGTAAACCATAAAGTAAGGCCATAAATTCCACAACATTGTTAGTATTGTGTCCTAACCCTGCCAAGAAAGCCAATGACAAATACGCTTTGTCATCCCGAATAATACCATCCTCCCCCATACGGCCAGGATTGTCAAGACAGCTTCCATCAACATTCAATTTGATCCATCCATTAGCCGGCTTTAGCCATTTAACAATGCGCACCTTCTTTTGTTTGGGCTCTATAAAAGGAATAGATAAAACTTCCAATTCCCGTACATCTCCCACATAAAATTTTCTCCCAGCTTTTAGTCTCATTCCAACCCAAGAAATAACAACTTTGACTGAAATCGATAAGGCTTCAATTGAAACAACTTTACCTTCAATCCGTGCTTTGCAGCGCCACATCCATAAGGCCCAAGTTACAATAGATGGAATGAGCCCCATTAGGCTCCCTTTTTGTGAGGATCGAGTCGCACAACGAAACCATAGCTCAACTCTATGCTTCCAGTTCCTGCTTGGGACAAACGACATGCTCAATAAAATAGAGATACAGCACCATATCTCATTGGCTACCCTCCCAGTAGCCAAAACATGATCCTGGTCTTCTGAATTACCCCCTTCGTAGGATTCATGTTTGGATACGAATTTGTTCATCAACACTCAGGCAAGAATTGAGTGCCTTCCACATATTTATCGAATAGTTTTTTGGGAGAGCCGCATGCCAAATCCACTCTGACCAGATCATTTTTGGAGCTTTTACTCTTACACATTCCCAAGCAGATTTGGTCGAGAATTTACCATTCAGGTTAGGACTCCAAACCAGCATATCCTCACCCCGTTTAGACCCACTCAAACATTCTAAGATAGCTTCCAGCTTACTCTCTCCCTCCAAGTTCCTTAATAAATCTACATCACATCCATTTTCGACCCTACAATCACATATTTTTAACAGAGGCCTATCATGGACAATTTCATTTACTAGAGGGCCACTTTCAAGCCATTTATGTAACACCCCGTATTTTTGTATATTTTTAATTGAAAGATTATTTTAATTAATTCAAATATTGGTCCTCTTGTTTTAAAATTAGGGAAGTTTTGTTATATTATTTTATAATATTTTTTTAAGTTGTGAAAATTATTTTTGATATGCTTTCTTAATATTAATTATTGTTTTGCATTTAAATTGATTTTTAATTTAAATTAGTTTGTTTATGGGTTTTAAAATTATTGTATTGTTGGATTTTATTATTATTTTATTTAAGCTATTCACTGCATTTGAATTATTTTATTTAACTTACTGTTTTGAAATTTTTTTCGTTGGATCATTTTTGTGACCCAATTTTTAAGGATTGAACCTCATTTCTTTCTCTTCATTTTTCTTTTCCTCTTTTCTTTTCTCTTTCCTTTTTTCTTCGTCCCCTTTTTCTTTTCTTTCTTTTCCCTTTTCCCCTACTTTTCCTCCCAGTCGTGCGACCCCTTTGTTTTCTCTCCCCCCTATCCGTGCGTTCCGTTCCTCCCTTTGCACTGCCGTGTGCTGCAGGATCCGACACCGCCCCTCCCAATCTTCTCCCCACCGGCCGGCGACCACCCCACTCCAATCTTAGCCCCTCCCGTGCCGCCGTTAACCCACACGCACGGCATCAAGCTGCAGCACCTCTTGAGCTCCAATGCTACCGTTGTACCACCATTGGCCACCATCTCTTCATCACATCATCTTCGACCCTCCAGCAACCTAAAGCACCCATCTCCAGCTCCGATCCATCACCGGTGAAGCCCAGCCAACCCCATTTTCGATTTGTACATTTTGGCCTTAAACCGCCACTCGCGCCGCCACCCACAGCCAACCACCACTACCATTAGTTTCACTAATACCTCTAAAATATTCCCTAGTAATCTCGAGTCTTAGTTTGTCCCCATTCAAAATTGAGTTTTTGAGACCCCCGGTCATAGTGCATTTTACACTATTTTATTGTTGTGCCGCCACTTCTAGCATCTCAATGATCCTTCATAAATTATATTATAGCGCTATAAGTATTTTTCTAAATAACTTTTAAAATTTAAATGTATTTTTGCACTAACTTTTTATTTACTGTGAACTAGTTGGTTGTGCCGAACTGAGTTTGAGGAGTAAGGGGAGTCGGTTGGATTGGAGGATGGAGTTGTTTGAGTGATTGGTTTATATTGGGATTTGTTGGTTGTTGGATATTAATGTCGTGTCTTGTACATTGCATATTTGCACACATGTTCATGTTTGTAAATGAAAACTGAGTTTTCACGTAATTGCATTTATATACATGTGCATATTTGAAAACTGGATTTTCATGTGTAAAAGGATTTTTGGGTGCGTGTGTATCACAACCCCAAGCCAAGATGAAGAATTATCTCATTAGAACTCTTCTAGTCACTCAGGAGTGGAATGTACTGAATGACGTCCCTTGGGTTGTCGCCGGGTGACAATGAGATCGGACGGAATAGTAACGCCCTCGTGTCAACTCCGTGGCCCCTCTGCTAGCGAAATTGGGCATTGCTCGTTACGAAGTCACTTGCACGGTCGTTACCTTTGGTGTGACGAATGGAGCCAGGGTGTGCGGATGATCCCTAGGGGAGATCATGATGCATACAGTAAAACTGGATTAATGGGCCATTTTCTGGAAAAATGATGTGTGTTGGATAAAATGATTTTTGTGTGAATCATTTTCTGAGAAAATGATGGATTATTGTTTTGGGTAATTTTCAAGGAAAATGGCGGGAAATTTTTTAATTGAATGTTTTGGGCCAAAATGGGATTTTTAGCGTGCATTGGAAAAATATTCATTTTCGGAGAAAATGATGTTTTAGATTTAATGGGATTTTCATCATATGCATACATGATGGTTGGTAGCATTAATGTGTTTTTATCTCGTGGTTGTTTGGATTATTATTTACCTACGGTACTCTTTTATGGTATCACAAATTTTGATACTGATGATGCAGATGTTGAGCCTGAAAATTTGGCTCTGCCGGAGGAGTGATCTGGGATCACTTGTATTTTTATTTTTGGCCTTAGTATTATTTATATGGGATAACTGTATTACTTTTAAAACACTTTTACTTTTGAGAATTTGTATTAAACATTTCTGGTACTTAGTCGACTTATTTATATTATCTGCTGTGTTTTGTTGTACACCATAGCATGTACACACACTTGGCACTTATCGTTGGGATCTGTAACCCGTGTTGTCATCATTCCGACGTCATGATTCCTGAAATTTTCCATACGTGGGAGTCGGGGTTTCACAATTTATCTCGCCAAAAGGAGATATTCCCTTCCCAAATTCACCATTTGGCATTACTCAAAACTTGTGGAACATAACAAAAGATCTCCTTCTAGAATAAAGAGCCTTTATTTGCCTCAACCAAAGATATATGTTTATCTTTAACATACTTAGCTTTAAAAAAGTTTGACCATAAAGAGTTCTCAGTCATCACTTTTCAAGCAAGTTTCATAAATACACCAAGCTGAACTTCCACCATCCCCTGACCCCAATGCCCCCTTCACTTGTCAGCTTACATAGAAAATGCTAAGCCTTCCATTATACTCTGAGATATGAGAGACCATTAAATACTGTACAAATCACCTATTATAGTGGATTTTTCCTCCTAAAACACTGTGGGTGTAGGCTTTATGCAGAACTACGTAAATGTCTGTGTCTCTATCTTATTTACATTCTATTTGTTATTTTCTACCATGGATGACTTAAGCACGCTGTATCGACGCACCAGCAACCATCGAGCCAACATCATGGCCAAGGATGACTCTTTTTGCCATCCGGCTTGTTGAGCCAATTTTGGCATCAATAGTTTGGCGCCGTTTGTGGGATCTGAACGTATGTCATCGACATCTTTCCTTTCGAAAATGGAAAAATGATAATTCCTTGGCTCATTGTGCACGTATGCCAACACTATGCATGTCCGCAATGCACTGCACATGCCATGTATAGTGCACATGAAGGGTGCACGTTGTCGTGCACCCATAAGACCCATAGAGTCAGGCTCCCTGCTCACCACCTCCTTGTGCAGCGTGGTTTGGGGCCTGCCACACTGTCAGACGGCCAAACAAGGATGGCAGGGCCTCCTTCTGATCCCTTGCCACCATGTTGCATGTTGCGAAATGGGTACATGTTACCGTGCACCTAAAAGCTTCATGTGGCGGGCTTGCCGCCGCCAACCCCTTGTGTGGCATGGTCTGATTACGGCCGCAACGTTCACGAATTGAGCGACCGTTTAGGTTTTAGTTTATCAGTATAGTCAGTTTCCTACTTGTTATGGTGATAAATGTGCCTTTTTTATTTATTTGAGGCACTTAGGAGTATGATTTGATAAAATAAGTGTACCATTAGCTTTAGATGATTATTTATGATTTTATGGTGTAATGTTATGTTTCACCGTTTCCCAA
Source organism: Cyclocarya paliurus (assembly GCA_029856935.1). Classification (NCBI taxonomy): domain Eukaryota; kingdom Viridiplantae; phylum Streptophyta; class Magnoliopsida; order Fagales; family Juglandaceae; genus Cyclocarya; species Cyclocarya paliurus. The sequence continues at coordinate 15,763,880 of CM056953.1, read as the reverse complement.
GTGAATAGTACTTGAGAGTGTCTTTTTATTTAAATAGGCACTTATGAATCAAAATTTGTAAAAACAAAATGCACCACTAGACTCGTATGATTATTTAAGATTTTATAGTGCAATATTATTTTCTGTAATTTTTCAAGTGAATGGTAACACTCGAGATAGCTCCATGTGGCACCAAGTTTAAATGACTGTCAAATTGCTATGTGGATTGTCTAAAACAGCATTGAGGAGAGGAGTATTTGTTGGACACTTGGCAAGATTCTAGTCACACTTGAATAATAGTGTAGGACACTTGGCACAAGGAGGAACCATGAGATGGAGATGTGAAGGAATGGAAGGCAAATCAAACGATGTGATCACACCACCAAAGCCAAACTCTATTCCATCCAACCCAAACACTTTGTGGCCAACCAAAATAGGGTTTCAAACCTAGTGAAACCCCAAACTTTTGAGATCCAATTGAAACCCCAAAACCCTTGGAAGAAACCAGAACCCTAAATAGTTTCCCAAACCCTAAACTACTTGGTTTTGCTCAAGTGATTAATCACTTGTTTAAATAACTTTCACATGCTATTAACCCCTCAAATACATGTTATTACACCCTTATTCACCCTTTTTCATCTTGGTAAATACATTGGACCAAGAAAAAATAGATTTGATCCAAACCCTAACCGAAACCCCAAATCTACCTCAATTGAAGCCCATTCGGTTAAGCCCACTTTAGGCCCATCAAAACTGCCACCAAGCCCAAGCTTCTTCCTCCACCCAAGGCCACCCTATGGCTAAGTTGATAGCCCCAATCAATAACTTGATGGAAATAAATATATATATATATATATATAAATAAAAATAAATAAATAAGTAACTCAAAACCACTAGCCTTCACTCAAACCTCTCTCCCTATAAAGGATACCCATGCCTTTCCTACACCCTTTGGTTGGTTTTCATTCCCTTGTTTGGAGAGAAATTGGATGAGAGCATCATAAAGTTTTCTTAGCAGTTCTTGCATTGCATTTTCTAACTATTTTTTAGTCAATTATCATGAAGCTTCCTCAAATTATTTGTTCCTCTTTGAGTTTAGTTTTCATTGATATATCTTGTGTAAATTTTCACGAAGTATTGCTTGGTGAAAGTTGGGTTTGAACGTGCAAAGGTCATACTTGGCAACAATTTCGGTGTTGTGTGAAACTTTGATATGTTGATGAGGTTTTTGGTGGAATATTGGATGGATATTGCTATGGTGAAGTTTTAACATGTTAATATGCAAGTTAGGTTTGGATTTATTGCATGTTAATAATTGTTATAAAGAGTTTTGCATGCTTTTGGAAAGTTGGAAACTGGAAGTGTCAAAACCGTTTCTGTTTTGGTGGAGTTGTAATCTTTTGCTATGGAAACATGATCCAATAGTCTTGATATTCATATATGATGTTCTTATGTTTTTAATCTATGTGTTAAGAGTTTAGTTTTGGAGAATATTTATTTTGATCTTGATGGAATAATTTTTATTTATGCAAAGGTTAGGTTAGGACTAACCTAGAGCCTCTCGGGTTTGAGTCAAGTTTTAATGAAATTTCTGCCACGTGATTCTAGATTTAATGCATAAGTCAAGTTAGAACTTGAGTATGAGTTATATGGTTTTATTAACTAAATATTTATTTCATAAAAAGCTCGGATCAAGAGATTTTGTTTCAAGTCAAAAGCACACTGTACACAATGTTGAACTTAGTGTGCAAGCCGATTGTTTGGTAATGAGTTTTGTGATGTTTAGTTATTGATCAAGCATTCTATCACTTGGATTTGAATGTTGAAAATTTTAGGAGAGTTATTTATAGATTTTTGGAGTCCTTGGAGCTGTTTGGAAGGTGTTAGACCTAGAACATCAAGAGATGATTATATTTGACTTAGAACTTGATTTTTTGGCATTTGTGCTGCTATAAGGACTTTATATTTTTATGGTTTGTATATGTTGATGTCTTAAAATTATTTTAGATCCTATGATGTATTTTTTACTGTTGCAAAAATCAGTTTACACATGCTAGTGTGCTAGAAGGTCAAGTATGCAACAAAGTGTTGATTTTTAGGCCATGATACATTTGGCCAAGTGGAGTTTCTCTTAATTTTGCATTTTTTTAAATTTTTCTGATTCCATATTTGGATTCATGATAAGATTTACATGAGGAATATGAATTTTTTTTGTTTCCAAGTACTTTAGCCACAAAGAGATTACACAAAAGTAAACTCACAAACTGATGTGACTTGATGCGGTACGTCATATTGTAAATTTACTTTTATTGTAAAGTAAATCTAACAGATCACGTGAAATCGTGCCAATTTGTGAGTTTATTTTGTGTAATATCTTTGTGTAACACCCCACTTGAAAGGTCCATTAAGACTTAACTTTAGCTCCCTTAATCCTAGTTAGGGTAAGATTGTTATTTTGGAAAATTTTGCGAAATTATTTTTAGCATAAGAATCACATTTTGGATTTAGTTAGAATTATTGGAAGAGTTCTAATATTTTAGAATTAACTACAAAGAAGCCAATAGTGGAAGTACACTTGGCATTATTATTGGGCTAAGTATTGATGGATTTAGGTATGAGCCCAAGAGTGTTTAATTAAGGGCCCTCAATTACTAAAGATGTGATGGGCTAGAAATAGGTGTCATAAGCTTAGACACGTTTGGATTTATAAGATTTTAAGCCCCTCTTAAAGAACTAAAGAAATTAGGTCCAAATATGTAGTGGGCATGAAGCATTTGGGCCTAACTTGGTGAGAGTAAAGGCCTTTGACCCAACCTTAGAAGGACCTTTCATTTGGACCCAAACTTAGTAGGCATTTGAGACTTAGATGAGCCCTCAAATTTGGACATAAGATCCATTCAAAAACTCACACTAAAGCCCACATCCAAGACTTATACAAATGGCCCAACAAGGCCCCAAACCACAAAGCCTAAAAGCCTTATCTTTCAATTTTATCCTTTTAATTAAAATCCACATACACCATACCATTGGTTTCCCTCAAGCCCAAAATGTGCCACACGCCTCTAGGGTTTTCACTTAACTATGGTTAAACTTCTAACTTGAGTTAAGAAGTATTAATCATCTCACACATGATTAGTAACCTCTACACTATATTTTTAGTTTAATTTTTCTTTAATTTGTTTACCACATTTTTTTTATGGGAAATAAATTTCATTTCATTAATGAAGAAAGTTACAGATGTACTGGTCAAAATTGGAAAAAATTCAGATTACAATCCAAACTACATATATGTTGGAAGTTTCCCCCCACACACATCTTTACGGCGGATATTGTCTTAAGTTCTAGAAATTCTCAACTGAGAGTATCATTCTGTAACAACCTGATCTTAAGATTAGACCATAAGATAAGTTTTATGTATTTTTCATATAACTATAAATATTTTATTATTATTGTTATTATCATTATTATTATTTTATCAGATTTTATATAGTTAAGATTATTATCATTCTTTATTTTTATTTTTTTATGTATTTTATTGTGATTCGATTTTGCACTACCCATTTGAGTTTCGTTTAAATTTAAATCTTATTTCTCCCTATCTCCACCCAGACTCCTCACCATGGTAGACTTGATTCCATGCATGGCTTTATCGTAACTGTTTCCTCCGCGTGCACGTTTGCCACCTCTAGGGTTTTTATCAGTTCTTTTTCTATATATATGCGTTACACACTTCATGCACACGGTCCAACCCCTCATGCACGTAGTGATCATCTTCAACCTAACCAGAGTGCCGCCGCCTGAGTTGCAGTGAAGCAACACCTCTCCACGTTGTTGCCGCTAGCCTCCTGCACCCCCCCCCCCCCACATCCTTCCCGTGTGAAGCCCAGCAGCACAACACGTCCCAGCTGTAATTGTGAAAATTGTGAAAATTTTTGAAGTTTTAGAATATTATTTTAGAATATTTTAAATTGTGAAAATTACTTTATTGGGCTTTCTTATTGTTAATTATTGTTTTGGATTTAAATTGGTTTGTTTGTGGATTTTAAAATTACTATTGTTTTATTAAAGCATTTCACTGCGTTTGATTAATTTTAATTAGTGATCTGCAATTTAATTCCTCTTTATTTTAAAGGATGTTTTTGTCAGAGTTTAATATTTTACTTTAGCTAATTTTGAGTTAAATTGATTTATTTATTTTAACTATTTTAAAAATAGTTATTGTTTTATTTAAATATTTAACTGCGTTTGGATTATTTTATTTAGTTTTCAGTTTTAAAATATTTTTCGTTGGATCACTTTCGAAACCCAAGTTGAAAAAGCTGGATCTCTTTTTTCTTCCTCCTATTTTTCTTTTTCCCTTTTTCTTTTTTTCTTTTCTTCTTTTTTCTTCCTTCTCTCCCGCGTACGTCGACCCTCTCTCTCTCCTCTCCCACGCGCAAATCGGCTTCACCGTCCCTGAGCCGCCGCCGGCCGGCGGTGGTCGACACCGTCGGTGTCATTCGATCCCTCAGCCACCGGCGACCTCACCCATAAATTTTTAGGCCAGCTAACGCTGCCGTTAGCCTACAGTAGCCGCGCGAAGTCGCGGGCTTCCCTTCACCGTTCCGCCGTCGTCCAGCCACCTCCGGCCACCAGCTCCTAGCCACATCACCACCGGCCCATTTTCGTCCTAATCGACCCAACTCCGGCCCCAATCCGTCGCCGGAGCCGCCCCAACGAGCACCAAATCCGAACCGACTTTTCCGGCCTTCCACCACTGTTTCGGCCGCCACCCACGGCCAACCATCACTTCCATTAGTTTCACCACCCTCAATAGGCCCTACCCTATCAATTTCAAGTTTTCATTTGACCCCGTGTATTTTTGGGTTCACTGTGAATTTCGGCCACAGTGTTTTTGTACTGTGACAGTTGCTGTTTTGGTGCTTCCAGTTCCTCCGTGATCCTCCTAAAAATATTTTAAAACACTGTAAGTATTTCTCCAAAAGACTTTTAAAATTTAAATATATTTTTTGCAATAACCTGTTTTATACACTGTGAATTGGTTATCTATTTAGACTGTTGGTTATTTGAAAATTATTGATAGCTGTTGGTTGTTAGTAATTGGTCATTTTCATGGCATTGTGCACGCATGCGTGGGTGTGTAATTTGAAAAGACTTTTTGGGTGTGTGTGTATCACCCCCAAGCCGAGATGAGTTATTATCTCGGTGGAGCTCCTTTGGGCACTCGAGAGCGGAATATACTGAGTGTTGTCCCCTGGAGCTGTTGCTCGGGACTTGGACGAGATGGTAGCGCTCTCGATCCGACTCCGTGATCTCTCGGGCTGGCGAAAATCAGAGGATGCTTGGCTATGTACACGGTGGGCGCGGAACTGAGCATCACTCGTGTTGTGTCACTCGCACGGTCGCTACCTTTGGTGTGACGAAGCGAGCCAGGGTATCTGGATGGTCCCTAGGGGAGGTCATGGTGCATACGGGATAAAATTAGAATTAAAGTAACTATTCCTGGATTTTAATAATTTGTGCCAAATTGTGATTTTTGGCGTGAGTGAAAAATTGTGATTTTCGAGAAATTGTATTTTTTCTCAGGTTTGGTGTTTTGGTCAGCATGTGCATGCATAGTGGCTGTTGTAGTAATATATTTGTTATCTTTGAGTATTTTTGGATTTTACTTACCTGTGGTACCATTTATTGGTACTACAGATTTTTTATGTAGGTTTTGAGGAGGTTGAGCCGAGGGTGCGGCTCCGCCTGAGGAGTTGGGACTTTTGGCTATGTTCAATTTTGTATTTGTATTTTATTTGATGTTGTTTTATGAACAAAAGAATTGTATTATGTTGACTTGTAGATTTCTGTACTTTTTTTTTGTATTGTATTAAACTCTGGTACTTAGTTATTTGACTTAATCATTCCGCTGCGTATTATTTGTTGTACACGTGTTGCATTTCACACACTCGGCACGTGTCGTTGGGATGTGTGACCGTGTTTTCATTATCCCGGGTGTCTCGATTTTCATGCTTGTCCGTACATGGAAGTTGGGGGCGCCACAGGTCGGCCACGGGCCACCCAGTCACACTGCCTAGTCACTGCGATGCATCCCTCCCTTCAGCCACCAAGGTTGCACCACACGAAAACCATAAAACCATACCACTTACACACCAAGAAGCCCTTGTTTTTATCCCTCAAAACAGAGCACCATCAACAGCAACCGAAAAGGACTACGACTCGAGGTGGAAACCACCGTAGTCGCTTCAACCGTCCAGACCATGCACAACCGTGCATGCCACTGTGATGAGAGTTCCACCACCGTGACCTCACTTTGCACCACCAGCCGAAGCACGACGTTGCTACATCAACAGACCCTATGCATGATAGCTCGCATTAGGGAGCCATGAAGCCGAAGCTCAGATAGTCACCACCAAAAGTACGAAATGAACCGCCGATCACCCCAGGACGTCGGAGCACCACCCACGGTGCCAGAAACTACCAGCCATCCTAGTCCTGTCTCACCCACTCCCTCAGGTAGGCCATTACCGTCGCACTCAGCCTCGTGCTCCTCTTCCCTCTCGGTAAGTTCTGCCGCTAGCACTCTCTCCCTCTCTCGGTGTCGCACCACCACAAGGACCCTCCAGCTACACCGTCGTGACCCTCGCCTGCCACCCAGAGCCACCGCACGTCAGTTTCTTCTTTCGATGACGAGCTACGAAGTGAGATTCAAAAAGAAACGTAGCGAGGTAAGTAATTTAATCACAAATTAGGATCATTACAATTCAACTTATATATAAGTATTATTCAAGCCAGTTCATTAACAGCCATTATTTATGCACCACTCATGTCATATGCAATACATGTCATCCAGCATAGTATATGATCATGTCATTCTGCATCATGTTCAAATTCAAAAATTATAATTATGTATGTATTATATCATGCATCTCATGTGTATAAGACACGTAAGCTATCTTAAATTCAAATGCAAGATAAGATCAAATCAGTTAATCAAATGGTCATTCAGATGCATGGTACCAATGCAGTTCAGATCAAGGTGGACGTGCAAGCCACAGACTCAATTATGGTCCACCATAGTATGCCAGAATACTATCGCACACAGGGTTAAGTGTGTTGGCCAGTTAGTTAAATCAGAACAATCAATTAATGCAAATAAATCAATCATGCATAACATAAATATCAGTATGAACAATCATGAATTTTAAGTTCTCAGCATGAAAACTTTTATGAAAATATTATCTTTAGTATGTTAACGTTGTGATGGATTTCTTACTGAGTATTCGAGTCATTTTAGTTTGTTTTCATGTTTTTAACCAATCAAGTGAGGATGATGAATATGAGCAGGCAGGCCAGGATTAGAATGAGCAGTTATTTTAGGTTTCAGACCTTTTAGAATAAAATTGATTTTTTTTATGACATAAATTTATTTAGTTTATTCTTTTAAGTTTTTAGAAGACATTTTATTAGATATTTTTTCTACGAAATAAATCCTAATTTCATTTATTAAATATGAGATCTCTTGCCGGATTTATTTTATGAAAAACACATAACGCTCCTAGCCTATGAGAAGGAGGTGTTACACATTCTCTGTAAAAAATTAGAGAAAACCATCCCCCACCTCCTAGGAGGAAAGGGTATACAACCTCCATCCTCCTAAGGAGGAGAAGGAAACAACCACCACCCTCCTCCAAAAAAGGAGGGGGTTATCCTGCTATGGACAAAATCTCAATAACCTATCTCTTTTATTGTTGATTTGCTTTATTCTTATACTAACTTAGAAGTTTAGGCTTGACCCAACACATATCATTAGGAGCCAAGCCATGTCAATGCCCAAATCACCACCAGTCGGCACGTAGGTGCACCTTCTTGTGCACTTCATCAAATCAACCCCTAACCCACACCTTCTCCACCATTTTCTCAAGAGAAATTTCACTATTCACACCTCATCCCATCCCTTATAGTTCAGTTTTATCAATGGATGAAATGGCTCCAAGAAACCAAGCCAAAAATCCAACCATATCCTTAGGGAACAACTTAGTTGAGAACAAACAGAGGACCTTGGAGTGCTCTTAGAATTTTCTGCTCATCCTTGAGCCCTCTCCACATGCCAATACCCATCCCCTCCAATCCCTAAAGGACCCTCAAAGCACTCATGGGCTTGTTGACCATTTTATCCCAAAGAAATTCCAAACCAATTGGCAATAGGAGAGGCTTTACTCATGTCACTCGACTAACACCATCACTTTGCTTCCTTCCCATTTTCTGCGCATGTATGATCACATGGCAGCCAATCCAACCTTCTTTCCTCACTTGAATTCACCTAAAAAGGCTCCAAATGAAGGTCATCATACCTACAAAACAGACCACAAAGATGAGACAAACAAGCAAAAACTGGTTAGCTTTGAAAACTCCTACCTGCCAGCTACTAGCATGACCTCACCATGCAATCCTTTGCATTTTTGTTTTTATTTCTACACCATGGCAGCACTTGCACCCACTTAACTCAAAACGCAAGTGATGACACAAGCTAAAACTTGCATCACCAAACTCCACCAACCACATCAACCAATCCCAAGACCCTTCTTCATCCAAAGCCAACTTCCCCCACCCTTCTTGAAGCCTAAAAATACCTCCCTCACATCCTCATTTTCCCACACCACTCTTCCAAGCCTTCTCTTGAGTTCTTAGGGCTTTTATCTTCTTAGTGTGCGAAAGAGTGAAACCAAGTGAGTTGTGAGAGTGTTCTTGAAGTGAGTGTGTTTGGGAGCTCAAAGGGCCCCAATTTTATAAGTATTCTTGTCTATTTTTTTGTTAGAATGACATATTAGGTTTTAAATTATGGCATGAGAATGAGATTTTGATTGAGCTTAATCAAGGTTTAGCATGCTAATATCAAACTAGGTCAGATTTGGTGTTTTGATGAAATAAATTGCTTTGGGTTGAATTTTTAGTCATGACATGTCGATATGATTTTATATGATTCACTAAGGTCTTGTAATAATTTTTGACGGTTTAAATTTAAATTTGAAAGCATGCCATGATAAGTTTTAAGTTCATATCTAGTGTTGATCATCTAACATGCATCGATTTTGCTTAGTTTAAGTTTAATTCATGAAGTTTTGATTAATTTTCTTAGGCTTGAATAATTAGCATTTAGAAAAGCCTTGTAATTGGGATAAGAATTAAAATACAGGATTTAATTAGGTTCTACATATTTCTTTGGTAAAGAAAAGCTAGAAACATCATGCATATGCTTAATGGATACTTTAGTGGTAATTTGGCCTTAATCCATGCTTAAGTGTTGGATGAACTTGTAGGACTTAAACCTAATATTTTAAATTATCCCTAAGGTTATAATCAAGGTTTGTATTTGAGGAAATTTGAAGCACACATGCATCCATAGAGCTTTTTATATTGAAGTCACACATAGGCCTTAAAGGGAGGCTTGTCACGAGTTGGGTGTAATTGCCATATTTGCATGTGGATTCTTGAAATTTTAAGGGCATAGATGACTTTAGAACATATAAAATATGAGTTTTATGAAGATTAGTAAATTTTTAGGCTCATTTGTAAATAGTAAAAATTTAGAGCCTTAGTAGCAATTTTGAAAAGTTTAGGGGCAATTTTGGAAATACTAATTTTTAAACCATTTAAATTATGAACATCTTCCTTAGAGGTTTAAATCCTAACTTAGTATAACTTTGATTACAATCGCTTCAATTTTCTAAACCTTCAGAAAGTTTATAAGTTGGCGTCTAACTTATATTTGATAATTTATTTATGATTTATTGGTAAATGTCACATTCATTATGTAAATGTCATTTGAGCATGAAACATCATTTTATATTATACATTAAGTACATGGCTACTTGCTTACATGACATGTGCAATTTTCATCATTTAAGAATGTTATACAAAATTGTCATTTTCAGATGAAGCATACTTATAAACGCATGTCATGAAAAATATTTTCTTGCATAGCTTGAAAACTTAATTTTTGTCACGACCCCAAATGATAAGAGTAGGAAATATCCTACTGAAACTCCTTTATCTACTCTAGAGTGCATAAAAAAGGAGTGGTAACCCCTGAGTTAACGAATAATAGTCAACGAGTTTCAAATGGATTCTTTCTAAAGAATACTAGAGCGAAGCCAAAATTTTATGACACTTAAAGCTAGTGGGTGTGCATATGTTATGATGTTCTGATGATAATGATGTTATGTTACCAATGCATTAAGAACGAGTCTGCAGACAACATAGTTTCAACATGAGTTGTACTACGTTCACCAATAGGTACTCATAGTGCATATGAAAAACTGTGATGAAACCATACGTTATGATATTAAAGTTAATGTTGGCTTAATGATGATGAAATTTTATTTTTTTGAAAGTTGAATTGAAAAATATTCTATGTAAGAAAATATGTATCAAAGCTTTTTTTTTTAAATGTTGAGCAATCTAGATGGGAGACTATGACCAATTGCTCCTTTCGATTGGTCACGAGTCTCGCTTTACGTTTTAAATCTTAAATTTATGTTTTAAATTTAGCAGATGAATTTTAAATGGAGCCAAGTGTTTTAAAATATTCTAAATATTTTTATAAGTCCAAATTATTTTAAATTGGGTATTTTTAATGTTATTGGACCAAACCTAATTTTTTTAAAGTAAGCATTTTATATTTTAGAGTTCCAAAATTAATATAGTTTTAGCAAAGTATTTTATTTAAATGATTTTATTTCTTTAGGAATATTATTTAATATTCATATTTTATTTTATGTTAAAAAATCTAATTATTTAGATACTTTTATTTCTCTTAAGAAATATTTATGAAAGCTCATCATTTAATTTTATGATGCAAAATATTATTTTGGGATTAATAAAACAAAGTCTGATTTTAAATTTAGTTACATTGTATTTCTATTCATCTTCCTATTATTTAGTTAGTTTATTTAAAATGTTTAATCTCCACCGTTGGATCTAGGTTAAGAACCGTAAGATGTCGGGCTAGGATCACTTGTCAGGGCTAGGATCACTTGTCAAAAATCCTAATTTATCTTATTTTATCTTATCTTCTCTCTCTCTCTCTCTCTCTCTCTCCCCAACACCAACACGTCCCCTTCCCTCCCCGATCTCTACTCCTCTTGCCCTCCCCTGCACAAGCCCGCCTCGCCGCAGTCGGTAGCACCCCCTCTACAAGCACGTCGTCACAGGCCAACCACCCCCTCCTCTCCCTCAGCCCCCCGTTTGGATTGAGAAACCATCCCAACTCATTTCATCTCATTATTACAACTTTCTTAAATTTTTACACAAAATACAATAAATAATTCAACTTATTCAAATCTTAATTCAACTTTTTCAAATCTCAAAATAATAATAATATTAAAAAATATTACTCTAATAATATTTTATTCAACTTTTAACTTTTATTTAAAATCATCTCATCTCATCTCACTATCCAAATAGGGGATAGTCTTCTTGATGAAGACAAAGCTAAACTCGGTGAAATGCACCAGACTGAAGATAAGGCTTAATTGTGAGGGGTGCTTTGTTATTGAACCAGTTGGAAGAAGGGGAGTACTAGAACTAATGTGGGATCATATGATTAAAGTAGAAGTGTTGAACTACTCACAGAGACATATCAGTGCTTGGATTACCAATGAGGAAGGGAATGTGAAGTGATTGTTGACGAGATTTTATGGAGAGCCTTATACCTGCAAGAGGGAAGAGACCTGAAATTTGTTAGCAACATTAAAACCTAATGGAGAACAAGGGAGGTGTGTGATAGGGGAGTTCAACAAAATACTAACTCATGATGAAAAAGAATGAGGAAAATCAACACAAGAAAGTCAGATGGTCAGATTTAGAGGAGCTCTAGAGAAAGGGGAATTTTTTTATCTAGGTTGAAGAGGTGATAAGTATACATGGAGTAACAAGCATGAAGATGAAAATTTTACAAAAGAAAGGCTAGATAGGGCAGTTTCTAACTCAAAGTGGTCTGAAATCTTCAATGATAAATGTGTGGAAGTGCTAGTAGCAAGGAGCTCTGACCACATGCCTATTTTGTTATCTATGAGTCAGGTTGGTGGTAGAGACTGAAGAGTGAGGAAAACCTTCATATATGAAGCAATTTGGGCCCTTGAGGAAGAGTATGAAGAGGTGTTGAAGGGGACCTGGCACGATCCAACATAGAGAAGAGAACCTATGAAAAAATTACAAAATCTGATGGAGGGATGTAGAGGGGCTCTAGTCAAGTGGAGTAAACATCTTGGTGTAGAGAGGGGGAAAGAATTAAAAGAAGAGACCGAAATCTTGAAACAATTACAATTAGAAGAGGATATGTATAATTTGAAGAAGATCAAAAGGGTTCAAAAGGAGATTGGAGATATGCTTGACAAGGAGGATATGAAATGGAGACAAATGGCCAAGAGGAATTGGTATCAGCATGGGGATAGAAATACCAAATTTTTCTATGCATGTGCTAACCAAAGGAGAAAGACGAATATGATAAAGCAAATTGTTGATGATCAAAACAGAAGTCTCTCGAGTCCTAAGGAGATTGAAGGGGCATTCAAGTCCTATTTTGAAAAGTTATTCACCACTTCTCTGCCAAGCGTAGCTGATATTGAAAACTGTCTAAAGCACCTGGAGCCTCATGTTTCAAGAGATATAAATGAGAGTCTGTCAAAAGCTTACACCAGAAGGGAGGTAAAAGAAACCATAAACCAGATGGCTCCACACAAGTCATCAGGCCCCGATGGGTTTGGAGCATGTTTCTACCAAAATCATTGGAGCATAATTGGAGATGAGGTGAGCACATTAGTTCTGTCATGTCTGAATGGTTATGTACTAAATCCTTCTGTGAATTTTACTCATATTGTTCTAATTCCAAAAACAAAGTGTCCTATGTTCACTAGTGAGTATAGGCCAATTAGTCTCTGTAATATCCTTTACAAAATTATGTCAAAAGTGCTGGCTAATAGACTCAAAAAAGTGTTGACATATATCATATCTCCCAATCAAAGTGCTTTCATCCTAGGAAGATTGATAACAGAAGATTGATAACAGACAACATTATGGTGGCCTATGAGATTATGCACTCAATGAAGGTCAGAAAGAAATGAATTATGGGAAGCATGGCCATCAAGCTCAATATGTCAAAAGCCTATGACATAATAGAGTGGTCATACTTGGAAGCGATAATGAGAAAGCTGGGCTTCTGCAATAAGTGAATATAAATGATTATGATGTGTGTTTCTTCAGTAACTTATTATGTGTTGATCAATGGAAAGCAAGGCAAAAAAAAAAAAAAAATCCATCAAGGGACTTAAGGTAGGGAGATCCCTTGTCACCATACTTGTTCATACTTTGTGCAGAAGTATTAAGCTCATTGCTTAATAATTTTGACTTCACAGGAGATACAAGAGGAGTACCAGTGGTAAGTGGAGGAATCAGAATAAACCATATACTCTTTGCTGATGATTGCATATTGTTTGAAAGGGCCAGAGTGGAAGAATGGTTTAAAATACAAAAAATGCTCCTAAATATGAGAAAGCTTCTGGACAATTTTTGAACAAAGAAAAGACTGTCATCTTCTTTGGTAACAATAGAAGTAATGAAGATAAAAGGGAGATCCTTCCAGTAAGGGGCAGTAGTGAGTGGAAGCTCTGAGAAATATCTTGGATTTTCAACCATGGTAGGTAAATCGAAATATAACACATTCAGAGACATAAAGGAGAGAGTATGGCAAAGAATAAATAATTGGAAGCACACCTTCCTTTCTGCAGCAGGCAAGAAAATTATGATAAAAATTTTGCTACAGGTACTACCTACCATACTATGAGTGTATTCAAGATCCCTAAAAATCTATGTCAGGATTTGAATGTGATGTTTGAAAAGTTTTGGTGAGGAGATCAACAAAAGAATAACAATGTGCAGTAGAGGAACTGAAAGAAGATGGGAAAATAGAAAGGGAAATGAGGCTTAGGTTTCAGGGACTTGGAGAACTTCAATTCAGCCTTGCTTGGCAAGCAAGGCTGGAGATTTATCAAGACTGGGTAATAGACCATCTCTAATTTGGGGAAGTGTGTGGGGTTGTTAAACGAGTGTGTGGGGTTTAACAATCTCTATGAGATTGTTAAACGAGTGTCTAAGATGGAGGGTTGGAAATGGTAACAAAATCAAGATTTGTGGTTACAAATGGTTATCCTCCCCAGTCTTCTTTAAAGTTAAATATCCCATATCGATTCTAAATGAAGATGCACAAGTAAGGGAGCTTATTATTCAGCAAAAAGGTTAATGGAATGAAGAATTGATAAGGAGAATTTTTAAGCAAGAGGAGGCAGATCAAATTTGCAATATTCCTTTAAGCAACTCGAATGCACAAGACAAACTGATCTAGGGTCCATCAGAGAAGGGTTTATTTACAGTCGAAAGTGCATACCATGTGGAGGTTGAAAGGAAAAAAACCATACATGGGGAATCATCAGGGGAGTGTGAGTTGGATAGTAGATGGAAGAACAGTTGGAGCCAAAATGTTCCTGGGAAAGTGAAGATTTCTTATGGAAAGCAAGGAATGATCTGCTGGCCATAAGAAGGAATTTATTCAACAAAAAAATTGTGGAAAATCCCCTTTGTCCTATCTACCTCCAAGAAGATGAGTCTGCATTGCATTTCTTATGGCAGTATCCTACTGTAAAGTGGTCATGAATCCAATCCAAAAATGGAAAACTGAAGAAGAATACTTTCTTAGTCTATAGGAGAAGCTAAGGGTGAAATTAAACAATGCAAAACTAGAAGAGACAGCTACAATAATGAGGAGTTTGTGGATGAGAAGGAATGAGATTATTTTCAATAAAAGTTCCAAAGTCCCAATAGAGTGATTAGATTGGTAAAGAAAGGATTGTAAGAATTTTAGTTAGCCCAACAGTTCTCGAAGAGCCCCAAAAGAACAACAAACCTAGAGAGGAATGATCAGCAATGGAGAAAGCCAAAGGAGAATTTCGTGAAGGCCAAATTGGATGCAACTTTGGATAAAAAAACTAGGAAGATGGGAATAGGGATCATTATTAGAGATGAGAAGGGGAAGTAGTGGCAGCAGTGTGTGATCAAAGAAGAAATATGCATCAACCAGCCATAGTAGAAAGCCTTGCTTTATGGAGAACAACAGAATTATGTAGAGAGTTGAATTTTACCAAGGTGGTTTTAGAAGGGGACGCACAAGTCATTATCAATATAGTGAACAATGATAACGAAGACGTATTCAAATCATAAACCTAAACTATGAACCTAAAAACTTAAATTCATTTCTAACTAATAAAGTGAGCTCACATGCTTTACTTTAAACTCCAAACCATCACTCAACAAGCTTTACAAATTTGTCCCACTTCGCCATACAACCCAACTATAGTCACAATACCCTTCCTCAAACAATACCCTTCCTCCATACGTAGTCCAATCCAACACTAACTCAAGTTCCTATTCTCACTTCCTCACCTACAAACATACTTTACACTTTTAACCCAACATAAGTATACAATCCACCAACACACACACACACACACACACACACACACACGTATACCCCTTTATCACCTAAGGTCAACATATAATCCATTTAAGTATCCACTTGTTCTTACAAATGACATCCATACATAACACATTCAAGGTAAACAAATCTATCCAACACATGCACCCAATCAATTCACACATGTATCCTACCCTCTCTATCCAAACTTCATATATTCACCTCAAGCATCTCAATACAATTCAATTATGTGGCATAATCTAAACACAAGCATAGCCATGAAATTATACACCACTTCCATGCTCAAACATCAATACCAATGAAGCCAAAGATTAAACATTTAAATCTTTCCAAATACATACCATCCACTCCCTTACAATTCAAACCGACCTACCACATGAAATCTGCCCATACATTTTATACACCTACATCACACATTCACAAAGCTTGCAAGCTTTATACATGTACCACACATTCCATACAAGCTTCCTTAGTCGATCAACCCAATACATCACTCTTTATAATTTATCATAGTCAACACATTAAATCTACAAAAATTTTCCAATTAAAATCAACAAAATTATCATACTTTTCAAACTTCACTACAACTCCATTTAATCCCAACACTTCAAAACAATTTGAGATACCTAATTTCATACATTCATAGCCAACATCTCAATATAATCAATTAAGTAGCATTTTTCAAAAACAAGCATAATCACTCAATTACAACCAACTTCTATACTCGATCATCAACTACAAATGAAATTAAGTATTAAACATTAAAATGTGTCCAATTCTTGCACCTCATGGCCCTCATGTAATCAAACCCGTAAACCATTAAAGTCAAGTAAAATCAAGCCAACTCTTCAACTAAATTCACTCATCACTTAAACTCATTATCCATTTAAACCAAATAAACAACAAACAATCACATGGCTCTCCAATATCCCAACTTGCACAAACACTATTCTCAATCAATAAGTCTATTAACAATTAATACAACACATATTCAATTCATCATCCATTTAAACTCAATAAACACAACCAACACCACAATACAACACAAAACAAACTAATAAACTTCGCACAAAACAAACTAACACAATCACAATTACATAGCTTCATAATCTCAATCATGGACTCCTCTTCTCCATGAAGTCCAACACCACAATACAACCACACACTTACTTCCAGCACTTCACACAATTCACAACTTCACATTTAATTCCATCACTTCACAACATATAACCACATCACAAACAACATCCTACTTCTCCTTAGTCTAACACATCCAACACATTCGATACATAAATTAAATATAAATCTGCCCAAGTACTCAAACACAACACCAACATTTATACAAACTATATAAACATAATAAACCTTAAGACATAGAGATAGAATTTATACTACAAAGTAAGGGGCTAAATAGTGGCTACAATGGTCTAAGGTGGGCTGACCCTGGGGCTTGGGCATGAGGCTGGTGGCTTGTGGTTGTGGGCTTCATGGTACAGGTCGTGAGGCATGGGAGGAGTGGCCATGAGAGGTTCTAAAAGGGGTAAACATAAGGGTGTCGGGGGGAGAGGGAGAAACCGAGAGGGTGGATGTGAAGGAGCTTTAACATGGTGGAGAGGACGCCGATGGTTGGGGGTTGCAGCGGCTCACTATGTTGCTGGTGGCTACCGAAAAAGAGATAGAGAGAAATAGAGGGAGTGAAATGCAGAGGGGGAGGGCTGGGTGTGTGGTGGCACCACGGCATGGAGTAGTGGCCCATGACGGTGCTGTGCTAAGATCTGAGTTGAGTTGCGGCGGCGATGGGCGGTAAAGGAAACTCAAGTGAGAGAAAAGAGAGATTGGGTGAGAGAAGTTGAAAGAGAGACAACGAGAGAGTGTTTCTTATCCTTTGCTATATGGCAAAAGTATTGAACTGTCCAAAGGTTCCTAAGCCCTCGACAGTTCCAACTTAGTGTTTTCATTGGGATTAGTGGGGCTAATCAACAGCCACCGCCAATACATTTGATTGGGCCTCTTCATCCACAACACAAGGCATTTTAACTTTTTTACTACCTTGTGTCTCCTCCCTACCCTCCTCAACACTTAAAGTTCTTTCCAATGTGGTGTATGCATTTGAAATTGAATCTCCCTTCTTACCCTTCCGCTTGCCTCTTCCAAGCTCCTTTTAATTGAATTTTTTTGTTTGTCACCTTTTTTGGAAGAAGTACCGCTTCTGCTTCCTTTTCTACCACATTTATCTCTATACTCTCTATACTCATACAAATCCCTTTATATCCTTCCCTTTCCTCTTCAGCACCTTTACCTTTTTCATTACTTTTTATCTTACTTCTTCTTCCTTATTCTTTACATCCCTTGTATGCTCCCCCCACGTCCTAACTTCCCATAACTACCTCTATGTTGCTTACCCCTACTCCACAAGCCTTCTCACCCTTTCGACTCATAAAGGCATCTGCCCATTCCTTATTAAGCATTTCCGTATCTCCCCTCTGTCCACCCCATTCCTTCCCCCCTATATCCTCTCCTTCATTGATCCTCCAGCTCTCTCTCCTCTACCACTTTCTTTGTTATTACTTGTCCCCAATTTGATTTTCTAGGTGGCTTATTTTTCTTAACTCTAGACCCTGCTCTCAATGACACCCCAAATTGAACTTCTCCTACCTCCTCCGCCAAACAACCTTGAGCCCCATATAATATACAACCACAAGAAAAATATAGTCTCAATAACTTTTCATACCTGAGAGGAATCCAGATCTTTTTCCCTTTCCCATTGATAGTTCTTCCTCTCATCAGAGGTTTTGCCAGGTCCAGAACAATGAGTACCCTCAAAAAATTTGCCCATTCGCTGACATCATCCTGCACATCTACCTCTTCCAACCAACCGATGGATCTTCCTATCAGTTTCCCACGTTCTTCGTTCATGCTAGTTAGTGGTAGATTGTGCAATTGGACCCAGAATCGTTCCTGATTGAAGTTCATCCTCTGGGGTGGTGTAAGTCCATACTTTTCTCAGTGTTGATTCAAATAACTTTCTAACTAATACTCATTTCAACACAAACCTTCCTTACCAAACTTCGCTCCCCTTTCTAATTTAACTCATCCGATACCTCGTCCCTGATCTCTATGCCCAGAGCCTCCTCCTCTGTTAAACAAAATTTCTCACGTTCTTCTTCTAATTCATTCATCTTCCTCCACCGTGATTCTCACTTCCAAATTCTATTACACGACTGGGCAACCACTCGAAAAAACAAACTCTTCCCACGTCCACCAATATTCTGTTAGAATCTTTATGGTCCTACTAACTTCACCTTAAACCTTTCTAGAGAGAAAAGAGAGAGAAGACTTCCCAAATCCAACTTTTACTTAGATAATATTGAATGGTGCAAATGTAGTCATTAATGAGTTTTAGCCACCACACCTATATTGTCCCATGTGAAGAAAACATACTTTAGACTTTTGTGTTCAATAAAGATTTAACACTTTCTCGTGCAAATTGTGCCTCCATATGTTTAAAGAGAAATCATTTGTATAGTCTCTAAATAGACAAGTTTTGCATAGATCTTTATAAAAAAAAAAAGTATACTTCACTTAAAAATAAAAAAAAATAAAAAACTTTTCTTTTTTAATGTGGTCCACTTTTTTATAAAGAGTTTGTATCGAGCTTTTCTATTTAGGACTTATAATTAGCATTACTCATATTTAAAACATGAACAACTACCACCAATTCCATGTCCAAGGGTAGGATAGTTCTTTTTTTATTCTTTTACTTGAAAGGATGTATTAACCGCTACCTTCTCATTTACATAACTATACATGCCATTATAGATTACGAATCTTCTTTGATTTTGTAGGAAAAGGAAGGATAGGTGTAGTGACTAACTTTCTCCTCAGCTTTAAAAAGCTATCATCGAATACATTGATTACACTGGATTCCAATGTAAGTACTATTTTTCTTGGGTAGTGCTATGAGTGACCTAAGTTAGAATCTTTCCGCAATAGTCCCATTTCATTTGAGAGAAATGATATTTGTGGAGTGAGTCGTGTAATTTCTTTGAAAAATATGAGTAAATATAGAACTTACATAAAAATTAATTAATTTTTTAATAACAGATCTCACTTTTTTTAAAAATAACTATGGTGCTTGTGCATTTTACGACTGAATGTAATATTATTTTTTATCTATTCTATTAAAGTAGTCTTTCTATATTCTTTCTTTATTAGTTTTTCTACTTATTTATTATACATCTTTAATTACTCATTCTTTTGTCTTTAGGAGAAAGAACGGAAGAAAAATTTTTAAATTATTTTTTTCACATTTTCATAATAATTTGTTGTATCCATATTTTTTTATTTTTCATTTGTAGCAAATTTTTTTAAAACTACTTATCTCTCTTTACGATAATATTTTTAAAGAAATAATAATAAAATATTATTTTAATAGAATAGAGAAAGGATAAGCAATGAGATATAAAAGATTTTTAAAAGATTAATAATATTTAAGAGAAAATTATAAAAAATGTAATTTCTAACCAAATTATAGAGAATATTATAGAAAACCGGATGTAAATACTTTAGGGAGCTAGTCACTTTTCAAATCTCAAATCTTTCCCTTAAAATAAGCAGCCGGATGTAGATGAGTTTTCGTAAGTTAAATTTTTTTACTAAAATTTAACGTGGCAACCCCCAACATTAACTTACTTTGCGTTTGAATTTGAGATTTAATCTGAACCATTTATTTAAATAACAAATGATGTGATAAGGATTTTTATTATATATTATCTTACACTACACGTTATACATATTTTAATTTTGTTTATTTTTTATTGGACTATCTTGCACGCGCGTTGCTTTCTTAGGGTTCGTTTGGTTGCCAAACTCATCCCAACTCATCTCA
Organism: Cyclocarya paliurus; assembly: GCA_029856935.1. Taxonomy (NCBI): domain Eukaryota; kingdom Viridiplantae; phylum Streptophyta; class Magnoliopsida; order Fagales; family Juglandaceae; genus Cyclocarya; species Cyclocarya paliurus. Next base: position 15,743,463 of record CM056953.1, on the reverse strand, counting down.
ATTCATCTCAATTCATTATTACAATTTTTTAAAATCTCAATACAAAATATAATAAATAATTCAACTTTTTCAAATCTCAAAACAACTTTAATATTTAAAAATAATATTATAACAATATTTTATCATCTCAACTCAACTCAACTCAACTCATCTCAACATCCAAACACACCCTTAGGCTTTAAAGAAAAAAAAGCAAAGCGGTGATTCATGAGAAACGTAGAATTGGGCAATGAATAATTGTAGTGGGTGACATTTCAAATCAGTTTGATGGAAAAATCCCCCGTGAAGCATAAATCCAAGACTTTTCCAACGTGATTGTCATTGTCATTGTCATTGCCAAATAAAAAATAAAAAAATTAGGTAATCTAATCTCTAATTATATTCTTAGGTCTTCTAAAGATGAAATATTATTAATTTATTTTATATTTATTTAATTCCTATTATTGTGAAAAATATGAGTTTATTTCAAAGTTAATGAATAGTATTAATTGAATAAAAATATGATGAAAATATAGTGTATAATTTAATTTAATTATAAGTGCTAGTTTCAAAAAAAAATTTATTAATGGAGCTTACCGTTTTCACGAATTTATTAAAAAAATGTTTTTAAATTTCCTTTACAACTTGAAGTATTTTTTAAGGGTAGTCACATTCATAAAACTAAAACACAGAAGTAATGCTGGATATAAGTGATTTTAACATATGCAACGAGTGTTTTCAAGCTTTCAAAGAAGTTATACAAAGAACTCTTTGCCCTTAAGGCAAGGTTCTGGTGGAAACATTTGAAACAAGACAAGAAAATTCAGTGAAAGAAATGGAGCAAGATATGTGTATCAAAAAGTGAATGAGGGTTGCACTTTAGAGATATTTTAAAGTTTTAATCAGGCTATGTTGGCAAAGCAATTTACTGGAGATTGCTTATTAATCCTAACTCCTTGGATGCAAAGATCATGAAGGAAATATACTATAAACAGAGTGATATTTTGATTGCTAAACTAGGTAGAGGTCCTTCACATATATGGAGGAGTATATGGAGTTCGAGAAATCGGATTCAAGAGAGCATGAGATGAGAGTGATAAATGGTTGTCTACACCTAGTTCTTTTAAGGTCCAATCTCTTGTGAAGAGTTTTACTAAGGAAGCAACAGTGAATGAATTAATAGACAATAATACTAAAGGTAGCTAGAATATCGACCTTATTAAAGAAGTGGTGGATGGAAAAGAGGCAGAAATAACAAGTAGCTTACCTTTGAAAGTCCTAGGGCCATTCTTAGTGGTGCAAAGAATGACTTGGAATTTGAAGATCGGAAGCTTATTCGGAACGGGGAAGGAGATCTAATAGCAACTTTATGCATGCCTCATTTGTTTTTTTTCTTTTTTTTGTCTCTAACTTATTAATAGCAAAAATTAATGCCCTACGGAAGGCTATGGAATAATGCAAGGAAATGAGTCTAAACCAGGTCATATTTGAAGGGGATGCTCTATCTGTGATGGTATGGACAGTTGATTGAAGACATCAAAACAATTTTCAGAGGTAGTGTAAATTGGAGAATCCAATATACACCAAGAGAAGGGAATAATGTTGTCTCATCAAATGGCTAAGTTAGCCTTGTCATTTGAACGAGTCAATTTGGTTAGAAAAGGATCCGAAATTGATTATATCGCTTGTTTTCACAATTCATCTCATCTAATTGTTATAATTTTTTCAAATTTTCTCATAAAATAAAATAAACAGTTTCACTTTTTCAAATCTCAAAATGAAAATAATATTAAAAAAATATATTCTAATAATATTTTATTCAACTTTTAATTTTAATTTTAACTCATTTTATTTTATCTCATCTGTGAAAACAAACGAGTCATTAAGAGATGTATTCCCTTTAAAAAGTATTGTAATGACTTATCTTTTGTCTAATGAATGAAGAATGCTTTGATTTTAAAAAGAAAAGAAATTAATTTCACAACCTTTTAAAGGAAATATTGGACCATATTTGGGAGTTGAGAGTTTTTCTAAATACTTTCGCTCACAATTTAAACATATTTATGCTACAACGTGTTTATCATAAAAATATCTTTAGCTTTTATAGAATAATGCTAAATATAACTATAGATTATACAAACGTCGCGTATTTATTTTGAAATAGAGTGAATTTTATTTTTAACAAGTTAATTTTTTTCATTTGAATTCTATATTTATATTTTTTTTTTAAAAAGAATGTACAGTACTTACACACTTTATAAATGAAAATATTATTCTTATTTTTATAAGAAATAAAAACTAATACAGTTCACAAAGTTTTTTTTTTTTTTTAAAAAAGCATGCTTTCGTTATATTTTTAATAGATTCCTTCAATTTTTTTAAATTTAAGCATTTTTTGAAAATATTCATTTTTAATAGATCCGCCATCTGTATAACACCATAAATGACAAAAATGCTTAATAAATAATCATAAATGATAAAACTCATCTTTTTATTTATTTTTGTAATTCCATAATTCTCGTATCAAACTTGGTAGTCTAATCTCGGAACCGATGCCAGCAACCGCAAAAGAACCTGATACGGGGGGATATGAGTAAGAATAAGTGCGTTTGGATCTCAAATTCATCCCAACTCATCTTAACTTATTTCAACTCATTATTATATATTTTTTAAATCTTAATATAAAATATAATAAATAATTCAACTGTTTCAAATTTTAAAATAACTTTAATATTAAAAAATAATATTCTAACAATATTTTATCATCTTAACTCAATTCAACTCAACTCATTTCAACATCTAAACTCACCCGAATAATGTTAGTAACTCTTCTTATCTTGTTTTTTATTCGTTTATGTATTTATTTTATTTTTTATTTTTTTTATTAATTAAAAAAATAATTATTAATGTATTGATTTTTTTTTTAAATATTAAAAAATATATAATAAATAAATAAATCTTATCTAACCACTGCGCTCAACCTTCACAGCTGGTCGGCAGCCTATATAATTGTCAACTTCTTCTCAGAAAAGGGACCAATTAGCATCTGACAGATCATGGCATCATGCATTACTTTTGTGAATCGGCCCCACACTCAGAAGAGATTTCATCAGAGACCCACACGTGGCTAATTCCCTTTCCACTATATTTATACGCATAAATGCATCCACTCTGCTCAAACTCCAAGACTCCAACTGACAACAATGGTGAAGAAAAAGGACTACTTGGAAGAATATGAAGCTGCCGATTCCAGCAAGAACGACATCTGTCGCAGTGATTTCCCTCCAAACTTCGTCTTTGGCGTGGCCACTTCTGCCTATCAGGTGATCTTTCTGTTATCCCACCGTACACTCGCATTCTTATGCTTGAAATTGGTACTACTTTTCATCTCTGACATCTGGGTACTAGTTGATTTTCACTTTCTAACGCAAATGTGTGTATGTAAGGAAAATGCGTTTCTTTGTTATCCATTTCCTTGCAAATTACGATCTGGGAATTTTCTGCTTGAGCGTGCAGTCTTCTGTTATCTATGGAAATGGGCTTTGTGTTGTACCGCGCTTGTTCTGTCTTTCTAACGGAGATAATTACGTGATTAAAATTTTTGCTCCTTTCGTTATGTTATTTCTCCGAATTCTGTTTGTAGCTACTGGGTGGTCAGTTCTGGCAGGCATGATGGCTTGGTCGTCACACGTTTTTCACTTCTTCTTTTTTTTTTTTAATTTCTTGGCCTTTTAGGCGTAGTTTTTGTTGCATATTATCCGATCAATTCATTTTTTACTTGATAGATACTTAAAAGAGTTATATACCCTTCATATAGGGAGATATGTTTCAAAGAACCTTGTGCCACTCTCATGGTTTGGTAATCTGCTCCTCTGCTTGTAGTTGTACCTATGGGTGTGAGTAAAAGATTACAAGTTTCCTGCTGGAATGCATAATGATCTCTACATAAAATTATCATTTTCTAATCAAAATTTGAAATAATAAACTCAGACTTTGAAAATCTTAGCACAAGATGTCATATATTCAGTTATGGCGGCATATTGTCATCTGTCTGTTTCCTCACTTTTAACGTTTTGAACAACTCTCACCTCGCACTCTTTATATGACTGGGAGTTGAAGATGAAAGGGGGGAAAACAGTTTGGAGTCGAGATCTTGGATATGGACTTGGTGGGTTGCCTTTTGCCACTCAGTCATGTGGTCAAACGGGAATCTTGTGTTCACTTTATCAAGGGTTTGATGATGCACATGCACACTAAGAGAAATGAACAATTTAATTCCGTAGAGATTTCTTTCATACTATAGTCTTACCGTAGAAAAAGGAAAAGAACTTTTTTTTTTTAAAAGAATTGAAAGAAGCTAAGAAAAGAAAATTGGAGAAAAGGATGCATGAGATGAATTGAAGCCATTATTCACAGTCATCATATTTTCTTGACATATTAACTGAGGTTTAATGCATTTTTTTCAGCAAGGTGTTTGATAGTGTGCCTCTTCTTATAAAGTATTAGAAAATGATGTGAAGGAGATGGATATTATTTGCCTTGGAAAATAAATTTGGTTAAACTAAATATGAGACTAACTTTCATGCCATCGGTTTCAGAAATATTAGGCTAAAAATAAATTTAGTTAAACTAAATATGAGACTTAACTTGCATACCATCAGTTTCAGAAATATTAGGCTAAAAAGAGTTAGCTTATCTGTTTTATATTTTTATATTTATCATTTTATTTTCTGTTGAGTTGGTTAATGTTGAGTCTTTAATGTAATCCTCAATGATCTTGGAATTCGGTCTCCTTTGTGGTTATTTGCAGGTTGAAGGAGCCTGTAAGGAGGGTGGTAGGGGCCCTAGTATTTGGGATGCTTTTTCACACACTGAGGGTATTCTTCTTGTTTTTTCTCCTCAAAAATTTTATATATGAAAATATCTTCCATGACAAGTTTTGGATTGACATAATTGAGTTTTTCTTTTTCATGTTTTGGAACTTATTTGTTTACGCATTTGTAATATTAGGCAAGATTGTTGACAAAAGCAACGGTGATTCTGCAGTGGATCAATATCATAGATACAAGGTTGGTGATACTAGTGTTAGCTATGTATGGCACATGTTCCTTTTGTTATTGCTTGGCCTTGTTATAATCATGCACTAATTTAGCCCATTCTTTCATTGTCATCTCACACCATTCTATGGTGGATAATGCATCACTCTAATATGTATTTTTCTTCTCTTTCTTGCATGAAGCTACAACATTTCATTGAACTGCTGTTGATTTGTAAAGTGGTTAGAGAAAAAGCCAGATAATTTTCACATGATTTGCTGTTTCTGTTTGCTTTGCTTTATGCATGAATATTAATTGCAGTTGTTAATAATCATTGCTCCCAAACAAGATAGATCATCTGTACAAGACGTTACCTGTTTCTCTGATCTAAACGTAAAAGTTATCAGTGCACCAATCACCTGTGTAAACAATTGCTAGGTCTTGATATGGAGTTTGGCTTTAGTGCAATGCTTCACCAACTGTTAATGCATTCTTTCTTTCTGAATTTGAAGTACTAAGATCTAGAAATAAATATTTATTTTTTAAATTTTTTTAGACTTACATTATCATTATCTATTTAATCATGTAATGTTGGTAGTAGGTAGGTATGATGTGCTTAATAGGAAGCTGTAAGAGAGTGAGACTTTACATGAGATAGAATGCTGGATAAAGAAAGCTGTTTTGCATTAGCACAACCATTTTCTCACTCACAAGCTGCAATCTTTCTAAAATGCACACTAGAAAGTGCTTTGAAAGGCACCGGCTCCATTCCTACTGACAGCACAGCTACATGATGGAACTCAATTGGTATGCTGAGCACAACTAAGTAGTGCCACCCTATCTGCCTTATTGGAATAATGTTCCAGATGGCACTGATTGATTACACAACAGTCCCACCTTTGCCCAGTCCTCATCCATGAAAATCCAACAGAAGGGCAAGCACTATTTATTGATCTCTTTATTGATTATTTTGTTCTGTGTTGAGAGATAAGACTCCCATCCATCCCCACATCCATCATTAAGTGGCTCAAATTATGGAAAGGCACACTTTAAGTACCGACTAGTAGTGTAGGCCAAGCTTTTTTTAAGATGATGGTACCCCTACCCCAATTTTTTGAAAACCCTCACTTGATGCTGAAGAATACCTTGTATAAAGGGAGCATTGGGGTTACAACCAAAATCCCAAATTTAAACTCCCAAGGAAAATTAAAAGTGAAAATTAATTATAAAACGTTACAATTGGTCCATAAAGGAATTAAAGACTAGAGCTAATGTCGAAGGCTAGGAGCACCTGCACAATCCAAAGCAAACAGACCAAGCATATGTTTAACCAGTTGAACTAGAAAAGAGAAACTTGTAGTGTTGTCCAAGTCGCCAAAAGAGGCGAGGCTATCCACTAAAGCATTACTCTCCCTATAAACATATCTGAGACTAAAAGCAAATGATGCTTGAACTATAAAATATCATCCCAAATATCAAAATATTGCCAAGAGGGTTGGGATTCACTGATTCAGTATTAAACCAGTTAATCACCAGAAGAGAAGATGATTCAATAATGATCTAAGAAACACTTAATTGATAGCATATGGTTTTTTTTATTTATCAAAAAAAAAAAGACCATATCTCAGAGTTAATAATTCAGCAAGAGTATTTGTACCAAAGCCCAAAAAAAGAGAAAAAGCCAGCAATTATTGGACCTAAGAATACCCCGTTTCCAGAAGGATCTAGGTTGCCTTTGGAAGCACCATCAATATTTAATTTGGGGTAATGATGCCCTTACACCATCAACTATTCTTTTTTTTTTTTCCTTTTACACTTTGAATCTGGATTAAAATTTTAGAATATGACCTTCTTGCATAATCTAGAAGAAAATCAATTCAATCAACCAACTAATCATGTAATTTAATTAAAAATAAGTTCAATTTTATAAAAATTGACTCAAAGAGCAAAAGAAGGTCAATTTTTATCAAATTGAATTCAAAGAGCAAAAGAAGGTCAATTTTTATCAAATTGAATTTATTTTTAATTGAATTACTTGATTACGTTGGTTGATTGAATTGCTTTTCTTTTAAATTATACAAGAAGGTCATATTCTAAGATTTTAATCCAGATTCAAAGTGTAAAAGGAAAAATAGTTGAGTAGTAATACAGTAGTAAAGGAAGTGTAAGGGTATCATTACCCTTTAATTTGAGGGTCCCCAAAGGAGGGGGAGACCACTTCACCAAGGTGGGCCTCTTAGCATAAATAGTAATCTAAGAAATATGAAGAGACTCAAGGATGGAAGCATTAGCGGTGAGGAAAAGAGAACGAGGCTTAAGAAGGATGTCGAGATTCCTAAGCCAATTGACAATCTTATAAATGACGGGATCAGAGTTAGTGGGGATTTCCTCAAATCTAGCTTTATTCCTTGCAAGCCAATCTCCCAGAGAATGGGAGACGGTAGAGAGCTAGCAAGTAGATGAAATTAGTCTGAGCCACGAGAGGCAAACCATCATTGAGTGACTTGATTACTCCAACTCCCAAGGGTAATGAAGTTGTAACCAAAAATGGAGGAGAAATGGTGCGACACCCGTTGGAGAGGACACAATTTGCAAAAACATGGTTAGCAGTCTCTAATAATCCCTCAAGGCAACAAGAACACTTGGAAGCCAAAGGGGTTCCATAGTGTTGGATTCTATCATGCAGAGGAATGTCATTATGCCACAATTTCTATACAAAGACAGAAACTTTTATAGGGAGAACATTATTCCAGATATTCAAAGCAAAAGGGAATATGGGGTAAGGCCAAGGTCAAATTGGTTTACTGGAGCAAACTTCTTAGCCTGTAATTGTGCGTGTTTGGTTAGCTGCTTTGTACATGTATTGCATTAGCTTTTCATTAACTAAACTGCTTCTAAATGCTGACCCCCTCTGTTTTCCTCCCAAAAGCTGAATTCATCCAATTCACTGATGATAAAAACAAGCACAATGTGCCTTATATATGTAGTCGCTAACAATTAATAGGAGAAGGTCTATGGAGTTGACCCCAAAATTAGTTTGAAAATAAGACTTGTTAAGTTGATTTGGCTTATGCTTATGTTTTTCTGCTTTCTGCGTAATTGGATCCTTTTCCTTTGTTATAGAAGAAAAAAAATTCTTCTTATTACCGTTATGTCGTTTTTTGGTCATATTTTGAAGCTTTGTTAGATCTTGGTCATTTCATTCAATAACTATCTACAGGAAGACGTTGAGCTTATAGCCAAGTTGGGGTTTGATGCTTATCGCTTTTCCATATCATGGTCGCGTATTTTCCCTGGTATGTTGTTTAGAATGTGTTTAATATCTTCCCTGGTTTGTCGTTTAGAATGTATTTAGTGCATTTTATCATTTATATTTTCAAAAAGTGTACAGTCTGTATATTTGGTTGTTTCATTTGATTAGGGTTGAAACTTGCTAATTACTGGTAATTCCTTTGTACAAAGCCCATGGTCAATTCTATCATTGTTCTCCAATGTTTCTGCCTTGGTAAGTCTTGTCTAGGAGTAAGTGGGAGGTTTATTTGTGTTTGATTAGTGTTTGTGAGCTGGATATGCATTTTTATCCTTCTAGTTGATAATTAAGGCTTTCAAGTTAGGTGGTTCCTGCATCATATCAGTGTGCTGTTCGGCTAATAGATAATGTTTTCTATTATTTTGGTGTTTGTTTCATTTTTGCAGATGCAAAGGCCCACCTCATATCAGGGTGTTATAATTATATTGCTTTGTAATTACATTCTAAAGTTCTGAAGATGAAGAAAATACTTAAAATAGGACGCATGGACACAACCTACAGTATCATACCATTATACAGTGATCTAAAAAATGAATATTTATGCAGACTAGTCTCAACATCATTTCATGTCTATATTGTATTCTCTTCATATGGCCCGCATGAGGCAACTCAAATAATGATTTTATCTATTTTCATGACTCCAATAGGGAAACTCTTACTGAGTTTTCCAAGACTGAAAGCATTTAGAACTTAAGAATACTATAGTTGAGATTCTTGAACAAAGAATTCGAGTAGAACTTTTAGTTTGAAGTTTAGGCAGGAGTTGTCAATTTGTAATACATTCTTTGCATGCATGAGCTTTATAAAATAGATATGTACATTTTTTCCGTTTTCTTTTGTGAAAAATAGATTTTGACCTGGTTTTCATAGATGGTTGGTTGTTCGTAATATCAGCATGAAAAGATTTGGACTGACACAAAAAGGGGCATTTCTATGGCTCAATACAAGCTGTTGCGTTTGTATGCACAAATGCCATGCTCGTACCAATAACAGCACGACATGTGTTTGCGTTTCCATGTTGAATATCCTTATAAAAAATAGTCTCTTGACACGAGTTTGTGCATTTTCTTCTAAAAAAATAAAGGCAATTTTTTTGAAGAATAACACCATCCCCATGGGGGTGATGGGGACCCTTGTGCCACCCCCCCTGGGTGGGGGAGGGACCTACCACGAGGGGAGAGGCAATTCCTCCCTCTCTGTTGCATTAGCTTGATCTCCCCTCCACACATGATGGTGCAGCTACCCTACATGCCACCCCCTGATGGATTGTCTGCCCCCATTCCACTCCATTGGGGTGGACGGTGGATCCAGCCAATCCAATGGCCTATATCCGCACTCTCTATCCACATTTTATGAAGAAGGCTAACAATCTCTTATATGACCCGCAAATCTGACATGAACTCAACATGAAATTTGCAAGGTTGAGATATCTGACGCATTTAATTATATTGGTTGGATTAGGATTCATTTATATATGATACGAACCCAACCTGACATGACCCTATCCCAAAATGACAATGCAAACTGTCAGTCTTAGCTGTGAAGGGTGAGGGGCTTCCCCTCTCCTGTGCTGCCCCTTTAGTGGTGACACAAGAGGTCCCCTCCCCCTATTTGGGTGGGGAGAGGGTGCTGCCACAGGAGAAGGGGCAGTCCTCTCCTTTTTATTTTGTTGTTTATAAATCATTATTTTAATTTTAATATTTTTAAATTTATTTCTTAGTTATCCATTAAATAAACTTTTATTATTTTTCTTTTTCTAGATTTTATATGTACTCGTGTCAAGATTGATTTGATCAAAAGTAAAAGCTTAGTGATTAAAATGTCCAAACTAAATGGCCTATGGAGCATTCTATCCAAAAGGCAAGTGATAGTTCACGGTGGTAATGATGAAATAGGAGAGAATACAATTATTTTTATGAGCTCCATGTAGGTGCAAAACCACAATTTTATAGTAATAATTCTTCAAACAAAATAAAGCCCATTCTTTCTATTTATAACCATGCACCCATGGTTATCTTATCATATTGAAACTAACACACCAAATAGAATTGTGAGTCCTAATTAAACAAAGCTTGAACAAGCCACGAAGCAGCCTAGTTTGGGTACTGAGAATACTTAAGGTATTCTCAGAATACCTCACTACTATTCATTATTTCATTATTATTTTTTACTACTATTTACTACTATTCAATATTCTATCATTACTTTTTCATTATTTTTTTACTACTGTTCACAGAAGACCTGAGAATACCTCACTACCCAAATGCAAACTTAAACTCCTCCTGATGAAACACTTACTGCTTTCCACGAGACTAAAGTAACAGGATAGAAACAAGGGAAAGAAGCATCATGGATTCATAGCTAAATTAGCCTGAAATCTTCTCGTGGTTCTCTTCCTGCTGCAACTTCTTGTAGCAGCTCATTTTCTTTGGTTGCCTTTTTTACATGTATATATCTTGGATTGAGATGATGTGGCCTTTGCCTTTGATATCTCGCCAATTTGCTACACCACCCACCAATTTCTTGTCCCTTGAATCACAATAGCTTCTCCTCTAAGCCCCATAAAACTCAGGTTAAGTTTATATGGCCTTCTAGCTATATCAGTAAACCACACGGACTACAATAGTAACCAACCCCTAGTTGTTTAAAGTTAAACAAATGTAACCTACGAAAGGACAACCATACCAAATATCCTCATTAAGAAGGAGGGTACTGTTTGTTTTTAATGTAACAATGAACAAAATGAAGTCTCTTTGTTTTTCCTCAGCCTAAAAAGAAGAGTATATATCTCTTTTCATTTCTCATTTCCTCCTACGTGCCATATTAACAACTCCTTTTCATCTGAACCCTTTTTGTCTATCTATTCACCCTTCAGCATGTCCTCCTTTTAGGACTAAGTTGTTTTGACACTTTGAATCCCTGGCTTTTTGTTCTTGGGTTTGGATCCTATTGTTCCCCTACATACTTTGGTTGCACCTCTCTGCATTTTTAATAAAATTATATTCCTTATAAAAAAAAAAATCCTTGGTTTTCATCCTGACATTCCATTGCTATCAAAAACTAAGTTGACTGACAAGTTATCCTTGTATTCCTATAGTCGAACAGTGATTCTTCTTGTCATTTCCATCATGTTTCCTGAGCTGATAACAGAGAAATTTTGTTGATGGTTTTCTTATGATTGCAGATGGTTTGGGAACCAAAGTTAATGATGAAGGGATTGCTTACTATAACAATGTCATTAATGCTCTTCTTGAGAAGGGTAAGAAATTGTACTTGAATCCCTCTTCAGTTGCATAAGCAATGCATGTTAACGGCTTTGTTACTGCAGGCATCCAGCCTTGTGTAACTTTGTACCATTGGGATCTTCCTTTGCATCTTCATGAGACAATGGGAGGGTGGTTGAATAAACAAATCGTGTAAGTATTATGTCATATTCAAATTTTCAGTTTTGCATACATTTTGGAAAATAACAATACTTTTCTGATTGATTTATATTTTATTCATTTCAGTGAAATGCTATTCTGGGTTTGTGACTCCTAAATATAGTCAAACTTCTAAACATGCTAACTTCAGCTTCTTGAAGTAGAACAAATTTCTGTTTTAACATCTCAGGCTTGAAGTAGATATAGGATGCCTTAACAGTTGTTGACTTGAAGCTTATTTGGAGAAAACATGTTAGAAGCTGCAAAACAGAGTTTTTCTGAGGGAATATGATAACTATATTTTTCTGGCCGATAAACTTCACGGCCATACCGAGGAATAAAGAATGCATATAATGATTATAGGAAGCTACTAGGTGGAATAAAGAACGTATATAATGATTATGGGAAACTAAGAAGTGAAACAAATTATTATTCACATTGAATGAACTGTAACCTTTCCTTCTTCATGCAAGGTAGAAAAAACAAAACCTCAAGGGACACTGTAACTGATTAAATATTGCATGGACCCTTCTCTTTTCATAGTCTAGCTAATGGCATATGTTGCATTTTTTTATTTCTGTACAATCGTAGAGGGGCTGATTTTCACTACATCTTCAGCCCAAAGCCAATTCCACACACGCACTCATGTATACATACATACATACTAGGGCTTTGCCTTTTTTTATTAATAAAATTTCTTTTACTTATCAATATATATATATGTATAGTTCGAGAATTGGTTAAAAGATAAAGAATATTCTGAGGATGTCAGTTGTTGGGTACACCTCACCCCGAGCTTCTAGAATCTACCTTCTTGGAACAGATACAATCTAACTGGTAGCATTCTTACTGTTCCTTTCAAGCTGGAGCATATTTTTCATATCAGCAGAGCTTGGAACAGATAAACTATACCTGGTTCTTATGCTGATTTTGTGAGATTTCATTTTGAGAGCTTATATGTCATGTGCTGCTATTTATTAGAGTTTGGTCACCCTATCTGTTCATTTACACAATTGTATTCTTCTTCTCTCTCTCTGAAAATGTAGTCAGTTACAAACTCGGTTGTTTAAAGGGAGAACCATATGAAAGTGGGAATATTGATAAATATTATATTAATGACTTTTAGAGGAAAAAACTTTCTAATTCACCAAATCATTACACTATCCATATATAAAGTATCATGGAAAAAATTGGTTCTTTTTCAGTTTATGTGTGTGAACATGCGTTCCATATATGCATGCATGCATGCCTTTTGTGCATTTTTGTTGTGTATATATGATTGATCCGGCTTCCATGTTTGGCATCCAGAAAATACTTTGCAATCTATGCAGAAACTTGCTTCGCCAGTTTTGGTGATAGGGTAAAGACCTGGATTACACTTAATGAGCCCCTTCAAACTTCTGTTAACGGATATGATGCCGGGATATTTGCTCCAGGAAGACGAGAGCATTCTTTAACGGAACCATATTTGGTTTCACACCACCAGATCTTGGCCCATGCAGCAGCTGTTTCGATATACCGAAACAAGTATAAGGTATTCTGTTCATTCTGTATTACTAATCAAGCACTTTTCCTTCTAAATAAGGTTGTTGTGCTCACATATATTGTCTCTCTCAGCCTCTCGCTCTATTAAGGGTTTGCCGCCATTAATTCTGGCTTCTCTTCTTTTAAAGCTTTTCTCAATTCATGTCCCATTCTCATCCCTACTAGGCATATTCTCCTATGTTGAGTGTGCTTTGGTAGTGCCTCTTTGTACCTTCAATAAAATTCGTTGACTTTATTTATCCCAAAAAAAGCCTGGGCATGTTTCCTTTCTAATTCAAAATATTATTTCATTCAGAATTAGGAAATGGACCTTAGTAGAAGAGTAAGTAGTCCTTAGTTGTTATATGCTTAATATTTAGTTAAATAAACCACTTTCAGTTTCTAAAGTTAAAGTATGTCTTGATTCATCCTTAATAGAGTCATAGGACGGACTAAATGAATCGACAGCATAGTTTTGAGAGACATGGCACCGGCTAATTCACGATAATTAAGCTATGTGAAGATGATACATAATTTGGTCTGCCAAACACGCCATATGGTCATTATCTCCTCATTTGGTCAGATTGGTTATGGTCTGTTATGTTCTTAGTGTTTAAACCAATATGGATGTTATTATATAGTCATCAATGAAATCGTCATTTGTTTTCTTGAATCCTTATAAGAGTGGTATTCTTTTCTTGCCCTTTCCATTCCTGTCATCGTACCAGGACAAGCAAGGGGGACAAATAGGGTTGGTGCTAGATTGTGAATGGGCAGAGGCTAATTCGGATAAAATGGAAGATAACTCTGCCGCAGCAAGACGTCTTGATTTTCAGTTTGGATGGTAGTTCCTCTTAATTGATTTTATATTCTGCTAAATCTTGTCATTGTAGCTTCTTGGTAATGTAGCATTTTAACTGAAAACAAGTATGATGTTGATGTTTGTACCAGTAAGAACATAATACATGAGAAGTTATTTTCAGAACTTGAAAGATGAATAACATTTTATGTTTCTCAATTTTTACATGATAAATTATTTACATATCTGCATACCAGTTGTAAAACTTCTACAAACTTTGGTGCAGGTTTTTGCATCCAATATGCTATGGGGAATATCCTAACGTGATGCGTGAAAGACTTGGAGAGCGGCTTCCTAAATTTTCAGAGGAAGATAAGGAGTTGATTAGGAACTCAATTGACTTTGTTGGTCTGAATCATTATACATCAAGGTTTATTGCTTATGTAAAAGATAGTCCAGATGAAGGTGATTACTATAAAGCACAAGAGATGCAGAGACTCGGTAAACACTGCCACTGCCACTGCTTGTCAATACTTCACAACCCTCTTCCTGTTTCTTTTTCTTTTTCTTTTTCTTTTTCTTTTTTTTTTTATTATTTTTTTTATCTGTTGAGCTCTTATCTCATTGGAAACTTACAATTTCTTTTTCACTTTATTATCAGCTGAATGGGAAGAGGGTGAGGCAATTGGTCCGAGGGTATGAACCAATCCCTCATCTCTCTCTCTCTCCCTCTCTCTCTCTCCATATAAAATATATCTACATATGCATGTATCATTGTCTCTTGTCCTCTGAAATATTCTTGTGTGGCAGGCTGCATCAGACTGGCTTTATGTGGTTCCTTGGGGCATCCGGAAGGTTCTCAATTACATAGCACAGAAATACAATAATGTCCCAATATATGTTACTGAGAATGGTACAAAACCTGACGCATCCAATCAAAAGAAACTGGTTTAATACTTTCAATCATTTTTGGTATATTTTGTATAGATGCACTTCTAGGCTCATTGTATATTTTTTTGCGAGTTCCCTTGTATACCAGTTTTTCCAATTGAGTGGCTGGTATTCCCTAATATATCACTTTTCCAGTTTTTCCAGTTGAGTGGCTAGTACTGAACGTTCTGCAGTCACTTCTTGGATATGACTTATGAGAAACAATCAAGAAATAAAATGGAAATGATAGATTTTTGGTTGTTGGTCTGGCTTAGTATATATGAGTGCTGGGTGCTTAAAGGTAATTATGATTGAGTACTTCTCTTTCAGTTTCTCTGATCCAATTTTGACTGCCTTTTAACAGGAATGGATGACAATGACGACGGCACTTCCCCACTTAATGAGATGCTAGATGACAAACTGAGAATTTTTTACTACAAGACGTACCTTGAGGCAGTTGCTCAGGCAATCAAGTAAATTACTCCTACCATTATCTATTTTGTTTTAATCTGCTTGTTAAAAATCTGTCAATAATTAGTGGGTTCATTTTTGTCTCTCTCTTGCAACTACCTGGTAATTTGTGCTATGAGCCAAAAAATTTATGGTTACTAATGATTTCCTTTGTTGGGTGTATGTGCATTGACTTCCATTTTCATTTTACCAGAGCCAATTTCATATACACAACAATTGATCAACTCTAAACCATAGCTCCTTTTCGGCTTTACCCATTGGTCTTCTGCATATATAGTTCTAGTCTATATGAATTTAGCTTGCACCTCACCCTTTATGTATGCATAGACACTCTTGTGATTTTTAGCTTGCAACTCCATGTTTGTGAGAATTATGACTATATTATCAATTAGAGGTAATATGGCATAATGTAGGGAATAACTGAATGAATCCTTGTTTATATATTGCTTGGACAGAGATGGAGTTGACGTGAGGGGATATTTTGCATGGTCATTACTGGACAACTTTGAGTGGGCTCAAGGTTATACCAAACGTTTTGGTTTAGTTTATGTGGATTACAAGAATGGGCTCTCTCGGCACCCAAAATCTTCTGCTTATTGGTTCCTAAGGTTCTTGAAAGGTGGTGAAGGAAATCACGTCAAGGAAGACTAATTGACTTGTATTCAGCTTCCCAATCTGTATCTGCTGGGTTACGTAACGAGTCAAACCAAAAATAAAGATCCCCAGGCATGTGTAACAGGCATTTACCATATAGACATACTTATTCTAGCTTTAGTTAATTGTGCTGGTGTACTCTTATCCTATCCAGATCAAAAACGAAAAAATGTCTTTTAATTTTTCTGTGACCTGACTTCCTTTGTTGATACAGTTCGACCTTTGGTACATATGAGCATTTAATACTATATTTTTTTACTATATTGGCCGCCAATTGGGTTAGAGATTTAAGGGCTCGTTTGGAAAGTGAGATGGATAATTCTGTTAATAGCAATGAAATAGTCCGTAAATAGTAATAAAATGATTTGAGTTGAGATGTTTTATTAGGTTTTGGTAAAAAAAAAAAAGAGAAAAAGTTAAATAAGAATAAGATAAAATTAAAAAATTGTTATAACTTAAAATATAATTTTTGTTTTAGAATTTGAAAATGATGTTTTTTTTTAAGTTTGAAAAAATTGTAATAATTAGATAATGATTAGATAAAAAAAATTGTAAATTTCAAATTGAAAAGTGTCTGAGTGATGTTTGGGAAAAAATTATGAGAAATTTTGAGATGAGATGATTTGTGTTTCCAAACAAGCCCGGAGGTCTCAATTCTGCAGTGGATTATCCTCTTGTTGTGTGTCAAATAAACCTTTGCATAAATTCCAAATAGGATCTGAAGTTATAGAAGGTACAATAATTGTTCTGTAGTCAACATAAACATAAGCCATGTTTGTGAGAACCAAAAGTCTCTCTTTAAATTTGTCCCCTGCCCTCATTCAGGTAGAAAAGCACTCGCTGGAACTCAATCCTCTTCGTAATGTGGAGGATTGACTAGCATGGAGAGCATATTTGCGTCTGGAAGGAGGGTTTTAAGGCTTGATTTACCATTAGGTTTGTTTGCCTGCCTCCGGCATAATACTCCCAATGCTCGCTCAGCATCTAGAGCATTGTGGGTCACAACTTAGTGAAAAATTTAGAATTAACTTGATAATTGAATCTCAAAATATAAGAAATGTTCTTTATCCTAAATTTTATCATCTCTAATATACTGATTGATGTGTCACGTGTTAAGTGACTTTTAAATGATTGATTTATAAAATCACTTAAAATATGTCACATCTGTCACATGTTAAGTGACTTTCAAATGATTGATTTATAAAATCAATTAAAATATATCACATCAATCATTATGAATAACGATAAAATTCATAATGAAGATGATAAATAATAGTGTAGGACAGGGCTGGTCAAAGAGGTTGATACTCTTTATTTGGGCATGATTATACTTGCAAATCATAGTAGAACTCTTACCTACTTTGACACTTGACATTAGAATGTCCAAATGAATCCTCAAAAAAAGAGATGTAAGTGCTCATAAGCCTAAGCATCATCCTTCACGAAGGTCAACCCAATACCTCTCATTTACCAAATCTCATGGAAAACAAACTTTACAATTAAGCCATCAACCTCCTCATGGCAAAGCCACCTTCTTTCCTCGAATGGATTCTCGTCTACATCGGCACCTTCGCTTGCACAGGTGTTGTAGCTTGTGTGGACGACTATATGAATATGGCAATGGAGCAAACAGAAGAAAGTATGCAAACGTGCAAGCTGAAGAAGAAATATGGCGATGCAATGTATGGGAGGGAGGGGGTTCCATGATTCAGAAGTATATGGTCATGTTTGTAGGCTCGTTTTTGCATGTGTTTCTGTACAATATCTATGCGCCAAAGAGGACACCTACAAGTTACAGTTGGTGCATATGTTAGTTTATGATAATAACAATTATATATGAGAAATTGCCATTTCTCGAGGTGCTGCTGGTCTTGATCATAGATATCATTCATTCGTTCGTTCATTAAATCTAGAACCAAAAGCAAAACCTCTTGAGATCTAATCTCGCAACTAATTTGTTGATAAGATTTATGCTTGGAAAGCATGTTCTCTAGCTACCACGTCACGTGTGCTGCTTGGAAGGTTGCAATATTTATCTCTCTGTTCTCAGTGTAGCGTTCATGATCTTAAGATCTGAATGTCCTGCCACCCTTTTTTTTTCCTAAGAGACTACGGTTCTCTTCACAACAATTCCCATTTTGAATAATTTATAGATTTATTAGGTGCCAACATAATTCTCTATTAAATTAGGTTGCAATAACATGTTGTAAATATTTTTAAAAAAAATACCACTCAAAATTCTAATATTTGTAGTAGTTCATGAGAGTTATGGCATTTGAATAGTTAAAAAAAGTTATTTATACAAGTCCCAAATAAACAAGTCTCGTATAGTATCTTTGTAAAAAAATAACCCCGTCCACAAAAAATGTTTAAAAAAACCTATTATTTTATGTGAAATCTATTTTTTCACAAAAGATAGACTTATCTATGTGAGACTCGTACCGTTGATTTGCAGCGGAATAGATACACGGTGGCGGCTAAACTAGCTTTGAGCTACAATGTCTGAATAAATTTGTTGGACACTATAACTCAACTAAAGCATTAAACTAATTTCTCTCTCTCTCACCCTCCCTCCCTCCCTCCCTCCCTCCTGGTAATAGCTCTCTCCAAGTCTCCAGTTGGCACAATCATTCACCATTTCACACATTCATTCTCTTTCTCCCCCTTCTCTGCCTTCATGTACTGTGTATTGTAAAAGTTATTTGTTAAAATAGAATAAAAAATAGATAAACCCATATATGGTGTTATTTGCTAGAAACTGGGTGATGTTTAAATCCTGTACACTCAGTTCATGTTTGGCCATAAATTGCAAGCTCTAAAAAGATAACTAAGAAGCAATTAAGAAACATTATTTTAATTGTTTAGGTAAAGGATTGGGAGCATTTGACATAGGTTAGGCAGAAAAGATGTGGATTCAGCCGGACAAATTATATATAATAAATCATTTATCCACCCAAGTTAATGCAGTCCATAATTTCTGGAAGTTGTTATTTTTTTTTTAAAACCAAACAAATAAATTAGCGTCTTCATTGCAAAATGGTAATATTTTACAGATATATACATATAATTATGATTCACACTAACAACACTAATGCTAGAATCAACATCATGAAACTCTCACTGTTAAAGCTACATAGACTATTGGAAGACAATTCCTAAACTAAAAATTATCGATAGAAATACAAGATTAAGCAAAGAATCTAATCAAGAAAAAATGACTAACCCTTCCCTGCCGCCCCATCAGAACACTAAAACTATATGGTTCTTTTCATCAACTGTATCTGCGTTTTCCTACGTGAGATATCAGAAGCCTGACTTTGTGAGCTTTACCCGAGGTTTTATATTTACGTTGTCGAAAGGCTTTGCCTGTTCTACGTGTATGTAATCCCTAGTCTTGAGAACCTGCAAAAGAGTGAAATTCACATCATGAATGAATAGTATTTTTCTTATCATGCATTGAAAATAAAGTGAATGC
Source organism: Cyclocarya paliurus (assembly GCA_029856935.1). Taxonomy (NCBI): domain Eukaryota; kingdom Viridiplantae; phylum Streptophyta; class Magnoliopsida; order Fagales; family Juglandaceae; genus Cyclocarya; species Cyclocarya paliurus. The sequence goes on along the minus strand of CM056953.1, from coordinate 15,723,863 downwards.
CTTTTTTTCTTCTTTTTGGTGTGGAAAGGTTTTTGCAAAACCTAACTTAGAAAACAACACCTTTTGGAAACAATGATTTTCATGTGCAGCAGTGTCTCGTCTGAGAAATCAACTTTTCTCCTTCCCCAATATTCCACAAGTTGAGGTCCATGTCTAGTTCCCCCAATTTCATTTTTTATAGAAAGGTAAGTAGAATTTAGCAAACAATCAAAGTAGAACTAACCATCAAAACTAGATACAGACACTCATTGCTTATACAAATGTGGGGGCTACAGCTTCTAATGGCAACCAACCTGCCATGTCACCACCCACTTTTGTCAAAGAAACATTCCATTTTATAAACTCTGGCTTTGAAACCACATTTTCATTCCACATAAGAAATCTACAAAGCTCATTTCTCTACCAGAGGTATCCGCTAGGGCTGCTACCCCCCCACAGCAGATGGGCTGGGTGGTCATCTGGGCCCCCTGTCCTCAGCCCCATCCCCACTTCCACCCTTCCCTGTCGAACGGGCAGACAGATTGGCAACACAATCATCCAGTCACCCCATCAATTCATGAAAATTGTAGCACAAGTCATCCAATCCAAAAATCGCATTAACCATCCAAAACAGATCTGAGAATCTGCCCACAACCACAGTTCTGACCGCAGACCACGAATCTCAATGTACACAGACTTGAGACCATGGGTCTCAGTGACTACGGAGATGCAGCTGTGGGTCTCGGGTGGAGACGTGGAGAAGAAGAGAGAAGAAGAGAGAAGAAAGAAGAAAGAGGAAGGAGAAACCGCCACCTGCCTGCGTGGTAAAAAAGCTTATACAACCTGCCCACCCCGCCCGTTCTCTACCGGGAAGGGTCTAGGTGACCTGCCCCACCCCTAGTATCCACAAGCACGTACAAGCATCATGCAAGTTTCAATACTTAGAGGCCCATAGGCCATACAGGAATGCAAGTGCACATTAAATCAGAATCTAAAATTACAAATATAAATATCATGCACTAATGCGTGCAAGCATGCTGTATATACATTCAATATGCATACGAAAAAGTGAGCCACAAGCTTCAAATAAAGCAGCAGCTACAGTATATTAACAAGAGAGATTAAGGTACATAACACTTCACCACTCAATATATCCCACATTTTGAGCTGGTACCGTTCAAAATCTTCAATAATTTTAATCCTGGAAAAGTCGATGGACACTACAGAAATGGTTCTCATTCTTTTTCCTTTTTTTCATAATGTAGCATATACTAGAATTGTATGAATGGTTTAGTGAGAGAAGTCTAGTGAGAGAAGCTCTCTCTTCTCTCTAGAAAGTCTGAGAGTACTGTTGAGTTAGTGTTTATCTTTAAGTGTTTATCTTTACGTCGCTCTTGGGATAATGGGTTTTTGACGGTGGTTTTATTCACTGAAAAATGCTGTCTTTAAAACGTGTTGTGATCGAGTCTAAGATGTTCGAGGTGAAAATGGATGGGCGTAAAGTGTTCTTGAGTGAGAAAGGGTGGAAATTTGTAAAGAATATGCGAGTGGGTTTGGACACAGCTAGATGGATTTGTAGAGCTTTACAAGGATGTCTGAAGGCAGTGGGTAAGGGGTTCTACTCTGCTTACAGGGATGGGGACAGGGGTTTTACTGCGCAGTGCTGTTCTAACTTCAGAGGGTCTTTTATGGCTCTGATGGAGTATGGAGGAGGGGGACGAAGGAGTTTCATTTTCATCCCGGAAGGGAGACATGGCGAGGGCTGGAGAAATCTTACGGTGGCGATGCAGGAAGCCATTAGGGGTGGTGACAATGTGAAGTCGGCAGTGCCTTGGAAGCCATTGAATGGGGTGATTCCGTCGTCGTATAGGGAGGCACTGCTAGGTCGGCATGAGGAGTCTTGTGATGAGAAGAGGGCAGAGATGGCAGGTATGCCCAGGTCTGGTGTAGTTCCATTTTCGAAAAGAAGCCAACGATGCGAGGGAGCTGGTAGGGATGGGTTTGGTCCGAAAAAGGAAGTGGTGATTGAGGCTCTGTCAGGCATCGAGATCATGTTGAGGGATCTGAATCATAAAGTAGAGTTATTGAAGCGGTGCGTTTTGGGGCAGGATTCGGATAATATTTGTTTAGAGCAGACAGGGCATATGGGCTAGGGCCGGGTAACGGGCCCAAAAGGAAAGGAAAGGGCCACGGGCCCTAATGGCTTTCAGCCCACGGGGCCAACTGAAGGGGGCTTGGTCTGGAAGAGGAAGCAGGCCGTAGCTGACCCGTCGTCCAGTGGGCTCGAGCCTTCGTCACCGACGAGGCCTCAGGCGGTCTCGCCGCAGGTCGTCGTTCCAACGGCGGTAGCTGCGACGCCGGCGGAGCCATTAATAGTAGACGCCGTCGTTTCTCAGAGTTTTGGCTTCGGAGTTTCTCCTCTTAAATCAGCGGGATCTGCACAGAAAGTGCCGATAGTAGACGCCGATCCTCTCTCGACCCAAATAACGTCGCCGACGATGACGGTGGCACTCTCAGATGACGGCCCGCAGACATGGGGAGCACGGAATGAAGGGTTGGGTGCTGAAATGGATGTCGTGTTTCAAGTGGGAGGGCTGTCTCCGCCGATAATGGTAGAGGAAGGGAGGGAGACATCTCTGACCCATGCTGGGGGTTTCTTCGTGGCCCCGGAGGTTGAGGTGGGGGAAGGGATGATCTCTGATTCAGAGATGGCTTTGTCCCAATATGATTCTGTTGAAGGGGTGATTTCAGATGAAGAACATGCTTTGGTCTTGTGTGAGGAGACCCGAGAATTGTCATCAGATGAAGAACAGCTTGTTTTGACTGAAATTTCAGTGGTAGAGGAGACCCGAGAGCTGCCGGGGGTTTTCAAGGAGGTAGATCCTACTCCCTTGAATTTTTTGCTTCCTTCTAAGTCAGGGGTATTGGATTGGGTCTTTGATAAAGTCAAAGAAATTCAAAAAGTAGTGGGTCTGGATTGTGGAGGGTATGAAGATCAGTTTTTGGCACTACTCACAGCGATCAATGCGGAGCACAAGCAACATCAGAAGAATGTCTCAAAAAAACAGCGGGAGCTTAATAAGCTAACTTGGTCGTTGATCACCGAGGGTAGCTCTAGCAGGAGTAGGTCAAAAGGGAAGGGGCTGGCTTTTCCTCCATGAAGCCCATAATTGTGTCGTGGAACGTCCGAGGGCTCAATAAGGCCAATAAATGCCTTCGGATAAGAAACTTACTTCGTGAGTGGAAGGCAGACATCGTGTGTTTACAGGAGACTAAGTTGAAGTTGGTTAGTAGGGCTTTGGTGAGAAGTTTGTGGAGCGGAGCTCATGTAGACTGGGTTTTTTTGGCTTCTAATGGGGCATCGGGTGGAGTGATTGTGATGTGGGATCGACGAGTGGTGGAGAAAATGGAGGAGTTTATTGGGAGGTACACAGTAGCATGCTCTTTTAAGAGTGTGTCAGATAATTTTTTATGGGCGTTTGCAGGTGTGTACGGTCCTAATATTGATAGCACCAGAATTTGTTTGTGGGAAGAACTAGCTGGAATTCACAGTTGGTGGAACCTCCCTTGGTGCATAGGGGGAGATTTCAATGTCACTAGATTCCCAAGTGAGTCTTCGGGTAATAAAAGAGGGCGGCCAGCTATGATAGAGTTCTTTGAGTGTATTGCGGACTTGAATTTGGTAGATTTACCACTAGCGGGGGGTTCAGCCACGTGGGCTAATAATCAATCTTGGTCTCGTTTGGATCGCTTTCTTATTTCTCCTGAGTGGGAGAGTCATTTTCCAGACGTTTGGCAAAAACGTCTGCCTCGTATTAGCTCGGATCATTGGCCTATTTCGCTTGATTGTGGGGGTATCCGTGGGGGTCGAAGGTACTTTAAATTTGAAAATATGTGGTTAAAATCTGATGGCTTCGTTGAGAGAGTAAGACAGTGGTGGTCTTCGTACCAGTTTTTGGGTTCCCCTAGTTTTGTTCTTGCAGGTAAATTGAAAGCGCTAAAAAGAGATCTGAAGCTATGGAATGTGCAATCTTTTGGTGATCTAGGGGCAAACAAGAAGAGTAAGATGACGGAGTTACAAGAAATTGAGAGGATCCAAGAGGATAGACCCCTAACCCAAGAGGAAGTAGTTCGAAAGTCGTCGTTGGGGGAGGAGCTTGAGAGAATTATCTTTCTAGAAGAGATTTCGTGGCGCCAAAAATCAAGAGCTTTGTGGCTCCAGGAAGGTGACCGAAGCACTAAGTTCTTTCATCGAGCGGCAAATTCTCACAGAAGAAACAATAACATTGAGATGCTGAAGATTGATGGCACTGAGTGTAGAGATGAACAGGTTATTCAGGATCATATAGTTGGTTTCTATGAGCAACTCCTAACTGAATCGAGATGTTGGCGGCCGTCCCTTGATGGGATGGCTTTTGACACCATTGGAGCGAGTGATGTCTCTCGGTTGGAGAGGGCTTTCGAGGAAGAGGAAGTGGCGGAGGTAGTGCGGAAAATGGCTAAGGATAAGGCGCCGGGGCCGGATGGATTCTCTATGGGGTTCTTCCAAGTATGCTGGGATGTTGTAAAGGAAGACATAATGAAAGTGTTTCAAGAACTTTTTGTGGCTGGAAAATTTGAGAAAAGTTTAAATACTACCTTCCTGGCATTGATCCCAAAGAAGGTGGGGGCACTTGAGATAACGGAGTATCGTCCCATTAGTTTAGTGGGAGCGTTTTATAAGATCATTTCCAAAGTATTAGCCAACCGATTTAGTGAGGTGGTAGGGAAGATTGTCACTAAGCCTCAGAATGCTTTCGTTAAAGGTAGGCAAATTCTTGATGCAGTTCTGATAGTCAATGAATGTCTGGATAGTAGAATTAAGGCAGGCTTAGCAGGGATCATTTGTAAGTTAGACATGGAAAATGCGTATGACCATGTTAATTGGGATTTCCTTCTCTATCTTCTTGGGAGATGTGGTTTTGGTGAGAGGTGGCGGACATGGATCCGATGGTGTATATCAACGGCCAAATTTTCTGTGTTGATAAATGGCAGCCCTGCGGGTTTCTTTCATAGTTCGCGAGGCCTAAGGCAAGGAGATCCGTTGTCGCCGTTATTGTTCGTCATTGTGATGGAAGGATTAGGCAGAATGATCTCGGCCTTAACTCATCATGGCCACATGGAAGGTTTTTCGGTTGGAACCCCGGAGAGGGGCATCATTAACATATCTCATTTGATGTTTGCAGATGATACGATTGTTTTTTGTGGTCCAGATCGGAATCAGGTACGGGCTTTGAAGGCGTTGCTGCTGTGTTTCGAAGCAGTGTCTGGTTTAAAAGTGAATTTCGATAAGTCTGAATTGGTGCCTATTGGCGTGGTGTCTAATGCACGACAGTTGGCCCATGCGTTGGGTTGTAAGGTTGCCTCTTTACCTTTGAAATATCTGGGTCTTCCGTTGGGGGTAGGTGCAAGGACACCTGCTATATGGGAACCAGTGATTGAGAAGATAGAGAAGAGATTAGCGAGTTGGAAGAGATTGTACCTGTTGAAAGGTGGTAGGCTTATCTTGATAAAGAGTACCCTTTCTAACTTACCTACATATTTTTTGTCACTTTTTCCTTTACCTGCAAGTGTGGCGGGTCGAATTGAGAAACTCCAACGTGACTTCCTGTGGGGTGGTTTGGGGGATGAGTTTAAATTTCACCTAGTCAAGTGGGAAACGGTTTGTCGCCCAATATCCAATGGTGGTTTGGGTGTCAGGAAAGTGAGGACCTTCAATCGGGCTTTACTTGGCAAATGGTTGTGGAGATATTATAATGAACCGGAAGCTATGTGGAGAGGGGTGATTGGGTGCAAATATGGTGATATATGGGGGGGATGGTGTACTAAAGAAGTTAGAGGAAGGGATGGAGTGGGGTTGTGGAAGCATATTAGAAAAGGATGGATGGTCTTTCTTCGCCACACTCGTCTTGTGTTGGGAAATGGAACCAGAATTAAATTTTGGAAAGATACTTGGTGTGGTGATAATCCTTTGCAAGTTGTATTTCCTTCATTATTCCAAATTGCCAGTGTCAAAGAGGCCTCTATAGCGGAGGTTATGGGCATAGTGGGTGAGCAACTTAACTGGAACATCAGTTTTAGTAGGGCTGCGCAAGACTGGGAATTGAACAATTTTACGGATTTCTATAGCCTTTTGTACTCAGTGAAGCCTAGTAACACTCAGGAAGATGGATTGTGGTGGGTACCTGCTGGGAAAGGTGTTTTTTCAGTTCGCTCTTTTTATAAGGCCCTTACACAAGAGCCCCATATTCGGTTCCCCTGGAGGAAGATATGGAGACACAAAGCGCCCCTTAAAGTAGCTTTCTTTGTGTGGACAGCATCCTTAGGCAAGATTCTCACAACTGATAACTTGAGGAAGAGGCGGATTATTATAGCAGATTGGTGTTGTATGTGTAAGGGAGGGGCCGAGTCAGTGGATCATCTCTTATTACATTGTGACATAGCACGGGCTCTATGGGATGGGGTTTTGGGTAGAGTAGAGTTGGGCTGGGTCATGCCAGAAACTGTGGTGGCAGCTTTGGCCAGTTGGCCAAGTATTGGTGGGGTACATCAAATTTCAGCAGTTTGGAAGATGATTCCAATGTGCATCTTGTGGTGTCTATGGAAGGAACGTAATGAGCGCACGTTTGAGGAAAAGGAGAGATCGATAGAGGAACTTATTGCTTTATTTTATAGCACTTTATGTACTTGGTCCACTGCTGTTGATTTTAATGACATGGCCTTTCATGATTTCCTTGTTTCTATCGCACCCTCCTAGTTAGGAATGTCTTTTTTTTCTCTTTTTCTTCTGTATATACTGGGCTAGGCCTATTCTTTGGAGTAATATAATTTGTTTTACTAATCAAAAAAAAAAGAATTGTATGATCCCCTCCCTTCCCCAACCACCCACTCCCAAAAAAATAATACACCCACACTTCCATGGGACAACAGTTTTAGCAAGGTCTCACAACTATGTTATTTCCCATGGCCAAGAATAATTCCTGGAAGACAAACACTCGTGTGAGAGAGGAGAGTGAAACACTCGTGCCGTGTAAGAGTTACTATCTCGCCGCCGCCTTGACCGGCGAGTGGTTGCTCACCGCCGACTCAGACATCATCGCCGAGCCCCGGCAACCTCACGAAGGGTTGTCCGAAGCTGGTCATCCCACCAGCGAGAGATACACCTATGTGTAAAGAGTATTACATGTAAGAGAGAAACCCATTTTGCTGTAACCTAGGTCAGTGAGTGGATCCCGGCGGCACAGAATAGACCGACGGACCCCGGCGTCTAGGCCGAGGGTCGTCCGGCATAGTTTATCCCTCCGGCGACCTGGTTTTCTTCATGATCCGTTTCTCCTAAGAAAACAGATCTGCCGTTACCAACGACCTAGATCTTGTTGTGTCGTCTCTCAGAGCACTTCGGCGAGTACTCCGGCATCAAGCTTTGAGTTTGAAGTCGTTGGCCTTCAGCAATGGTCCTTGGCCTTGTATCTGTGTAGCAGATCTCTGACTTGGTTTCAATGTGATGATGAAAGGTTGTTGAAGGAGGGGAGTTGGTCAGTATGGGTTCTTCTATGGTGTTAGTCATAGAATCTAAATCCCTCACTCTGGTGAAGGAGGGGAGTATGTTGGCCATTACTGAAAGGGGTCGAAGGGTGATTTCTAAGCTGGTTTTGGGTTCAACAACAGTGCAGTGGCTGGCTAAGGCCATGGAAGCGTGCACAAAGGATGAAAAACAAGATTTTTTCTCCACTATCCGAGAAGGTAGACGCAGTTTCAAGACGCACTGCTGCTCAAATGCTCGAGGACATTATATGGCGATAGAAGAGTATGGTGGTGGTGGGAGGAGGAATTTTATTTTCATTCCTAAGGTGGGGGGGCAGTGGTTGGAGAAGGATGGGGGAGGTGTTGTGTGACTTTTCCTTCGGCAAGAGAGGGAGCGACGGTTTGGAAGGACAAGGTGCTACAGGATGTGGCTCTGCTAGGGAGTCGCATAGCAGACATGTTGGTGGGTGTCAACGAAGGAAAATTTGGAGGTGCACAAAAATTTAAGTACATCCTCAGTGGCGAGGCGATCCTATGCGGCAGCTCTAAAGATGGGTCATGCTTCGGGAGTTCAGAGTGAAGGGGGATCTAGGTGACCTGCCCCACCCCTAGTATCCACAAGCACGTACAAGCATCATGCAAGTTTCAATACTTAGAGGCCCATAGGCCATACAGGAATGCAAGTGCACATTAAATCAGAATCTAAAATTACAAATATAAATATCATGCACTAATGCCTGCAAGCATGCTGTATATACATTCAATATGCATACAAAAAAGTGAGCTACAAGCTTCAAATAAAAAAAAGCAGCAGGTACAGTATATTAAAAAGAGAGATTAAGGTATATAACACTTCACCACTCAATATCTCCCACATTTTGAGTTGGTACCGTTCAAAATCTTCTTAATAATTTGAATCCTGGAAAAGTTGATTGATACTACAGAAATGGTTCTCATTCTTTCTTTTTCCTTTTTTTAATAATGTAGCATATACTAAAATTGTATGATCCTCTCTCTCTCTCTCTCTCTCCCCCCCCCCCCCAACCACCCACTCCCAAAAAAAATAATGCACCCACACTTGCATGGGACAAGGGTTTTTGCAAGGTCTCACAACTATGTTGTTTCACTCAACATCCTCTCTAGCTTTTGCACTAGTGGATAAATGAGCAGCAAGGATTTTTGTGACTTCTGAAGATTGTTGTAAATTTAAGGTCCCTTAATTCCCAGTTTGTGATCCGTGCACAGCCAGCAAATGAGTTCTAATTACGATGAGAATATAGATTAGTCAAGGATTCAGATTAGGAATTGTTTTTCATAGCTTTCAATATGGACTCAGATGTTGTATTGTTGGAGAAGTAGAGAATTTAGATCCAGGATGCAGAACCCAAGCCTCTCCCTCTCCCTCAAGTCAACGATGAACTCAGCATTGGAAGGAGTGGATTCAGGTTCGGCTTGGGTACAGTGGTAGTAGAGTCCAGTGGGTCTGTAGTATGGATGGCTTCTAAGGGCAGAGATCTTCATGTTTTGCATGCATATACACATGCAAATACGTTTGTTTGGACTTCCAATACCAAAAACGTCTATAGATAAGAAGCGCTCCCACATTTCATGTATATGATTTGTAATTGTCTAGTAATCTGCACCATGTATTTACATAGGATCACCAAGAACACAATACCATAATATTTTTTCTACAGTTTTGCTGAAAACTTTTCAGCAAATCTTTGAAGATATGAAAGCAAGGTGAAATATAACTTCAACCAGGAAAGGTTAATAAACATACCAGTGTCTCAAAAAACATCCTTGATGCTTCCTTACGAGTTTTACCAGCTAATAGATTGTCCATGGCGAGGGTCTTTCTTCCATGTACAGCTTGCTTATCAAATAAAGTCTGTAGATAATTGGCAACAGCCCTATTTTTTTTTTTTTTTAAAAAAAAAAAAACATTGAGTTGTTAAAGTTAGAGTCAATCAATAAAGAATGGCCTGAAATTTGATTCAGGGCATCATAAGCAATTTAAGGATAATAAAGGAAGTCTATGAGACTAGTCATGTTCAAATCAGAAGGGTAGACAAGGGCAAACTTTCTAAATATTTATTGAAATAGGCATAGCCCAAGTACACACAACTGGAAGAGAAATAATTGGAGGATCCCAGGGATCTAAACATGCATGCAAAAAGACTTCTATCAGAACCTTCAACCCAGTCATCAGCCTATCTTGCTATGTATTCAATCCAGGTTTGGGGTAAAACCTAGCGAAAACCATAAAACCAGACTATTATACCACTTGAGACCAGTGTCATGACATGCTGCCCAAGCTATTGGGGAAAGGGATTTGCATTCCCAAGTTCCAACAGGAGAATTAGCCACCACATCCTATCCCCATTCCAAAGCCATTGCTAATCATAAGAGAGTTTAATCAAGATGGTAACCACCGTGGGTAAGCCTGAATACACCATTATGATTAGTATTATATTTTGGCTAGACTTCGTACAAAAACCCTGTTGCTACCATAAGAAATTAGTGATATAAACAGGCAAGAGAGTCTAGTCTATAGTATCTTTCTAGACAGTGAGAGACTATTGCCCCCAGCATTAAGACATAAAACAAAACACAAGAGGCCTACACACCTGGTGCGAGAAGACCATCCACTGTTCTCAAGAAGACGAGTTTCTTCAGCACATGGCATACTGTCATCATCTTCTTCAACTGCCTCATCATCATCTACATTCAAAAATTCTAAGAGAAAGGAAAAGGAACATATATCAAACAGGGAAATCACAGGGCACAAATAAATGTACAAGCAGTAAAGATAAGTCTCAACATTAAAACTGCTATAAACTTGAACAGCTCCAAGGGAGGCCCAAAACACATCTAGGCCCTACCGTCCCTCTGAGACAGAGAGAGGTGCTGGCTGGCCATAAGCAATTCAAAGGTTTCTCTAACCCCGCAGCAACACAAATGAAAAAAAAAAGTCAAAGTAACTCCTCCGTTTTCAGATTCTAGAAATTATAAAGCTAGCACAGGAAACTGTACACCAATCTCATAACAAATTTATAAAGAAGTATTCTATTAAATTCATAATTTATTCAGCCAACAAACATCACAAAGTACAACTAAAAATCTAGGACACTATAGAAATTCAGAATTGAGCACCAATGACAAACAAAAGAAAAAGTTGAACCTGTATCATTCCCAAGAGTGACATCTTCATAACCCTGCAACATGTAGCCAAAGGTTCTCTTTAAAATATGTAAGAGAATAGAAGACAGAACTTTCAGATAATATTGTGAAATTACTCTTACAAGAGAGCATACTCATAACATGAAGATGTTGTGCATGACAGATGCAGACTAAACTACTAGCAAATTAAGGAATAGGAAATTGCCAGTTGATCATGTTTTATGCAGCAAAAAAATCACAAAATAAATGGCAGACAGTGTAATAGAAAAGTACATGTCTATGCATTCATGTGTAATTTAGTATAGTATATAGGTATCCAAGTTAGATTAGACTGAAAGGAGATTAACTCAGAAAAAGCATTCTGCTGATGGGAAATGGAGGCTCATTGTGTACCTTTCATTGATTATGGAAATAAGTTTTTTCTTTTAATTTGATATTGTTGCACTTACTTCCAAGAGGGAAAAAATTTTGTCAACAAAAGAATTCCCATATAGTTGACTTTGGATATATTGTTTTATTTACTCCAAAGAGGAAGAATTGCTCATCAGCAAAAAGTTTCCCAAAGTGGTGACTGTTTTGGCACTGACAGCCAGTGTTGAGCTGTTGATGGTCAAGATGCAAAGATGGCAACAGAATGTAGTTGCAATGTCTAGGTGGTTGCAAGTGTAAGTGTGGCAGAAATGTCAAGTGGGTGGTGTTATATGGAGAATATGACAGTCACGATGAGGAGGAAAATAAGTAGAGGGAGAAAGAGACATGGAGCACAGAACAAAAATAATGAAATCAAACCCACCATCCGTGTAGTGCCAATTCATAAGACATCTTTAAAAAAGGATAAGGTCTACAACTTACACTGCGATCTTCATTGCCCGGATAGTCAAGGGCAGGGATTTCTCCATCCATGATACTAGGTGGATCAGCTTCCTGATAGCCATCATTTACTTGACCATTCAGGGAAGCATTATTCACATCGAAAGGAAGTTCAACAGAATCTGGACAATCTATTTTAGTTTCTCCACTACAAATAAGAGGGTCTTTCTCATCACAACCCAAGTCCACAGGCAGGACTGCTTCTTCATTCACAACTCCTAGCTTATAATTTTCTGCTTCCTCCAAGGTTTGGATACCATTTTCAAAAGCTAGAATATTGTACTCACTTGCAAGTGAAGCTTCTAAACCATCAGCAGGTTTAAAACAATCAGACTGAACAAGTTCTTCAATTCCTACATTATCTTGTACAATTTCAATGGACTCGGCTACTTTCCCATTGCTTATATTCACCATTGAAGCATCCCCCTCGACAGTTTGAGCATCCAATTTCTTATCAGGTGACATGCATGATACATTCATCTGTAGGCAAGCAGACGCATCATTGATTTTATCAATGAGAGCTGGCTGAACTGCTAAGTCAGCTGTCATGTTGCAAATATCTTCAGCAACAAGATCAGTTGGACATGATGATTCAAGCCCATTAACAGTAGAGCAATTTATGCCTTCAGCAACTTCAACATTCTCTCTCTCAATTTCCATTTCAGTGATCTCCCCAAAGCATTCGTGTTGAGAAGTTTTAAGCTCCTCTACATCAGAAATTGCGTTTATCTGACCTTGAGAATTAATTCCATGACACCCAAAGTTAAAATTGCCGGCCTGATGCCTCTGACTAGGACTGGAAATGTCAGCAGGTTGTGCTTCTACATCACATCTCACTGCCACGGATTCAGAACTTCCATTCATTTCACTTTCTTCAGCGACATATGGCCGAACGGAAGATTCTATATCCTTTGCTACTTCTGAAGAAATATTGCCTTGATCATTTTCGGAAACCCTGGTTCTGCTCAGATCAAATGTCTCACTATGCAAAAATATCAATTCAGCAGACATACCTGAAAGATATACATCAAAACCCCAGGTACATTGTAAACTGATGGTTAAAACAAGTGCATAAGCAGATCTCAATTAGTCGCTTAAAACTAACAAAATCAACATAACACCAAAATCAAAATAAATGAGTTCAAAGATCTTGAAACAGAAGCTGCACTATATGAACTCACAAAATGTATTCTTAGTCAAAAACTCAACCAGTCCAAGTGTTCACCCCATTATTTTGGGGTCTTCTATAAATCCTCATTAACTAATCAGGGTCCGCCATGCATCCATGTTCAGTGAAATTCTTACAACAAAACATTGAATATCCACATTTCAAAAGTAACCACTTATATCTATCAGCGGCATAATTAACAGGCACAGGAAGGCAAAAGAGTGACTAGTGGAAATCTTGAAACTGGATATGCGACTGGTTAAGCAATATCCATCTCAACCTAAACGATGCTACCAAAAAAAGGACAGAGAGACAGACAAAAACAGCTAAAATAAATAAATAAATAAACTAAGGCGAAAACAGCTCTAGCATCTTTCATCAACAAGAAGGAGCTCATCAGTAAACAAGAATGAACTAGAGTGAATCTTTAGCACTAGGAACTCACCAGTAGAAATGGGCTCACTAAATATTTCATCCTCCAAGAATTGTCTAAGAATAGTTGAGATCTCAGGGAGTGTGCAAGGAGCTTTCTTTCTAACGCGACGTATGTCTTCAGTATTTGTCAGCTGTTGACGAATTGTACTAAAGAAAATAATGAAGTTGATTAGTTGTTACTTAAGAGACCCAAGAAAATACTTAGAAGTTAAATACTTTCTTTTTTCCTAGTGGGGGTTAACAGTTAGTTTCACTACAAAATATCAAATCAGGCATGCTTAGTTTGATATTAAAATGGAGATATTTTTGTATAAACAATATTAAAATACTGGCATTGGAACTAGAACTATTCTAGCATTCAAGGAATAGCTATCACAAAGAACCAGACTTGACTTGCATCCTACATATGAAAAAAACCACCCATGTGTTCCCGCAAGTGAACATATCATATTGAAACTACACAGGGCATGGACAGCTTGGTCAAAGAGCGTAGCCGAGGAATGAATGTAATTCCCCAAGGGCGGCCCAAGCGATATATGGTCCATACTCCAAAATGACTAGTCAATGGTATAATTTGAACCCCATTGGAATCATTACAAAAAGCGAAAACTTCTCTCTCCCAAGCAATGTGCAATCCCGTACACCACCTACAATCACCACTCAGCATGGGGTATCACAATCTCCCCCCTTTAAATTCCCGACATCCTTGTTGAGTCATTCCATCATAGGTGGCATGGCTCAAGTCCCACACTTCTGGTTGGATAGGCTTTAATACAATTTGTAACGCCCCACAGGAGGCCCAAGCCACATAGGTTCACAGCCCAAAAGAACTAGTCAATAGTAAGATTAAAGCCCCATTAGAATCATTATAAAGAATAAGAACTTCTTCCTCCCAAGCATTGTGAGATCTCATACACTACCTACACTCATCACTCAATATGGGGTATCACAATTAACCATCCCTTTCACGACAGGTCAGGATATTTCTTTTAATCTGATACAGTACGTACAACTTCTTTAGCCTTGCCCTGCAGCAACTACTTATGTGGCAAGGAAATTCCACTTGATCTGAAGGTAACTGGATAAACTCTAAAAAAGTTTTGAAATACGAAAAAAAAATAATAATAATAATAATCACTTTCATTAAAAAAAAATAGAGCAGTTATCAATATGGCTAATTTATGCCACACTATGGATGACTCCCTCCTTTCCCAGGACTGTTAAGATGCCAAGGTATATCATTCGTTCCTTGCACTGTTTTGGGGGGCAGGGGGAAATAGCCAAAATGGAGAGTAAGAGAACGATAAGCAGTTCAGTAGGTAAGGGAGGGGGAAAAGCCACTTTCAACAAAATGGAGAGATCTTTGTTTCTATATTGAGCTCCCTACTGACTTCTGTTAACCAAGAGATCGAGAAAAAGTTCATGAAAATAAAACAAAATAGAATGTCTATATTTTTCTGTTTTTCAATTATCTTCATAGAAAGAGAATAAAGCACTATAATCTTTTTTTATCAGTAAATAATAAAGCACTATAATCTAAGAAGTATCACATCAAACTGGAAAAAACAGATCAACTACAAAATATGCATCAGTGGGTTCATTAGGTGTAAGCAAAGTAAAGGACATAGGAAATAGAACATACTCGCCATGCAAGACCATCGTATCATCCATAAGCACTTTCCTCTTCAAGGTGCTAGATCGGGGTGCAGACCGGGGACGTTTCATGGATACTATTTCCGGTGCAGGTGGAGTAGGCCTCATTTTGAAAACTGAAGATTTTCTTCCAACTGAAACAAACAAAATAATCATACAAGTCGCATCCATATTTTAACTGGAACAACCTTCCATGTCAAATAAAATAACTTCTTTTATAATTAAGAGTTTTATTAATATAAGACTTGGCAAGCCCAAGTACCCAGCCCCATATTTTCCAAGCCAAATAGAATAACTACCATTACTTCCAGAAAACAATAGGGCAAACAATTCATCCACTCATTCAACAGTAATATTGAAACTACGAAAAGCATGCCATATTGTAAAAGAATTAAGAAAAAACTGCTTCACACCTAAAATGGAAGACAATAAATCATCATCATCAGGAACCGACTCTGCAGTTCTCTTGGATCGTGTCATGCCAAAAGAGTCCACTGAGTTTAAACTCTGCACTGTTGGATTACTTTCTGTGAAGCTACGCTTTTTTCCTGAGATGATTTTGGTCCCTTCACCAGCTCCATCATCACCAGCTAGGTCTGCTTTATCTGGTGTAAACTCCACTAGCAAATCATTTGATTTACCAGTGAGTCCCTCCGGTACAGAGAGCAACTTTTCAGGAGCAGGAAAGTCTGAAGTCTCAGAACTATTTACATTATTGAACCGACTATCATTAGAACCTGCATTGTCCAGTTGCTCATCTAACAACCTGGAACCTGCCTGAATTTCACCGCATGATGTAGGCTCTGAAATTTTATCTTTTAGTAAGACCTTATCCGTAACATCATTTGCAAGGCGCCCTTCACCTAAAAAAATGGGGAAAAAATTAATCAGGAGGTACCAGCAGTAGGGTGCACAAACATGCAGGAATGTTTCATGTATGAGTGAACATAGACTTTACGCCACTAGTTTACTAATTAATACCTCCAAGAGATGATGTGTTAGGTTCGCTAAGATGAGACTTACATGCCCTAAGCACATGGGATTGATTCGATGGTGTAACCTCAAGAGCAATAGGGTTTAAAGTCTCATTCTCCTTTGGCTCTTGACAAGCATGAGCCTCAAAATTTACAACCTCAGGTCGCTCAGGTGATTCCAATGGGAAGACAGCAGTCGAAACTGCTACTCTGGTGGGGGAGCATGATACTCCCACATCATTATTAATTTCAACATCATTGAGAATTTCGGGTCTTGGAGATGCTTGATCATCTTGTAGATAGCCCTTTGCTTGTAGTGCACCAGTGCTACTTGAAAAGGTTCTATGAACGGTATCCTCAAAATCACAGGTGACATGAGAGCAACTAGGTGATGCAGCAGTTTCATCCAACCTAGCACCAGCGGGCTTCACATCAGTTTGATGTACAAGGTGTGTACTAGGTTCAGTGTCTATTACAACTCCATTATTGATATCTTCGACCCTGTACATCCCATCTGACACACCAATGATCCCATCCGAACATTCTGATACCGGAAAAATGGGTTTGATTTGTTCAGTGGGATCTGAAGAGGTTAAAGAAGTTGAAAGGCAATTATCTGGCACGCTATGCTCCATAGTCGCTGCAGTAGGTTGCATGTGTCCCTGTGGCTTCACCTGTTTGATGTCCAGATCACCCGGAAAGCAGCCATTCTCCTCGACAGTATTAGGATTCAAACCATTGCATGAAGATAAATTTGCCATATCAGTATCCCCAGAATGAAGATCTGACTTTCGGCAAGCATTTACTGCACCCTCCACAGCAACTAATCGTGTTAAATTATGATCTTCTGATTCCATATGATCGTCACAAGCCAGAGCCTCCTGAGCACCGGACAAGTCTGGTTCTTCCATTAATCTAGGAGTAGATGGAGCCTGAGCATACTCGACCATTTCAGTATCCGTGGCTGGACCAACCTGATTTTCACTGATTGGATGGACACCTGAAGGTTCAGTATTCCCCTTGTAACTTCCATCTTTTGATAAGAGTGTCACTGGTTGGATCGACACCTGTGAATTAGCACTGCAAGCAAGAAATGAATAACGCATCAGGAAATTCGGGGACTGTCAGTGGATCAAGCAGCAGAGAATCCCGTCGACAACAACAATGATCTAAAAAGTTACAGCTTCTTGATGTCTTTAAGACGGAACAGTAAATTTATGATTCCTCCCTGTCTTATGTGGCGCCTTAGTCTCTGATAACTCAAGGAGGCCAAGACAAGGAGATCTATCATCACCTTAGTTGTTTGCTAGAGGCCCGTAGCATAATGATATTGGCATTAGTAGATAGGGGGTTTCTTACCATGGTTCTTAATATACCAAGGGTGAAGGAGAAATTTCTATCTCACACCCCTTATTTGCAAAAGATACATTAATTTTTGGTGATGCAATTTTGGAGCATCTACATGCCTTGCAATGTTTGTTTCTTTGTTTTGAGGTTGTTTCACAACTAAGGATCAATTTGGCTAAGTCTGAGTTACTTGTAATCATAAATGTGGGTGATGTAGAAGGTTTGGCCCAAATCCTTGAATGCAAGGTATCTTCCCTACTTATGGTGCATCTCAATCTCCCCATGTGTGCATTTTAAAGCCAAGACAATCTGGAAAGGCATTCTTGAAAAGGTGGAGCACTAGTTGGTGGGATGGAAGATGATAAATTTATCAGAGGGAGGGAGAATAAACTCTAATCAAGAGTATTCTCTTAAATTTACCCACCTACTTTATATTTCTATTCTCTCTACATGCAGATGTAGCCAAACTGCATTGACAAATTACAAAGAGACTTTTTTGAGGGTGGTAAGGAAGAGAAGCTGAAATCTTATCTAGTGAATTGCCCAAGGTGTGTTCCCCAATCTTTGAGGGTGGTTTGGGTATCGAGATATCAGTTAGGTTGAAAAATACCAAATATGAGGTGGGCAATGGATTCAAGATAAAGCTCTGGCATGATGTGTATCGTGGAGAGCAGCCTCTCAAAAGGGACCTTTGTAGATTTATTCCACATTGCTCAAGCTAAGGATGCATCAATGGCTGATCATTCACAGATTTCAAGTGGATCCCATTTATGGCAAGTCAACTTATGGGAGATGGACCTCTTTAACTCAGTTTATGCTTGGTTGAGATAGGATAGGTAAGACAAAAAGCATTGAGCAATGTCCAAGACAGTTCTCTAGAGAATTGATCCCTCATCCCTATTTTAGTAACTTTGCATGGGCATTTTGGCTAATCAGAACTACATCCAATTCCCCAGGATTCCAACAAACCAAAATCCTACCGGAAATCAATCTAGAGCACAGCCCCCCCTAGAGCAGCTTAACTTTTAAGGCCTCATTTGGTTACACAGTTCAGATGAGATGAAATGAGATGTTTTGTTAAAAGTTGAATAAAATCTTATTATAATATAATTTTTTTATATATGAAAAAGTTGAATTGTTTAATATATTTTGTATGGAAGTTTGTGAAAGTTGCAATGATTATATGAGATAAGATAGTTTGGTTTTGTGTAACCAAACCAGCCATAAGGTTGGGTTTGGATAGACAGTTCAAATGAAATGAAATGAGATGTTTTGAATAGTAGTTGAATAAAATATTATTAGAATATATTTTTTAGTATTATTTTTATTTTAGGATTTAAAAAAAATTGAATTATTTATTATATTTTTGTATGAAAATTTGGGAAAGTTGTAACGATGAGATGAGATGAGATAAGAAGGTTTGTGTATCTAAACTGAGCCTAAGTCTCTTTGGGCCAGATTAGGTAATGCCTCAATAGGTGACAAATTTACTAGCATCAATGTTGGGAAAGCACTAGGTGCACGTATGCGCAAATGCACGCCTAATTGAAGTAATGCGAACTTTCTTCCCAAAAATTAATGTTAACAACAAAATAAAGTTGCAGAAAATAGGAGAAGTTGAAGGGTCTCTTTGGCACGTGCAGGCAGAGCTCTTGGGGTGAAAGGAAAAGTTGGGCTCTATATTGAATATTGTAGATGATGGTCTAGGCCTTATTTCAGACTTGGGCGTTATTCCTAACGTTCAAAATGAAGTTACCGTGCATAACCAACCTAATGGGTCTTCTAGCATTCGTAATGGGCCAGTCAAAGGCCCCTTATACAAAATAGAAAGTCTCGGGGCTGGCTTCAGAGTTCTACAAGCCCGACGAAGGAGAATTCCTAGTCAAGGCCCACGACGGCTCCGACAGCTGGTTCATCTTCACAGAATGGATCGACAGCGAAGGGTGATTCTTACGGTCACACTCCGGTGGTGAGTTCCGACGCTGTTACTATGCGTAACCAACCTAATGTTTTTAGACCTCCCTGTCCAAGAAAGGTGATTTGTAAATCTAAGCATTTTAAGGATCTGCCGTCTAGTTCGAAGCCTCAGACTGGTGCACCGGAGGCATTCGTACCTTCTGGAGGAATCCCGGCGATGGTAGATACAGTTCCTAAGGAGGCAGTGGTTTCAAAGAATAATGATTCGGCTAAGCTCCTACCTTCACAGAAGTTGTCGTCTGGCTTGGGAGATATTCCCAGTAAGGCGTGCGAGAGGTTGGAGACCAATGTTTCGGAACAATTAGGGGAACAAGCTATTCAACAAATTGTGGGAGACTTTAAAGGCTCTCTCAGGGACTCTATGGAGCATGCGTACTGTGCCTGATGTGGGGATTGCGAAATCCTCTTTTATTTCTACAGTAGGGGATGTTGTGGAAGATGTTGTCGACAGTGAGGGAGAATCAGGATCTGAGCAACAGTTTCACAGGTTCCTTCTTCTAAAACTTTTTCTTCTGATATGCAATTGGTGATAAATGGAGGGAAAGGTTCTGTTTCAGGTGAATCAAGTGAATTTTCTGACTCTGATGAAGACCTTGACCCTGTTCCTTTATGCTCTCTTAACCCAAGTATTGACTGGTCCATCAATTCTTCTGATTGGGTTTTGAGGAAGGTGGAAGAACTCAGTAGTGTTCTTGGTATCTCTTGTGAGGGTTATGAAGAGCAATTTAGAGCTCTTCTTACTGCTATTGAAGCTGGGCATCCTATTATGGCTAAATCTGCTGCTAAAACGGAGAGGGAGCTTAAAAGATTGGAATGCACGATTAATTATAACTCTAAGGGTGGGAGTGCTATTAGAGAAAAAGGTAAAGAGAGGGCTGTCAATGGTATCCCATGAAACCTAAAATTATTTCTTGGAATGTTCGAGGTTGAACGACTATAGGAAGCGTCTTCGTGTGAAAAATTTGTTAAGACAGTGGAAAGCTGATATTTACTGTTTCCAAGAAACTAAACTAAAGGTTGTTAGCCATTCGGTGATTCAAAATTTATGGAACTGCAATTATGTGGGCTGGGTTGAGTTAATCTCTAATGGTGCTTTAGGAGGCATAATTGTAATGTGGGATAGGAGGATTGTGGAAGTAGTAGAGCACTATGTGGGAGAATACTTGGTGGGTTGTCATTTCAAGAATGTTGTGGATGGGGTTGAATGGGCTTTTGCTGGTGTTTACGGGCCAAATTCAGATTCCAATAGGAGTTTATTGTGGAGTGAAATTGCAGGACTTTGCAGTTGGTGGAATCTCCCATGGTGTTTTGGAGGGGATTTTAACATTACTCGCTTTTCTTGTGAGAGAGTAGGAGACTCGGGTATCTCTAAAGCTATGTTTGAATTCTCAGAACTTATTTCTGAGCTGCAGTTGATCGATTTACCTATGGCGGGAGGAGATTACACTTGGTCAAATGGGAGAACTTGGTCCCGTATTGACAGATTTCTGGTTTCTACATCTTTGGAAGCTCTTTTTCTAGACTTAAATCAGAAAAGGTTACAGCGAGTAGTTTCCGACCACTATCCTATTCGATAGGTCTGTGGGGGCATTGTTAGGGGAAAAATACACTTCAAATTTGAAAATATGTGGTTGGAGGAAGGTTTCGTTGAGAGAGTAAGTAGGTGGTGGGCCTCTTACCACTTTAATAGTACTCCCAATTTTATCTTGGCAGGAAAATTCAAGGAGCTCAAAAAAGATTTGAAGAAATGGAATGCGGAGATTTTTGGCAATGTTAAAAACAATAGTCTATCCCTAATGGAACAGCTGAACAATTTGGAGGACAAGGAGTTGAGGAGTACAATTTCTAGTGAGGAAAAGGAGTTGAAGAAAAGGGTGCTAGCAGATATTGAAAAATTTATGCTTATGGAAGAAATTTCATGGAGACAAAAATCCAGAATTTTATGGCTTAAGGAGACAAATGCAAGAAATTTTTCCATAGAATGGCTAATTCTCATCGTAGAAATAACGCCATTGATGTCCTGCAAGTTGGTGACAATGTAATTTGCGATAAGGAGGAAATTGAAGATCATATTGTGAATTTCTATGAGAAGCTTTTTCGGGAAGAATTTTCATGGAGGCCTAAATTAGATGG
Organism: Cyclocarya paliurus; assembly: GCA_029856935.1. NCBI lineage: Eukaryota > Viridiplantae > Streptophyta > Magnoliopsida > Fagales > Juglandaceae > Cyclocarya > Cyclocarya paliurus. The sequence continues at coordinate 15,702,581 of CM056953.1, read as the reverse complement.
GATGGTTTTTTACTCCATTGATCACCCTACTGCAGCTTGGTTAGAGAGGCCTTTTGAGGAAGATGAAGTTCTTGATGTAGTTAAGGGCATGTCCAAGGATAAGGCTCCAGGTCCCGATAGTTTTTCCATGGCATTTTTCCAAGCTTGTTGGGATATCGTGAAGGATGATATTATGAAAGTTTTTGATGAATTTCATTCCTTCAGGAAATTTGAAAAAAGTTTTAATACAACTTTCATAGCTCTTATTCCTAAAAAGTCGGGTGCTGTTGATATAAGGGATTATCGTCCTATTAGCTTGGTTAATGGAGTTTATAAGATCATCTCTAAGGTGTTAGCTAACCGTCTTTGTGTGGTTTTGGATAAGATTATAACAAAGTCTCAAAATGCATTCGTGAAGGGAAGACAAATCCTTGACTCAGTATTAATTGCTCATGAATGTTTGGAAAGTAGAAAAAGGATGGGACAATCTGGAATTTTAGTCAAATTGGACATGGAAAAGGCTTTTGATCATGTCAATTGGGATTTCCTTCTTTATTTGCTTGGAAAATTTGGATTTGGGGAGAAATGGTGCTCATGGATAAGACATTGCATTTCGACGGCAAAGTTCTCTATTTTGGTGATGGCTCTCCGGCTGGTTTTTTTCAGCAGCTCCCGTGGATTAAGGCAAGGAGACCCTTTATCTCCTTTCCTTTTTATCTTAGTCATGGATGTCTTAAGTCGTATGATTAATTTGGCAGTTGAAAGAGGTTTTATGTCGGGTTTCAAAGTGGGAGATGCTTCTAGGGGATGCATCACTGTTTCTCACCTTCTTTTCGCGGATAATACTCTAATTTTTAGTGATGCTAACAAGGATCATCTTCGTGCTTTAAGAGCTCTACTGTTATGTTTTGAAGCTGTCTTCGGGCTTAGAATCAATTTATCTAAGTCTGAAATTGTTCCAGTAGGTTCAGTCAGCAATATTTGTGATCTGGCTAATATTCTGGACTGTAAAGTTTCTTCTTTTCCCATAAAATATCTTGGGTTACCTTTGGGAGCTCCTCATAAATCTGTAGCTGTTTGGGATGGGGTGATTGAGAAGATCAAAAGGAGATTAGCTGGTTGGAAAAAGCTTTATTTGACCAAAGGGGGAAGAGTGACATTAATTAAAAGCACCTTGTCAAATTTACCCACTTATTTACCTCTCTCTTTTCCCTATCCCAGCGGGGGTGGTTAAAAAAATTGAAAAGATTTTCAGAAATTTCTTATGGGATGGTAGTGGGGAAGATCGAAAATTTCATTTGGTGAGTTGGAATAAGGTTTGTACTCCGGTGTCTAGTGGAGGTTTAGGTGTGCAGAATTTAAAACTTTTCAATAAAGCTCTTTTAGGGAGTGGCTTTGGAGATACAACAACGAGAGTAATGCATTGTGGACACAGATTATAGATGCAAAATATGGTAGAATGTGGGGGAATTGGTGTTCTAATGAAACAAAAGGGGCTTTTGGGGTGGGATTGTGGAAGTCCATTAGGTTGGGATGGGGTGATTTTGTTAAAAACATTAATTTCAAAGTGGGAATCGGGACTAATATTTCCTTTTGGAACAATGTTTGGTGTGGTGATTCACCTCTTAAATTAGCATTTCCTAGTCTTTTCAGGATTGCTAAATACAAAGGGGCTGCTGTGGCTGATTCATATTCGTTCTCTAAAAACATGCTGAATTGGAATGTGGAATTTTCTAGAGATCTACAGGACTGGGAAGTAAGTGAAGCTGCTGATTTTTTTGTAAAACTTTATGATTCAAAGATTGATCTGAACAGGGAGGAAAGGATGCAGTGGATTCATGATATTAAGTCCAGGTTCTTGGTGAATTCCTATTACAAGGTGTTAAATAGACACGATAATAAAACATACCCTTGGAAATATATTTGGAAAGTTAGAGTGCCCAGTAAAGTTCCATTTTTTTGCTGGTTGGTGTCATTGGAGAAAGTTTGAACAATTGATAATTTGAGGAAAAGGGGTTTATATGTGATGGATTGGTGCTATATGTGCAAAAAAGATGGAGAATCAGTTAACCACTTGTTTCTTCATTGTGAAATGGTGACTACTTTATGGAACGAGTTATTTGCAAGGGTTGGCATTGCTTGGGTGATGCCTCTTCAGGTGGTGGATTTCTTGGCTAGTTGGCATGGTGCTATGGGATATGGAGGCAATAAAACTGAATGGAGAATGATTCCTTTGTGTTTGTTCTGGTGTCTATGGCTGGAAAGAAACGGGAGGTGCTTCGAAGATTGTGTACGCACAATGGAAGAATTTAGGGATTTTTTTAAGTACTTTAAATTTTTGGGTAAACAATCTAGTGTAAGACATGAATATTTGTAGTGTTTTCTCTTTATTTGCTTTAGCTTGTATTTAGGTGTATTCTCTTGTATACTTCATGTGTACTTGGGCTATGCCTATTTACTTGGAATAAAATCTCTTATTACCTATCAAAACAAAAACAAAATATCCATAAAATATAATAAAAAAATCTTTTTTTAACACTTTTTTACTGAAACATATTTTTCCCATTTTTGATCAGTTTTAGATTTGTTCGGCAAAAATATATTTTATATGTTTCTCAATTCGATAGAGAATATGCAAATTGCAACATGACAATCAAGTGATCAACTAATTACATAAAAAATAAACATAGCATTTTATATAATCCTCGTGCTTTACAAAATATAGACAGCCATGATATATGATAGCCACAATCAAAATAAGTACATGGTTAAATCAAAATATGTCCAAGAGGCAATAACCAAAAAAGTACATGAATTGTAATTATCAACTTCCTTGCTAACATATGCAATAGAATACAATCCTAAAGCATATTATCATCTTCATCGTTAAGTAGAGGATCATCATTATTATTATCAAAAAACTTGTAACCCTAAACATCCTCTCTTATCTACTTCATCTAAATTACTGATCCAAAAAACATTAATTAGTTAGAACTGTTATTGTATATATTTTTTCGAAAAAGTACAAAAGTGCACTTTGATGCTGTAAGCTCACAAAAAAGTGCCAAAAAGCAAGCATAACGCTCCTTTCTGCCTTGACACTTTACGCTTTTCACTTAATCGCATTTTTACAAACACTGACTAGCATGATGGAAAGGAAGATTTGAGAGTGATCAAAATAGGATCTTATGGAGAATGATCTTGATCTGCTTAATGTGATACACAAGGAGAGAGAAATAATTGAAGCTTCCAATACAGCACAAGAAGCATGGAGGAACTCAAAACTTTCTTTTTCAATACACTATACTATTACAAGGCTGCCCATTTATGTTTCTATAGCTTTAGCTTCCATAATTTTCTTAACCATATTTCTTTCTCCACTTAGATGTTCTGTGTACTTGGATGGTGTCTTTTTTATCATTTTAAAATTTATCTTAGATGTTAAAACAAATATGTGGCATAGAAAAATGCAGATATGCATAAAGCACAATCATGCCTTGAATCTAAACATGGTTTAAGAAGATATTAAACAATTATCCATACAAATACAAAGAACTTACTTTGAACCTCCATCATGCCCCGGAGCTACAACCTTGTTTAAGAGCAGCTCCTGTCAAAGTCCAAGGTAAATATAAGGGAAACAGAAAAGACAAGAATGTAAGTCAATACATCCATAAGCAAGGAAAGGCACAAGGAAAAGCTGCATACAGAACTCAAAACAAACTAATAACAGGAGCTCCAAGAGAAATCCCAAATCCACCGGACATGGTTACATCATAATTACCTCATCAAGGTCTAAACCAATCTGAGAAGTGTCACCATCACCAAACCTCTCTGAAGTAAACCGATAGCATGTCAATTTATTTTCTTTTGTTCATACATGATTAAAATACATAACATCACACCATGGCATATAATGAACCAAAGCACACTAACCGTCCAATCCAAACTGTGATGTTGAGTAAATGACACCCTCCACGGTATCCTGCAGTGTAATCTGTTCCTTTGTACTGACGTGATGATCAACATAATTACTGCAACAAAGTTAAATTTTTATACACCAGTATAAGATCTTACACTCTTGAGCATCAATAGAGTTTCATGCTCATGATACATCGACAGATTCAATCATATCCCATTGCAGGCACCTATAATTTCTCTTGCTAACACTATCAACCAAACCAGATGATAGAGCCAGTTTAACCATTTTCTTTTTCAATCAACTTATCCAATCAATAAAAGAAGAACCATTTAAATGGAAAATAGACCTTCAAATAGAAAATTAAACAAAACCACTTTAATTGTACCCCAAGAACCATTGCAACATCCATACCAATCTAATAAATTTGTTCATTAGAAGTATAAACGTAATCTGCACATCTTTAATTAGAAACAAAGCCTGAATATTCTGGAACTAACCCCTGAAATATTTCATTATCTGGCAGCTCAAAATCATCAAGATCAAAAGTCTCTGGCAAGGTGATGGAATGGTATGGTGCAGTAGACTCTTCAGGTGGTAAATCAACAGCAGTGGAGCGAAAAGCTTGCTTTATCTTAAGCAAAGCCTCACTGCAATCATCAAACAGGTAATTAACCTTTCTAGAATATATTCTCACCACGCCAAGCAGAAGATGGCTGGACAACCGGAGTGCAATTGGTACATCAGGAAAAAGAATTGAATCTGCTCAAAGAACATAAACCACACAAATTAGGAAGTTAAGCAAAATAATTTATTATTGGATACAGGAACGACTGAAGAAGTCAGCAAGATTTCAAACAATATCTTATTATATTGTGTTATATAGATTCTTCAAATGGAATATTAACTGTCAAAACAGATGTATAAAAGAACTCAGCAAAAGCAATCACACAGTTCAGACCATCACAAAAATACTTACAGGGCAAGGAAATTCAGTGACCAATTAAACTGGTGCAGCTACACCACAATTTAATATTATCTGTTTATGCTAAAATGGAAATTACCAACAAAATCAAACAGATTTTCGTGATGAAAAAATCACAGCAACAAGAAGAGATCTCCAAAGAATAAGAAATCATTATGAAAAGTAACGAGGGCAAGCAGTCCCCCATGACCTTCATTCTAGACCAACAAGAACATTCCCAAAGAGAGAGTAATCTTTTCTTTTCTTTTTTTTTCTTCTTTTTGCTAAGTAAATACCGATGCTTATACTTGGATTTACATCCAACAATTTTTCTGAAACTGTTCATTTACAATGCCCAGTCCATAAATTTATGCATCCTTATCTACTTAATCGTAAGCAGAGAATACTTACCCAGAAAAGAAACATTTTGTTAACATGTGGATATCATGGCAAGATGAAACAATATAACAAAGTAATAATAACAAAATTATGGAATTAGGAACCCCGAACATGATTTTTTCCAATTCCCAGTAATGGCAGTTCAGGCATATGTGAGGCCAGTGGAATGTATAGTGGATGTGTAGACACTGTTTTGCAGAGAAAACAAAAAATTAAATGTCTATGCAGCTTAACATAGGGCAGTGACACGAGGCATTATTGTGACAGCAGTGCAAAGCTGGCTTTTACAGTGATACCAATGTCTTGGACCAAATGGTATCTCCTCCGCAAAGGGGCTATTGGCAGCTTCTTCTTTTTTTCCAGAAAAGGGTGGACAATAACGCCATTAGGTTCAATTACATACAGGTGCAGGAAATATCTTAAACTATCAAAAAATCAGGATTTATACTAATGATGTTGCGGATCATGTGCCAAGTTTCTTGATCCCCTCATATTAAATTCATTGCAAGTAAGCATACTAAAGTTAGTTTCAGGAAACATTTTGATTTAGCCAATTACAATTGATCATCAATAATTAACTTCAGAACTAGGATCGATGAACCCTACAGGTTATGCATCCATTGGGGAAAATATTCGCAGGAGAACATGGGAAAAACAGTAAAACGAGTCTAAAAAAAATATGTACAAAACGTAAACAACGAGGAAACCCACTTCACAACAAAGCATACAACCAACTTCCTAACTGAGACAAGTTCTCCAAAGACCCCCTTCAGAAAAACTGCAACAACATTACAGCACAAAATTTTCCACCATATCCCATAATTTTTTCCATTTTTCTTGTAATTAAGGAAACATTATTTGAACAAAAATAAAGCAATAAAGTTCAAACTTCAATTTATTTTCTTTTCCCCTCCTTCCACAGGAGCCAAACCTAAAAAATATCAAAAGCGTATGAAGCGGGGAATCCGAAGACTGACCTACGGAAACGCCAATATCAGTATCGGCAACCTGATTCTTTCGTAGCTTCCGCTCCAAATGCGCTGCTATCCAGATCGTCCCTAGTGGCCCTTTCTTGGCCAATATAAACTGAGAATAAAACATTTCCTATATATATTCCCCTCACTTCGCCACCGAAACTTTATATTTCATGCAATCAAATTGTCTAAATTATGTTTTAAAAACCCACAAATTAACACCAGTCCGAAATAGAAAACCCAAATTCAAAGCCAATACTAAGAGATTAGCTACTAAACTTTGTTTCTCATTGTTCAGAATCAAAAACGAACAACAAGCCTTCAACTTCAGCAATTTACATAATTCACAACACTAACCCTGGATTACAAACACGACCAACCCAAATTTCCGACCAAAACACAACTTTCCAGATTTGTCTCGACCCCGAATAGGTCGAATTCATAAAAGCACTCCCGAATTCGCAGGAAAACAAAAAGCCCTAACCACACCTCAGCTACAACCACACCGTTTCCAGACCCCCGTCCAAAACTTCAAAACTGCAGAGAACAGCTCCATTCTCGCCAAATTGACCAGAACCTTTCCAAATTCAAGAGCTTGAGAATCGAAGCTTTGAAGAGACACAGAGAAGAGCTTCCGACAAATAATTTCGCAGGAGCTATATCAGAAAGCCTTAGGAGAAGTCGCAGGACAATGTTGTGGGTGAGCGTAGAAGAAGAGCAGGCATGTCGTGGAATTCAGAAGCGGGTACTGAGTCACAAGAGCGGACCGAGTCACTGAGTGCCGGATCGGGCGAGTGCACGCGTGAGAGAGAGAGAGATGTGAGAGAAAAAAGAGATGAGAGAGCAGCGCCCTTTGTCGAGAGTTTTTCGAACGTGATAGATGTTAAAGTGTAGTTAAGGTGTATAAGTGCTCTAGTCGTGGCTGTGGTTGGTTGGGTAATTTTTCTTGAGGCGGGAATGTTCAAATACAATTGGTCCAAATTTTCAAATAGGATGAATCTTGCTCACTGCAACTTCGTCGTTGAAGCATGTCTAGGAGCCGTCTCTAACAAGCTTGATGAATCATGACCAATTTTGTTGTAAAATATTTAGACCAGTAGAAATTAAACAAGCCTCTATTTTTTACAAGTTTATTAAGGTTTTTATTTTATTTATTTATTCCCATTTACTAGATTATATTATTGTGTAAAGTAAGAATTGTTGTGGTTCATTTATTGAGTAGAAATTAACGCCGGTTTGAATTCAAACTCATCTCAACTAATTTTATCATATTATTATAATTTTTTAAAATTTTTATATAAAATATAATAAATAATTTAATTTTTTCAAATTTCAAAATAATAATAATATTAAAAAATAAGATTTTAACAATATTTTATTCAACTCATCTAAAATCATCTCAACTCATCTCTGAATTCAAACGAAATCAAAAAGTTATATATGCCTGTTTGGATATAAAAATCATCTAATCTCATCTCATCTTATCATTACGATTTTTCTAAATTTTCACACAAAATATAATAAATAATTCAAATTTTTCAAATTTTAAAATAATAATAATATGAAAAAATAATATTATAATAATATTTTATTCAACTCGTTTAAAATTATCTTATCTCATTATCTAAATAATGGGCTAGTTTGGAAAAAGTTTACATCCCAAAATTTTATCCCATCCCACCTCATCTACTTCCCAAATATCACTCAAATATAAATACTTTCAAACTAATCATTACAATTTTTTCAAATTTTTAAACAAAAAATAAAAAATAATTCAATTTTTTCAAATCTCCAAACAAAAATAATACTAAAAAACTACATTCTAACAATATTTTAATTTTATAATATTTTTATTCAACTTTTTCTCTCTCATTTCTTAAAATCCCATAAAACATTCAGGCAAGGTTTCATTTTATCTCATCATTACAAATTTTTAAAATCCTCACACAAAATATAATATAAAATTCAACTTTTTCAAATTTTAAAACAATAATAATATTAAAAAATAATATTTTATCAATATTTTATTCAAATTTCAATTTCATTTAAAATCATTTCATCTCATCTCACTATCCAAACAAAGTCTGAAAAAGTTGTCCTTACTATTTAAACTATCTCGTTACTATTTACAAACTATCTTACTTCTATTTAAAAAATTTCACATCTCACTCCATAAGCTTGTCCTAATTTCATATGGCCTTTTGTTACAACAATCTACTTTTTCTATAATTATTTTACAATTGATTTTCAAACAAGAAATGATATTGGCAATTATGGAGTACGCAAATACTAGGTAATCCTTTTAAAAAAAATAAAAAATTATAAGTCTGGTAAAAAAAAAAAGTAATAATATATCTCACTCTTTTTCACAACAATTATACGTTACTTGTACATTCATGATTATACGTAACATTACTTCTTTTTTTTAAATAAACAATAAAATTATACCACTCCATTAAGACTAAATTTTGATATTACAAAACTACTCTGTAGAGTTATAAAATAAATGTTAAATGATTGTAACTTGTAAGTAGATTATTTTCCTACTTTTTGTATTTCTATTTTTAAGGATGTGATGTCTGAAAAACTAATTCCCTATAAATGAAATAAGCTCATCTTTAAAAATATGATAAAATGTTCTTAGAGAATTATTGGATAAGATGAAAATTTCGTAAATAGTAATAAAATAATTTATGAATAATAGTAAAATAATTTAAATTAAGATATTTTATTAAGTTTTGAAAAATAAGATAGAAAAAATTGAATAAAAATATTATAAAGTTAAAATATTCGTATGATATAATTTTTTTTAATATTAGTTATATTATTTTTTGTGTCTTCTAAAGTATGGAAAAGTTGTAGTGATTAAATAAAAATATCAAAAGTTAAAAATTAAAAAATATTTGTGTTTGAGTTATGTTTGAGAAGGAAATTAAGGTTAGATTTGGATAGTGATTTGAGATAAGATGAAAATTGAAAATTGAATAAAATATTATTAGAATATTATTTTTTAATATTATTATTATTTTGTGATTTGAAAATTTTGAATTGTTTATTATATTTTGTGTAAAAATTTAAGAAAATTGTAATGATTAAATGAAATGAGATGAGATGAGATGAGTTTTGATCAACTTTGAATCCAAACGGTAAGATAAATTTTAAAATAAAATGAGAGGAGATCATCTCACTTCTCAAGCAAGCCCTTAATATTGTATTTTAATACTTGGTTGAGTATTAAAATCATATATAATTGAATTTAGAAAAATGATATTCAGCCTTAATGACTAGTTTTTTTAATGTTTTAAATATATTTAATAGTAATGCTAAATATAGTTATAAAGTGTGAAAGTTTTACGCATCACTTTGAAAAAAGTATGTTCCACCATTAAAAATTAATATTTTCATCTAGGTCTTAAAGTTAAGTGCATAAGACTTGCATACTCTATGATTATAAATATCATTTCTCTATCTTTAAATTTGTAAACTTTATTACATAAAAGATATTTTTTAACTATTTTTAAAGAGAATTTAGTATATATATATATATATATATATATATATATATATATAAAATGGTCAAAAATTTGGTCTCAAACCTTAAATTAAGATATCTGAATTTACCATTCATCCAAACACGTCCTTTCAAATTTAAAATTTACAAATAGCAACTACACATAGGATTGTTCATTTCGGTTCCAATCCGAGAAACTAGGTATACCTGGACCAAAATTGGGATTTCAAATCCGGACCAAAACCTAGACCAGACTTGTCCGAGTCAGACCCAAGTCGAAACTCAAATAAATCCAGATTGTAAATTCGAAACCCAAATTTACAACCCAGTATACGTTTTTCTTCAGTTTGAATATTTTGATTTTTTTTTTTATTCCTTTAAGTTTTTTTTTTTTAATCTGAAAATTCTTTAAATGCAAATGTACTAAAAACTTTCAAAAATATTGGTTAAAATGAAGCAATAACTAGTATGCACGTCAAAAGTGGAAGTATGGCTTGCAAAGTACATGCTATATGTCTACACTATATTTAATATGGACCCATGTCTCATAAGTGAAAATGATAGGAATTCCTTATGCTTAAAATTCAGACAACAAGATTTTATGAGCTCCTGACACCCTCTCTCTCTCTCTCTAAATCCTCTCCCTTCTCTTTAAATTTTCCCAGTTTTCAGAATCGGCTAGAGGGGGTGGGAGCTTAGGCTCCTTCCCCCTCACTCCCTCCCTCCTTCCGTCTACTTGTTTCTTTTTGTCTAGTGTTTGTCCAGTGTTAGTTTTCTTATGATTTTTTCTTTTTCAGGCCAAATAAAGAGAGATTCACCGTTCGGGACTCGTCGGCACCAAACAGGCGGCACGCACCCCCCCTAGAGGTTGCCTAGCCGCTGATCAGCAAAACCCCCGAATGCGGTATCAACCGGAGTGGTGCGTTGCCCTCACGCGTGGGTCGGAGATTTTAGAGGTCGTCTGCGAGTGGTTCCCACGCGCCACCAAGGAACCCTCTACCACGGCCACGCATGGCTGATCCAGTTCTCCCTGGCTGGACCGTCGATTCTCCCTCCCGCAACTTTTTTGTGCACTGTTTTTTCCTTTTTACAGTGTTTTCTCTATGTATTTTATCTTATGCTCTATCTTTAATTTCAAGAATATAAAATCCCAAAAATGTAATGCCTTCGGACTTTAGTTCGAAGGTAGTTCTCCCCCCTCCGCCTAAGCGGTGATGTTTGGGGTTTGGCTTTCCATACTCCGATTAGTCAGGTATGAAGTTTGGTTTACTGTGACCTCTGTCTTAGACAGAGATGGGCTATCTCTTAGACTTAGGTCTTTAGAAATTTGTCGTTTGGACTAGACTATGTCAGTCATGAAAGTGTATTGGGATACTACTAAAGTTTGTAATTGGCTTATTTTTTAAGTCAACTTTGTATGTCCTCTTCGAATGAATGGAAAGTGATCTTTTATTATCAAAAAAAAAAAAATCAGACAATAAAAGATAAAGGAGAGATGGACAACAATTTTCAAATCAAAACATTCAAATTGAATGAAAAAAAAACCCAGGTACCAGGTTGTAAATCCAGATTCCGGTACCCGGACTGGGTGTACCCAGATTTTGCAACCCGAGTTCCGGAACTCAGAGTCGAAATCCGATCTCCCGGGTTCTGGATCGAGCTGGAAAAAAATTCGGCCCGGATGAATAATCCTAGTTACACATGGTCCAATATTGCTGATATTTCAACCGACTTAAAACCTCATCATTCAATTCCCCTTTTAATTAATTATAAATAATTAACTAACTATTAAGAGATTAAATGAAATACATACATATATAAAGACAATAATTACTAAATTTTATTATTTAAATAATTTTGTTATCTTTCCTTAGTACAGATTTAGGCCTCATTTGGTTGTTAAATTCATCTGAGTTCAACTCAGTTCAGTCTAATTTTAAGTTAAATCTAACATTCAAATACTTAACTCTCAAATTATTAAACTCACATCAACTCAAAATCTAATTACATGTAGAATCCACAACCTTTTTCAATTTAACATTTCTTTACACGTGGGACCCACAACCTTTTTTAACTTCATATAATACATCTAAACTCATCTTAACATCCGAACACATTTAAACTCATTTTAGGTGGACCCCACAAAACTCACTCTATCATCTTAATTCATTACTATTCATAAAGAATTCAACTCAGCTTTAAACTCATTTTAAGTGGATCCCACAAAACTCACTCTATTATCTCAACTCACCACTATTTATAAAAAACTCAACTCAATTCAACATCTAAATAGAACCTTAAAGATGCATTAAAACAAAATTAGAGAATGAATCCCACTCTCATTCAATTTAATTACATTAATTGGACATTAGAAAATATTTATATCAACGAAATATGTTTATTATTTTTATTTATAGTTAAAGTTGAATCTCACTTCATTTGAGAATACATGTCCACCAATCTTAACCTCAGGAGTTATACTGACTAATCATTTTTCGCTTATTTAAGTTGGTTTTCTTTGTGCCCGTAAATGTTCTTTAAATTATTAAAACATATTATGGCTTTTATTATTATTTGTGCATCATAATATTATCCCTTTTTTTTAATTTTATTGATCATAGCTTTTTCTCATGAAAAGCTTTGATCCCTTCTTAAATGACACGTTGATTTATTTTAGATCATAATGAACTAATTTAAAGCTATTTTCTCAGGATTATACAAAATGTCATTATGTATGATTCCAAAAAACAGAAAAACAAAAGAACAAATTGGTACAAAAAGAGAGGTATACCGTATGATATATAAAGTGGGTCCACCGAATCACTTCAACAGAGGAAATGTACTGAACTTCACCAATTTTCAAATGCTGTCCCACACAACTTATTGCGTCCCACACAATTAAAAATTAAAATATTTTTAATTTTAATTTTTAACTTTTTCATCTATTAATTATCTAATCATCATTTTTCTAAAATTACAAATAAAATACAAAAAATAATATAATTTTTTAAAATTTTAAAATAAAAATAAATAGTAAAAAATTATATTCAAACATCTTTTTAACTTTATAATTTTATATTAATTTTTTTTCTCTTCTTTTCTAAAACCCACTCAAATCATTTTGTTACTATTCACATAATTTTATCTCATCTTATTACTCAAACATGCCTGAATTTTAATTTTAAAAGACTGAGGCAACTAGTAGACAAATTCATAATAAAAATTTTCTTTAAGATTTTGTTACTATTAATTTGATTATAGTTTATTTGAGTTTTAAAATAAAGAATATTTTATTATACGAATGTAAAATAGTTATGTTCATACCGACTCTCTTTAATTTTATACCATTTTTTTAAGACATTGTTTGGTTTTACAGATGATTTCAATTCATTTCATCTCAATATTCAAATACTATTAAAAAACAAACATTTTTCAATTTTAAATTTTTAAGTTTTCAATTTTTTCATCTAATAGTTACCTAATCATTACAATTTTTCTAAACTTCTAAACATAACACAAAAAATAATTCAATTTTTTCAAATCTAAAAAAAAAAATTAAAAAATTATATTCTAATAATATTTTACCTTTATAATATTTTTATTCAATTTTTTTTCTCTCATTTTTCAAAACTCCATAAAATATTTTAAATCAAATCATTTCACTGTTATTCATAAGTTATTCATTACTATTTACAAATTTATTGTGTTATCTCCTATATGTAACTAAACGAAATCTAACTCTCGCGTATGTTTGTGTTGTGCTCTATAACTCTATGGCCTCATTTGTTTTCAGAAATGAGATGAGTTGAGATTAAAATTAAAAAGTTAAATAAAGTATTGTTAGAATATATTTTTTAATATTATTTTTGTTTTGAGATTTGAAAAAGTTGAATTGTTTATTTTATTTTGTATTGAAATTTGAAAAAGTTGTAATGATTAGATGAGATAAGATAAGATAGATTTGAAAAAGTTGAATTATTTATTTTATTTTGTATTAAAATTTAGAAAAGTGTAATGATAAAATTGAGATGAGATGAGATATTTTTAAAAAACAAACGAGATATTAGTTAACCTGATAACTGGTCATGTCTTGTCACAAAGACAATAGGAGTACGATTACATTTAACATCCTCCGAAGAGATTGCAATATTCCGAAGTAATTGGTATATGAATGTTTGAAATTTAAAATTTCAATTAGATTATTTTTTTTGAAGTTGTAATAAATGTATGCAATTAGAATCTGTCGCGATATATCATTGATAGCTACTTTTTCTCTAAAGTTTAACTCCAAATTTTCAAAATTCATTTTTTTGTATTTTAACTAGCTACTTTTCAAAATCAACATGTAACAAATTCTCTAATTTATTTCTATTCTATACAAATATTTATTTTCATTCTTCTTTTATATTTCCTTCAGGCTTGTTTGGATGATGAGAACATCTTCACAATATGTATGAATAATAGAAAGTTACAATATTTGATTGAGTTTTGTGAGTCCCAATAAGATATGTTTGGATGTGTAAAGTAGGTTGAGATAGTTTTAACTTTTTATAGAGATTTAAAAAAGGAAAAAACTAGGGATTTCGCTTGGAGCCACCGCTTCATTGTTTTTTACTTATTGATTAAGAAAATGTTGTTTAATAATATTGTAAATTTTTTTCTTTTTTAAAAATATTAAAAAAATGATGTTAAAAAAAAGGCCTAGCGGGAGCTCCCAGTAGGAGCCCCCAGCTGTGGGTGTAGACCCACCCTTTAAAAAAATAGAAAATTTCATTAATGATTGACAAGTTTATATTATGGTCAAATAATTAATTTTTTATATAAAAATAATGTTCCGTTTGCTTACACAATACTCTTATCTCATCTCATCTCAATCATTACAGTTTTTTCAAATTCTCATACAAAAATATAATAAACAATTTAACTTTTTCAAATCTCAAAATAAAAATAATACTAAAAAATATATTCTAACAATAGTTTATTCATTTACTATTCAAAACATCACATCTCATCTCATATGAACTGTGTATCCAAACCCAACCAATTTTTCATTTTAAATTATTTTTCTGCAACTTCATTTTCATAACCCACTTTATTTTAAGTTGTTATTAATTAGTGATAAATATTTCATTAAATTTGTAATGAAACCATCTTTTATTTAAAAATTTGATTTCTATCTAACCCAATGAGATATTCATAAAATCATTGATGTTCAAAAGAGTTGCATGTGCCATTAAACAAACATGTCCATTCAAAAATACATATTTCACGTTTTTGTATCTCAGTGCTTCATTTACTAATTATTCTTTCACACATACAAAAATGCTAATACTTCACTATGTTGAAAATTACAATTTCCAATTCCCACTCTTATGTACCCACATATGAATTACACTATCATTCCTCACTGCAACCATAGCCTGTACAGATACACTGGTCATATTCGAAACACGAGAGGATTCAACCGCGTCATTATTCACACTTTGAGTTGGATAAGAATCCAGATTGCTAAATCTCTCGAATATCTCATCATTGGGTGTTATGACGTGAATGAAATTATGTAGGACACAATATACAACAATAATAAGATGTTTCCTTGTCAGGGTGTATCGAGGCATTGAAGTCAAAATTCAAAATGTTCTTTTAATACACCAAATGTGCATTCAATAACATTCAGAAGTGAAGAATGCTGATAATTGAAATAGTCATTATATCCTCTAAATAAACGATTGCTATTACATTCATACCTATGATATATTTCCTTCGGATATGGGGGCATAAGTCTCCTAGTGAACGGAAATGCATAGTCAACTAAATAATAGTAACCTAAAATAATTTGTATGGTATAAAAAATGCTAATTACAAGGTACCAATAATAGTTTAATGCAAGAAGCAATCTCCTTATCCCAATTAATTAATATATAATATTTACCTTTAACAGGCCATGGAAATTGGTATCCCAATCGACTTAACGCATCAATGAATATGCAAGCATCATCGACAGTTCCCTCCCACTTGGTATATATGAATGTAGAGTTTATATCGAAGTCATATAATGCCAACACATTTTGAGCAATTCAGTGATGATGATTTTGATATGAATTACTTACATCAACGAGTGCCCAAGCGTCAATAAAAGCTCTGTCCATTACACTAAGACATTTCTATAGTGATATTATCAATTTTTCATCATTCAAATATCCTCAATGGAATCGACCACCGAAAATGCTAAAAGTGTTATGAATGAGTTAATATCCGATTGAAAAATAGTTACCTCAAACCAGGGATAATATATGCGGTTGCCTGAAATATAAGGATGCACCCTAGTGGTGTGTGTTGGTGCAATCATGTGTCTCCCAATACTACAGAGTGTTTGCATGACTGTCTGCACATGTTGATTTATTGTTTCACTTAAATGTTGGAACCAGTCTCCTGTGACTCGTCGTCTTGTGAACGGCTGACCGTAAAGCAAAACATTGCTACCGCTTTCTCCACCACAACCTCTCATGTTTCTCGCATAATATGATCTCAATGTAACGTCTCGTATAAAGCTAAAAATGCCTCGACCTCCATTCGAAGCAAGTCTATTCAAGACTGCAATGATATACTCACTTCCACATAAACCTATGTTATGTTGTGACATTCTACTAAGCGCTGCTGACTGAAAACCTGCGAGCAACATAAGAGTAACAATGGCCATTTCCTAAAAAGATCCAATTCATCTCCCCTAGTATAAATAGTCAATCCATTCTTTGTAGCGAACTGACTACTACATGATTTCTCTTTGCTCTCAGTGTTCTCTACCATGGATAAAAAATCATTCGAACCACTATCAGTGTCCATTCTATGATTTTCTTATATATTAAAGTTAGAAAAACCGTCATCCTCAATATGAATACTATAGAATCATAACCCAAACAAGCAAGTGTAAGAATAATTAATGTAACAATATATCCCATTCACATACATGCTTAGAAACCGATGGTTAGCAATCAATTACCATTGAATTCAGAGTACCAACACGCAAATAACTCAATGCCAAGGAAATAAATAAATAAATAATGAAAATGTTGGGTTAATAAAGAATAGTCGACATGAACCTCGACACCGTTGTTCCAAATATTCAATGTATATTAATTAGTAAATTTTTTTGTTAAAAGGGGCTTCATACACTTTGTCACTGCAAACCCCCCTATGGGCCTCTGTGATGTTCAAGCTTCTCAAGGAATTCTTTCTAAATAGCTCGATCTAGCAATCGTTCCCCTGCACGATTATATTGCTTAGCGGGCAACGAATGTGTAATCTCCTCCAACAAGCGGACACAATGCGCATGGCGATCATAACTAGCATTTGATTCACTGCTCGCCTCACCTTTACTACGCTTCCAATTGGCTTCCCCGTACTATATATACTTGATCCAAGTTTGCCCTCGCTATAGCACTTGCAATCATTTTCAAGCACTTACTGATTTCTGGTGAGATCTGCATGGTGGACCCTTCTCTATTGCGCCAACAAGATTTACTAGCAAACGCATGGGATGACCATCTCATTGCTTGGAACGACACGTCCATGTCATCCACATTAAAGGGCAATCCTTCAACATTGCAAGTACGGAGCTCTGGAGTCGCAACTCCTCCTCAAGTTGTCGTTCCTCATCACTAGTGGGGGGTTCTTACGTTGAGGCATGCTGGAATATTATTGCAACGGATCTCCCAAATATGGCGCAAAGTTTATCGTAGTTTTGACATCCGTATTTTTTGAAATGTCAAAACTGGGGTTTCACCTAACAAGAGTAAAAGACAAAAACAGAGGATAAGCAATGATTTGGTAATTGGTTAGAGCATGTGTACAATAATTGAAATGATTAGCCTAATGGCCACAAAAAAATAAGAAGTATGTTATATGAGAATAAAAATGTTATCCTGATTGCGTTGGCCCAATGTTCTTTTTTTAGAACTATAGTTTTCTTGTCAGGTTTCAACTTATACCAGTTTGACCCATCAAGCCATTGAATAGGTGTTGTTTGTTTGTTTTTTTTCCAGGCATACAAGCTTGCCCCTAAATTGGGCGATATCAATTGGCTTTGTACCATCCCAGTAAACTGCCTCACAAGTCGTACATGATCTCAATTAGTGATTTTCGAGCCCACCAACATACCCTCGATGGTTTTCTGGTAGAGCATGTCTATAAATACGTCCTTTAACCCATTAATCCATAAGTCATGATCACGGATAGTTGCGACTTCATTCATCGTGTGCTGCTCATTTCAAATATGAGAAAAGCTAGTTTTTTAGGTACGTTGAAGTAAACATGGATTGACATTGAGGGATACTTGAAAGTAGTTCAAAGATACAAGTGGCCATAGTTGGATGTGACTATCGTACATGGGGTGGTAGTAAATGATTAAAGCATCAACATCAAGATGTAAGAAGCTATGTGTTGAACTATATATGATGCCATAAAAAATGGCACACGATAAAGTCAGATCTCTTAGCAAAGTACTAGTATAATCAACATCAATATAAAACATACATAGATGAGGAAAAAATAGGGTTGTGCATTGTCAAGGGTATCTAAAAAAACAAGTTATACCTCCCGATAGATTTGTGCAAATGAGCGTAGGAAGTAACGATGCAAAATAAAGGCAAACATCAATTATTCATAATGTGATTTTGTTGAGTGAAGTAGTATACCCAAAGAAATTAGTGTGGACTAGTTGGAATAGGCTTGGAATTTACCCAAATGAGATATTAAGAGCCCTAAAATTGGAATCTGTACAGCATCCCATCATTTGCCTGAATGATCAAGAACAAACAAGTTATTCTTGACCAAAATGTTTAGATATGGGTACTTAAATGAGTAGCTCAAGACAACATGAGTCCAATTCTGACTATCAAACTTCTAACTAATATCTAGCACCAATCTTTTTGTTATGAGTAAAGTGTTATTAGTAGTGTTTATAACATATAGGATTCACTTATCAATACTTTTTCCCCTACATCTAAATCTTTTAGTTTCTAGCATTGCATGATGCACCATTAATGCCAACATGCAGCCACCCCATAAGCAAAAATTATAGCAAGCAATTTGACCTTAAGGTGCGGTTTGGTTTGAGAGTTGAGATGAAAACTCACTATATGTACGGAGAGACATGTTTTGTTACTTTTGTAGCCAAACACAAAAGTTGAAAATTTAAAGATGGTTTCATATATTTTTTCACAAAATGACAAAATAGGGATGGGATGGGATGTATTTTATGCTTTTTCTACAGAAAACAAAAAGCTGATGCTGTCTCATTGTCTTTTTTTTTTTTTTATAGTACTGTCTCATTGTTAGATTGAAAATTTAAAGATGGTTTTCATATAAGACAATGCTAAGGGGCTGCCCCCTAGTGTATTTTTAATTTTATTTTTTGGTATAAGAGAATATTATTAGCTTGTATGGTCACTATGTACAACAACAACAGGCATTGAAAAGAAAGAAAAAAAGCTTGGTTGTTCTCTTTCAAATTCAAATTGTAGAAATTCTACCATTGAATTTCTAGCAGATTGTTACAACTTCACCATTGTCAATACTATTATGTCATCTTCTCTTTAGCACTCGAGCACCATAGTTCAGTACTGTTGCCTCCGTCCACTTCCTTCCTAGTATAGATTGGACAACTCACAATCACTTATGCATGCTGTACGAAACTCATTCGCAGCGCATTGGCCATTGGCCAAGTTGATAGTCAAGCACAAATTCCATGGTTGTGAAGCATGCGTGCTCCATGGTAAGCAAATTTGTAGACTTTAACTCAGCCACTATCAACTTTGCTCCAATTTTCTGGCTCCTCAGCCATCTTTATGTGGCATGGGCTATCTCTATCTAGATTACCCCAATCTGGTAAATGGACCAATTTTTATCTGTTGTATGAGCAATCTATTATAAATGCAGTATGCAGAAAGCAAGAATACCCACCAGTCTAACTCTCTACAAGCATCACACCTACACGTTGAAGTCTGACCAAAGTAGCTGTGAAAATCAATAGATCGGCAATCTGGATCCAAAGATGTGCTCCTTCTAGTAAGAAAAAATCCACTCCCATTTCATATTTGTTGTTCGTATTCCATGGTCCATACGTTTTTGTGATATTAGGTGTTGTCGTGTAAGTTTTCACGAATCTACTAATCATGTAGGTTTTAGTCTGTCAACATATTCAGGTTACCACTCACTATGGTGCAAGAAGTACAATTTTATTAACTTGAGATAGTTATAAGTGTCAGAATATTATATGGTTTGGGCCATTAGGCTTAGAGGAATATTTAAAATTTTATGGCACAATAAACCCATTTTCAATTTTCAGAAGAAACATTTGTTCGAAAATACGTGTTGTTTATTTTGAGGCACTTCGGCATTGAATTTCGATAAATGAATTGCACAGTTAGTTTAGTGAGTATGCTTAGGATTTTACAGTGTAAAATTTATTTTCATTTTTCCCTGAGTGAATAGTAACTTCAATAGTAGCATCAAGTGCAGTATTTTCAAAATCATTGTGTGGAATGTCCAAATTAGGTTAGAGAAGTTTTATTTGAATACTTGCCAAGATCTTAGCCACACTTGGTAAATAGTATTTGACAATTGGCACAAAAAAGAACCATGAGATGAAAATGTAAAGGAAATCAAGGCATGAGATCATGCCATCTAAGCAAAACACTATTCCATCCAACCAACCAAATTGTGCCAAACCAAAGAAGGTTCCAACTCTAGTGAAATCCTAAATACTTTGAATCCAATTGAAATCTCAAAAACTTGGTTGAAACAGAAATCCTAATCGATTTCCCCAAACCTTAAAGTTGGCCTCCAAACCCTATTTGATCTGATTTCTAGCATTGTGTTTAATCACTTGATTAAATCACTTACACATGATATTAATTCCTCAAATTCATGTTATGATATCATTACTCAACCCTTTAAACTTTGAAAATTTGATTGGGTCAAGAAAAATTAGATTTGAATTTGATAGCATCTCTAATCCTAACCAAGCCCTCTTTAAACCCCAAATTGAAGCCCACTTATTTAAAGGCCATTAGGCCCACAAATTTTGGCCACCTTGACAAAACTGCTTGAGGAAGTTTCCACCCACCCATGGCAGGCCAACTTTTGCCCATGGTAGCTCCAAATAGTAAGTTGATGTGAGAAGAAAAGGCCACCTCACCACCACCTTTCTCTTGGAAGTTTCCTTGGCTGAAAATCACTCACTATTTGCACATTTTTGTGACATAATAACCATCCATCAAGGTGTCACTCAAGCCCATACTTTACTTTTCATAATTGTATTAGCCATGCAAGTAATCCGTTCACACATTTCACCACTTTTCATTTATGTTCTTGGAGAGAATACTTAGAAGCTCTCTCGAGTAGTTTTTTAAGCCTTATTGCATGCTCTTTTGAAAACCCTTGTAAGTATTTTATCACAATTATTCCTTCATGAAAAATATTCTTCTTTGCGTATAGTTCTGTTGGCACCTTTTATGTTTGATTTCATGGTCAATTGATCATTCAAAAGTTTCTTTAACCATGGAAAGGTCAATCTGGGTAGTAAACTGGATAGTGTGTTGTATTTTGGAGTTTTTGACCAAGTTAATGGACAGAGGTTGTCTAAATTTTTATGGATTGTTTTCAACATGTTTATATAAATTTTAGTTGAATATTCATTGCATGATTAAAACTTTTGATGAAGGATTTTCTCAGATCTAGAAACTTAGAAACTTGAATGATAAAAACAGTTTTTATTTTAAGAAAGTTTGGATATTTTGTGGTTTAATCTTACTCCAATAACTTTGATATTTTTATTTGATAATTCTAAACCTTGGATCTATATGTTGGGATGCTGGTTTGAAGATTTTAGGTATTAATTAGTGAATATATGATTTTTATGCAAGAGAATACTTGGCTTGGTTAGGTCAAAAGTTTAATATTTTCGACTAGATCCATGTTTTGGTTTATTTTTAACCATGTGATTTTAAGTTTAATGTTTAGATCTATTTTAGTTTTAAACCATATGATGTCTTGATTTGAAGATCTCATTATGGTCTGACTCAGATCAAGTGTTTGATCAAAGCAAAGTTTAGAAAAAATTCTATTTTTGACCAAGTGTTGGAGCCAAGTACTTCAAGTGAGATTTTGGATTTTTGGTGATTTTATGTTTTTATTCAAAACAAGTTAATTCTTAGGAATGTGTTATAAACATGTTAGAAGAAAGTTTTGGATTTTCGGAGTTCTTGGAGATGTTTTGAAAATGGTCAAAACCTTGTGATTCAAGGGTTTGTATTTTAGTTAAAAAGTTTAGATCTTTTTACTAAACATTTTCGCGTTTATGAGAAGTAGATTTTTGTTGGATGTTTTAAGCATGTTTTTAAGCTTAAGGTATGAGGGTAAATTGGTCATTTTTTCACTTGTAGACGGTAAAATGATAATTTTACTCTAAGTTAGTATTTTTTATTTTTTTAAGTTATTAGTAATAAAGTTTTTAACATTTAGAACTACTAATTTCTTGTATTTTGCCTTGTAAAACATGACGATTATTGTAAGTTAGCTTCTAACTTACTGTCAGATTACTGTGTATGTGTGTTGGTAAGGGGACTACTGGTTATGTACTTTTGTAATCATATATATCATGCCATGCATGTTTCTCTGTTACACATTATATTCTGTTGTGAAATATTCATTTGTTACACATTATATTCTGTCATAAAATAGTTATCTGTTATATGTTGTGCCATGTCACGTAATGCTATATGTTACATGTAACATCCCAGATTTTAGTGTATTTTAATGGATGATTTATTTAATTTATTTAGTGATTAATTATTTTGTTTTAAAATTATGAGAGTTTTTAAATATTATTTTATAATATTTTAAATTGTGAAAATTATTTTATTGGGCTTTTTTATTGTTAATTATTGTTTTGGATTTAAATTGATTTTTAATTTAAATTGGTTTGTTTGTGGGTTTTAAAATTTCTATTGTTTTATTAAGGCATTTCACTGCGTTTGTTTAATTTTAATTAGTGATCTACAATTTAATTCCTCTTTATTTTAAAGGATGTTTTGTCAGAGTTTAATATTTTACTTTAACTAATTTTGAGTTAAATTGTTTTATTTATTTTAACTGTTTTAAAAATAGTTATTATTTTATTTAAATATTTCACTGCGTTTGGATTATTTTATTTAGCTTCAGTTTTAAAATCATCTTCGTTAGATTTTTTTTCGGGACCCAAGTTGAAAGACTGGATCTCCTTTTCCTTCCTTCTCTTTTTCTTTTTCTCTTTTTCTTTTTTCTTTTTCTTCTTTTTCCTTCTTCTCCTTCGGACCCCCCTGCCCAGCCCGATACCTTCTCTCTCCTCTCCCCCGCGTTGCCCGTTCCTCACCCACTCGGTGTCGCCGCCGGCCGTCCGTGGCCGACACTGCCGGCACCACCGGCTTCCCCACCTGCCGGCGAGCCATCCCTCCAAATCCCAGCCCACGCCGCACCGCCATTAGCCTCCGGAAGCCGTGCGAAGCCGCGGCCTTCCTCCACCCGTTTCGCCGCCGTTCGGCCACCTTCGACCACCATATCTTCACCACTTCATCACCGGCCCTCAAGCAACCCTTTGGACCCAAACCCGGCTCCGATCCGTCGCCGGAGCCGCCTCATCGACCCCCTTCTTCGATCCGAGTTTCTTGGCCTTCCACCGCCGTTTCGGCCTCCACCCACGGCCAACCGTTTCTACCATTAGTTTCCCCACCTCCCATAGGCCCTACCTTACCGTTCCCAAGTCTTCGTTTGACCCCGGGTGAAATTTGAGTTTCACTATGTTTCGGCCAGTGTTTTTACACTGTGACAGTTGCTGTTTTGGTGCTTCCAGTTATTCCGTGATCCTCCATAAATTATTTTAAAACGCTGGAAGTATTTCTCCAAAAGACTTTTAAAATTTAAATATATTTTTACAATAACCTGTTTTATAAACTGTGTTTTGGTTATCTGGATATACTATGTTGGTTATTGGAAATTATTGATAACTGTTGGTTGTTGGTAATTGGTCTGTTTCATGGCATTGTGCACGCATGCGTGGGTGTGTATTTATAAAAAGGTTTTTCGGGTGTGTGCGTATCACCCCCAAGCCGAGATGTGTTATTATTTCGGTGGAGCTCCTCTGGGCACTCGGGAGCGGAATATACTGAGTGTCATCCCCTGGAGCTGTTGCTCGAGACTTGGACGGGATGGTAGCGCTCTCGATTCGACTCCGTGATCTCTCGGGCTGGCGGAGATCAGAGGATGCTTGGCTATGTACGCGGTGGGCGCGGAATTGGGCATCGCTCATATTTATTACTCGCACGGCCGTTACCCGTGGAGTGAATAAAGAAACCAGGGTATGTGGATGGTCCCTAGGGGAGGCCATGGTACATACGGATTAAAATTGAAATTAATGTATTTATTCCTATGTTTTAAATTGTGCCAAATGGTGATTTTTGGCGTGCGTGGAAAACTGTGATTTTCGAGAAATGGTGTTTTTTCTCGGGTTTGGTGTTTTGGTCATCATGTGCATACATAGTGGCTGTTGTATTTATATATTTGTTATTTTGGAGTATTTTTGAGTTTTACTTACCTGTGGTACCATTTATTGGTACTGCAGGTTTTGAGGAGGTTGAGTTCGAGGATGCGGTTCCGCCTGAGGAGTAGATACATTTGGCTATGTTTTATTTGGTATTTGTATTTTATTTGATGTTGTTTCATGAACAACAAAATTGTATTATGTTGACTTGTGGATTTCAGTACTATTTTTGTATTGTATTAACTTTGGTACTTAGTTATTTGACTTAATCTTTCCGCTGCGTATCATTTGTTGTACACGTGTTGCATTTCACACACTCGACACATGTTGTTGGGGTGCGTGACCGTGTTGTCATCATCCCGGGTGTCTCAATTTCCGTGCTTGTCCGTGCATGGAAGTTGGGGGCGCCACATTACACATTATTCCATGTCATGTAATGCTATCTGTTACACATTATGCCATGTCACGTAATGTTTTATGTTACATGTTATGCCATGTCGCGTAATGTTATATGTTATTCCATTTTACGTATTGTTTATCTATTTCATGTTATGTCAAGTCATGTATCTTATGTATACGAGGCAATAACAGATATATATATTTAGATTTTTATCTGTTGTACTATATCTGTTTCATTCACCATCAACATACATTCATCGTCTGTTATTTCAGTACTAGTACCATAAATTATAGCATGTATTTTTTTTAAGGAAAAAACATGGGATGGTAAAACAAAATCGCACAAACTTTTCATTAAATGCCTTCACTTACACTACACATTTCAACCGTGCATAGTAGAGTCCTTGCAAGTAATTATAATAAAATGGTAATACATTGATACATTACATATTCATTAAATAAATTATTGTCAGAAAATTGCTAACAAACATAAAATTAAAAAATACATAGTTTTATTCGAAAAATAAATATCATATGCCTTCACTAATCTACTAATCACGGTTCCATTCCTCAAAATCATTCCAAGTCTCAAAATCATCTTTTGTATTACTGACTAACTTGGATCGGTAGTTTGGACTAGGATCAACCACTGCTTTTATTTTTGAAGTTGGACTATCATCACTGGGTATGTCAAAGTCAAAATGCTGAGTAGGTGGTATAACAAGCATTCTTGCTTTGGTCTTGATGCACGAATTAAACCATGTAGAGTGAGGTGTGGTGCCATATTGAGGATTCCTTGATGATGTAAATGCAGTACCACTTTGATGGTTATTTAAAGGCATTAGAAAAACATAACATTGTTTAGTGTCACACCCATCATAGTCAACGTAATGTTTTATGTAGATGCCACCATTTTGACCATCTTTTTTGGTATGACCAACTTCTTCGATCCTTGGTAGATGGGTGCTTTGGTTGTAGATGTCATTACTGCCTTCATCTGAATTTTCCTTTGATATTACATACAATGAATAATTTTATCTCTTAGAATACTTTCTCTAGTATCTTTCTTCATGTTCGAAATTCTTTATCAGATTTTTCACATTTTCAGTATAGTGGATTCTACCCACAATAGCTGTCAATTGTTTATCATTGGGATGTTGAAGGGATCGGTGATAATTATATAGTGCAAACGTTGTTGATAAACTCAGAATCTGTCTCTTTAAAGTTTTCCCAATGTTTTCTAGATTGGATTTGTTTTTTCGCTTTCCCATATCCTAAGAAGAATACATATACGAAATATATCTTAAAATTTAAATGCATATATAAAAAACATAGTGTATTACACCAAAATAATCAATAGTTTAACTTAATATAAGCAAATTAATTATATCACGAATAAATGCATGAGAATGGTTACCATGGAACAAATAATCTAAGATAAACAACAATATAAATATAAATATTTATATCAAACTGAAAATTTTAAATAATGAACATAAATGGTGAGATATTTCATTATGAACATAAATAGCTTTTAGTTTCTCTTTGATATAATTTGTGATATAATTTGTAAATTGGCCATTTTTCAAAATAATATATTTTTGGATCTGAAAATGCCCAATTCGTTTAACAGTCCAGCCCAAAAATGAAACTCAATCCTCAGCTACCTAAATGGGAGTGTTTTGGTCGTAGGGATAAAAACCCTATGTACTTCTCTTCCCTCCCCTCTCTCTCTCTTGCGCCTCACAATCCATCTCTCACACTTGCTCTGCCTCCCTCTCACACCAAACCCCTGCGCCACACAATTCATCTCTCATATATGCTCTGCCTCTCTCTCACGCCAAACCCCTCTCTAACACCGTCAACGACTCAACAACCCTTTGATGTCGACACAATGTCGTTCTCCTCCACTTCCAGTTGTTCTCGAGCCTACATATTTTATTTTCCTCTCTCTCGGCGAGCTAATCGGTATGGTGAGTTGGCTCGAATGTTGTAAGGTAAAAAAATTGAATTTCTTTTGCTTTTCTCGGGTTTTCCATGAATTACTTCTTGAGAAAGATTAAACGTGTATTCATTTTTTTATGGGTTTGTGTGTTCTTACTCTAATGTGTGGGTTTTCTGTTGTGAAATTAGGGTTTCACATATCATCTCCTCTTTCCTTACGAAAGTTTAGGCTATTGAGTGTTTCCTTGCCGCGAATCCGACTATTCCTGTGAGTAATTTCCATCTATTTCATCGATGGCTTGTTTTTAGTCTTCGTTCTTCACTCTCATCAGTATGCATACCCAAAAGGTCAGTTAAGGATTATAGGTTGTTAAAATGCCTTTTAGTTTCTCTTTGCTTGTAATTGCATGCCTGTATAAAATGATTAGTTAAGGGGAGTATGAGTTATCTACAACTTGGGAACTTTTATGAATTTCCAAAATTTGAGGTTGTATTTATTTATTTTATCTTTTTAAAATTGTATATTTTACGTCAATCGGTCTGAAAGTTTCTCATGATAGGTTGAAACTGGCGGTGCTTATGAGCGAGGTGGAGTAGCTTGTCTTAGTGCTTTGACAGATGAGAAGTATTTTAAGTTAAATAAATTAGTTTTTAATCTTTCTGAGCATTCTTATGGCTTCAATGTTGCTGGATTTAGTTCAGTTTGGTGTACGTTTGGCTTGTTGCTGCTTCGTAATGGAAATAGGCCTATCTGTTTCTCCGATCTGGAATTTCTTACTTGGCATGTTATATGTTCTGTCATTCATCACTATCTCAAAAGGGTCCTTCGCATGCCATGCATTTAGAACTTTCTTTCAAACAACCAAATCAGAAACTTGGGAGCTTTTCTGAAGTTCCAGAATTTAAGATTGTATTTGTATAATTTTGTTTGGTAAAACTACTTATAGATTATTAAAAGTGTTATTTTTTGTTTGTGTAAAATTTTCTTTTTTATTTAAGTTCATTGAGTGACTAATGTTATAATTGTTTTTTGGAATCCCCTGTTAGTGAGGAATTTTTTGGTTGAGAATTTTTGAAACTGATGTGAATTGCATTCATGTCTAGATTCTTATAATAGTGTGGTTGCCATAAAGATAGATTGAAGACAAAAATGATCTTCTGTAAGTACACAATGTTTTGTTTGTTTATTAAGCATGTAAATGAAAATATAAGTTATGTTTCAACAATGTTTAGATTGTTTTAGATTGATGGTTTTGCTTTTTTTCAAACCACCAAATCTAAAACTTGGAATCTTTTCTGAATTTTCTGAATTTTTTAAGTTTTATGATTCATTTATTGTATTAGTTGTGAAGTTTTTGGGTTGAGATTTTTTGAAACTGATATGAATTGCATTCATTGTTAGTGAGGAATTTTTTGGTTGAGATTTTTTGAAACTGATGTGAATTGCATTCATGTCTAGATTCTTATAATAGTGTGGTTGCCATAAAGATAGATTGAAGACAAACATTATCTTTGATAAGTACACAATGTTTGTTTGTTTATGTTTCAACAATGTTTAGATTGTTTTAGATCGATGGTTTTGCTTTTTTTCAAACCACCAAACCTGAAACTTGGAAGCTTTTCTGAATTTCTAGAAGTTTTTAAGTTTTATGATTCATTTATTGTATCAGTTACTTCATTTCTTAGGATTATGAACAAACATGTGTAATACATACATAGACTATATATACCATAAACACACAAAAGCAAGTTAGACTCACCTGTTTTATTTTCCTTTGAACTTCAACACTTACACACCAGAGAAGCAGTTGAATGCAGAAAGTACAGTGGCCTGGCTTCACTTTATTTGTGAGGGAGAGAGAGAGAAGAAGAAGAAAGTGCAAGAATAGAAGACAATTTTCAACAGAAAGAGTGAATGAAAACTTCTACGGTTTCTTTTAGAAAAGCAGAAAATTGCTTCCCCTTTTTTTCGGTGGCCATTTTACACTGCCTCAGAATTTGTAATTTTTCCTTATTTTCTGTGTTGTTTTCAGTGCTACCTCATTTGCAAAGCGTAGGTTGTAATGAAACAATAGCAATAGATAGCACGGTTTGGAACTTTGAAAAAAACACCACCGCTTGATTCTTTTAACTGCAAATAATCAATTGCTACCCCTCATCATTTCAAACCACCGCTTGATGCCAAGTCAGGTTCCCCCCGATTCAATTCCATATTGTGAGGTTTTAGTTGAAAGTCTGAAACCCGATAGTCGAATGTTGCTGAGAGAAGGCCAAGTCAGCAATTAAAACTTGGCTTTTATATAATTAAATAGATGTCACATTACGTATGTCATGTCATCTGTCATTTTGTTTCATGCATGTCATGTCTCCAGTACAGAGTATGTCTCTAAAATAGTATTTTCTTAGTCATGCCTGGGATACTCGTGATATAATCACTATGATATCTGACCATCTCCCTTTATAATTTACGAGAGGTACTTCCGATGTAATCATTTTGATTGTTAGAATACCTTTATTCAAATGCTCCTGACGTAATCATTTTGACTGTCAGAATATTACTAGGTACTCCTGATGTAATCATTTTGATTGTTAGGGTATCTCATTTAAAATATTCATGGTGTAATCATTATGATTGTTCGAGTATCTCTAACGGAATATGTTGGATGGAATCATTCTGATTATTCACTATTCCCAATGAAACGACTGGTGAAATTATTTTGATTGTCATAATTCATTTCATGTTTAGTTCATATTTTAAGTTCACGTTCAGTTATGTTTCAAATTCACATTCAGTTCATATTTCAATTCACGTTAAGTTCATATTTAGTTTATATTCAAGTTCTGTTTATGTTCATGTTCATGCCATGTCAAGTTTAGTTTCACTTCAGTCTATGCTCAAGTCCAAGTCATGTCAGATATTAAATGTCAAGTCACATCAAATTTATTTATGATCATGTATGTATTCATGCTTTTATTGCCATGCGTGCATCTTTGACCTGTATGTTAAGTTATCTGTTAACTTGTTGAAATTTGTAATCAAATCTCATCGTGGTAGTTCCAACTACCGTTACCCTCGAAATGATAGACCATGTGTCAGGATCAGGAGGCGCACCAGAGGTTGATCGACTGGAGACAAACGATTAGACGGCAACAACACAACGCAGAGTTCATAGCCTCAAGGCTTCGATTTATTGTTAGTATTATGACATACTTGACTGAGTTGTGTGAGATACTCAATGGATTAGCTTAGAAGTTGCTTTAGTTCTTGATTGTACTTAAGGAGCTCAAACTCCAGTACTCTTATGATTACAGACATTTTGGACTCGTGCTGTAATCATGAATGTTTAGCATTTCAATATATATGGATTATGTTTTAAGTATTTGAGATATCGTTAGTTTGGTGCATAATATTACTTAAGAAAAAATTATCTGCTGCGAATTTTACATACCATTAAATGCATGGTAGGTGCATTGCATCTTTATTTGCCATCAACGAGGGTAGGTAATCTTGTGTTGCATGTGCCGACGCTTCAGATGTCAGTTCGATTCCAAGTGAAATTTGATGCGTCTCCTGATTCTGACACATGGTCTACCATTTCGAGGGGAATGGTAGTTGAGACTGTCACGGTGAGATTTGATTACAAATCTCAGTAACCTAACAGATAACTTAACATACAAGTCAAAGATGCATGCATGGCAGTAAAAACATGAATGCATACATGATCATAAATAAGTTTGACATGGCTTGACATTTAACATGGCATAAACTGACTTGACTTGAACCTAAACATAGATTGAACCGAAACTAAACTTGACATGACATGAACTTAATTGAGACTTGACTTGATATGACATGAACTTGAATGTGAATTGACTTGGACATGAATGTGAGCATAAACTGAACTTGAATTGACATTGAATATGAACTTAACATGAATTGAAACATGAAATGAACGTGACCTTAAAATATGACTGAACGTGAACTTGAAATATGAATTAAACGTGAAATGAATTCTGACAATCAAAATAATTTCGCTAGTTGTTTCGTCAGGAATAGTGAACAATTAGAATGATTCCACTCAACATATCCCGTCAGAGATACTTAGACAATAAGAATAATTACACCATGAGTATTTAAATGAGATACCATAACAATCATAATGATTATGTCAGGAGTACCTAATAATACTCTGACAATTAGAATGATTATACTAGGAGCATTTGAGTGGAGGTATTCTAACAATCAAAATAATTACGACGGAAGTACCTCACATGAATTATAAATAGAGATGGTCAGACAATCATAACATCACAAGTATTCAAGCACGATTGACTGAGAAAATACTGTTTTAGAGACACTATACCCGACACATGACGTGACGTGAAACAAAATGACAAATGACATGACATACGTAATGTGACATATACGTGAGATACATGACTTGACATAATATGAAACAGATAAACAATACGTAACATGACATAACATGTAATATATAATATTAGGCGACATAAAATAATATAACAGACAATATTACGTGACATGACAAAACTTATAACAAACAAAATTACGTGACATGTCATAATGTGTAACAGATAACATTACGTGAGATGGCAAAACATGTAACAGATAACTATTTCATGACAGAATATAGTATGTGTAACAAATGAATATTTCATGATAGAATATAATATTATGTAACAGATAAACGTGTAGTGACATGGCATGACATATATGATAACATAAGTACATAACCAATAGTTCCCTTACCAACACATATACACAGTAATTTGACAGTAAGTTAGAAGTTAACTTACGGTTAATGTTGCGTTTTACGAAGTAAAGTACAAAACACAAAAAAACTGTAAATAAGAGTTCCAAATGTTAGAACTTTATCACTAATAACTTAAAAACATGAAAATTGCTAATTTAGAGTCAAATTATCATTTTATCCTCTACATGTGTGAAAATGATCATTTTATCCCTAACTTAAGGATTTACATCCTAACTCCAAAAATTACAAAAATTTACATAGGTGTCTTAAACTCAAATATCTAATTAGAAAAATTTAAAAACAATCAAAACTATGAAAAACACCATAAGGTTGAAACTTCCAAAAGCCATACTCGTGATTTTGTTGCAATTTCATCCAATTTTAAAACTTATGAACAAATTGAAATATTGCAACAAATATCATTATATCCTAAGCTTAAAAAAAACTTTAAAACATCCAACAAAATCTACTTCTCACAAGCACAAAACCCTTTAAACAAAAGATCCAAATTTTTAACAGAAACACAAACCATTGAATCTCAAGGTTTTGACATTTTTCAAAATATCTCCAAGAGTTTCCAAAAATCCAAAGATTTCTTCTAACATGTTCATAACATATTCTTAAGAACTAACGTGCTTTGAATCAACCCAAAAAAGGCATCGGCTCCAACACTTAGTCAAAAATAGAATTGTTTCTAAACTTTCATTTGATCCAATACTTGATTCAAGGCAGACAATAATGAGATCTTCAGACCAAAGCATCATATGTTTTAAAAATATGTCTTAAATTAGATCCAAGCATTAAGCTTAAACTACATGGCTAAAAATAAACCAAAACATAGATCTAGTCGAAAACATCAAACTTTTGACCTAATTAAGTATTCTGTTGCATAAAAATCATATCTTCATAGATCAACATCTAAAATCTTCAAAACAATATCCTAACATGTAGATTCAAGGCTTAGAATTATCAAATAAAAAAAAATCAAAGTCATTGGAGTTAGATTAAACTACAAAAAATCCAAACTTTCTTAAAACATAAATTATTTTTCTCATTCCAGTTTCTAAGTTTTTAGATTTGAGAAAATATTTCATCAAAATCTTTAATCATGCAACTCATATTCAACTAAAATCATATAAACATGTTTAAAACACTCCATAAAACTTTTGGACCAACATCTGTCCATTAGCTTTGTCAAAAATTCCAAAATACAACACACTATCCAGTTTATTGCCTAGATTGATCTCTTCATGGTTGAATCAACGTTTAATCAATCCAATGACCATGAAATCAAACAAAAATGGTACCAATAAAAACTAGATTCAAATACGAACAACTTTAATGAAGTAATAATTGTGAGAAAATACATACAAGGGTTTCTAAAATGGCACGTAACAATTCTCAGAAAACTGCCCTAGACAGCTTCTAAGTGTTCTCTCCAAGAATGGAAATGAAAAGGGGTGAAATGAGTGAAAGGATAACTTACAAGTCTAATAAAATTCTGAAAAGTGAAGTATGGGCTTGAGTAACACTTTGATGGTTGGTGATTAGGTCACAAAAAGATGCAAATAATGAGTGGTTTTCACCTAAGAAAACTTCCAAGAGAAAGGTGGTGGTGAGGTAGCCTTTGGCCTTCAAATTATACATGACTTTGGGGCTGTAATGAGTAGTGGATGGTCAATCTTGAGTGGGTGGAAACTTCCTCTAGAAGCTTTGCCAAGATGGCCAAAATTCGTGGGCCTAATGGGCCTTAAACAAGTGGGTTTCATTTTGGGATTCAAAGAGGGTTTGGTTAGGATTTGAAATGCTATCAAACCCAAAGTCAATTTTTCTTAGTCCAATCAAATTTTCAAGGTTTAAAGGATTTAATAAGAATGTGATAACATGAATTTGAGGAATTAAAAGCATGTGAAAGTGATTTAATCAAGTGATTAAACATAATGTTAGAAATCGGATCAAATAGGGTTTGGAGGCCAACTTTAGGGTTTGGAGAAGCCGTTTAGGGTTTCAGTTTTAACCAAGCTTTTGGGTTTTAATGTGATTTTAAGTATTTAGGGATTCACTAGGGTTGACGCTCTCTTTGGTTTGGCACAATTTGGATGGTTGGATGAAATAAGGTTTTGCATAGGTGGCATGATCTCATATCTTGATTTCCTTCCTATTTCCATCTCATGGTTCCTCTTAATGCCAAGTGTCCAATATTATTCACCAAGTGTGGCTAAGATTTTGCCAAGTGTCCAAATAAAACTTCTCTAAGCTAATTTGGATATTTCATATTGTGATTTTGAAAATGCTGCACTTGGTGCTACTATTCACTCAGGGAATAGTGAAAATAAACTTTGCATCGTAAAATCCTAAACATGGACACTAAACTAAGTAACTAATTGTGCAATTCATTTATTTAAAAGTATTGAAGATAGTGCTTCATAACTACAATCTGGAAACAAAAACTATTGTACTAATTCAATGAGCCGTTCACGTAGCTAAACTATGATATCTAAATTGACGTCCAGAAAATGGGGGGTTAGGCTCATCAACTCGTTATCTGATCCACATTCTATTCAACCTCGTCCAATCTCCCATGCATGGGATCTCCATATCCTAACATATTGTCTACCATTCCGGAAGGAATGGTAGTTGGGACTACTAAGTGAGATTTGATTATAAATCTCAGCAAGTTAACAGATAACTTAACATATAGGTTAAAGATGCATGCATGACAGTAAAAACATGAATGCATACATGATCATAAATAAGTTGACATGACTTGACATTTAACAAGACGTGTATTGACATGACTTCAGCTGACATGAGAAAAACTGAACTGGCGTGAACTAAACATGACATAAAGCTGAATGTGAACTAAACTGAATTGAACTTGAACTAAACGTGAACTAGAGAGACTGAATATGAACTGAATTGAACTAAACATGGACTGAACTGAACTGGAAATGCTAACTTGTGTAACTGAAATTATGCATTCTGATTAAGAAAATGGGAGTACTGAGGTAGCTCCTATACCTTCATCTTGAGTATCCTTTTATATTACAACAGATTATACTCCTTTATCATAGTACCAGACAGCGCATATGCCTTGACCGCAATACCAGGCAGATCGTATATTCCTTGACTGTAGTATAAATTAATTGATAACATGATCTTGAATTGCACGTGTAATAACATTGCATGAAATTGAAAATGAAACTGAAACTTGAAATTGACTTGACTGACGTGAAATTGACTTGACTGACATGAAGCGAAATGACACATGACCTAACGTAAGGTAAAGTGACATGTACGTGAGATGAATAACAAGGCATAGCATGTAACAGACAAACATTTTGTGACATGATGTAATATGTAATAGACAAACATGATATAGCATGGCATATAGGATAACATAAGTACATGGCATATAGAATATGTATTGATGCCATGGATTCATCGTAGAATAGAGCAAATATTTGGTTGCATCTAAGGAGATAGCATATTTTTCTTGCATTAATGCATGTGCTAAATAAAAGAGACACGTTTGATGATTTTATGAATTAATTAATGCATGCTTGAGGCTCCATGATACATGGTCAAGGCAATTGAAATGCATAGGCAGATTTTACGTAATGGGTGTGATTTGGGGATGACATATAGCATAGGTGTAAACTCTCATGTTATGTGCCGCGCACTACAAAAAAAGACAGAATTTTCGGCGTTTATATTATCGGCGGTTGTTTATGTGCCGATAAAAATATATTATTGCCGGCGGTTAACTTTTACGTTGCTAACTAATTACATTTTTCGGCATTTATATTGTTACGCTGGTAATAATATATAGCTTTAGTGACGTTTAAAAAAATGCAAAAATATATCAATTATACGTCGGTATGTTAGTCGTCGGTAAATTATTGAGTTTTTCGGCCTTTTTATTATTTAAAAAAAGGCCTACAATTGATCAATTTTATGCTGGTACTTAAAAGAATAAAAAGACTTATTTACATGATACGAAGAAAAAAAATACTTAAATTCTTGCCACAACGGAAACGACTCTGCTCCGCTCGGTTTTTTTTCGCCCTCTGAATGAGAGGGCAAAGTGTGCTATATATATATATATATGGCAAGAGAGATAGATTGCATAGAGTTGTATTGAGCACTGAAAGGAGTATACACAACTTAGAGATGGACATGAATGATGCATGCATAAAAATATTTTTATTTTATTATCTCAAACGACTTACAAAAACTTGAGACTTTTAGCCCTATTTTTCAAACGCTCTTGCTCTTCATATATCAACATGTTATCCTTATCTAAAGGAGTAGAAGGGCAACCATTGGTGGCGTTAAGAGAAAGGGAGGTGGTTGGTCTGACGGTGTTGAGACTGAGGTCGACAGCGAAGGAGTCTGGGAGAGAGAAGTCGTGCGACGTGAAGGGAAGAGAAACAAAGAGAGATAGTGCAGCACCAGCGTGGATTTTTGAGAAGGGTATGGTGTAAGGTGCTCGGCGGTCCTTTTTGTGCAGGTGACGACATCGAGGAGCTGTTAGGACGCAACACTTCATCGACGTAACCTGAGTTACCGAAAT
The DNA here is from genome assembly GCA_029856935.1 of Cyclocarya paliurus. NCBI lineage: Eukaryota > Viridiplantae > Streptophyta > Magnoliopsida > Fagales > Juglandaceae > Cyclocarya > Cyclocarya paliurus. The sequence goes on along the minus strand of CM056953.1, from coordinate 15,666,566 downwards.
AAGACGGGATAAAAAAGCGGCTAAGAGCTCTGTTTTTGTTTCTAAAAACAGGGGCTCACGGTGGTGGTGCAAGACTGAGGTCGCGGTGCAACAAGGCTAGAGTTTGGGCTAGGGCAACGGTGCTTGGTGGCGGTTAATAATTCCTCTGTTTTGAGGAATAAAAACAGTGGCCACTTGGATAAGCAATGGTGGTTTGGGCGACGGTGGTGCAGGAGCCGTACGAAGGAGCTGGGAGGAGGAAAACTCGATTTGCATGTTAGACAGGTTGGTAGTAGTGCATCCGAGGCTGTGGATTGGTGTTTTATGTCGCTTGATTTGTGGAATCGGTGACGCACGATGGGGCTTGGCAGTGGAATGGGGTGATAAATTATGGTGGAGGGAGAGGAGAGGTGCCTAAGAGTGGTGGCCTTGCCGAGACTATGGATGTAGAAAGACTCTATTGCGGTGTGGGATGAGGAGGAGATGCAGTGGTCGATTTGTGCAGTGGTGCTGTGCTACTATTAGGCTCAATCCTGGCAATGGTCTATGTACAAAGAATTCGTCTTTGACTATTTGAATTATCATTGGTAAACATAGGATTAAAAAAAAAACACATTCTAAAAGTGCAATGATTTAGATTAAAGCAGAAAAATTCACGATCGATTAAACATGATGATTCACCTAAAGAGGAAAAAAAAATGGGCGGAAAGTCACGGTGCATGTGGAGAAGCTCGTCCGCACATGGGAGTAATAGGTAGGATTATAGAGGGAAAGGGGTAAAGGAATGAACAACAAGAGAACTCTAAAAAAAATGATTATAGAGGGAAAGGGGTAAAGGAATAATGTGGTTGAACCAGGTGTTACAAAACACCACCATTAATTAAAAAAATGTGTCGCGAACGTACTATTAATAGCATTTAAATTAATGCCGTCAATTTATATGATGCGCCGGCAATGTACTAGCATCGGCATTTATGGTAACATCGTTATTTTAATTAGTGGCAGTGTTTAGATAAATGTCGTTAATATATTCAATATGTCGCCAACGTAATATTGATGACATTTAAATAAATGCCACCAATTTATATGATGTGTCGGCAACATATTAGCGCGGCGTTTATTGTAACGCTGCTATCTGTATTAGTTGCAACGTTTAGATAAACTATGTTAATGTATTTAATGTGTCGCCACGTACTGTTAGTGGCGTTTAAAAAAATGCCGTCAATTTATATGATGCGCCGGCAATGTACTAGCATCGGCATTTATGGTAACATCGTTATTTTAATTAGTGGCAGTGTTTAGATAAATGTCGTTAATATATTCAATATGTCGCCAACGTAATATTGATGACATTTAAATAAATGCCACCAATTTATATGATGTGTCGGCAACATATTAGCTGCGGCGTTTATTGTAATGTTGCTATCTGTATTAGTTGCAACGTTTAGATAAACTCTGTTAATGTATTTAATGTGTCGCCATGTACTGTTAGTGGCGTTTAAAAAAATGCCGTCAATTTATATGATGCGCTGGCAACGTATTAGTAGCGATGTTTATTATAACGCCGCTATGGTATGCAATGAGATGATAATGAATTAATGGCGGTGTTTCGCTAAACGCCATTAAATTAAAAAAGCTAGCGGTATTTTAAGAAATTGTATACAAACGCCGCTAATGAGATTTTCAAGTGCCGGCATTTGACAAAACGTCAGTATGTGAAACTAGCGATCACCCAATACCGGCGGACGGTTACACCGATAAAAAATCGTCGCAAATTATTTAGCGGCGTTTATTTGGACAGGTGTCGGCGCTTATCGAATGCCGACAATCCTTAGGTTGATAATAATTTATAAGGCTTGAACATGGACTACGATGCATTGAGGTTATGAACATATGAACTCACATGGTTAAGGATTAGAGTATCCTCATTGGTGTAGGCAAATTCCATTGCAATCCAAAATTTGGCTAATAGGCCCTTAAAATGGTCTGCAATGGAGGAGGCAAACTGTTTGCATTTGCCTTAAACACTAGTAATTCTATATATATGTATGGTTAATGTTGCCCCTCCATTGTTGGATATGAAAGTTCCAAGTTGATTTTGTAAATATTTTGATGTTTTGTGTTTGACAGTGAAGTTGGTTGTTTGATAGGTTTTGTGTATTTTGATGTATAGATTATTGAAAATTATGAAAAGTAAAATAAAAACTATTTTGAAAACATATAAAATACATACATTAATGTGTACATAAAAATTTAAAAAATAATAATATTTTACTATGATAGCTAGTGATATGGCTAATCCAAGTGGGATACAAAATTGTTATGGATAGGCAAAAGGTGACATTTTATCCAAAATTTGCATAAAAACTTTAGCTACACCATTGTTAATGCTCTTACTTGCAGGCATAGTCACAGGTTGCTTAGACAAAATTAGGCTTGAAGATTTTAGAGTGTATTGGCATGGATTTTGGCTGGAAGTTGATGGAGTACATCAGCTAAGGGTGACATGATAAGGTTCAAACGATTAATACATGGCTTTAGGAATTGCAAGATACAACATGATGGTCGACGTTCTAATGCTGCTGCTCATCATCTGGCCAGACATGCATGGACTAATTCACAAATGCAGCTATGGTGGCACTCTGTTCCTGCTTTTATTGAACATGTTATTTATGTTGATCAGTTATCTTGTACTTAGATTTGAGGTCTTTAGTACCTCTTTGCAATGAAGTTCAAACTTTCTATCAAAAAAAAAAAAAGCTTGAGAACCCAATGTACACTTGGGTAGGATGCATGTAGCCTAGGTTTGCATTAAAAGTGTTCTATGTGAGGACATGATTAGGTTGAGTGTATAATTAGAAGATCATGCAAGCCTCATTAGGCAAAGTTCTAGATTTAAATTGGTTATGCGCTTGAGTAGAATTTTTCTTTAATGAAACAACGAGCTTATATGTATGTGTCTATTGAAGAGCTTGTGATTAAATTGCATAAAGTATTTATTTGCATAAAGGCTCGAGGTAATTAATATGATCGACCTTTATTATCACGCATTTTTTCTAAGTTATGCGAGTGTATATGATCATGTCTTTCTAGAATATATCTTTTCAAAATGAGATCATAAACATGTTTTATAAACAAAAAGCTCATTCTCATGTCATGATTTTAAAGTATTATCATGTGTAAAGCCTATTCATCTTTAGTCTCTTTTCATGTGCCCTATAATTACAAAAGTGTGTGAATGTGAATGGATTTGACTGCATGAATGATATTGTTATTATTATTATTATTGAATGATTCAATTACTAAATGATGACTAAATGATTGACCGATGAGTGTTGAATGATGACAAATAATGATAAATGGTGACAGATTATAGTAGCTACAGGTGGTGTGATTATGATCGTTGAGATCGCCAACCTTAACATACGGGATAATTGTGTATGATGACAAATGATGGATGTAATGTTATGAAAATGATGGAATGATTGAGGAATGCCTACTTTTATATTTATGTTTTATGCGTGATCATTTTAAAAGAAAAGCTTATATGAAGTATATTATTTTAAGAGTATTGTTAAATACAAGTCTTAAATGTACAAGCTCCACACAAGCTCTTTGTAAAAATGTGGACCTCATCAAGAAAAAGTAAGTTTTTTCACACTTTTTTATGGTGGGATCTACTTTTTTATAAAGGGCTTGTGCGGAGCTTGTATATATCATTTCTCTTATTTTAACTGTATAAAGTATTACTTATTGAGTATTCGATTCATTGTTACATTTTTTTAAATATTTTAACCACTTTGAGTTATGGTCAGGGCAAAAATAATGCGACAAGAAGTGTTGAATTAAAAAAAGTTGTGGGTCTCACATGTAAAGATGTTTTGAGTTGAGATGAGTTTAATAATTTGAGAGTTTAGTGTGAATGTTAAAGTCAGTTTAGCTTAAAATTAGACTGAACTGAATTGATCTCAACTGAGTCTATAAACTAAACGGCACCTAAAAGGATAGTAGTGCTCTTGATCTTACTAGGGACTAGTTATTATAAGTACATTTCTCTATTAGTTTCTTTTATTTCCCTAGACGTTGGAAAGGAGAATTCTAGAGTCTGATCTCACATCCGAAATAAGTAGGCGAATGATGTTATATACACAACTCGTCTACGTAATTCTACCAAATAATTAATAATAAAATATTTTCAATACAAGTCAAAATATTATGATTTTATCAATACACGACAATATCATGTAAGCTGATTGTTAAATACTAATGTACAAACTGCGTTCCTATAATTCTTCTACAAAGATTGGTGTTATTGAGCCAAAGATATTAACGAATATTTAATATTATATATTTGGACCTTTTAAATTATTGTTTATATAAATAATTATACTTTTTATTTATTGAGAATTGTAAGTGATAAACAAAGATACCTAAGTATTTCATGATTTTCTTTTTTCTTTTTCAAGCACCTAACTTCTTATAAGTGCTTCCTCTTGTATACTACTATGCCTATTCTATATCCAATATAATCTTACTTTTATGGATTAAAAAAAAAATGATATTTGTATACTTGAGTATAAAAACTTACACCCATTTTTTAAAAAATAGATAAATCTAAATCTCATAATTTTTTTTAAGACTCGTTTGGATAATGAGATAAAATTATTTTAGATAAGTTGAATAAAATATTATTTTTTAATATTATTATTATTTTATAATTTGAAAAAGTTAAATTGTTTATTATATTTTGTATGAAAATTTGAAAAAATTGTAATATTACAATGAGATGAGTTAAGATAGTTTCTGTATCTAAACGAACCCTTAATGGTAGACTTAACTTTTTTTTAAAGAAATCTATTAGACTTGTATACTCTAAAATTATATTTAGCATTACTTAAAAAAAAATTAAATGAGAATGAGAACTCAAATCTCTGGGCATCCCTTATCAAAGTGGGGATAAATTTGCCACCAGCATGTTTAGCGAAAGAGGAAAACTAAAACGGATCTTCTAAAAGTTGCAAAAGACGAAAATGACTGTTTTGGGAAACGTCTACACGTTTTGAGAGGATCACACATCTTCTAAAAATGATAACCAGGTACAGAAATGGAGCTTATATTCATGATCAGCTCAATTTTCCATTTGGATTTGAACATTTAAAAAGGGTTTGAGTTTCGACTATCAATCAAAATCAGACACCTTAAGCTCGGGATCACACGGTTTGGAACCAGAATGCACTGGTTTACAAAATTGACACGAACATAAATGACCCGCATCTATGAAATATGACATATTTTTGGCAGAGGATTATTTCTTCCATCTCCTACACTCAATCTTCTTCTACAAATATAGATTTTGAGGTAGTTTGGAATGCATCACCATTTCCAACTGCTGAAACTACAAAAATCTTCAACTTTATTCTTTGGTTCATGGAAGGCATAACACGAAGATCTCAGATATGGAAGCCGGCATTGAGTATTGAAGTAAAAAGCTCGGATTAATTAAATGGGGCACATAACCTCTATGATTTCCCTGTTTGGGCAGTATCAGAATCTTCTGTTTCGCTGCCTAATCTAACAATGTCTTCAACCAGTATCTTCCCTTCTGTTGCAAGGAAAATGGCAAAAGTAACAGTCAGTGCAGTGGCTATAATGACGTTTGAACATCAGTGTGAAGAGTGAAAAAACAGAAAAAAAACCATATAGATGAAGTTATTAAAACATATGTACAAACATTCAGACCAAGTCATTTTATTCCGCAATTGAAGCATGCTCATGCTGCTACTCCCAATCAGTATAAATTGGCACCTAAAGACTAAAAAGGATAAAGAATTGGGAACCCCTTGGTTTCACTGCATGTATTGCGTTTTAACTGGTCATAATCATTGAGGTTTTGGTGTTTTTTTTTTTAAAGGTTTTGTTTTTTGGGAGGGGGGAGGGTGTAACGACTTTTAAAATGATAGAGAAAGCTTTCATCTCCATGTGGTATCACAAACCCTCCGTACTTCATATCTAATTGCATCACAAAGGAAATATAAAAAAATGAGAGCGGGGATCTCTCTAACAGGTCTGCCTGTAGACATTCCTATTCATTTCAATCTGTTGAGCACTGTACATGCTTATAGTTTAAGATCTCCATTTTTTATTTTTATTTTTATGTCAGGGAACCTTTCCAAGGCAGGGCCCTTCAGACCCACCCTTTGCAGAGTAAACCCCGGTCCCATGCACCACACCCTCGAAAGTTTCCCTACATGGAACTGGTTAAATCGCTGGCTTTTTACCTGGAGATGTGGCCCTAAAGGATTGTTTGCACCCACGAGGTGTTGAATCTTGGACCTTGAAGGTAGTGATATCCCAAGATCAAGGTTTTCACCACTTGGGCCAACCCCTTGGGGTTTAAGATCTACATTTATTAAGTGAAGATACGATGATGGAACCAGGAGAGGGGAATAACCTACTGCCACTGACCTTTATCCTTGGAAAGGTTGCCGATAAGTTCCTGAATACCCTCCTTGCCCAAGGTGTCCTTGAGGTACATCGCAGCAGATGCAACCTCCTCAGGTGTCACTTTCCCATCATAGTCCCTGGTATTGAAAATGTCAAAACCGAGTTGACAATAATTTTAAGGAAAAGGGTAATTCACCAATTCCTTTATCATTGGGATCAGACTAAAAGCTTATTAGCAAACAGATAATGGTAATTATCAGTTATCAAATGCATAGGCAGGGGATGACTCAAAATTGGATGTACTGTGCAACATTTGAGGAGAATACCAAATTACACTGGTGCATCATGCGTAGGAAGCAGTGACCTTACTTTGTTAATTCTGTAATATATGGAATCATGCAATATGTAATGACGCAATTGTAAAAGAAAAAGGAGAGGATACATCTAGTTATGGGCAACTCAAACAAGGGAAATACTTTAGACACAAAGGGATTATACAAAAGTAAACCCTCAAACTGATGTGGCTTGACGTGGTACGTCAGATTGTAAAGTTACTTTCATTGTAAAGTAGATCTAACGGATCCCATAAATAAAACCATATTAGTTTGTGGGTTTACTTTTGTGTAATCTCTTTGTATATGTAGCACTTCTCTTCAAACAATGATAGGCACCATTTTCTTTTTCCTTTTGGTTGGGGGGGGGGGGGGGGGCTCTAATACTTTTTCTTTCGGAACCGCAGCAAACATTTCAATCAGTTCTGATTATCCTTTCTGCTTCTGTTCCATAATTCCATATCCATGGAATAGTCTTAAAACAGCGTATGCACACATCATACATGTGTTTAAAAGTCTAGAAAATTCAAAATTGCATCACCTGCAAAAGATATGGTGACCAAAGGGCAACAAACCTGTCAAGCACCCGCCATCGGTCTCCAATTTTTGCATCAACATCATCAATTTCCTTTTCAAGCTTGTGAAGCATAGCATCCACCTGAAACATGAACATCCCATAAAAAAATTATTTGTAACTTGCCAGTTGCACGTAGACTGCGTAGAATCAAAATGCAGCAATCAAATACGTTGGATGGGGCTAAAATCAAGATAGATAAGCCTCATAACAAGAGTTTTTAAAATCTCGTTACCCTCTCTATAAGTGCTGAAGAAACCTTGTGACCTATAGCTTTCTCAGCAGCATGGTCACTGTCCTCCCTAACAGCTTTGTATGCTTTCCTAGCTTCTTCTTCACCATCTGTACCTTCTTTCTCCACCATACTGTTATACATCTCTATCTAGAAAATGATAATAGAAAAAATTAAATATAACCAATATGATGAGACATACAGTTTTCAATGAAAAAATGAGAGCAAATAAAACATAGGAAAGTTTTACCACAAGAGTACCTGTTATTTTTATCCATCAGCATGAAAAGTTACTTACTAAGAGTTTGTATTAAGGTACTGTCGACAAAAAAATTCACCTTGAATTGACACTGTTGCCTATCTTTACACTCAAAACAGTGTTTGTGAAATCACTTTTTTGCTTAATTATTGGTCAACTAAAGATTTGAATCCTCAATTAATTTTACTGAATTTCCAATTTTAGGACTCAACTTTTGTTCTTCCACCCCTCTATTTTATCCTTTCCTTCCTAGGTGGGGTTTTATACATCCTGTGTACTTGAGCATTGCTCTTTATTTTCTTAAACAAGGGCAGCAATCAACAGAGAGTCAGCAGGAGTGGTTATAGATGATATGTGAGAAACAGATTGGTTGACATATATATAAAGGGTATTTTTCACATTGATAATTGTGAACTTACAACCTAAAAAGAAAATGAGATTTAATAATGTCAATTGATCTGCTCCTAATTTTGAAGACTCCAAACTTTAATGATTATTATACTAGCATCATATTCCCTCTAATTTTCTAGTAAAGACAGTGCCACTTTTCAAGGACTACAAAAATGAAGAATGGGTTCGGGGGTAAGAGATAGAACTAGTTTGCTTACCTCCTTATTGACAAGGCGCAAGAACTCTTCACGCTCCCTGCTTACTGACTAAAATGAGTAGCAGAGTAAATCAAGAGTCAGAGTAAATCTTATAAAAATAATAAAACAGCAATAACAAGCCTAGTGACATTAATCCTTACAGATGCTGAAGCCAAAACAGCCAATGCTCGACTGAGCTCACAAAGCTGCTCCACTTTCTCCAATGTTTTAACTCTTGCCTGTTCACTTGCCTCTCTAGCCGTTGCCATGGTCATCTCTTCCAAAGCCACATCCTTTTGGCTACTAGCAGATTCCTTCATCCTGGCTTCTTCTTCCTCCTCCTCCTCTTCCTCCTCCTATATATAAAAATATTCCAATCACTCACAAGCGAAGATTGTAGGATCAGCTTACCCAGAAAAAAAAAGGGGGAAAGATTTCTCTGATATTCCAACGATCTAGAAAGTAATGAACCATAAAAGTCTTAAACCAACCAAATTACAAGCCCCATGCACATTAATTGATTCACAAAACATTAGAGGCCTTCAAGGTATTGAAATTACAATTGATGTGCTTCACAAATTTAGATTAATGGTGATCAGACATGGCATATGCAAACTTCAAATATGATCCATCTCATTTTGAAGGACAGCCTTCTTTTAGTATAAGCTCAAAAGCCTTGAAGTTTATGTTACCTTTATAACATCAAGGTCATTAGTGATAGAACATCACACGAATCTCTAGTATAAGAGGCCAGTGAACATGGAAAAAACACCTAAAGCATGGTAAAATCAACCTTGATCAATTCTTCCTGCATTTCTAGGAATTCCAGCTTCCTCTTCCGGTCTGAAACAGTATCTTCAGATGGCAAAGTTGTCACTTGAACAGTATCCACAACCTCATCTGGCAGAGAGGAGATTGCCTCCTGAACAACTTCTTCAGGCCTTTTACCAGACACTGAGAAGGCTCTGCAGAGGGAAGGACACAAACATTAAGCAATTTAGATGTGGTTGTGTCTTGAAACAACCATAAACAGGGAGCATTAAGTTACCTAGAAAGAATCAAGAGGGAAGATGGAAGAGAGTGGTTGAGAGACAAATCCAACCAATCACGCAGCTGCAAACATATATAACTACTTACATTCCTGAATAAAGAGGAACTTTCTAGAAGCTTCAATGAGGAATGTAATAACCCAAAAAGATCAAAAGCAATCACTAGATTTTTTAAGGGCATTTTGAAAAATAATCACAAGTTACAGACATCAGAAGAGGTTCACTCCATAAGTATGTTAGATATGACTGCTTCTCAAAGGAGTCACGAAAGCCTTTACAAATTAGCATACTTGTGTAAAATGCCTTAATTACAAATGATTCTCACTGCTTAACAAAATGCTTATGTTCCCCATCCAGGGGACAGGGTTAAGTTCAAGACAAAGTCACTATTTGGACAATTTACATGAGATCATTGCAGATCAAGTTCACAAGTGATATAAACCCAATAAAGGTATGAAAATTCCTTTGTCTTGAGAGTAACTACTAGGGAAGAGGTACAATCAAAATGCTGCAGATTGCTTTAAATAGGGTCAGGCTTGCAGCACAGTGATTCGAGATATCTGCCCTTCTAACAGCCCTGAGCATAACTTTTTTGTGTTTGCTTTTTCTTCTGGTAAGGGCAGCCCTGGGCAAAACCATTAGGCCAATGCTGACCAAAACGAAAAACAAGTTTCTGATGGATGCATGTAAGTTCTATAGACAGGACTTCAATATAAGGCTACAGAAATTGATACAATCACAGTAACTCGAATAAGAGGTCCACGCTCTTTTGTTACTGGAAATAATGGATGGATAATATGTCAGAGCAAGAACCTGTAGCTGCATTTCTTCCAGCGATAATAATCCTAGCATTCCTCGATCTCTACAGGCTTGACGAAGTTCTGCTTCTGAAAGTGAATCCACACCCTCAGCTTGAATCAACTTATCGTCATTCTTGATCCTGCCAAGCCCATACTGATAGTTCAAACCTTCAACTCGTCTCAAAAGTCTAAGAAGCTTATGTTCATCCTAAGTTTTTGTTTATCCTCATTTTTAGCTTCTCTTAAATCCTCAAATAGGATACATATTTATTAAAATATTAATGCATAGGAAACTCTTTTCATAGAGTGGGAAAGATAAGGGTTTTAATATATTGAATTAAAACACTTTTTTACAAAAACCCAACTTTTTTTACATGTAATGAAGAATCTTATTGAGGAGGTGATTTATGCATAAAATTTACACAGAAACCAAATTCAAGGGAAAAAATAAAGAACCAAAAAGACCCTCAGAATCTTGGTCCCAAGCATTAACTTATTACCTGAAAAAGCTACACTTAATCTTCAAATGCCAGAACTTAAATAAACAAATATTAGAAAGAGTGTAAGCAATGATAGCAAAGAGTGTAAGCAGATTGGCAAAAAGATTTTCTTTTTAATAAACAAACAGTAGAAAGACCAGTTGTGATGAGATTCAGTTAAAATACATCTGTCAAAGGTTGCCATAAACTTGTGACCACACAACATAAGCTCAAAGCTCCATGTCCAGACTGAAAAGCATACAAGCAAGCTAACAGAAAGAGAGAGGGCGGGGGTAGTGAAAACAAAATGTATCTTACTGTTGCAATCTTTTCCTAAGCATAAATCGCAGATAAGCATCAGTTCCATATGAGCTGATGCCCATATATTTGCACATGTTTACTAACCGAGGCCTGTATTTGACAAAGAACACAAAACACAGATACTTTTGTCAAATGCTCCAGTGATAACATAAGCACCAATAACCTTAAGAGTTACTTCATAAAAGAGCAAGTCATAAACTAAAAGGGAATAACACAATCAAAATACAAAGGGATAACAGAAACACCAACCTGCTAATATTATCCAAAGTAAGCTCATCATTGAATAACTTGGCAACGCTCAAAATTTCATCGTTGGAAACATGGCCACCTCTTCTAAACTATTTACGTCACAGAACAACAACAAAAATTATGTATCGCCAACAGGACAACACATAATTATCGAGTAACGCAACATCCCTTGTTTATGGAGAGGAAAAATATATTAACTTACATTATTGATAAACTCATCAAGATCTTCTGCTGTCTTCTTAACCTCTCCACTTCGAGAGTTTTGGATTTCCTTTGCCATTTCTTTCACTGTGTCCTGAAGAAACTTTGCATATTCTATCCTTGCGTTTAGTCTTCTTTTCAAAGCCTCCTACAGGTTAAACTATTTTTATTGAGACCAACACCCTCCTGACAACGGGAATGTGCAAAATCTGAAGGCTACAGGCAAAGATATACACGCATACTATCCAAACTGTACCGCCATACCCAGTCACAAGTAATTTACATCTCAATATTCTTATAAGATCTTGAGAATTTCAGGCAGCAAGAAATTGAAATCAACCACAGTTTCAAATTTTTAGTTCTATGCAAACATATAACTATCTCACTTTACAATAATATCATGCATTTGAAATTGTGCCTAGCAGGCTAATCAAACACTTCGATATATGAACTCTTTGAGCATTTGCATGGGGAAAGCAATAGATAAAAATTCAAATTCTTTTGAGGAATCTCGGAGACCGTGCAAATGAAACATATCTTTAATATAATTAAACCTTGGACCCCGTGTAACGAGTCCCCATGACACGGATCATGTATATCATCGGCTTTTCACCAATGGGACGCGGCTTCTAGAAATTGTTTACACCCAAGGGCTCGAACATTAGACTTGGAGGGAGCATACCACTAAGACCCCTTACAACTTGAGCCAACTCCTATGGGTTAAACTTAACATTTTAATATGACTTAACAATCAACTATTGCCGAGCAGAAACATGACATGCAAAAAGCAATCAGGTGCAAAAACCTGCAATACTTTAAATAATCAAGGCCTAAGCAACAGTGTTATAACTAGTTTAGCCTTCTCTTCTCCAAAGATAGATGACACGTTTAGTTATATGTTTCCTGATACATATGACAATATATACATCACTTTCAGCAGTTTGGAATCACCAACCAGTCTGCTCAAACTCAAAGCATAGAAATTAAAACTATAGAGACAACTAGTTAGTTGAGTCATGCCTGGAAGAATTGCGGAGCTTTTTTCTGCTTAGCAAAAACTAGGAGGCAGCCTGCAAATTCCGGCTATATGGAAGATGGTCCCTATTTTCCTTAGTTGGTGTATTTGGAACGAGAGCTAGAACTTTCAAGGACCATGAATGGATGATGGAGAAGCTCAATAACTTCTTTATCAATACATTTTTTTTTTTTTTGCTTTGGACTGTATCTATAAACTTTAATGGCTCAACTTGCACGAATTTTTAAGATCTTCTTCACCTTCAAGATAGGTGTACCTCTTATATATTCCCTGTGTACTTGAGTTGTGCCTTTATTCTTATCAATAAGAATTTGTGAAAAAAAATTGTTTTCATTTTCTATATTCCAAGCCTGTTCCATCTTCTGCATCTTGCATATGACAAAATAGATGAATAAATAAGTTTTCTGATAATTAAGACGAGTTTTATTTATGATTAATCAAGGAGAAAGAGGCATAACCAAAGTACACAAGGGGGTATACAATAAAAACACCTAACGAGAGAATGAAAAAAGAACAGAAAAATCCTGGTTAGAAAGAGTAGAGGTACATTAGTGAGCCTTGAGATCTTGGTACTCCTTCTGATGTCTTCGAAACTACAGTTTTTTCTTTTCCTCCATATACACCACAAAAAGAAAAATGGGATCAGCTTCCAAAAGGTCCCACCATGATGAGTCTCAAAGTGTCCCTTCCAGCATGCTAAAAGGTCTACTAACTTCCAAAGCATCATCCCAATTTAGCCCACACATATTGAAAATAGCTTGCCATAACATGCTAACTACGTCATGATGTGGTAAAAGATGATCCACTGACTTCCCATTCCACTTAAAAATGGAACACCATTCTACCACCATGACATGATGCTTTCTTAGGTTGTCCAGCATAAGAATCTTCCTCATGCAGCAATCCAAACAAAGAAGCCGGCTCTCAATGGGGCCTTGCTCCTCCAAATGGTCTGCCATGGAAAAGAAAATGTTTTCATGAGGGACTAAAGCCTTATAAAAAGACTTCATTTTGGAAGATCTGCTCTATCGCATCTTATCTTCCCCTCCCAATCTTCTTTGAACTTCAGTCCATCATTTATAGCATATTTTTAATGGAAAATTCACAAAAAGCAGTCATAGGGACTGTATAACAAAATAAGTTTTCACAGTAAAATCTGACGGCCAGTGACCTAGAGCCACTGATTTGCAAGAAAGGATACATATTTCAAGCACCACCCACTTATAAGGGTTAGCAATCAGTAACACTTTAGAGAGGTAAATAAAAAGGAACTAGACCACAAAGGCTGGTCCACTCACTATCCTCCAAAACTATGATGTTAGGAATCATATATACCTTACACCTTTTATGACAGGCATCACAACTATTACCTGTTCTTTCATCTTGTCCTGGAAGGTTGATGGTAACATGTTGGGAAATAATTTCAGGAAGACTGGCAGCAAGAACTCCATGAATGGAACTATAATAAAGACTGCAACAGGAACTACCCTGAAAATATCAGCTGTGGTGCGTGTGAGTTGTTGTCTCTCCCTTCTAGAAAGATTCTTTCCCTTTGCAAGCTTCAACAATAACCTTGAGCTGATCCTAACATCAGCCCAAAGTAGTTTTGTGCCCAACCAATAGTGCTGCAATGTAGATATAAATTCATCCTTCCAATGATGAAGCTTCTTTGCCCAGTCCTCCCTATAAATATACAAACAAAGTGAGTACCGAGCAAGTTTGATCAAACATGACAGAAAAAGAGAGTTCTAAACCTGCTCATGGAGGCAACAGCTCTCAATGCAGGACCAACTCCTAGAAGCATGGTCCATAGTCTCTTCATCAAAAATTCAGCGCTCTGTGGCGGTTCCTTCATCTGCTTAGCTTTTGCTTTGGATTTAATGGTACTCAAACCTTCAACTGCTTGATCACACTCCTCTGGCGAAGCTTCCTTTACCTTTTTAGAAGCTTGTTGTTCATTTTCATCATTATTAGCACTAGCCATTTTAGGTTGACCGGCTGTTGCAGTAGAAGTATAGCGAATACATTGTGAAATCCATTGAACTCCCAAAGAAGGAAAAAAATATGTGCTTCCAATTTCACAATGTAAGATTGGAATTATGCAGGAGTTATTCCTATGAAAGCCTGCTGCTAAAGGACCTGATAATTCATCTTTTTTGACTGAAGATAAATCTCCTTCATTTCTATAATCAGCAGCTGGAAATGGAGGATCAAAAACCCAGTTCGAACCCAATAAATGAGATGTTTGTCCAAGCTTGAAACTTGGGAAACCTCGAATGAAGCAAGTGGATTGGTTCAGGGGGCTGAAGAGACTTCTCTTCCTTTGCAAGACGGCTCTTGAAGCCATTATTAAAATCTTCACTCTCTATGCAGAGAAAAAAGTCAGCATATCTCATGCAGCCACTTGACTTAGCCAGCCTGTATACAGTGGGGCAATCACCCACCAAATCAATTCTATCAACAAGAGAAAGAAATATCCTTATTTCTTATAAACAAAATAAGGTCTGAAAGCTTTGATAAATTTAATAACGTCCACATTCTCACTTGTATATGTGGTTTGATTAACAATAGTGACCAAAGAAAGTATCAACAAAATTTGCTTTTGTCATACCCAAGAGCCTACATAAAACAACTTGAATTTTTCTTTGGTTTATTTTCTTGTGTGGCTCGGTTTTTGAATTGTATGTTCCATGAAGCTATTGACTGAATGATGCTGTTCTTCTGCCTTAAATGTCATCTGGCTGTCAATTGGGGGCTGAGTTATTTCCTTTGACTAGCCTAAAATCTTGCAATTTTGAATTCAAAGCAGATTAAGGAAGCAATTGCACCATTTATTAAAGGCTGAGCCCTAGACACCTAGAACCTTCCTTGAACAAATAAGTAAGGTATTTAAAGGGAGTAAATGCTGAAAGGTATTTAATGGAATTTTCCTAATCTGTCTGCCAGCGAGCATATTAAGGTTGTCAACCCCTATATAAACCAACTTCAATTAGGAAAGGGTCTGTAGGAAACCACTTAGACAAGACTGGCACAGCCAACATCAATAGCAAAAAACCCTAGAACATCTCTAATGAGGTTGCTGGCACCCAAAACTAAGTAAGGAAGCTTTTAGAATCCTCAAGGAATAGGAAATAATCTGGAAAGGCCTGTTAAGACAAAATTATGCTTTTGGTTTTATTTAAAATTTCAATAAAATGAAGTAATATTCATTATATTTGATTTCTAACTGATACAAGTTATCTGTTTTAGTAGCATTCCAAACCCTGCGGGAACAGGGAGAAAAACTTCAATGCTTTCTCAAGTTGTTTTATTTTCATTTACTCTCTTTTAGATTGAAAAGAGGAAAAACAGGAAAATAAAACTTCAAATTTCTGTTCGTCTGTTCCCGGAAATGAAAAAATGAACTTGAAAAGGCAAATTAATAACACAAGGGCTTAGGGTCCATAATATTTCCTGAAGCCTAAATATCAGAAGTCTAAATTCATAATTATCTTCTGGTTCTCAGCACCCTGACTTAATTATACACATGCACACAAAGATACAACCATATATGCAGACATAAATATGAAGAGTCTACAAATCTATCAATCTACCTACATATCTATCAATCTATTATATATGTGTATGTATCACTGTATTCAAATTAATAAAGGAATAGTTCAACCCATAAAACTATTCCTAACAATACAAAATTTTGAAATGCCAGAAATGGAGATATTGAATTCACATCTGAATCCGCTTAGGGATAGCAATTAGAATAACCTGCTTTAACTAGTGGAGTATGCATAAACTACCAAGTACTGGATTAAACCCTTTGCCTCACCCACACCAACAAAAAACACGTTTCTAAATCGTATCAGGATTTAAAATCCATGCTCCTGAATGGGTTCCGATAAGAGGGGAAAAACTATTAATCTTCACTCATTTGGAGTTTAGGCACCATACTACAACAGCCAATAAACCATACAATTCTTGGTTTTACCGGACTTCTTCTCATCCCAACTAGTCAAAATCAGAAATCAAACGAATCAATGGTAGTAGAGGTAATCATGACATCAGAAGAAAAACAACAACAGCAGCAGAAGCAAAAATAATAATTTCAAACCCATTTAGCTCCCAGAACAATGAGAACACTAATCTTGTACAATTAGGCAAATCCATGGAACAAATTTACCTTTATAGCCTTCAGCCTTCAGCCTTCTACATGTATAAAAGCAGAGTTGTAGCTTCAGATACAATACAATAATACAATTCAGTTTTTCCTCTTCTCAGTCGATGACTTCATTTCATATCTTTCTAAGTTGTAACAACGTTTGATACAAGAAATGCGTCGAGACAAGAAGACAAATCGATCAAGCCGAAACTTCCCTTTTGAAGTTCGCGGAGAAAAATATCGGTCGGAGAGAGTGGTACGTTCTGAGATTGTGAGAGCTGTAGTGAGAAGGAGCGGCCGAGGAAGCAGACGGTCTGAAGCATGGGGCAACAAAGTGGAATACCGACCCGTGTGTCGCTGCCGGAGCGACGAGAATTCGGTATATATGCACGTACCGTAAGTTTGTGCGAGTCTGTGATCCGTAACGTCGGTATATTCAGTGAGGCTTTGGACAAATTTTACAGTCCTTCCGTACCAATTTTAAAAATTTAAAAATCGATATATATTCAATACTAAAATTAGAAATTTTATTTTTTAGATTTCGGTCCACTCTAGTATGGTGTTTTCCATTTGGAAAGAGTTTTGATAGAGATCGGTCACTATAGCGGTGCACCCTACGTGACAATCTTTTTCTTTTTTTTTTTTAATTATAATGCAAACCACACTATTTTGCACAGTATCATGTTTTCATATTCCCAATTCGAATTTAGCCCTCGAGCCCGCGTCGAATCTCCTCCCTGCTAGTGTTGAACCTCCTCTACCCACCGCCATCGGCAACGTCATCTCTCTTTCAAGCGACACCGAACCCATTTGCACAGTACTGCCACTCCCCACGTCACTTAGCTCTCCTCCCTCCCTGTCGCCCTCATTGTCCCAAGTGCATGTGTGCATTTCTCTCTCCTTGATTTTCTTTGCTTTGTTTTTATTTTGGGCACTTGAGATTGAGTTTGGAAAATACATGTTGCACAGTTGCTAACTCTCTCATCTTCCCTGCTTTAGAATCGACATCAACGATCTAAATCTAACTCTCTCATCTTCCCTGCTTTAGAATCGACATCAACGGTCTAAATCTACATCTCAGCAGCCAAGTGAGTGGTTTTTTGCCCTAAAGTTTCTCTATTATGATTCTCTTAAATTGAAAATTGTAGTAAGAGAATGTAAGAGATGTAGAATTTGTTGGTTTGAATGTTGTAATAATGGATTGCAGTAATTGAAATGAAGCTACATTAATAAGATCAAAGGTAAGCACAACAAGTATTTGAAAAAAAGCTGAAATGAGCCACAACTCTATTACATTGGGTTTTTTGAGGGACCCAACCTCCTTACAGAAAATTACTTCAAGCTACAAAATATTCCAGAGGCTCTCCACCTTCTCCCTGCTCTCCCTTATACCCCAGTACCATACTGACAACATCTCCCATAACAGAAAAAGAGAAATAATGGTAAAATGATAAAGAAGGCAATAGTACTAAAATGACAGACCAAACCCAAAATGCACAACTTAATGCCAAAATGCACAGTTTCAACTAAAATAAACACCTAGCCTTTTTATTCTTCCCAGCTTCAAACATAAATAAAATGCAGCGTCTTATTTCTTCAACCTAAATGACACCATCACAAGTTCATAACACCCTACCTGTCTTACATATTTTGTAATTAACCTAGTTGGGCATTTGTTGTATTGTGGAATGTGGATGCAGTGATGTAATAAGGAAATCAACTAAATGTAATGAAAGGATTCGGATATGGAATTAGAGTAATGCAAGGGAAGTGTTTGACAGAATTTCTCATAGACTCATATTCATACGTATTTGATAAGGGAAGACTTTCGAGGGCTTCCAAACCTCCATACACATATCAATTCTTCACAAAGATTCTAGAATGTCCTTTTTAACTACCCCCTTCCCTCTATATACTTGAAGACACCCTCCTATAATCGTCAGCCACTAAAAGAAGGCCATGAGCCAAATTTCTACAAATAATTCAAATAAAGTAAAAGTGCAACAACCTAGCTAGGGCCCATCAAGCCCAACCCACTTAATTGGATTCATTACATATTTCAACCCAAAATGCTTGGGCTTTAGTTTGGAGTGTTGCTGTTAATTTTTGGTTTGTGGTTTATAGTTCGTGCATACCATGATTTGTGGTTTTGGGTATTTTGGTTAATTGTGTCTCGGTTGCTAACTCTCTCATTTTTTGTTGGGTCGTGATTTTGGATGTCTTAAAATGAAGACACAGCCACTTTGTTTTTCTTTTTCTCAACATATTTTGCCTTCTTTTTATCGAATTTTTGCTGTTATAGAAGAGGTTTGTCAATCCCTTTTCAATCAAGTATCTTCATGTCATGCACAAAAAGTTTCCAATTATTAGTTGAAAGTGTTGTAATGGCTCTCTAAAACATACCGTACACAAACATTTGAGCAAGTCAATGACAAATGTAAACGATCTAAAATATAGTCATTGTATTTTGCTTTTTTGTTGTAATTGAGTGCTATATGGTCTGCTTGCATGTATATCCAAATATGCTTTCCCTGAAAAATACCCAATGTTGGTGAATGCAGGAATGATAAAGTGTCCCCTTATGCTTAAATGCTTTTTCTTTTTTTACGTTTCAAATTCTTTTTTTTTTTTTTACTGTTATCAATTATGAGACTTTAGTGTTTATTTTTCTTCTTTTGTCATCACGTGCTTTCCCTTTAAAGTCTCGAAAGACATTCATAAAATTAATGTGATGGGGGAAGAGGAAGATGGAATGGCACCCATGCCTTCAACTTGGACTTCACAATCATTAATGACATCTCAAAATACATTTGGAGATCCAAACGATTACCATGTGAGTAGGTAGGTTGATGTCTTTTATTTCTTTAAAAAGTGTGTTTGACGTGCTCATTAATCTAACTAATTGCATAATTGTAGCATAATTTTGATGTAAATATGCCCTACCCTCTATTGTTGAGTAATCCGGAGGACTTTAGGCAATAATTTTCTGAATTTTTTGATGCTGCAAATGGTATTACACTATTTTTTGCTTTCACTTTAAAGACGCTAATATTGAATTGATACTAATCCATCCCTATGTTTCCATGTTTAGAAATGTTATTCGACATAGATGAAGATTTAGAGGGTACTACTGTTGTCCTAGATGATGAGGTATGGGTTGTGTGGCGCCCCCAACTTCCATGCACGAACACGCACAGAAATTGAGACACCTGGGATGATGACAACACGGTCACGCACCCCAACGACACGTGCCGAGTGTGTGAAATGCAACACGTGTACAAAAAATAATACGCAGCGAAAAGGTTAAGTCAAATAACTAAGTACCAGAGTTTAATACAATACAAAAATAGTACTGAAATCCACAAGTCAACATAATACAATTTTCTTGTTCATAAAACAACATCAAATAAAAATACAAATACAAGCTAGAACATAGCCAAATGTCCCTACTCCTCAGAAAGAGCCGCATCCTCGGGCTCAACCTCCTTAAAGTCTGCATCAACGATATCAGAATTTACGGTACTAGAAAATGGTTCCATAGGTAAGTAGAACCCAAAATACTTAAAGATAACAAATATATTAATACAACAGCCCCTATGCATGCATATGATGACCAAAACACCAAACACGAGAAAAACACAATTTCTCGTAAAATCATAATTTTCCACGCACGCCAAAAATCACTATTTGGCACAAATCAATATCCAGGAATACTTACATTAATTACAATTTTAACCCGTATGCACCATGGCCTCCCCTAGGGATCATCCACATACACTGGCTCCCTTCGTCACACCACAGGTAGCGACCGTGCGAGTGATACAACACGAGTGATGCCCAGTTCCACGCCCATCGCGTACATAGCCAAGCATCCTCTGATCTCCGCCAGCTCGAGAGATCACGGAGTCGGATTGAGAGCGCTACCATCCTGTCCAAGTCCCGAGCAACAGCTCCAGGGGACGACACTCAGTATATTCCGCTCCCGAGTGCCCAGAGGAGCTCCACCGAGATAATAACCCATCTCGGCTTGGGGGTGATACACACGCACCCGAAAAACCTTTTTACAAAATACAGTTTTCAAAAATACACACCCACGCATGCGTGCATAATGCCATGAAATCAACCAATTACCAACAACCAACAGTTATCAGTAATTTCCAAATAACCAATATAGTCTAATTAGATAACCAAAACACAGTTTATAAAACAGGTTATTGTAAAAATATATTTAAATCTTAAAAGTCTTTTGGAGAAATACTTACAGCGCTTTAAAATAATTTATGGAGGATCACGGAGGAACTGGAAGCACCAAAACAGCAACTCCACAGTGTAAAAACACTGTGGCCGAAATACAGTGAAACTCAAATTTCACACGGGGTCAAACG
Source organism: Cyclocarya paliurus (assembly GCA_029856935.1). Taxonomy (NCBI): domain Eukaryota; kingdom Viridiplantae; phylum Streptophyta; class Magnoliopsida; order Fagales; family Juglandaceae; genus Cyclocarya; species Cyclocarya paliurus. Next base: position 15,645,486 of record CM056953.1, on the reverse strand, counting down.
AAGACTTGGGAATGGTAGGGTAGGGCCTATGGGAGGTGGTGAAGCTAATGGAAGTGATGGTTGGCCGTGGGTGGCGGCCGAAATAACGGTTTAAGGCCGAGAAACTCGAATCGGAGAGGGTGCTCGTATGGGCGGCTCCGGCGACGGATCGGGGCCAAAAGTGGGTCGGTTAGAATGGCAAGGAGCCGGTGATGAAGTGGTAGAAATTTGGTGGCCGATGGTGGCCTGATTGCGACGGGACGACGAGAAAACCGCCGCGGGTTCGAACGAGCCATGGCGGCTAACGGCGGCAAGGCACGGGCTGAAACTGGTAGGGCAAGGTCGCCGGTCGATGAGGAGTCTGGTGGTGCCGGCGGTGTCGACCACGGATGGCCGGCGGCGGTGCTGCGGTGGAGAGACCGAAACACGAGAGAGAGAAGAGAGAGAGGGAGTCGGGCGAGGAGAGAGAGGGTACGTGGGAGAAAGAAGAAATCTGGGAGAAAAGAAAGGAAAAAAGAAAAGAAAAGATGAGGAAAAGAAATGAGGTCCAATCCTTACAACTTTTGGGTCACAACTGATCCTCAAAATAACTATTTTAAAAACAGTAAAATAAATAAATCTATTTAACCCAAAATTAACTAAAGTAAATTAATAAATTTCGACAAAACAACATTTAAAATAAAAAGCAATTAAATTGCAGAACTCAAATTTAAAAATTCTGAAAGCATAATAAAATAATTTCACAACTTAAAATATCATAAAATAATATAATAAAACCTCTAAATCTTAAAACAAGGTAAAAATCCACGATTTAGTTAAAATAATCCTTCATTAAAAATACACTAAAATACGGGGTGTTACAGGTTGAAGCACCAAGATCCGGTATGGAATTTGAGAGTGACAATGAACTTACGGCCTACTATAAGCAATATGCCAAGCAAGAGGGATTTGGTATAAGGACACAAAGGACTAAGAGAGATGATGATGGGAGGCCTGTGTATGTGACTATTGGTCGTGCCTATGGTGGAAAATACCAACTTAAGAACATTAATATCTCGAAGCCACGTACAACAACTAAAACGGATTGTAAAGCGAAGGTAAATGCGACGTTGAACAAGAATGACAAATAGGTTATTACCACAATTGAAAATGCGCACAACCACATTTCTGTTAGCCCCAACAAGATAAGACTCTTGTGATCCCACAAGCGTCTAGATGACTACAGTCAAAGGATCCTTGACCTCAATTGTAGAGCCGGTATTCGAATGAATAAGTATTATTTTTCTCTTGTCGTTGACGCGGGGGGTTTTGAAAATCTAAATTTTTAAGAAAGAGATTGTTGGAATTTCATTGACAAGACTAGACATTTAAGATTGGGTAAAGGAGGTGGCGAAGCCCTTAATGAGTATTTTCAAAAAATGAGATATTAGAATGATGGCTTTGTTTCTTCCATGGACGTCGATGATGAGGGAAGGTTACCGTATGTGTTTTGGGCTAATGCACGGAGTCGAGCAGTCTATGAATATTTTGGAGACATTGTAACCTTCGATACAACGTACCTAACCGGTATGGGATGCCTTTCACTCCATTTGTTGGTGTTAACCATCATGGGCAGTCCATACTACTAGGGGCGGGGTTGCTGTCAAGTGACGACACGCATTCCTTTGTTTGGTTGTTCTTCATGTGGTTGGCTTGCATGAATGGTCGAGCGCCCAAAACTATCATAACCGACCAAGATCGGGTAATGAAGAATACAATTTCGATTGTATTTCCCAAAAGCCACCATAGATATTGTCTATGGCATGTAATGCATAAACTTCTAGAGAAGTTAGGATCTCACTCCCATTTCAACACATGGTTGAAAACCTCCATTCAGGCTGCATTGTATGATTCACAGACCTACACGGAATTTGAGGAGAGGTGGGGTCAACTTCTTGATAAGTATGATCTCAGATGCAATAATTGTCTTTACTCCTTATACGAGGAAATGACTTTTGGATTCTAGTTTACTTGAAGGATGTATTTTAGGGTTGGTATGAGAACAACACAACGGTAAGAAAGCATGAATTTTTTTTCAATGGGTATGTCCATTCCGGTACGACTTTGAAGGAATTTGTGGACCAATTTGATAATGCTCTAAGAAATAGGTGGAGGTAGAGACAACGATTGATTTCAACTCCAACAACCAAACGATCCCCTACGTTTCTCCTATCAACTTTGAGAAGCATTTTCAGAAGGTATACACAAATGCAAAGTTTAAAGAGTTTCAAAAAGAGTTGATGAGTCTAATGTGTTGTAACTGCACACTGGTGTGCAAACATGGGTGCATTTCAACCTTTGATATCTTGGATGAAATATCTATTGATGACTGCACCAAAACAGTCCACTACACAGTTTACTATAACGAAGAGGAGTGCGAGGTAAAATGAACGTGTAGATTGTTTAAGATGAGGGAAATTTTATGTAGGCATGCACTTAGAGTTTTTCAATTGAAGAGGATTAATGTGCTGCTAGATAGATATGTCTTGGCTCGCTGGAGGAAGGACTAGAAGAGAAAATACACTGTAACGACCTGATCCTATATTATTAGGGATAATTACGGATATTTATTGAGTTGATAATTAGGTTATCCTTATGTTGACACTTTTATAGATGAAGTAGGATTAAATTTTTATTTTATTAAATTGAGATATATTTTAAGATAGGTTCTAGATAGTTTGATAGTGTCTATATTATTTCGAATTTCTTGCCCAAGTCCGTGCGTGCATGTATTCCAATATCGTTGGTTTCCCAGCTTGAATAGGATCCTTAGATCAAACCAACACCCAGACTCCTCACCTTGGTAAACGTCTCTTCATGCACGGCTTTATCGTAAACTTTTCCTCCACATGCACGTTGACAATTCTAGGGTTTTCCTTTTGTGGCTCTCAGCCAGCTAAGTTTATAAATAGGTTAGCCCTTTTGCAGGAAAAGCATAGCACTCCACTGCCGTCCAACGTCAAACTGCTCTACACCGTAACTCTAGACAAATACCCACACCTCACCACCAAGTCAGCCTTGAAGCCATCTTCGAAACCCAAAAGCCCACATACACCTTTCCCCTCGGTCAAAACTTAGGGCAATCAACACAACCACCTGCACGACGGGAAACCCGTGCATTAGCCATTGCACGAACCACCGAAAGCCATGGCCTCAGTCCCACGTTTTGTTCGCACTAATGTTCACCACGGCAACACCATCGAGCCTTTCTCTTCATACCAGCCAACCTAGACCACTTACCTCGATGGAACCACCACATCCTTCAGCCACGTCACCACCCAAATCCGCCCTTGTCCACGGTAAGCTGCGGACAACCCCATACGGTTGAACCCTGTTTCCAGCACCAAAAACAAAGCACCTACTGATCTCCACAGTGAGCCACAGCCTAGCCACCCCACGGCACCAACTCCCTCCATGACATCACCACACTGCACAGGAAGTGCCGCCTGGCACCTCACGCCAGCCCAAGCCGCCGCTCCTTTCGGTAAGCTCACGAGATGCCCACTGTTTCTTTCCATCGCCCTCCCTCACGCAGTGCTCATGTTCCTCCTGTAAACTCTCTCTCACTCTTCGTCTCTCTCTCTATCTCATCACTCTCTCTCTCTCCTAGTTGCATAGTCGCCCAGCTCGCCGTGAAGCACCACCACGCCCCTCCCACTTCCAGTCGCTACTCATCCCCACCAGTTGATCACGGTCAACTCTGCCCTTTGCTCTCACGTAAGTTCTATCCCAAATGCATGCAAGCTGTAGACTAAGTTTTTAGGTGGGTTAGTTAAAATTACAAAAATTCCCATGTCTATTTAGGATTTACCGTTGAGAATATTTTTAAGAAGATTTTGGGAAATATAGGCTATTTTAGTATTTCAGGTTTTAATTGAAGTCACTAGTTTAATTAGAAATTTATGAAAATTACATATTATTTTTATAGGCGATCGATTACGTGCCGAAAATAGTGGATTAGCGCTGCAAGGTAAGTAGCATGACCATACCCTTACACGTATGTACGGTAAACTGCTTGTCTTTTATAAAAATATTATGCATGTTCACCCTCCATTGAAAGCCCATTTTTACGTACCCAAGATATGACAAAATTATAAAAATCCATGAATTTATGTGAAGAATTATGCATTAAGTTATTTATGAAAATTCGTGATTTTATGAAAGGAATTATGCATAAAAAGATTTATGAAAAGTTATGATTTTATGTAAAAGTTATGCATTAAAATAATTTATGAAAAGCCATGCATGATTTTATGTGAAAACATATGCATTGAAATATTTATGAAAAATCATGATTTTAAGTGAGGAAACATGTATCATAGAAATTATGAAAGAATGCGATTTCATTTGAAATCTATGATATGATGTGACAAGATATGATAAGCATGTATGTGATTTCTTTTGAAAGCTATGATATGACAAGTATGCAAGTATAATTATGATGAAATATGAATAATAAGATATGTAACGGCTTATGTTATGATATGAAGACGGTATCTATGTTATGGGCATATTGCATTGCCAGGTCGTATATGCTGGTAGTGCACCCAGTATGTCTTCCTTATGTATGGATTCCACAACCCGTGGCCACGGGCGGAATCAGAATCTATTTAGATTCGCTAACCCTAACTCATATGGTCAACAGTGGGTAACGGCCTATGACAAGTGAAAGATAAGCTCATATTCATGTTATTTACGTATGTATTTATGAGTATGCACGTTTTTCAAGAAACTTTATGTTTATTATGTTTACTGTATGGTGCGTTACTTATTGAGTATTCGATTCATTTTAATTGTTTTCATATTTTTAAACCATTTCAAGTGATGACATTTATGAGGATGAGACTGCAGGACAGGACTTGACCCCGGGAGGCGAGGCAGAGGCCTAGACAGATTATGCTATGATTAGTTTATGGTTTAAAGTTTAAATAAATTATCCTGATAAGCACATGAGACTTTCGTATTTTTTTAAATAAGTGCTTCCGCAAAACTCTATTTTAGATTTTAAGTATTTATTAAAGTTTTATTTATGGAACCTTTCGCACCAGGTGCGCTATTAAAAAGAAAAGTTTTTTTAAGTTCAAGTAGTAGTAGCACACTGGCTCTTCGAAAATTCTAAAATATCTTTATTGGGGAGCGGGGTGTTACATACACATCGATCAAAAGTAGTTACAATGACTTGCGGGCCAATGGAGATGCACAGAAGTATGAGATGGTCGTTAAAAGATGTATGAAATTAGCAACTAAAATATCTCAAAGTGATGAGCGTGTTAATGCATTCCTACGATATGTCGATGAATTTGATTCAAAATATGATGATGTAACATTTGGGTTGAGAGTCGAATCAACGAAAGTTGAACCGAATGTAGTCGCAGATAAAGGTGAGAAAATATTAAGCCCCACGTGGTTCGAGGGAAAGGGAGACCCCAAGTAAGAGAAATGTTTTGCCTGTGGAGAAGATGACAAGAAAGAGAAAGGTAGTACACTTTCCAAATTTTAGTTACTAGTTAGTATTCTTTTTCTAATCTATGTCTATATTTTGTTTTTTTAACTTAGGCTTGTAAGAAAATATTGGATGATGAAACACAATTGGGTGACACCCCGAGATCTCAACACCACCAATTTGATGATGGGGTTAGTGTTGGAATACAAAACAACATTGTCACACAATTGATGCCATCAGGAGGTCTTCAGCTATTGGTTAAATGTGTCTTTGAATATATTTTGTTCGATTAAAGATTGCATGCATAATTTAAAAATTGTTTACATTATAATTGTTTTCTTTCAGATGTGCTGCCATAATTGAGATGTTGTTTTTGTGTTTGTTAGTAATGATCATGGTGTAGTTTGTGTCTGTTAGTAATGTGTTTCATTTTTGTTCCTCTTGGAGAGGGTTGGGTGTGGTTTGTCAATATGCAAAGTGTTTCATTTTTGTTCCTCTTGGAGAGGGTATGGCGTAGTTTGTCAATATGCAAAGCGTGAAAAAATTTTGTGTGTCTGTCTGTTGGAGAGGGTAGGGTGTAGTTTGTCAATATGCTTATGGTGTAATTTTTGTATCTCTTTGAGAGGGTATGTAGTAATTTTTCAAAATGTAATTTTGTACCTCTTGATGTAGTTTTGGTGTTCTTTGTGAATATGCCAAAGGTAAGGTTGTGGAAACACAACGGGTTATTTTTTGTACCTCTTGGAGAGGTGGGGTGTTTTGGTACTATGAGTTGACTAGTCTACATGCGGAGGGTTTTTGGTAGCATGATTGTGTACGTTAGTTAATTGTGTCTTTGATGACGGGCAACATGCAGAGGTTTGGTTTTTTTCCATTCTCATTTCAAAATTTATTGTATAAATATTTGAATGAAAAATGGTAAGGAAAGATTGGGCATCGATCCCATTTGTTGTGCCAATAACAAGGAAAGCTGTGTGTTTATAGATATATATATCTATATATTATTTCATACTTCAAAGTATGTGACTTTTAAAAAATACTCACTTTTTATTTGGAATGTGTACTTCCTTTCATTACATGTCTTAGATAATGGCCATATGTGCAAAGAAGTTATTCCCCCCCCCCCCCCCCTTTATTAGATAATGCATTCCAGGTTACAACTTTTTCCTCCCCATAGATTAATGCTATTACTTGGGTCTTGCCTAGATTATTTGACTTAATGATGTACATTTACTTGCGTGGTTGCCAATATTCTGTTCACAGGTTGCCCATGCTGGAACATCATATTCATTTTTGCAGAGATTAGGGGCAGTATTGGTAAGAAATATTTTTAAAGACTTGTGGGGTTGCTGTTTAATTGAACCACTACTTAATTGAACCATTACTTATTTTGGACTCTTTAATCCTATTAAAAAAATATGTGTTTCTCACATGCTCAAGAAACACATGGTAATTTAATCTACCAATGTCTGATTAATTGTGCTACAGGTTGTGGATGTGGGTAGCTCACAACTAGTACATACCTTCACACCATGCCACGAATTGCATGATTAGCAACTACCTCCAAGGGAGCCTACAATCACAAGAATGTTTACCAGCTCTGATGGGCAGTGGCTAGCTGCTATCAACTGGTTTGGAGATGTATATATATTTAATCTGGAGACTTTTAGGTTTGAAACAACACTTGTCGAGCATTTTTTCTAGTTAATCATGATACTGTTCTTTATATTCAAGCATTATAGGCATCATTAGTCATGACTTAGTAGAATAGACACATAAGGAGGTCTACTAATTAATTTTATGAGAATATCTTTTTTTCCTGTAACTGGTAATGATTTGTTTGATAGTATACTAAATTCTCACCATATTTATGGTTCATGGTCATGGCTGAATACTTGTGTGGAGGATCCCATGAAGAAGGGCATGAGGCTGAGAAGATTTAAAAGCTTGATTTTTCTGCAGCACAAACTATCTATAGGGCCATAATCTTCTAAAATGCCTGCATGCATTGAGTTTTCGTTCTTGTAAACTCTTTTGGTTATGTGGAACAAGCAGCACTGGTTCATTTCAAGATTGGATGATGCCTCCAGAAAAAGTTCTAACATGGGTTCTGCAAGCAATATTTTTGGAGGAGTTTTGTTGTATATTGTTATTACAATGTATTTCAGATGGTGTTATTAAAGTATTAGTACAGTGTATATTACATTAAAGTGTATATTTATGGTGACAAATTTTATTGCAGTGTTATTAAAGTGTATATTTCTGCTTGAAAGAGTTATTAAATTGTTTTGATCACTCTCACGAGAAAAAGCAAAGGAGTAAAATCACATTTGTAATTTCTTGTTTGCCTATCTTCATATTTTCCAACAGCAAATCCTATCATAACATGAACTGAAGAAAAGAGACTTTTCTAGCAATCTTTTCTTGTGGCATGAATATTATTTATGAAAGGTTTATAAAATAGAATTTTAAACTAGTGTTGCCAAAGAAATACAAGGATAATAGAAGTTGGAGAAAGATTATAGAACCAATGTGATGTTTTGATGTTAATAAGCAATGAGTCACATTTGGTGTTTGAATTGTTGATCTCTCAAACAGAATATAAAAGTTTTTTTGTTTTGTTGTTGCTTCTCAGAAACCATTTTCTTTTGGTTATCTCTACTTTGGCTCATTTGCACAATCATAGAAAAAAAAAAGCAATCCATTCAGACTTTAATAAAACTATGACATCTGAATATATATGGAATAGGCTACTCAAAAAACAAAGAAACATATAATAGGCACAAGTTGTTTTCATTAGCCAGGTTGATCTATCAAAAAAATATTTACATACTCTTTTTTCATCAAACCATGTGCACAAGTTGTTTCTATTCAAAAATCATATAATCCATACAAAGTGTTTTTTATATGGAATTTATCTGAACCAAGCAAACACTATTACAAAGGTAACAACCCAATACAAATACAATAACTTTCACTTTTCCTTTTAAAGATTCTTCTCTATCTCTCTAACTTTATCTTCCATTTTCCGAATGGTATACTCACGCTGTAATACATCATCCCATGTCTTCCAAACCTTATTCTCTCTTAATAAAATATTCTCCTCTAACAACTGAGTATATCCGTCCATATGAAGAATTCACACCTTGCATCTCCCTGCACACAGTACGAACTCTAAATTAACATGATAAAGTACACCTCGCAACCAGGAAGTCGAATTGCAAATATGATAAATATAAAGTTGCTTTACCGTATTATAGTTTGGGCAGGTAAAAAATCTCCTTCTGGGTTTTTCTTAGTGTAGGACGTCTTTAGTGGTGTTTTCAAACCATACCAACACCTTGGTGATTCCATCACAAAATCTTTAACTAAAGATGATGATTGGGATGATGCCATGCGTGATTCTGAAAAGCCACAGACAAGTTCAAACACGAGTCTGTCTGATTTACATTATTGAATACATAGTAATATAGCCTAGTCAATGTCTAATTAAGCCCGACCATCATAAAATTTAAACATAACTGGATCTCAAGGAAGCCAATACCAGCAGCTCATTATCATGCCAAATTGAGATAAATACTTTCAAAAACCAGTGAAACAGGCACATGTGACCGGTAAAACCAAATAAACACCCTTTAGATTTTGTTCTATATTATATGTCAAACTACACTAAACAAGTTCAAAGAAGTTTTAATTGTAACTATACTCAAGCAACCTATCACCCCTTAGACAATTCTCAAAGTTCATTATTCATGATCCCCAACCAATTATAATGGAATATAAAGTTGCTATATCAGAACTTTAAACTTTAGTAAGAAAGTCAGTGAGACATCAATGCATGCCATTATCTCATATCATCATCTAGAGAGAAAGAGAGAGAGAGAGAGAGAGAGAGAGAGAGAGAGAGTGCTTCACCCAATCAAATTAAATTAAAGTACCCATGCACCCTCAAATAACAAATTGAGAGTCTATAATCTTCAAGAGCATTTGGAACTGAGAGTCTACATTTCGAAAGGACAATTCACGGCCAATTAGGAACATATCATAAAAAGAGTCTATAATCTTCCATACCTTCAAACCCCGGGCAGTGTCCAAAAAGATTACTTCCTACAAATGATAAACATGATGTCAGTTACTGGTGATAAACACAAGGTAGAAACTGAGAAAGTCCAATAATCGTTCAGAACAATCAACAACCTTCAGGAAAGAGTCTGCAGCTTGAAATAAAAATGAAACTATGATTAAAAGGCTCCAAAATATACCACCTGTTTGATATCATCTCATTTGATAACATGATGAAATCTTGTTTTTTGTATAGGAAAATTAGATTAATATAAATGAAAAGGTACAATAGCAGGGGTGGTATACCCAAGTAACATCCCAAACCAAAAGTTGATCATTTAATACTTTTTATGGATGAAAGCTTACAGAAGGCAGAGAGGGAGAGAGAGAGAGATAATTTGTCTATTTTCTTAGCATTTTAGTGCAGCTTTATTATAAAGTTATCTCCAGCAAAATCTCCAAATGGTGACGTGAAGACAAAAGCATTTATGTTATTTCCTAAAATATAGCATTACATGTTCAGCGACGAGTAATGTTATTTTCAGAGCTATAGTTAAAGTAATCAAAGTAAAAGAAATTATCTGAATTTGCTCACTCACAACAATTTCTCCTATGATTTTACGTTTCCCTGAGGAAAAAAATGTACCATTAACAATGAATGAACTGAATGAGAGTTGTCCCAAATGCCTTTCAAGATTTTTGAGACGAAACCTTTTAGTTGGTTTAAGTCTTGAATTACATCACTGTATGTCAAATGCTGTGATGTTTTGATGCTGAATTTTACTTAATCCCATAAAGATATATATAGTTTTAGACACATACACACACCATAAGAGCTAAATTATTTGATGTATTCTGAAAGAACAGTTAGAAATTAGACTAAAAAAATGAAACATTATGATAAATGAGAATTACACATATCTAGTGCCATATGTGCTTGTATTTTATTAATGTAGTAACAATTTATCATCAATGACATATGAATGTAAGGAACTTTAAATGTCAAGCCTAACCAAAGAATTTCAATATGTGATGAAGGAGCTTGAACTTATAATCTGGATGGTGGGTAATAAATTCTTCCTGTTTATTCTATTTGAAGCATCAAAAACTCTACACTCAGTCACCTGGTGTAAGCGCAGCTGAGGTGTCAAATAAAATGAAAACGCACCGTTTTATTTCCCTCCCTCTCTTCATTTTCCTTTCTAATGAATCCTCCCTTAAAGCTAAAGTCTCATCCCTCCCTCCCTCCTTCTCTCAGTTGCATCTCCCTCATAGCCTTGCTCCCTTTGTCATCCTCCTTTCGTCTTTATCTTTTTCTTCCCACAAAGCCTCCCTTCATGTTTCTGCCTCTATCTGATTATTTTTTCCTGCCTTTTAACAAGTGTTTGTATTCCATAACTTTTCTTTGATTAATTAGAAGTACAACTAAATTTAAAATCTTTCGACATCAATTCCATTCACCTTTATAAGTTTTATTCTATCCGTTGGCTGTTCTTTTTCCTAATTAAAATGTACTCTTACATGTCCTTTTATTTGGTTTCAAATGTAGTTGCTTTTTGAATCTTCAATTTCTTCTCTTTCTACCTCTTGTATTCATAAACATATTTTTTAACAGAAAGGTGAAGAAGGGGAGACCAATGAAGAGATCAAAAAATGTCTGAAAGACCAAATCCATAGAAAAAACCATATCTAAAAATGAGATGTGCATTGAGAAAAACTTGAAGCATGAAAACAAAAAGTCAAGAACGCAATCCACCAAAACTCTGTATGACTGAAGAATCGAGGATGCCAATCTACTGGGCCATACATAATAGAAGTGGCTTAGAATCATCAAATCCTTCCTATGATCTCTGCATCAGTTTTGGTATATTTTCATTTACAACAGACTAGGTAGTTAATATTACATTATTGTCTTAGCTTTAGAGTGGTTTTTTTTTTTTTGGAGTGGTTACTATGTTTTAGTTAGTTCAGCTTATGAGAATATCTGTTAGCTATATTTGGCAACAAAATTCAATAGCTGAATACCCACGAAAATGACCCATGGTTCCAGGCGAGCACGACAAGCCAGATCAATGTGGGTATCAATGAACTAGATCAGACAAACTAACATGAATATGCAAGATCCAGATGAACACAAACATGATCAACCGAAGACCCACATGAAAGCTAGACGACGAATCCCACATGAAAGACGAATGAGTTCTGAAAGCCAGACCAATGTGCATTTTGTTTTTGTTTTTTTTTACAGCTGACGTGGCTCAGCTGACTGCTCGCTTCTTACACCCCTCAACTATACGTAGAAGAATTGTTGAAGCATTTGTAGTTCCTGAAAAGAAAATGACCAACAGAAGAACCTCTGTTATCATTGACATGCTAGATAAATAATTTAACATTGAGAAAAAAGAGAAATGTATGCCATGAGAGGCAACATCGGCAACATCTACAGCCATGTACCATTAGTTTCTAGCAAATACAGAGAGAAAAAAGAATGGAGTAAACAGAGAAAAAAAATGTAGGCGTAAACCCTAGAATCATAGATTATTTACCCTCCCGCAGATTTGAGGGCTTTGCGTTGGTTGACTGAGGGTGGCTTCGCGTTAGTGGACTAAGGGTGGGCTTGTGTCGTCAGACTGAGGGCGGCTCTGCGTCGATGGATTGAGGGTGACTTCGCGTTGAATGGACTGAGGGCTTCGCATTTGTGGACTTAGGGACTAAGGGCTTGGGGACTAATCTCCTCGGGAGGGCTGAGGTCATGGTGGGGAGGGCTGAGGTCGATGGTTGGTTGGCTTCGAGGGCTAAGATCAAAGAAGACGAAGAGGTTCGGGAGGGGGAATTCGAATTTGGGGGTCAGTCGAATTCGAGATGCGAAGCCAATAATCGGAAAAATCGATCCACTCTCGTTAGTGAACCTGATCCACACATCAGGTGTGTTATGGCTGATGCACATAGTGGGTTGATGCGAATAGTAATTGATTTGGAAAACACTTCTCATTTGCCACTGTTCCACATCAGCCAACGCACACCTTACCTAGAAAAAAGTAAGAATTTTTTTTTTTTTTTTTTTTTTTTTTTTACGTTTTTTGTTTGGAAAACACTTCTCATCTGCAATTGTTTCTCATTAGCCAACACACACCTTACCTAGAAAAAAGTAAGAATAATTTTTTTTACATTTTTTTTTTTGAAAAACACTTCCCATCTGCCATTGTTCCTCATCGGCCAACGCACACCTTACCTGAAAAAAGTAAGAAATTTTTTTACGGTTTTTCCCTCCTCCTCACTGTCGCGGGTTCTCTCTCACCCATTTGAAATCCTCTCCCCCGTCGCCCATCATCTCCAGTCTCCCCCCATCCCTACTCTCCCCGTTGCCCATATTCTCCGTTCACCCCCAACCCCCACGTCGCCCATCCTCTACAAAGTTTCCCCGTCGCCGTCGACCCTCCCTCTGCCCAGCACCCTCGTCGCCCTCGTCATCGACCCTTCTCCCCTCTGTCAGTTCTTCTCTTCGACTTTGTGCTTCATCCTTCCTCAGTTTGAAATCTTCATCTCTTCATCCCTCTTCCCTTCGACGTCTTCATCTCCCCCTGTTCTCTCCAACGAACTTCATCTACCCATCTTCTCAAATCGATCCCCTCCATTCCTTTACATCTCCCCCAAAATGTAAATCAACGATTCATCAATTGGTTAGCGAATTCTGTTTAAGATTTCTGCCAACTGTTGTTGAGATTCATCAATTAGTTATGGATGCATTTAACTGGGCCCATGTACTTGTCATCACAAAATATGAAATTTTACTTTTAGCTTGCTTGTTTAGAATTATGGGTTGAAATATTTTGATGTTAAAAATATTTGTGTTCGGACAGGAATGAAAGGTGGTGACTATATTTAGTGCATCCAATTATTGTTATCACTGTGGTAACATGGCTTCATCTGGGAAGTTGATGATTGCAAGAGCCACACGTTCATCCAGGTCTCTATCTCTCTCTCACACATTTTTAATTCACACGTGATGTATACAACATGTAAGTGTTGAGGTAGATAGTTGGTGCTTGTGTGCATCTTGTGTGCATGCCGTTTACTTGAAGATATGTCTCATGTTGTAGTTTGAGCCAGCTCCTTGAAGAGGAGAATCAGATGTTACTTGCCGGACACCTGATTATTTCCTATAAAAAAAGCTACACTACTTCTGTCGATGAGTATTTCATTCCAGGAAAATTATCTATGGTGATACAAACGACCTTGTTGTGGGGGCCCTTCCACCTTTAGAACTGCCTAGTTTCATTGATTGAAGCAGAACCTCATTGTAGTCAGATGGATTGTCTAGTCTTTGGGTGTTAAGACCATATTGGTCAAGTTTGTCATGGTATGGTCTGATATACAAGACCATTTCACAAGGATATGGACAACTCTAGACAACATTGTGTAGTATAGGCTTTTATTTTATACAGGCCTAATGTCATGTATTTGTTGATGATGGAATTATTGTGGTCTTGAGAATACACTGAATGAAATTCCCTTTTATGAAGACAAGTTTTCTTGTAAGTCTTATTGTAGTGTATTTGTTGTCATTTTCAACACTTCAACAAATGGACTTTTTTAAATCCATTAGAGGATATTTTTTGGTTTGGTATTTCATTTTCCTTTTGTTTCTGCTATGAACATTATTAAAATAAACCAAAGTGTGTGTAGTTTTTAGAGTTCCCTTGAAAATTGTGACTCATTTATTGTTGTCAATTGATTTTAGATGAAGTTTGTTGCTCTGTTCTTTGTAAGGGAAGATTTCAGATAATTGCACCGTGATATTTAACAAATTCCTACAAGGTGATGTTTAACATTAATGCACTGTACATATTAGTTAATATGTTTCAAACACTTTATTTTTTGACATACGCAGAAAAGTCTAACTTCATGATAGTTACTTTGCCAAATGAGCCAGTATTTCTCTCAAGCCAAGTAAATCTCTGATTGATTCTCAGTAGTTTGGGTCCGTTCTGATATACTCACTTGCTAGAGGAGAACATTCGTACAAGAGAGAATAAAGTATGGACGATGTGGGATGACGTATTGCTTCGTGAGAATGAAGTTCGTAAAAGAGAAGATAAAGTACGAGAGAGAGACAACTCTTCAAAAGGAAAAGAAAAAATTATTGTATTTGTACTAGATTGTCACATTTATAATAGTTTTGACTTGGTTCGAATAAATTGTATGTAAATAGCACGTTGTATGGAGTATATTGTTTTTTAATGGATCAATTGTAATGGTACTCCCACTATGTTTTGTATTGCACTGAGAAAACAGTCATATGTTATAACAAAATCAAAGTTGTGCATTCTCTTGTTAAGATTCAATATATTCACAAGTGTCATTATATGGTCTATTATTTTCCATAAAGTACTACATGGATGACAGTTGGGAAAGATATGTACCCAAAAGAAAATGGAAATAATGTGGACTTGCCTTTTGACAAAACACATCAACTAAGTTTGTTTTTAAAAAATAATTGAAAATGTATAACAAAACGAAATTATGAAATTACGTAACAACTTATTGAGGCTTAAATTCAATTCAATATGATTTTAGCACTTTGAAAAGCTTGTAACAACTCTGGAGACAATTTCCAGTGATACACAGATTGCTAGCGTAGTAACTTTTACTGAAAACTCTTAGATTTCACTTATAATTAGTACATTGTACACCTGGTAATGATTATTTCATTAGCCATCAATTTCATGTACAAACAAATCTTCACTCCATTTCAAAGAACGTCCTACAATGGCCTAGTGAAAGTAATCTTGACAAACTATAGTAACACAAGATATACCACCAGCTTCAGTGCAAAACCCTTACAAACTGTCCATTTGTCTTCGCTTCCAATCTTGTCAAAATCCTCCATCCGAAACATTAGCCACTCAAAATACTGGGTTGAAACCAAATCTGAAAAATGGCAGAGTAAATATACTGAAAGCCATAATGAGGAAAATTTGGCTGAAGATAAACTAGCAAAAATAGCTTGGAGTTAGAAGAATACCATCATAACATCATCATAAAAGGAACACAAACACTATAATGATGAAACTTTAATAGTCAAAATACTCCATTACACCAATTTGCACGTAACAAGTAGACATAATTGCTCTAGAAACAAATCCCATAACTAAATATTACACAGTTGTCCAAGAAAAAAACTAAAATATAGTAAATTTAGTAAACTTTAACATCTTAAGGAAGAAAAGAAATCAGAAGGTTCAAACATTCTTTCTCCACAAACTACACCACAACCTCTTCGGAAGGTACAAAAATCCTTAAAACATAGCATATCCACAAACTATACCACAGCATCAAGATGGTCATACGTCTAAAAGAAAACAAATAGAATTAAACCTTTCAATTAAACAAATATAACTTATCCCAAAAATGTTGAAAAAAAATATTCAAAAATATTGAATGCATTCTATACAATATATATAAAAAAAAAAACTTGAAATATTCCAATTCTCGTTCATTTAATCACTACAGGCATATTATCCCAAAAATGTTATCTAATGGTCTAAAAAAGGGTCCTCATTATTGTTTAATTCACTTCATGTATAGTTTGGTCAGAGCTCCCAAAAAAGACATTTTCCATGTTTCTTATAGTTTACTCCGAGGGACAACGATAACCAAACAGAGCATCCAACGGCAACCAAACAGAGCATCTAGATTAACTCTAACTAAAAAGGAATCCAATAGAGTAATTAACTAAACAAAAACAATAGATTTGAATATAAGGAGCTGACATTGAAGAGAGTCTTATATAGATCTGCACTGATATGTACTCATGGAGGAATGAGGGAACGATTGCTGTGGGAAAAAGGGTCGATCAACTAAGAAATATGTATAGAAGATTAGACAATTGGTGAAAATTGATTATTGTATTGATGCGTAACTACTGTATATATACAGAGCATTACAAAGAAACCAAAAAGGGAAGAATATAAATGCAATTAATTACAATTTACGTTACTCTATAAATGGAAAGATATATACAAATATTTTGGCCTAAAGTCATGCAAGTAACCGACGACAATGAGCTGTGATGATCTGATATTCTTTTGAGCCATTATCTGTAGTAATATGCAAGGAAATCCAACAGAGTTAACTTTAACATCAAATCTATTTGAGAAAGTGATGTAAAACTGTAACACCCCATTCCCATAGGCTAGGAGTGTCACGTGTTTTTAATAAAATAAACCCGGCAAGAGATCACATATTAAATAATAAAACAAAACAATTTAGAATTTATTTCATAAAACTTTGTCTGATAAAATGTTTTCAAAAACTTAAATGAATAAACTGAATAAAAAGTCATGTCATAAAGCAATAAAATAATTTCTTCTAAAAGGTCTGAAATTAAAATAAATGCTCATTATAATCCTGGCCTGTCTGCTCGTAATTATCATCCTCAACTAGGTGGTTAAAAACATGAAAATAAACTAAAATGAGTCGAATACTCAGTAAGAAATCCATCACATCGTTAACATACTAAATATAAGGTTTTCATAAAAGTTTTCATGCTGAGAGCTTAAAATTCATGACTGTTCATACTGATGTTTATGCTATGACTGATTTATTTGAATTAACTGACTGATTTGAACTGACTGAACTGATTTAACCGACTGTTCTGATTTAACTGACTGGCCATCACACTTAACCCTGTGTGCGAGGTTGTGCACTGGCCCCACATCCCGTGGCCACGAGGGGAGCCGCTGATAGTATTCTAGCATACTATGGTGGACCACGCTTGAGTCCGTGGCTTGCACATCCACCTTGAAACTGAATTGCATTGGTACCATGCATCTGACTGGCCATCTGACTAACTGATCTGATTTTATCTTGCACTTGAACTTAAGATAACTTACATGTCTTATGACCATGAGATGCATGACATAATACATATATAATTATAATTTCTGAAATTGAACATGATGCGGAATGACATGATCGTGTGCTATGTTGAATGACATGCTTGCATATGACATGAGTGGTACATAAACAAAGGCTGTCAACGAACTGGCTTGAATAATACTTAAATATAAGCTGAACTGTGATGATCCTAATTTTGTGATTAACTTACCTCGTAGCGCTACTTCCTGAATCTCATTTCGCAACTCGTCACCTATATAAAGTATTAAACGTCACTAAATCTGTCTAGGAACCATATCCTAATATCATACTTAATAAAATTCATAGTCTAAGAGATAGTCAAATAAACCTCTTGCTTAACACCATAAAATCAATAAATTCTTATATCTTCAAATTACTTAAAATACTAATAACATATTATAACTTAGTAAAATACTTGGGCTATTTTAAATAAGTCATAAAAATCTCAATTCTAAAAATAGATTTACTTTCTTAACATAATTATTTAATCTTATAAGAAATATATAAATTTTCAATATTATTTAAATACTCTTAACATATTTTCTTTATTTTATTTAAAATATAACACAATAAATTATTAAGCTTTTAAAAGAATATTAACAAAAATATTGAGCTTGATAGTATATTTAAAATATTTTCCTTTTCCTTCAACACCTCATTATAAAGAAAAAGTCTATGATTAATACTTATAAAATTAAACACAATTTAAAGTATTAGGTTCAACCCATCATCATTTAGTTAAGCCAAACAAAAATTACTAAAACAGTAATATAAGATCAAAATCCAATTTAAAATACAAACTCATTTAAAAACTTAAGAGAGGTTCATAACATATCATATAGAGGGCTCGATTAATAAAACATAGTTATTCTAAGCAGTGTATCAAACCGCCCCAAACATATTAATACCAAGTGATTTATAGTGCAAAATTAAGAGCAGGCTACACGGCAAATGCTAGAGGCAGCCAAGGGCATTTTTGTAAACAACCACTTATGCATGCAATTAATCTAACTAGCCTATGTACTGCATTTGAAAAGAATCGAGTGTGTGCGAGGGAAACAGAGGCTCACCGAAGGAGGTGTGTGCGACGGGGGAAGGGCTGGACGGTGGCTCAAGGTGGCTGGAAGTGGAGTTGGTGCAGCTCTAGCCTTCACTGCGGTGGTGCGAAGCACAGAGTGGAGGGAGAGTCTTGTGAAGCTGGGAACGACCGAGAGAGAGGAGGAGCGCAGCGGTGGTCTTGGGTTTACCGGGGTAAATGGGGACGCCGGGGTTGGGTTGGTCGGGGTTTCTGGCTTCGTGGTGGTGGTCCGGTGACCCAGTGTGGTCGGTAGTGGCTGGGCCGAGAGAGGCTTACGGTGGGAGAATACTTCCCTTGTTTCGGTGCCGAAAAACAGAGTATTTTCTGGCGTGATTTTTGGCGGCTGGGCGACGGCTTCAGCAAGGTGGTGGTCGTGGCTTGATGGGCAGCGGTGATGGTGATGAATGGAGCTCACGGGTTGGCAACAGGAGGGCTCGGATTGCACTGCAATTGGCCTCTCGGTTTACACTCGAGAAACTGTTTTCGGTGTGAGCTTTGTGTGTGTTTTACAGGAGGTTTTGGTTTATTTTTATAGGCAAGGGAGAGGAGGAAGCTGGCTGCATATAGAAGACCCAATCCTAAGAGGATACAAACACTAAGTCGATCGGTACAAGAGGTGTACGTGCTGTGCATGCAAGTGAGTGTGAGACATGCGGTGTGGGGAAACCGAACGTGGCTGGGCTGGTTTAGTTTGAAGTTGGGAGTTGGTTTCCCACTAGGATTTTAATCGACTAGATAGGGGGATAAGCAGCTCGGGTCTACGGGTGGAGATGGGAGGAGAAAAAAAATAGAAGGACTTTACAAAAAATTCACAGTTCGGATCATAGAAGGATACTAAAGAAATAGAAAATAATAAAAATTTTATTACACAACAATGTAAAATCTGATGTTTAATAATACTAATAATTATTAAAACTATTAACTATAAAATCTGATAATAATAATAATAATAATAATAATAATAATAATAATAATAATAATAATAATAGAAATAAAAATATTATAGCTATAAGAAAATACATAAAATGTATCTATAGCCTAATATTAGGATCGGGTTGTTACAAAAACCTCCCCTGACATTCTTCAATGTAATTTCGGTGATATAAACAGGAACATATAAAAGAATAATGTCAGTATTCCAAGTTCTTTTTAACGTTAGTGCTCAAATTTGAAGTCTATACAAGACAAAACATACACAATATCATTTACCAATTACAATTGTAGCATTCTTGATTCACTAATGTTTGCCCTGAAACTTTTCTTCTAAAGTTACTTGCAAAAAATAACTACTTTCCTGCTACAGTAGATTGCCAATCATACAATGTTAAGAGGATATAAAGCCAAATCAATGAGAAATACAAATATCTAAAAAGAAGACTTTAAGTCATAAAAGGAAAAAAGAAATGTAAAAGAAAGGAAATGATGACAAGACCTTTGAAAATGATGACAAGTATAATTTGAGAATGACAAATTATAAGATGAAGAATTATATTGTTCAAAAGCTTCAGTGATATTACTACAAGTGATTCTTTGGCTCTTGAAAATTGGGAGAGGCTAGTTTCCAAAAAATTGAAAGACAACAGAAATCATAGTTGATAGCTCCTAAACTGACATTTAGACATAATTAGATGAAGTCCTAAATGAACATGACCTCACTTCAAAACTATATCTTGGTAGAGCTCTGTACAAAAGACAGGAAAACTTTTAGTTCAGCGCAAACACATTCTCTTTTCTTAAACATGTTCCTTTTATAAGGGCTCACCACATAATATATGAAAGGGTAAAATCATCTTCTCCATCAAATTGCTCAATTGAAGGGAGAAATAAAAAACCTCGCACATATGCAGTGGATGGGAAAGTTTTAAATATAATAATTTCACTTGGGGTGTATATTTACATTCAGAACTTTGCCAACATGTTAACGCTGAAGAGATAGATGATCATATTTCACAAGTGAGCAACAAAGATGATGAGTGTATTCTTGGCAAGTTAACCAGACACAAGTCTAGATAAGGCCCCAATCAAAGCTTTTACTTGAACAAAAATACAGAAAATGTTCCATAGAGGCAAGTATGAAGTATGGCCACGTTATTGAAAAAAATCTATTCATTCAACTACACACATTATATTTTGCATAAAAATTTGAAAATGGCAAATGCTGAAGGATATAGGTTTATATAGACATAGATATTTTTGGGAAAAAGATGCCTTTTACCCACCACAAACTACCGCTCCTTTTCATTTTACACCATACTACATGAGTTCCAATTTTGGACCCAAAGCTACTGGTATCTTTCACTCTGTACCCCAATTCAAATTTAACTGCTAATTTTTTTTTTTTAAAATAAGTAGGAATAAGGCTTGAAAACACCATAGAGTTGCTGAGCCATTCCTAATTGCGTCGCTTGTGTCATCTGTCATCTCCAGCAACTCAAATGTCTGAAAACTCTTAATAAGGTCTATCTGAGATTATGTAATGGACCCAATTGACTTGTTTGAGAAGTCACCCTCCAGAATTAGGGTTAGAAAGAAGAATTAAGTTAAGGAAGAAGAGATGAATCCGTAAAATGAATCAATTATCCGTTGGAGGCTTTTCCCTCCAAGTTCTTCTATTTATAGTGAATGTCTAAACAAAACGGCAGTGTTTTAACCAACACTTATTGTAGTTACAATAAGTAAAACGATTGTGTTTATAATTAATAAGAAGAAAAGACATTTAAACAACAATGTTCTATTGAAGAGACGAAACTAATTCTGCACAACACGACGCCGTTCCAAGATTCTCCTTCATAGCTAACTGTCATCAACCACCTTTCCATTTCTGACTTATGAACACAACAAAGAAGGCTCCATGCACACTGCACCTTGCCCACGTCCACCTTGCCATACCAAGCATACCAAGACTACAACCCTCCCACTCAAGCATCTTCTCAACTCATAACACACCCTCCCCCTTTAAAGCACCTTGCCCACAAGGTGAGGAAATTGCTGCCGAAGCTTCCAGTAAGGTTCCCATGTGCAATCTTCCACTCCAGCACCTTTCCATTGAATCAAGACTTTGACCACTGCCCTATTGTCCTTCTTAACACTTCTTCTCTCTATAATTCTCTTAGGTTAAGGCCTTAACTCCCCTTGCAAATCAACTAGGGGTAAAGTAGGGAGTGGTGTAAATTGATCCCTAATTTTTTTCTTCAAGACAGAAATATGAAAAACTGGATGTAAGAGTGAATGTGAAGGTAAACATAATCAATATGCCACTTTGCCAATTCGATGAGTGATCTAAAATGGCCCAAAGTATCGAGGTAAAAGCTTTAAATTCCTCCTGAGTGCCACAAACTGCTGTCTATAGGGTTGGAGTTTAATATAAACTCAGTCCCCCACAGAAAATTCTCTATCAGTTCTATGCTTGTCATAATAAAATTGCATTCTATCTTGAGCCAGAGATAAATTGGACTTGAGTGTAAGAAGAATCTGTTCTCGAGTTTGCAATAACTGATCCACTGTCTGATTTGAAGTTAAACTAGGAATGTAAGCTTGAAGCCTAATTGGAGGAACCCCATAAATAGCTTCAAATGGAGTTAGCTTTGTAGAAGTATGGAATGTGGAGTTATACCACCATTCAGCCAATGAAATCCAATCCACCCATAGCTTTGGTTTGTCACCAGAAAAAGATCTCAGAAAGTGTTCAAGACACTTGTTGAGAGCTTCTGTTTGGCTATCACTTTGAGGGTGATAGGCTGAAGAATAGGAAAGATTAGCTCCCTGCAATCTGAAAAGTTCTTTCCAAAATGAACTAGTAAATGTTGACCCACGATAAAAAAACAATGGTTTTAGGTAAACCATGCAACTTAAAAACATTATTGAAGAATAGTGAAGCCACTTGAGCAGCTGTAAATGGATGTTTCAAGGGCAAAAAATGGGCATACTTTGATAATCTGTCCATTACAACCATAATGACATAATATCCTCTTGAAATGGGCAAACCTTCAATAAAATCCATTAAGAGATCAGTCCATATTTGCTCAAGGATGGGTAAGGGTTGTTAAAACCCAGCTGGAAGGACATTTTGGATCTTATTCCTTTGACAGGTTTCGCATTCACGAATGAACTCCTTTACATCATGCTTGAGACCAGGCCAATAAAATTCCAGTCTTGCTCTGTGCAAACACTTATGAAAGCCAGAATGACCAGCAACAAGACTAGAGTGCAAGTAATTCAAAATCTGTTGTTTCAAAGGAAGAGAATCAGGCCCATAAATTATGTCTTTCTTAAACAAAATGCCATGCCTCAATTCAAATGAAGGATTAGAAGTAGGATCAAGCAGTAGAGTAGTGATTAGTTTCTGCATATCTTGATTTGCAGCATAAGCTACTTTTAATTCTGAAAGCCATGTTGGAATAGGGTATGAGAGAGCTGCAAGTTCCCCAAGTTTATCACCCTGATCTTTGCGAGACAAGGCATCAGCCACATTGTTCTCCACACATTTCTTAAACTCAATTGTGAACTCATAACCAAGAAGTTTAGAAAGCCATCTCTGCTATGCAACAGTGCCAATCTTTTGCTCAAGCAAATATTCAAGGCTATGGTGGTCAGTTCTGACCACAAAAGCACTTCCCAAAAGGTATGGTCTCCATTTCTTAATAGCTAGCACTAAGGCTAGGAACTCTTTTTCATAAGTGGAAAGAGCTAAATTTTTTCCCTTTAAAGCCTGACTGAAAAAGGCTAAGGGTCTTTGGTTTTGCATTAAAACTACTCCTATACCAGTTGCACATGCATCACATTCAATGACAAATGCCTTGGTGAAATCAGGTAGAGCATGAACAGGAGGGCTCGTGACAACAACTTTCAAGTAATTAAAAGACTTAGTAGCAGAATTGGTTCAAGCAAAAGCATCTTTTTTTAACAAAGATGTAAAAAGGGCAGCAATCTGACCACAGCCCTTAATAAATTTTCTATAATAACCTATCAAACCTAAAAAACCTCTTAATGACTTCAGGTTTTTAGGTACTGGCCAAGTAAGCAAAGACTCCAATTTTCTAGGATCTGCCCTCACTCCTTCTCTTGAAATCAGATGCGCCAAATACTCTATTTCCTGACATGCAAACCTACACTTCGAGTGTTTAGCATAAAGTTGATGATGCTGTAATGTTTGCAATATAGTAGATAGATGAATTAAATGAAACGGCATGTCATTGCTGTAAACCAGTATGTCATAAAAAAAACAATGACAAACTGTCTAAGGAATGGTCTGAAAACTTCATTCATGAGGCCTTGAAATATTGAAGGGGCATTAGTAAGACCAAAATGCATTACAAGGAACTCATAAAGCCCTTCATAAGTTCTGAAAGCAGTCTTATGAACATCCTCCTCCCTCATACGTATTTGATGATAGCCTGCCCTAAGATCCAATTTAGAAAAAATTGTAAACCTGAAAGTTCATCCAAGAGCTCATCCACAACAGGAATGGGGTATTTGTATTTAATAGTGACTTCATTTAAGGCCCTATAATCAATGCACATTCTCCATGTGCTATTTGACTTCCTGACAAGCAAAACAAATGAGGAGAAAGGTGATTGACTAGGCCTAATAACACCAGAACTTAAGAGCTCTTTAACAAATTTTTCAATTTCTGTTTTCTGAAAAAAAGGATATCTATAGGGCCTAACAGTGATAGGAGAAGTTCCCTGCTTCAAATTAATCTTGTGATCATGGGATCTATTGGGTGGCAATCCAATAGGTTCATAAAAGACACCCAATTGCTGTAAAAGCTGCTGCACTTGTTCATCTTGCAAAGCTGAAGACTCACTGGAGTCACAAGCAACTAACTACAGAAAGAATCCTTTGCTGCCACAACCAAAGGTCTTAAAAGACTCATCATCATCAATAAGATCAGACTGAGGTACTGATAATCCTTTCAAGAAAAGTATCTTACCAGCACACTGAAATTGCATATGCATATTCACAAAATCCTAGAAAATAGGACTCAATGTAGATAACCACTGGATGCCAAGAACTGAATCACATCCTCCCAAACGAAGAGTGAAAAAATCAACTGTCAATGGTATGCCCTGAATCAACAAGGGTACAACCTTACACTTTCCATTACTATCAATAAGTTGACCATTAGCCACCTTAACACGAATAGTATGGCCCAATTGCACATGCAATTTAAATTGAGCAGCTACTGCAGCATCCACAAAATTATGTGTGCTGCTAGTGTCAATTAAAATCACCAACTTCTTCTTGGAAATATAAGCAATCAGTCTCATTGTCTTAGGTCCTCCACATCCCACCACAGATTGAAATGAGATAGAAGCTATCTCAGCTTCCACTTCCACTTCCATAGGCTCAACAGCCACTTCACCACTAACAACAATATGCATTTCACAACTGGAATCATCAAATTCCATACCTTTTAACAAAAATAATTGTGGCCTTGCACACTTATGACTTGGTTTCCATTTGTCATCACAGAAATAACAAAGGCATTTTTTTATGTCTTTCCACCATTTGAGACTTCGAAACCTTATGATAAGAAAGCTTAGCTAAAGGTGGAATCCTCGGTGTTCCTAAAATTGAAGGAGTTGGTCAACATTTCAATAGACTTGACTCTGGACTAAACTTACTCGAATTAGTAAGTGAGTTTCTCCAAGGCTTCCTTATACTTAGCACATATTGTTCTTGAATTTTGGCTAAGCCAAATGCCTCATTCAAAGATAAATGATTCAACATCCTAACAAGTAGCCTAATCTCATCACGTAGGCCACTCAAAAAATAGCTCAACTTATTTCTCTCGGACAAACTTTTAATACGATTGCAAAGAATCTCAAATTCCGCTTTGTAATCATTAATTGTACTAAGCTGCATAAGTCGAGTAATTGACTCCATTGGATCATAGTATGGAGTAGATCCAAAACAAATCTAAATAGCTTTGATGAAGTCCTCCCAAGAGTGAAAAGTGCCTACCTCACTGGCGTCCTGGAACCATACGAAGGCTTCATTATCCATGTGAAAAGAAGCAATGAAAATATGTTGACCAGGAGGGACTTGGTGATACAGAAAGTACTGATTCGCACGATAAATTCATGGTGATGGATTACCACCGCGAAATCGAGGAAACTCTAGCTTAATTCCTCTTACAAAACCTCTATCCACAAGTTCTCTGTTACACACTCCTCCCATGCTTTCCTCCATATCTTCGTTTCCTTGCAGCTTTTGTTGATCTTGATCATCTCGATGTATATTACCAGGATCTTCAGAATCATGACAAGAAATCTTTGAAATTTGTTGTAAAACCTCTTGAAACTTTTTATCCTGTGCCTCCCTTTCCAATCGTGCGAGCTCTTGCTATTTCAACAATAAACCAATTGCATCTTCAATTTGTTTTTGTTGCCAATCTTGTTGCTGCCTAAATGATTCATTGAATAAACGATTTGAGCATACGAACGCATTCCCTCTGCCATGGCTGATACCAACTGTAATGGACCCAATTGACTTATTCGAGAAGTCACTCTCCAGAATTAGGGTAAGAAAGAAAAATGAAGTTAAGGAAGAAGAGATGAATCTGTGAAATGAATCAATTATCTGTTGGAGGCTTTTCCCTCCAAGTTCTTCTATTTATAGTGAATGTCTAAACAAAATGACAGTGTTTAAACCAACACTTATTGTAGTTACAATAAGTAAAACGATTGTGTTTACAATTAATAAGAAGAAAAGACATTTAAATGACAATGATCTATTAAAGAGATGAAACTAATTTTGCACAACATGACGCCGTTCCAAGCTTCTCCTTCACAGCTAACTGTCATCAACCACCTTTCCATTTCTGACTTATGAACACAACAGAGAAGGCTCCATGCACATTGCACCTTCCCCACGTCCACCTTGCCATACCAAGCATACCAAGACTGCAACATTTTCACTCCAGCACCTTCTCAACCCATAATAGATTATCAACAATTTCGAGTACATAAAGCTAAACAAAACAAAATTACTTAGACTGCTTTCAAAAACTAAACAAAATTACTAAACTTAAGAAACATTAAAAAAAATCAACAAAAAATGGAAAATAGAGACCCTTTCACAAAACTAACAGTCATCAAACAAATATTTAATATCGGATAGCCAAGAGATTTTAGCATCCAAAATAAAGGAAAAATAATAATAATCAAAAGCTCCAATACCTGTAGTTTCGGAATAGAAAAATTCTTGGTATATATTAGCTGTTGCAGGGATGGCTGTCGCTGGGCTGAAGGACGGTCGTTTCGGGGTGGCGCTGGGTAGGCGATGTGATGCGGGTGCTGGGGTGACGAGGGATGTGTAAATTCGAGGGGCGACAGAGGAGGAACAATGGGCGGCGAAGGATAGAGGGATGGGCGGCATAGGGTGGCGCTGGACTGAGTGATGGCCGTCACGGGGCGGCGTTGGGTAGGTGATGCGAGTGCTGCAAACGCGGGATGAGCCAGTATTTGGGTAAAACAAGCGTTTAGAAAGAAGAAAAAAACTGCTACGTAGGGTGTGCAATGTGTGCACCCCTACATCGATTGTTCCATAGAATAACTGTAACAGTCTGCTAGAAATTCAAAGGTAAAATTTCTATTGGTTTTAGGAATCTCGTGAAAATTTCATAAGTTTTCACGAATCGACCAATCGCATAGGTTTTAGTCTGTCAACATAGTCTATGTTATCACTCACTATGGTGTTAGAAGTGTAATTCTAATTATTTGAAGTAGTTATAAGTGTCAGAATGTGTTATGGTATGCACTATTAGACTCAGTTGATTATTTATGATTTTATGGCACAATAAGTCCATTTTCATATTTTTAGATAAAACGTGTGTTCAAAATTATGAATTCATTTTTAGGGGCACTTTGAGATTGAATTTCGGTAAACGATTTTCACTGTAGGTTAATATGAATATTTAAGATTTTTCAGTACTAAATTTATTATTCACTTTCCGGAGTAAATAGTAACCTCATTAAGCACACAAAGTGCAGTGTTTTTAAAAATCACAGTGTGAAATGTCCAAACTAGATTAGAGAAGTTTATTTGGACACTTGGCAAGATATTAGCCACACATAGTGAATAGTATTAGGCACTTGGCACCATGAGGAACGTTTGATAGATTTGAAGAAATTAAGGTGTGAGATCATGCCACCTAAGCAAAAATCCTATTACATTCGACCAATCAAATTGTGCCGAACCAAAGAGGATCTCCAATCTAGTAAAATCCTATATAATTGGAATCCAACTAAGAACCCAAAAGCATGATTAAAATCGAAATCGTAAACGGTTTTATCTAAACCATAAAGTTGACCTCAAATACCTAAAAGAATTAGTTTATAGCATTGTATTTAATCGCTTGATTAAATTACTTCCACATGCTATTAATCCTTCAAATTTTTGTTAGGACATCCTTATTCAACCTTGTTAACTTGGAAAATTGATTGGACCAAGATATATTGGATTTGGGCTTGATAGTAACCCAAACTCTCTTAAAACCCCAAAATTTAGGCCCATTTGGCCCATTAAGGCCCACGAATTTGGTCTCATTGGCATTGCTTCTTAGGTAAGTTTTGTACCCCCACTTGGCTGACCAGATCTTTCCAAAAGAGGGCCTAGAAGGTTTTGAAGTAAAAATCTAAAGGGCCACCTCACTCTTTCAATTTTACACTCTACCTTGTGAAAAAATCTTGGGCTAATTTTTATTTATTGTAATGGGAAGAAAAGGGCAACACTCAAGTTTTATTTCAGTCCTATCACTTTTCATAACTTGTGTAGAAGTCTCTTCATTCCACTTCCCACGAAAAGCAACCCTCATTTACACTTTTATTTGATAAAACACAAAAGACACTCTCAGACAGCTTTTATAAACTTTTTTTCACACTTGATTCGAAGCTTTTATCAGTCTTTTATCACAAATTTTTCTTCATAAAAGTTGTTAATTTTTTAGTCTAGTTTATGTGGATATCTTATTTGTTCCAGTTGTAAATCATTTAATCGGTACAAAGTTGTTCAAACCCAAGAAAGGTCATTCTGGGCGATAAACTGAAGAGTATATTGTAGTTCGGAGTTTGGAGTTTTTGACTAAGCTAATTGATAGATATTGGTCCAATATTTTTATGGAGAATTGTTAACATGTGTATATGATTATTTATTGATGATTTGTTGCATGATTAAAATTTTTGGTGAAATATTTTCTTAGATCTAGAAACATAGAAACTGAAAGAGGAAAAACAGTTTCTGTTTGAGAAAGTTTAAATATTTTATGGTTTAATCCTAATCCAATGGCTTTGATATTTTTATTTGAGGATACTAAGCCTCTTATATACATGTTAGAATGTTGCTTTTAATATATTTGATATTAGTTTCAAAGATATGAAATTTTATACAAGGAGATATTCGGTTAGGCTAAAGTGATGATGTTCCTTGCTAAATTTGTGTTTTGGTTGATTTTTAACCATGTGATCTTGAGTTTGAAGCTTAGATATGTTTTAGGACACCTTTTTAAATCATGTGATGTTTTGGTTTGAAAATCACATATTTTTAAGTCTTGGATCAAGAGGTTGATCAAAACATGTTAGAAACAAAAATCTGTTTTGAACTTAGAAGAAAAACCAAAAAGTTCAAGTATGGTTTTGGTGATTTTAATGACTTTTACTCATGATTCAAAACATGATTATTCTTAGGAATATATTATGAGTATATTAGAAGAAAAATTTTCGTTTAATCATGAGTTTTAAAATTTGAAAGAATTACAACAAAAATAAAAAGAAATAGCCTATGTAAGTTTCGGCCCTATAGAGTTTTAATGGTTGTATTTAGTTTTAAATTTTTCTGAATTAATATTTGAGTTTAAGACAAAATTTACATGAGGTATGGTAATTTTTGGAGTTAGGATGCAAAATTATTAAATTATGAGTAAAATGGTCATTTTTTCACATGTAGAGGGTAAAATGGTAATTTTACTCCAAGTTAATATTTTTTCACATTTCTAATTGTTAGTAATTGAGTTCTAACTTTTAGAAATTACTACTTTCAGTTCCTTGTGATCGCGTTTGAGTTTTGTCTAGAAAATGCGAAAACTAATGTAAGTTAGCTTTTAACTTACTAGCAATTTACTCAGTATGGGTGATAAGTAAATGAACTTTAGTGTATGTATATATGTTATTATATGTATCATGCCAAGTCATTACATATTTATCTGTTACACGAAATTTATTCTGTCATGAATTATTCATTTGTTACACAAGATATTCTATCACAAATTGCTATACATTGCAAGTATGTCATGTTAAGTTAAGTATGACATCTGTGACATGTATGTCATATCATGTAATATTCACTGCTAAAAGCATGTCATGTTAAGTATATTGACTGTTACATGTTATGTCATGTTACGAAATATTTTTATCTCAAGTAACTCATATCTTTCGAGTCAAGTTCAAGTCATGTTGTGTACGTCGGGGCTTCTGTCATTTCATATTCCAATCATGTTTCATCTCGAATATAGTTTTTGTATTTCAAGAACAATTTTGTCCAGTTGTTCATGTATCTCACATTCATGTACGTCACCATGCAGTAAAGTTATTATTCAGTTTATGGTTATTATTAAATCATGGTAACCTCATGAGACAAGGATATCATGGTAATCCCACGAGATAAGACTATGCTATTGTGGTAACCCACGAGATAAGGATAGTAGTCTTATCGTGGTAACCCACGAGACAAGGATATTATGGTAATCCTATGAGATAAGACTACGCTATTGTGGTAACCCCATGAGACAAAGATATCATGGTAATTCCATGAGATAAGAATATATTCTAAGTTTATGTTAAGTAAATAAGTCAGTTCAAGTTCATGAAAAGTTAAGTTTCAGTTTAAGTTCAAGTTCATGTCAAGTTAAGTGTCAAAATTTAAGTCCAAGTTCATGTTAAGTAAAGAAGTCAATTCAAGTTCATGTAAAGTTAAATTTCAGTTTAAGTTTAAGTTCATGTTAAGTTAAGTTTCAGAATTCAAGTCTAAGTTCATGTTAAGTAAAGAAGACAGTTCAAGTTCATGTAAAGTTAAGTTTCAGTTCAAGTTCAAGTTCATGTCAAGTTAAGTTTCAGAATTCAAGTCACATATCAAGTTCATGTCAAGTCAAGTCTCAGTTGAAGTTCAGTTCAGTTTAAGCAAGTCAAATTCAGTTTACGCTTCAGTTTAAGTTATGCCAGTTATGTTATGTTGTATGTCAAGAGTTTCATATCAAGTTCATGTCAAGTCAAGTCTCAATTGAAGTCCAATTCAGTTTAAGCAAGTCAAGTTCAGTTCACGCTTCAGTTTAAGTTATATTAGTTATATTATATTGTATATCAAGTTATATTATTATTACTTATGACATTGTTTATGCATTTATACTTTTACTGCCATGCATGCATCATTAACTTGTGTGGGCATTTTTCTGTTAACTTGTTGAGATTTGTAATCAAATCTCACTTTGGTAGTCCCAACTACCATTCTCACCCCAATGGTAGATCTTGTCACAAGACTCGAAGAAGAACCGAGATTCGACCAACTAGACATGGTCGACTGAGTGATGGTGCGGTGTCAATGTTAATATAGTAGTTAACTTAAATTACTACATGTACTATGGAGTTACATCTCCAGTACTCTTTTGATCATAGCCATTTGGGACTAGCGTTATAATCTCAGCTATTTAGCATGTCCTTTTGTATGAAGTATGTTTTAAGTATTTGGGATACTTTCAGTTTGGTGCATTGTATTGCTAAAGAAAAAAAATTATCCGTTGTGAGTATTGCATAATGCTAAATGCATGTTAGGAACATTGCATCATATATGTCATAAACGGGGCAGGTAGCCTTGTATTGCATGTCTCAAAACTTTAAATATCTGTCCAATCCTAAGTGGAATTTAGGGGTGTCACAATAACTCTTTCATCTTATCGTTTACTATATAAGTTTAGACTTAGAATCAACTCTTTAATGCTTATTCTTGTAAGAGGAACTTCTTTTTTCTTTTTTTATACCCTTTACCATTGTTGACCTATACAGAAAAACATCTATGTACAGAAAAGCATCCTACCACACTTCAACCCGTGACGATACTAAACAACAATTAAAGCAATGACACTCCTAAATGTTACTTCTTTGCAATCTATGTAGGGGTGTAATCTGTCCTATCCAAGGGGGTCACGAACTGAAAATTTTGATCCATGATTTTTTTGGACCATTAGCTATCGGTCCGATTTGGTCCATTTGAGTTAGGATACAAGGTAGCCTTGTATCCCAACATGTTCTTTAATGGCCTTCGGCTGCCCTTCTACTGTCCAGTTCACGACATGTTAGACTACCTCCGTTTGGGGCCTGTACAACTCCATCCAAACGCATGGAGGATCTTGATGTCTTGTTGCATCATTTGGAGGAGTTGGGTTCAGAATACCTTGACCTCATTGTTCGTGAGTTCCTCCTTACTCATAACCTCTTGAAAAAAAAAATAGAAACACATGTAGTGTCTAGTCCATTCACGCCTTGGCCCATTTGGAGCTGTTATACAATTGGGTGAAGGGGTGGAACCAATGTTTCTTTTTCCTATTAGGCAAAGGATGGGAGTTTCCGGTTGGCCAGATCAACAGGCATGACTATCCCGTTCGTGCCATCTTTTGAGTTGTTGGCAAGGACAAAAGCTTCAGGCCCTCAACAACTCCCGAGGAAGTGAGACAGATTAAGACAGTCCGAGCCTAGGTGAGGGCTTAACCAAATGATATTTACTCCAAGGCCCTGCTAGATGAGAGTAGCCTCCAATCATACCTGGCTCCCTCGGCCAATATGCGTTTTGCCGATCGGACTATATCGATGCAATCGACTATTCCTCAAGTTCGTAGGCATTCCCCCAGCCCTTCAGCGGTAGTGAAGGGGAAGAAGCCATTCCCCCCCTCCCCATCGGGGCCCAAGGGCAGTCTTCTATTCACATGCTTATTCGACAGCCAAAGCCATCCTCGGAGAGGGGAGGGAAGCCCTCCCCGTCTCCCATAACCACGTCTTCTTCTTCTTCTTCTTCTCCACGTGAGGCAGGTGATGCTGAAGCCCTCTCCGATGGCTGACATTACTCAGCTCGGGAGGGGGGGGGGTTCCTCCCAATCCCTTCTGAAATTCCTTCTTTGACCCCACGGGCAATGTGGGGGTAATTATTGAACTTTCACTGGGGGAGGAATTGCTCTCCTTACAGTTTTATGGAGTCCTTTTGGACTCTCCAACTAGAGTGACCCAGATAGTGGTCCCATCTCTTGAGATTGATATCAAAATGGTTCCCTCACTCGTGTCTGAAGGACGCCCTACTAGGGGTGAGGATTTTTTTGACCGAGTTTCTATCCCAGAATCTCCCATTGCTTATTCCTCCATAGTCAAGGTTGCCTTGTCCAAAGCCATCTCTAAGGGGGTTGGAGGTGACGAGGTCATGCCTGGGAGGAAAGTAGCGAGGGTAGTGCCTTGGGCCGCCGAGGTTCTGATTGATGTATCCGAGGCTGAGGCCTTGGTGGTGCTAGTTGAGGTCAATAAAGCTTCGGTTGTTGTCGTTGATGTTGGGCCTCCATTGCTCTTCACTGGTACCATCTCGACCTTCGTATTGGCAGAAGCTGGGGTCCAGGTCGGGTGGAATCAGTGGGGGTCCATTCCCCGCAGATTTTGGGTTTCCCTTTTCTGGGCCCCCCTTCTTTTTGTATGTAAACCTTGGGGTATGTAAACTTTGTGAAAATATTAATGGATTCTAGAGCATATCTTTACCTTCTTGTGTTCCTTATCTTCCTTTTGCCTTTCTTTTTTTCCATCTAGGGAGTCTAAAAGGGCGAGGAGAGGCTATGCATAATAGATAATAATTAACACTTAATCGTAATTGTAATTGTGGAGTTTGCAAACCTGGATCATTTTGATGGGGCGCGACAGGAGTTTGAGGTGCTTGCTTATTTGTCATCTCTTCGTTGGAAGAGACACACTTGGGAGTTGAAGTTGGGCAGTTGAGTTACTGGATACGCACTCTTATGGGGAGAGCTCGGGATGCTTTAGGCTAACTCGCCTCTTTGGTTTCCCTAGAGAGGTAAGTTGTAAGACAGTTGAAGAGCTGGGTAGTTGAGAGGCTGGACCCACTCTCCTCCGTGAGGGAGGTTGGGTTGCTTGGAGGGCTGGACCCGCTTGCTAACCCTTGTAGGGAGGTAAATTATCTGGCAGTTTAGGACTAGGCTCGCTCCTGCTCGTTGATATCACAACGAAGGTAAGTTGTCGGCGAGGGAGATTATGCTCTTGGAGTAGGGAGTTGAGATAGCTGGGGAGAGTATTTTGGGGTGAGACATAATTCATTCCTGGAAAACCATACTTTCATTAATAGAGTTTACATTGTTGGCCATTGTAATATAACTTACACGTTTTAAACTTTTCAACAATAAAACTTCTGTAGATGCTTGATGTTCTTGGGATGTGACAGCTCATTCCCTTAAGAGTCTTAGAGCAACTAGGAGTCCGGACGATTGTTGGTGGTAACCACGTAGGGGCCCTCCTATCGGGGACCCAGTTTTCCCTCGTCTCAGGTGGTCGTCCTTGTTTGCTTTAGCACCATGTTGCCTATCTTGAATGCTCTTGGTCATACCTGCTTGTTGAAACATTGTTCATCTTTCATCTTATTAGCTGCCATCCTTATTTCAGTTTCAACCTTGACCTCTTCCAGCAAGTCAAGTTGCTCTTTTAGTCGCTCATCGTTGGAGCTTTGCTTATGCTCAATTATTCTAAGTAATGTGTTGGCCTTGCTAGCCTTGATGTGATCCCAAGCCAATAGGCTATATTCTTGTGCTACTCAGTTATCTCGATCAAGTTTGGACCTGCATACTCGTGATAGCGGAGCAAAGCAAGAAAATAATCTTTGTTTAAGATAATCGAGCTATGAGGCTGGATTGGCTCTGCAAGGGATAACTGAGAAGCCCAAAAAATTAACCCCTTGCTCTGATCACTAAATAAGGCTTGTCTAACCGAAAAACTGCTTGGAAAAACTGAGCAAAGAGTAAGAAAATTAGCCTTGCTTGGGATCATTGAGCATGCCAGTTCGATCAAAACACAGTTTACGATAATTGAGCAGAGCAAGAAAATAACAATTGCTCAGTATCACAGTTTGGCGGACACAATGCTCAGTATAACTGAGCAGCGTAGGGAAAATATCCTTGTTTGGGATCATCAAGCAAGGCCAGTCTAGGCAAAACACTGCTCAGGATAATTGAGTAGTGCAAGAAAATAACCCTTGCTTAGGTGATCCCGAGTGAGGCTCATTTGTCCTACATAGTGATTAGGATAATCGAGAAGAATAGGAAAATAACCCTTGCTTGGGACGGCTTCATTGCTCAACCATGACAGGGCGGACCACCATATTTATTGTTCCGAGACGTACGTCTGTATGTTGGCACTTATGTTGGCCTCGATCTTGAATTTTTTCACTCTTAGTGTTGAGAGCACTCCTTGCTCACTTCTTGTGCGAACACTTATACTCACCTTCGGCGTGATCTTTTCTCTCTCGAAGGCAAGTTTTGTGCTTTTGCAGTGCTCGCTTATGCAAGCACTCTTTGCTCGCTTCGGATGTAAGCACTTATGCTCGCCTCAGGCATGATTGCTTCTCTTGTAGGGACAAACTTCACACTTACGCAATACTGGCCTTAGGATGAACACTATTACTATTCGAGATGCTTGCCTTGGGTTGCGAGCATTCTTTACTTACCTCAATGCGAAATGCGAAATGCGAAATGCTTGCCTTGATGCGAGTTGCTGTTGTTTGCCTAGGTGTAAGTACTCTATATAATATTATAAAAATAAATTATAATAATTCAAAAAAATAGTTTTTAGATTTATAAATTTATTATTATTCATATATAATATTATTTTGAAAAATAAAAATTTATTCATTCGATTTTTTATCATATTCATTAGAAATAAATAAAATTTTTAGACTAATATTGTTATCATTTTACAAAATATAATTCTTCTTTTTAAGTTCTGATTTATACATTAATTCATGATTGTTCTTCAATTTGCCTTATTCTTTATTTTATTTTCATAACACGTTTCATCGGACATCCGTACTTTGCACATAGAATCCTGTTAGTTAATTTTAAAAATATCAAATCCCAAAGCCATTATTATAGTCGTATTTTATTTCTCGGATCTGAAAACAGTCGACGAAAAAGATGATCCGATATTTTATCCACGGGACGTACCGTTTCCAGCTCTCGTTAGAGTTACCGTTAGGTAAATTAAGTTTTTTTTTTTTTTACTTTTTATACATGTATTTTTTAATATTTTTAAAAAAGTTAAAAAAGTAATAATATTATTAAAAAAATATTTCCTTAATTTTTAAATAAAAAAATTTAAAAATAAATAAAAAATTACAACAATAAAATAGAACGAGCGTAACATTTTCCTTTATCCGCCGATTCACTGCTTTTAGTGGACATACATATTATCAAATCAATAAGCTGGAGCACTAGTATTGACTTGGTCAAATGCATTTTTAAAATTTAGTCAATATCATATCTTTTTATATTTGCCTCTTTTATTTACATTCAATCTCTACATTGGATTAACAATTTACTCTCTATATAATAATAAAATATTATTAAATTAATAATTTTTTGTTTAGTTTATTTGTATCACATTTTATAATTCTACTAATTTAATATTAATAATAATTATATTATAATTAAATTAATATTAAAAAATCATATTTTTAAAAGTCATTTAATGCTAATAACAAAAAATATTTAATTAAACTCATAAAAAATTCTATTTAAATTTCTTAATTACAAACCAAAAAGTTCAAACGGAAAAAATTTGAAGGTCTTGGTTGAACCTTCCTTCACAATTTACTATGTGAAGCTGAACATCGAATACGCATATGGAAGAAATATTTATCCGTTGGAAGAACAAATATTAACGAAGGGAGAGGTTGTTCTGGACAATGAGGTTACGTTGATGGAGATTATGATATTTGACGATGGATATCTTCTTCTTGATATGAAGAGTGAAGAATTTGGATCAGAAGAATTCAAAGAAGGGAAGGAAACTGCGACGGCAGAAGAAAATGGAGAAAAGAATGATGATGTACTCCTGGAGAAGGGAAAAGAAAAGGCACCAGTGATGGAGCTAACCAAGAAATCCAACCTTGTCTCCGAGATAGCCAAGCAGGCGGGTGAGATCCAAAAATTTCCAATCCAAGAGGAAGTAGTGGCATCTGATGTCGCTAAGCTCAAAGAAGCAGAGGACGGGTACATGGTGAGTACAGTGATCGATAGCCACAACCTTCGCATGAATCCACACTCGGTTCTTCCACGATTTGGTTCCTCGGTTCTCTCCTTCAATGTCGTTATGGTCCCCAATCTCTTTCTCGATGACGCTGTGGAGCGCGACTACCTTGTCTACCGCTCTTACATCGCCCTCGGCAGCTGCCAGCTCGTCATCAACAAGATCGACGATTACGTAGCTTCCCCTCTCCAACTCGTAAAATTGCTCGCCCTCTATCTCTCCAGCCCCGATAACAAGGAGTCGACTATCTCTAGTCTGAAGGAATGGTTAGCAGATTCGGCGATTGCGAATAACTCGATCTTGAGGTTGATTGGTGGGATCATATTCATGCACGAGCAGGACTACAATGAAGCTTTGAAGCACAATTACCTTATCTTCATATTTAGTTCCTGCCAAAATTCGAGTACACGGCATATTGAAGGTAATTTTGAGATACATGTGATCTTTTACACTTTTTTGGTAATCGTTGATGGAGGGGAATGGGAAATTAGGAGAGGGTTGCAAATATCAGCGGATATGACCCTTGCTCCTCACTTGCTTGATGTTTTTCCCCTTAAGGTTTTTTTTGCACCTTTTGATAGAGGAAGATCATGGGATGATGGAATCTTGTTTGGGATTAGTAGAGAGATTTGTGAGTATTGTAATGATGGAGACGAAGTTTATTGTGATAAAGGAATAGCATTCACTTTTAATGATGTGGATGCGGATGGTATTTCATGTGTGCAGTTAACTTTGTGTGGGAAGACGTTTCTGGGTCTGATTCGTGACCATTTGAAGTGTAAAAATTTCATTGTTGGTGCTGTACACTTGCTTCTTTCACAGTTTACATGGCATGTATCTCTTTCAAATGTTGGTGGCAAATGGGATAAGGGGGTGAGTAGTGCCCCTCAACTGCTTGATATATTGCCACTTAAGGGTGTTTTTGAGTGGTATGAGATGAATTTGCCACAACCTTGGGAACTGATAGAGGAACAAATATTGTGGCCCTTTGACAGAGAAAAGGAAAAAGAAATGGGGTTAAATGTAGTTTCTCTACAGTACACTTTTGGCAATGTGTGCTTATTTGGATATGAGGTGGAAGCTTTCAAGAAATGGAGGGAGAGACTTAAAGCTACTGACCAGTGCATGCCTCCTCTTGTTTTAGTTGATGTGATTGGGAAGCTTGGCGTTATGTTTGATATATGATTCAGAATGATTTTGGTGCATGGATGAGGATTGGATTTTCATCTCAGAAGATTGCATAGAGCATGCAATCTACACTCTTCTATACTATTCTATACCTTTCAATATTCTTATCTTGGAGTGTGGGTGACAATTGCACCATTGTTATTAACCTTGAGGACAAGGTTCCTTTGAGGGGGGAGGATGTTACGACCTTCCATGGCAATGAAGACAAGAGTTGCTCTTGGCAAGGGGTGGAGAAGAAGCAAGCTGAGTATGAAATGCTAAATTGGAACCAATACTATAAAGTTGCATCAATATTTCAACCTTGAGGACAAGGTTCTTTAAATGGGTGGATAATGTAATGAACCCAATTAAATTGGGCCGGGCTTAATGGGCATCCAAATTAGTTGTTATTTTTAAATCTATTTGAGTTGTTAATCTGTTTAGTGGCCCATGGGCTTAGTTGGTTATGGTCATTTAGAGGTTGGCTAGAGTATATGTAGTGACGAGTCCTTGTGGGAGAATTATCTTGTATCTGGAATATTGTCAAACTTCTTTAGAATCTTGTAAGGAGGTTGGAATCCCTCGAAGTATTCCCTTATCAATCAATGTTCATTACATATTTTTATTAGAGTGAGAAACTAATATTTTAATATTTGATTGGAGTGAGAAATTATTATTTTAACTTTTGGTAAATCAATTTGGTTCTTCAAATTTAACTAATTACTGTAATAAAAATTTAAATTATTTTAGAGATGTCTAATCTAATGTAAGGTCTTTTTGGTATAAATTATCTAAATTTTAATTAATTTTTAACTTTACCCTAACTAAACTAATGCCAGTGATCTAATACTCACAGCTAATGAAACTCCCAATAAGCTATGCCCCTGATTTTGACGATTGATTTTAAAACACGTAAATTGAGGCTTTTTGTTTCCTAAAACAAGGAAGTGCTGAAAAAGGAAAAAGCACGTGCGAGAAACTGACAGAACAGACAATTTCTGTATCCAGTTCAGTGATTTACTGTGGAACCAGCCATCTATCCATGTACGAGTTTCTCGTTCTCTGGCTCTCTTCCCCCCTCCCGCTGTAAAAAGGAAATACTCATGGCGGCTGTATCATTCTTCCAAGCAACCGTACGGAACCAGAAGCCGAAGAACCCACCTTTGAGAGTGGATTTGGGACGTGGGTTTTCGAGAAGCTTGGGTTTTGGTCATGTGAGACCAACCAAATGGCAGACTTTTGAGCTCAACAAGCTAGCGGTCTGTGCTGATAGCAATGACATCGCAGCGTCTCGGAGCGAGTCCACACCTCCCCTGACTCGGTCTAAATGAGTTTCTCACGATTTTTTCTCTCTGTATCTATCTATTTATGTTTGCTCTTTGCTGTGTTTGCTAAACCCACTAATGTGTGTATATGAAGTATCGATTTTTACAGATTAGTACTCATGCATTTGGATCAATTCCTGTTGGTTTTTCTGTTGGGGTTGTAATAGTTCGACGAGGGGTTTCTTTTTTCATTTGTTGGATTTAGTGGTTGCATGGAACTGTTCTACGGCTATACATTATTTATTAAATATATGTTTTTTTAATTTTTTCCCAACTTGCAATCCGGGCTGTATATTTGATTGTACAAAGTAGTTCCTCTTTCTACCGAGATATCTGTAATTAAGTTGTTGTCCGTTGAAGCGATGAATACTGTAGCTTAATTTCGAGGTGACAACGGTAACTATCTTAGTCTATTCTCCTTATCTTTGTTCAGAAATATAATTTAAGAACCGTAATGTGATCAAGATTTAACGGATCATTGTCCAAACAATAAATGTGAAGATCTACATTTGGGTGGGGATGGGGTGTAGTATAACTTCAAGCGATTTCTTTAGGGACACTTTATGTTATAAGTTTCTGCGTTTTTGTGTAGCAATGCATTTATATAACTTAAAAGTGAGATGGACACGGCCTGCTGGGAACCCAGAAAGTAAAAAATTAATAGTGGTTATTTTACTTTTCTTGTTATTTTAAAGCAAAATGTTACGCTGAATATGGAATAAGGGATCATTTGTGCAACTGAACTTCACTAAAAATCTGGCTATATGTGATTCTGATTAAAGAGCTAGAATGATTGATTACCTAAAAAGTTCTCTGGAGCTTCATGTCGTTATACTAAAATTTTTTCTTAGGGAAATATTTCTGGTTTCTACTTGATATTATCATTTTCTGAAAAATAATATTTATTTTATAATTTTACTTAATTAGATTTGCCTGATAGGATTGCAGTTTTTCTCTTTATATGTCAAAGGCTACTTTTGAGCCTCTGTTCTTCCCATAGTCTAATATCCATATCTAGTACATATGATATGTTTATAATGTGATATTTTAATTGCTTTCAGGGTGAAACGCCATACAATTTCAGTCTTTGTTGGGGATGAGAGTGGAATAATAAATCGGATTGCTGGGGTTTTTGCTAGGAGGGGCTACAACATTGAGTCCCTTGCAGTTGGTTTGAACAAGGACAAGGCTCTCTTTACCATAGTGGTCCTGGGAACCGAGAAGGTTTTGAGACAAGTCATTGCACAACTGAACAAGCTTGTGAACGTCATTAAGGTTATGGCTCACCTAGATGATCTTAAAATATTTGTATGAATCCTAATTTCTGGTGTTTCTATTGCATATTAGTAACTGTGTGGGGCTTTTCTTTTCAAATGAACTTTTGAAGATGTTGCTTTTTGCATCTGAACTAGCTCTTTTAGTAATCTTATTCTAATTTTCCAAATAAAATCTGTGTATAATTTTTTGGAGTGAGTGTTTCCTTATCTGGTTCTGCACTTTACTTTTTGAGTATCTAATGTATCAGGTTCAAGACATCTCAAGGGAGCCACAAGTAGAACGTGAACTGATGCTTATAAAACTTAATTCAGATCTGAATACCCGTGCTGAGGTAAGATCATTAAACTGTTGGTCCTAGACCTCACCTCGATAGACGGGTTTCACCTGAAAGCAAAGCTGTCCCATCAGTTATTTTTCTCTGTTTTTTGGATAAGGAAATGAATTATATTAGATGTGCCGATGAACATGAACCGAGTATGCTTGAAGTATACAAGAGAAAACACCTGGCTTGAGGGAAATAAGGAAAGCAAGAATGCATGAAATCTACAAAAGTAGGAAAGTGTAAATTTTGGTGGGCTTTTATCCTTACGTTAGAGAATAAAACATGATGGATTTTGGCTTTAATATTGTCCTTTTGTGGCCTTGATGCTCTGGGACCCTGGGTATTGTGTTCCTCCCAAAGGCGTTACATTAAGCATAAAGGTGTCATCCACCAAACCTCTGTCCCATATGGACTACCCATTTGCCTTTCTGGCAAGCCAATAACTCCACAGCCCTTTAAGAAATAACTCAACTCATCCAAGGCTGCTGAGAATTGAATCCCACAATGCTTTAACCACTCCACGGTGAAGCAAGAGATGATCAGTTGATTCTTCATCCTTCTTGCTCATACAACACTAATCTGTCACCAAGATACTTAGATTATTCATGGTTAAGATCTTCCCTAGAGCTGCTGTCCATCCCAAGAATGCCATCCTATTGGGGATATTTGTTGTGCCAAGTTCTTCTCTATTGGAAAAAATCATCCTCATATGGGCTAAGATCCATTGTTGGTAAAAGCATGCTTAAGGTCAAAGTGCATAGGCTGAAGAGCTTTACTTACCAAAAGCGAAGCGTATTTAGTAAAGCGCACTGTTTTACATTAGTGAACTTAAAGTGCAAAAAGCTTTTGTAGTTTTTTGTATATATATTAATATATCAATTTTAACTATAATTTTTTGTATGTCCCCAGGGGTTTTGGTTCCATGGGTGAGTCCTAAGGGCTCTACCGTGGGGTGGTTCCCCCTTCATAAAAAAAAAAAACAACTATAATTTTTTGTATGGACCATTTATTTAGATAAAGTACAAGAGGAAGATGATAAGTGTTACAAATCTTTTTATGAAAGTGTATCACACCCCAGCCCTAGATCAGAGGATTAGGGCTGAGTTTTGGATGTAAAGCCTGCCTATGGGCCAATTTTGGCCCAAGTGATTTGGGTTATCATTATGGGCTAATCCTTGGCCATTCTTAAAGATGGGCTGCCAGCAATAGGAGTTGGACTTGAGATGGTGCAAAATCCTGTTTTTAAGTTTGAGAACCCTAGGACTTACACCTAGCCGAGACCCCATGCTACTAGGGTTCCTAATCCAATTAGGATTAGTCAAGGAACCTAGAATCCTCTGCTGGCTGACCCATAGATTCCTCTAATCCTTGTAGGATTCTGTCACAAATTTTTACCTCCCCATTATGTTGCTACCTACTAGACTTTCTATTAAAATAAAACTCCACATTCTATTGGGAGAACTCTACTTGGTGGCCACTGGGATTCCTAATCCAACAAGGAAATCAAGTCTAATCCATGAAGGATTGAACAACATCCATGAAGGATTGAA
Organism: Cyclocarya paliurus; assembly: GCA_029856935.1. Classification (NCBI taxonomy): domain Eukaryota; kingdom Viridiplantae; phylum Streptophyta; class Magnoliopsida; order Fagales; family Juglandaceae; genus Cyclocarya; species Cyclocarya paliurus. The sequence goes on along the minus strand of CM056953.1, from coordinate 15,602,991 downwards.
CAACACCCTTGCTGAAACTTCTAAACACTCTAGGAATCATAACTCTTCAAGAAAATCAAATCCAAGTAAACCTAGCAGACTAATTTAGCTGCTGCCAGGATTCCCCACCACCTCTAGGAGTCCTAATCCTGCAAGAAAAATAAAATCTCTGTTTTCATTGAAGTATGCGATGCTGATCAGTCACTTTTATAGTCTGGTCATGTCAAATATCTCTGTGGTGGGTCTACTTAGAATGAGTGCTGCTGCTGCCTGATATTATACATTTCACTATGCCTCAAGTTGGAATTGACTAGTATGGTATACTAAGTGTTTCTCTGTGTTTAGAGTTTAAGTTTTTTGTTGTTTCAAGATAATGGGAGTGGTTCTATTATTTGTGGACTAGGTCCTTTTCAGTAGCTTTGCTTTCATCTTAGTGCATTGACGTTTTCAAGTACCTGATCTCTACACTGCTGTAATCTCCAGATCATGTCGTTAGTAGACATCTTCAGAGCAAAAATTGTTGATATCTCAGAAGATTCGCTGACTATTGAGGTGAATTCTGGTTGATTATATGGTTATTGTTGTATCATTATTATTAGAGTTGTTGTCATTATTATTGTTGTTGTTATTACTATGTGTTTAAAGTACTTTGACATGTTGAAGCTCTTATCAAGAAGATTCATGGTCAAAATTATATTAAACATCACACCATCGTGATAAAGACATAGCCCAAACTTGGAAGAAGCAAAGATCTCCTATAACTAGATTTTAGCCTTGTATAGTTTTTCCTTAAAAACTTTTAGTCTTTTGGCCTTTCTATGTTTTCACCTAGTAGCCAAGGGAACTAGAGCCTATAAAGCATCCATGTTCCTCTCCCTGTGCAGCTTCTGTTTTAGGTTAAAAACCATGATATCTTGAAAGGGTTTCTACCATTGTTCTCGAGCCTATAAAACATGTATATATCAAAATATGGGTTGGATATGACTAATATTTGGATACCTTTCTGTTCAGTGGAAATATTTTAAATTTTGGAAACGAGATGTACAAGGATTTATATAGCCAGAAGACCTTTGAGAAACAGAAGTGATACTTTTGGGTCCAAAACCAAAGTTTATTTATTAATAAAAAGGGAGTCTTTAGTGGCAATTTAAGATCCTAGTGGCTATAATTGATTCCGAAGATAATGGGCACTTAGGGGCTGAAGTTGGATTACTGCTTTGAAGATTCTCAGCCATGTAGGCATATTGAAGTAGAATTTAGCGATGTCTGCCATTCCTTCATAGAATTTGGGTTTTGCTCAATTAGAAAGATCTTTGGACATTTTGGGAATCTTGCTAATTCTTTGTTCTCTTGAAATAAAAAATAATAGTAGACAATGATTTGTCCCACTTTATGACTAGATTGAAGAAAAGATGCCTAATAAGTTCTTGGGATAAGTTCACGGTAAAGCTTGCTCATACTCATAGTGCCATTCTACACTCTTGAAGACCTACACTGTGATGCAGGTCATATTTTGTTGGTTGTATGTGTGGATGGTGTTACGGGATTTGGGATTTGATTTGTAATGTTACGGGATTTGATCTGTACTATTTTAGGAATGTTTTCCTTTATGTCTCGATTGTATATAGCAGACAATTAGGCTGTAAATAACGTTGGGAAATACTTACCTTGTATAGCATTTAGGTGCTGGAAATCAGGCAATCACGATGTAAATCTCTTCTATATAATGTAAGCAAACCCTATGGAAAGGGCATTCAGACCAATTGACAGATGGCATTCTAATTACTGGGAGTGACTCAACAAGGATTGGTAGGCTGAAACAGTTTTTGCATGATTAGTTTTAGACAAAAGATTTGGGTAAGCTTAGATATTTTCTTGGGATTGAAGGTTGCAGGTCTAAAATGGGTATTAGCCTATCTTAGAGAAAATATGTACTTGACCTTTCGGAAGAAACTAACTTGTTGGGTGCACAACCTATTGACACTTATGGATCTGAATTGTAAACTCTTAAAGGATGAAGGGGAGTTGTTTGAAGATCCAGTAGGTATCGACGATTTGTTGAGAAATTGAATTATTTTACTATCATTAGACCTGACATCTCTTATGTAGTGAGTGTAGTGAGTCAATTTCTAGAAGCACGAAGGGTTTCACATTGGGATGTTGTAATCCATATTCTTCATTATCTTAACCGAGCTCCTAGCCTTGGATTGTTGTATAGGCCTTGGATTGGGCAAGGTCTCCTTCAGATAGAAGATCTACTACTGAATATTGTACCTTAGTGGGAGGTAACTTAGTTACATGGAAGAGTAAGAATCAAACAGTAGTAGGTCGTTCAAATGCAAAAGCTGAATACAGGGCACTACTAGTGAGGTTACTGGTTGCAACACTTCCTTCAAGTGATTGGATTTCAAGCTTCGGTTCCTCTTCAGTTATTTTGTGATAATCAAGCTACAGTGCATAGTGACTTTAATCTTGGGTTCCATGAGAGGACTAAACACATAAAGATAAGATATTGAGTAGTGACATTTCTATACCTTTTGTGAAGTTTGTGGATTAGCTTGCAGATGTGTTTACTAAGTCCTTGTGTCATTGTCGATTAAAGTTTATTTGTTTCAAGTTGGGTTTATATAATATATATGCCCCAACTTGAGGGGGAGTGTTCGGGGCATTATTGTAGTAAGTATAACTCAGAGGGTATAATCGTCAATTGTATGTTTAGTATATATATATATATATATATATATATATATTGGAACAGTAATGAATAAACACAAGTTTGAACAAATGGCTTTTCCCCCTTGTTTTTGTTTTCTCCATGTTTTACAACACAAAATATGTGCAAATTTTACATTTTGTATGGACAGGATTATTTTCTGGTTGTATTATCTTAAAGTATGTTCCACATGGATATTTTAGGTCACTGGGGACCCTGGGAAGATGGTTGCTGTTCAAAGAAACTTAAGCAAATTCGGAATCAAAGAACTTGCAAGAACTGGAAAGGTAACATACCCATATTTGTATGATCTTTGTTTGGTGCGTATTTACTTATGTTTGAATATTTTTTTAAGTTTTTAAATCCCAGATTGACCATAAGGAACTTAATTTGCATCTGTAGAGAAATGACCATTGTTTTTTTTTTTTTCAATTTAGAGAAGAATCCTAAACGTGATCTTCCATGGGATGGTGCCTATTGAGACCTGATACTGAAATGCAAGTCATTATTTTGAGCAGTCAAGTTTTATTCCCACAGTTAGGGGCCATTCAAGTTGAGTTAAGCCGAATATTAGCTGGTCAAGCTTGACTTGAGTAAATTAGTTGAGTTCTAACTTGGTTCGAGCTTGACTCTTAATAATCCAAATGAGTTAAGGTGGAGAGAGTCGGTTAAAAAACAAAACAAAAAAGGAAAAGAAAAAGAAGACAAAACCCTATAGATCAGCCATAACTCAAGTATGGGTGATATTTTTCAGTTCTATAGACAAACAAAAGCATGCATAGATCAAAATCATGTCAATTTGCCTAAATGGCTTTCACGTCTTGAGACCTTTCATATATATAGAAACTATACAGCAAGATTTAAAAGCGTTTTCCGCTAATTACAACTGAGATTTTCTCTCCATCCCCCAGCTGCACTTGCTACCCCTATTTTGGAAAACCTAACTATACAAAATAAAGATAATAAAGACATGCCGCAAGTCTAATGGGCTTGGGCTCAAGCTGCGGCAAACCTAACTAATAGGTTGCAGCACATCCTATTAACATCCCCCCTCAAATTGATGCGGGCGGATCAAAAAGTATCAATTTGTCAATCATGAATTGATGCTGGTGCTGGGTAAGAGCCTGGATAAACACATCGACTGTCTGAAGAACAGTGGAAATATGAGGAAGAGTAATCACACCCCTATCAAAAGCTTCACGTATAGAATGACAATCTACTTCGATGTGCTTGGTCCGCTCATGAAAGATCGGGTTAGCAGCAATATGAATAGCACTCATGTTGTCAGCATGAAGCGGAGTAGGTTGGAGCTGAGGAAAACCAAGTTCTACCTACAACCCAAGAGGCCACACAATCTCAGAACAAGCAGAAGACATAGCACAATACTCGGACTCCATAAAGGATTTTGAAACGGGAGCCTGCTTCTGGCCCAATCTGCCCAATCTGTGATTGGGCAATCTGCATCATCTTTTGTGGAGAAAATCATGGGCACATTCAATCTTGGAGGGCTCTTCTCCTTTGCTTTGAAGCTGTCTCTAGTTTGAGAGTGAATCTTTCAAGTCTAAAATTGGTGTTGGTAGGGGTTGTCCCCAATGCGGCGAATCTAGCTCGCCTCCTGGCATGCAAGGTATCTTCTTTACCTATGAAGTATCTTGACTTACCGTTGGGTGCTTTAGTCAAATCAGAGGGGATTTGGAACGCCGTGATGGAAAAGGTGTAACATAGATTGGCTTCTTGGAAGAGGTTATACTTGTCCAAAGGACGTAGGTTTACTCTTATCAAAAGTACCCTTTCTAATGTACCAACCTATTTTCTGTCCTTGTTCCCACTCCCTACAAAGGTAGCCAATCGTATTGAGAAGCTACAACATTATTTCTTGTAGATTGAGATGGAGGATGAGTTCAAATTGCATCTGGTGAACTGGTCAATAGTTTGCACACCAATATTTGGGGGTAGATTGGGGATCCACAATTTGATGAAATTCAATCAAACTCTGTTGGGTAAATGGTTGTGGCGGTACCAACAAGAGAGGGGGGCCCTATGGAAGTTACTTATAGATTCGAAGTTTGGAGAGTCTTGGGGAGGATGGTGCTCGACTGTGGTACGTGGACCATATGGGGTGGGTTTGTGGAAACACATTAGAAAAGCATGAAAGACTTTCCTAAGCTATGCACGTATTGAAGTAGGTGATGGTTATTGAGTCAAATTTTGGCACAATAAATGGTGTGGTGAACAAAGCTTCAAAGAAATAGTCCCTAGCCTTTTTTATCTTGTACAAGCGAAGGAGGCTTCAATAGTTGATCTCTTGGCCTTCTCTCGTGGCTCCCCTCAATGGAATGTAGATTTCATTAGGGTAGCACAAGATTGAGAGTTGGAGGTTAGCACCAAGTTCTTTGCCTTACTATATTGCCCTCAGTCATACTATATTCCGCCAAGGTGACTGAGGGCAATATAGATAAGATCAAGTGGAGCCCCTCCAAGGAAGGTAGATTCATAGTTAGATTGTTCTACCAAGTTCTAACTAGCTAGGGGATGACAACTTTTCCATGGAGGAATATATGGAAGACAAAAGCTCATTTGAAAGCATTTTTTTTTTTTGTTTGGAGCCTCCCTAGACAAGATTCTTACTGTAGACAATCTAAGGAAACGTCGTGTAATAGTGTTGGATTGGTGTTACATGTGTAAGAAGAATGAGGTTTCAGTAGATCACTTGCTTCTACACTGTGAGGTGGCCAGAACGTTGTGGGATGATTTTCTTGCCAGAATAGGATTATCATGGGCCATGCCTTGTAGGTTGGTGGATTTTCTAGCAAGCTGGAGAGGACACCAATGCAATCTTCAAGTGGCAACAATATGTAAGATATATGCATGTGTTAGTGCATTTGGCAGGAGCGAAATGATAGAAGCTTTGAGGATTGCAAGAGGACAATGGATGAGCTTAATGGTCTTTTCTTTAAAACTTTGCTCGTATGGGCGGGGGTCATTGATTTTAATGGACTAAATGTCCATGATTTTCTACTTTTGGTTGTAAACCCTAGTTAGGTACTTCTCATGTATGCTTCCTATATACTTGGCCTATGCCTCATTTTCTTATGAATAAAATTCTTGATTACCTATAAGAAAAATAAGGTCTGATAAAATGCCAAATTTAGTGGCTGTGGAATATCTGAAATCCTGCGAGAATGGAACATCATCATGGCACAGTACTGATATGTGAATGACAATAATGATGAGATACAGTCTCGTTCAATCTTGGACTAATAACCTCAAATTCTCAATGGTTTTCTGAATACTATTACCTCTAAAGTGGTATAGGTGATACGTATCTAGTCAAGTCAATGTATATCATTTTCTTTTTTTCCAAATCAATTTTGGTTTTATAACTATTTCTGAGTAAGAAATCTGATAAAAAATTATTTCTGAGTCAGAAATAACTGAATATACATCTATTTCATATATTTCTATATGGTTATACATTTCAAAACATGAGAGTGAAAAAATTAAGGTCAGTAGCTTATGATAACTGTCCATGAGCGGGTTTTGCAATAAATGTTGCTAATGAACTTAGACGAGTAGTTGTTGCATATTCGTATATGACCTGAGTTTCCTTGTGAAAAATTTTGGATTTGAATCTACCTGCAGATTGCATTGCGACGAGAAAAGATGGGTGAAACTGCTCCATTCTGGGGATTCAGTGCAGCTTCCTATCCAGATCTTGAACCACCACCTCCTGTTAATGTTCTTGAAGAGAAAGCAGGTCAATCACTTAATGGCGATGTCCGTATATCCTCAGGTGTATGTACCTTTTGTTCTATCAAAGAGGCTCTCCCTACTATTTGTTTCCTTATTTATTCAATTTCCTTATATAGTAAATTACTGTTTAGAGCTACAGGGTTTTCACTCGTCATATACAGGATTCCTCATTTTCACATGCCAATTTTAAGAGGCTTCTTATTTAAGAAAATTATTTGAAGATGGTTTGCGTATGATTTTAACTCAAAAACATCTAAAAAGTCATATATAAACAATTAGCTTCTTTTGGTTTTGGGGGACAAATAACAGAACTTGAAAGGTTATATGTTGATTTACCTGTTTGCAACTTTTAATGAAATGCAGTTTCGATGTAATAATCTAAGGGGGTCACCTTTGGATTGAACTTCTTATGAATCTTTGAATCATTTGGAGACAGAGAGCCACTTGTTGATTGCATTTTGTTTTGGGACGTTTCATGCTTACCATAAGCATTTAATTCTCTTTAATTTTTTATTTTTTTGATCAGTAAACAAGATTTTATTGATCAAAAGAATAGGCAAAAGCCCAAGTATACGGGACATACTCTTTAATTTATATTTAATAGGTTACTCAGTTTTCATTTAGGTTTTTAAATTTGAACATATGATGGAAAATAGCCAGTCAGAAGAGTATAGGTGAAAAACTGGCTTCTAGAATTACAATTTTAAATTTGGGGTCGAGACACTCGCTACAGATTTGTTGGTCTTTCTTGTTTAAAGTGCTTTCCTGATTTTGTGCTTCTATGATGTACTTTCTGCATTATTGGGGTAAATTTACTTTTGAAACTGGTTTGAGTATGAGTAACAAATGATTGAATTCGCCTCTTCTCATCAGTTTAATCTTTTGATACAAGTAGTGATTTAAATTGTGTCAGAGTGGAGGTCTTGATTCAAACTCTCACTTTATATTTCATCCTTTTTTAATTAAATATTTCATCTGTTGGGCCCACTTAGTAAGTTGGAATCTGAATCACCGTGAGGAGGAGCGTTAAAATATAAATTAAATGATTAAAATTAACCTCTTCCCATCAACTTAAACTAATAGGATAAATGGTGATCTAACAAAAATAGTTTTCATAAAAAGATGACCGGCTAATAGTGAAATCATGGAAATAAATGCAAAATGGTTATTGAAGCAAGGAAAGATCTTTGTTAGACTTCTCTGAATACGCAGTGAGGTAGAAAGTGATCACAGCTTGTTCTCATATACTTACAATTTTAAAATGTTTTGGCTATGCGCAAGCTAATTCATAAATTACTTAATTACTATGTTTGACTATCTGAAATACTCAGGTCATCTCAACACAAGTATATTGTCAGATAGAACTCTTCATATTTATTTTCTATGTTTTGGAAAATTCTCTAGGTTTTTTGTTTTTTGTTTTAATATATTGCTAACAATGCATGGCAAAGTAGCCCATCCTTTTTCTGATGAGGTCTCATCTTGCAAGCAGCTTGCGATCAGACACTTACAGACACTTAATGGCATGCTAGTAAAATTATGTTTTCTGTCCTTTGGGTTCGTGAAATTAAAATCTAGTTTCTTTTTGCTACTTTCTTGTACTTAGTATTGCATAATTAATAGTGCTCAAATTTTTGTTCACAATTGGGATTGGATAATAAATTTTACTGAAGTAGTTGTTCACACATTGAACTCTTGTTCATTTTTGCCATTTTCTTGTAATTGGGATTGCATGATACATAGTGCTCAAATTCTCCTTCACATTTTGGGAATTAGATAATAAATCGATTTGAAGCTTTCATTCACATATTGAACCCATTAGCGACCTTTCTGCTGTAAATGGTACAAAGTGGGGAAATTTATCTTCTGTTGGAGGAGAATTCGATACTTAACGTCTTTTGGATGTTTTTGCTGTCCAAGGATTGACGAAGAAGTTGTGCAAGTAGATTCCAATAGTTTTTTTTTTCCTTTATATATATATTTATCATGTTCTACGGGTAATATTCTTTCTTGCTCTAGAATCTTTATTTCAGAGCTTATGTTCCACTTTAATTTTCAGTGGTGTTGGGTTTTACTCAGGATCATTATAATTCTGGATTGCATATATTAAATTTAATTTTCTTATAACAGGGTGATGTTTATCCTGTGGAGCCATTTGACGGCTTGATGATGAAACAAGTTCTTGATGCTCACTGGGGCATTGTCTATGGTGATGATGTAAGATATCTGTTTGTATATCTTTTAGTACATATCACTGATAAAAAAAAATACTTATTGTATTCTTTTTTGATACAAAATTATGGACATAACTAAAAGTAGAATTTAAGATTTCATTTGGGATGTCCTATTTGATTTTTAGTAATGTATACGAACTTTGCTTTTCATAATCAATCAATCTTTAGATTCTCACTAGATAATATTGCTATGCTTTTCTGTCAATTTCATGAAAATGTGGGTGATGACGGTCTGAAAATCAAATAAAAGAATTTGTACACCTTGTCAATCAATGAATTGGTTTCTTAACTATGGTTGAAATTAGTGATTTTTTTAGAATAGGTATAAAAAATGTTTTGGTTGTTTTATTATAGTTTTGTTTCGCCTTTTGTTTATGGTACCACTTATGGCAATGTGCTGAATGTACAGTCTAGTGAGCTTCAGTCGCACACATTGTCTATGCTTGTGAATGACTGCCCTGGAGTTCTGAACATGGTTACTGGAGTTATTTCTCGAAGAGGTTATAACATTCAGGTCAGTTCAGCTTGGTGCTCATCTTTTTAGCTTTTCTGGTTTTGAAGATCTATGCCGATTCAATAGTTTTCTTCCGCTTTATATTCTAGAGTTTAGCTGTGGGGCCAGCTGAAAAAGATGGGCTTTCCCGCATCACAACTGTTGTTCCCGGGACTGATGAGTCAATTGGCAAGTTGGTTCAACAACTTCACAAGTTAATAGATCTTCATGAGGTAAGGAAACTGTTAGATGCTGGGAGCGTACTGATACTTTTCCAATTTAATTTTAAGCAAGATCCTTAAAAGAAGCTTTAAAGGGAAAAAATCATCTGCACATGGGGAATTTCTAACTGTTAACTTAGTGTGCAGCTTGGAGTAATTTGCTGCTAAGTTGTAAGATAAAATCAGGTACTCTGTTAATGCTGTATGTTCAAAGGGAAATTAGTCTCTAAAAGCCAAAATAGATTGCATGGATAAGAATCTGGTCTTGGTTTGAGAAGATGGCCTTGGAAGCCTTAACATATTTCTATGGTGCAGGGGTATTTGCTGAAAAACCAGTAAGGTTTCAGCAAAGATTACCTTGCTGATATTTCTATATGTATCATAAGAATGTGGGGTTTAAACCACTGGAAGATGATTTAATGACCACTTAACTTCGAAACTACTCATAAAGAAAACACTAACAGTTGCCTTTCTTGGTTATATGCTTATGCATGGCTTATGCTACTGCAAAACATTTTATTTATATGAAATCATGGAACTTAGGTCCTAAGATGTTGATTATGCAAAATCCTAATGTCGTAACATTAGCAATATGTGGACAGATTAAAAAACCGTTGTTTTCTACAATTTCCAGCTTTGTTTTAGAATACTAAAATGCACAAAACTGTTCAAGACGTTAAAACATGAATACATCATAAAATCAACCCATCTCTATTGTTGACACATTTTTGGAAAATTCAAATAACACTATGAACACTTCTTTCTTTATCTTTTTACTATTTTAAAATCTTAAATAAACAGTATGCTAATCAATTAGCAGTGGAGTGTAACAAAGCCCTTACCAAATAGTCCTTCTAAAAAAATAAAAAACAAATTCCTAGAGAAGAAAGTTGGCTAGGTATGAATCATGATGAGTGGGGTATGAAAGTGAAAAATTAGCGGTTCAAATCCCAAATACACCTAGAGGGGGTGAATAGGTGTTTTCCAAATTTATTGGACTATTTTAATTAACAATCAATCAATAAATTAGATCACAAGAAATAATCAACACATCAATTTTGGTAATGAAGTGGAAACTCGTTTGAAGAATGTTTTCAAAATCTAAAACTACTCGTGATGTAAGTCACTACCTAAAATCCACTATAGAAATTTAGTTAGTTACAACCAGTTTAGAAACATTTTCAAGACCCTTGAAATAACTAAATCTGGCTTGTAACACTACGAGTATCCCATTCAATCTCTACATCTTGACAGCTCTAGACCACTGGCCTTTCTATAGTTTCACCATGAGTACCAATTCAATCTCTGCAACCCATGCAGCTCTAGAAATCCTTTCGGCAAACAAACATGTCTACACCAATGGACTCAGCAACACTCGAACACGAGCACAATATGATGGAGGTCTATTTATTAGGATATAATCGATTTTGAATGCTCAATGGATCTCCTTAGGATTTTCTTTTAAGAATACAATGAATACGGCAACTTTGGCCTTTCTCCCCACATAGGAAGTCATGCATATTATTCTATATATATTTAGGGTTTGTGCAGGCCACTTGAAAGAGTCCATAGTGAAAAAGTGTTTCTCAGGTTTTTTCACTCGAGCCAACTGTTGCCCGTGTATTTGTTTGCTTGGGGAAGTGTCAGGTGATGAGTCGAGCAAACTCTCTGTCCAATGTTGCTTGAGCAAAGAGTTGAGTGAGTGTCGAGCGATCTTTTTGTGTAATGGATGTTTGTCGCTCGATGTTCACTCGAGTGAATTTCTATCCACCATGTGATTTAACTCTAGAAAATTAAAACTCACATAGACGAGGTTTTGTCACACTTATATGCCAACACATGAATTTTACGCTAACAGAAAGATTTGATGTTCCACCGACTGATGGTAAAACCATTCAAGAAGGGTATAGAAATTGATTAAAGAAGTACCTAATTAGACTCTTTGGGGGTTTAGGTTCCATGGATGAGTCCTAATGGCTCTACCATGGGATGTTTCCCCCGTCTTAAAAAAGAAAGGTACCTAAGTAGAAAGAGAAAAAAGTAGCACTATTGTGAATTTGTGGGCCACTATACAATGATACAAGGCGTTAAGAAAGAATGACTTATAGTCTAATACCGATTTTTCACAATCTTCAAAATTATGCTCATTTTGCTCTCTCCAAATACACTACATTAGCAAAACCTGGATCATTTTCAACAACAATGTGCACCAATGCCTATCCTTGAAGATCATGTTCCATACTTTCTACCTTGCAATGGACCAGACAATGATCCACTATTTTCCAACTTTTTGCATATTTTACACTTAAATCTCAGGGACAAGACTTGAGAACATGAAGAACTCTCACCTAAATGACCAAGAGAGGCCTCCAGCTAGGGCTTATTTTATTGAAGGAGAGCTACGGCTTATTTGAAAATCTTTGAGGTTTGGGGGCTGAAAGAGGACAACTGCAAGCTGGAATTGATGCTGAGTTAAAATAATGAGGTTCATTGTCCTTTTATAAGAAAAAAGTTAAGAGTTTTCTCAGGCTATGTCTAGGCAGACAAAACAAGGGTTTTAACTCTTATGATGAGATTATCATTAGATAGATCTTTCAAACAAATTCAATATTCAAACAAATTCTAATATTCACGGGAAAATCTGGCAGCCAATTAGGAGAGATAAAAATTCCAAAATTGAAGGGTTTTGTAGCTATAAAATAGGGTGGCAGCAGGTCTTATCCAGTAAAAAATTCTTGTTTATATAGGATTTTAAGTTTTCTTGGACTAATCCTGAAAGAATTAGGTTTTCCTTGAAATAGCATTTTAAAAAAGCTCCCAGCTTTCTCTGTGAAAACTTGGCAGCAATTTGAAAAGGAAAAAGGAGTCCAAACTCCAAAGTCCTATGGTTTTTCCCTAAAAAAATAGGGCTAGCAGATTTGAGTGGTCCTGAAGAATCCTTATCCAACAATGATTCCTAGTTTTTCTTTGATTCTTTTTTAGTTTAACCTAAGAGGACATGGATTGGCACTAACAACATTTCTTTAAAGTCCATAAAATAGACAGAAGAAAATAAATATAAAAACACAAAATCCCATTTTACCCTTTTGTAAAGTCATGAGTGTGACTATCCATCAACAAAATTCGAAAAATAAGAGATCTGAATAAATAATGTATAAAAATTTCAGCATTAAAGAAAATTTCAGATTGGATAAACCATCCATCCCATCAGGGTCTAAGGCTCTGTTCTCGTTGGATTGTAATGTTATATAGAGTTTGACAGCTTCTGTAATGCTTAGATTTGGGGAAGTACTTCTATACTCAATATAAAGACGTGCAATATATGTGTATGCATATTCCTCACCAAAAAATAGGATTTCCATTGAACCAATTCCAAAATTTGCATATCGCCAAAAGAAATTGAGCTTTAATGGAATATGAATGCCGTCTTTGGTCCCATGACTGGGTTTCCTTGAACACTTGATATGTTTGAGCAAATGGCTGACTAAAAGATAGGTGATCCTTTCTTCAGGTTCGGGATATCACTCACTTGCCATTTGCAGAGAGAGAACTTATGCTGATAAAGATTTCTGTGAATAACACTGCTAGGAGGGATGTCCTTGATATCGCCAGCATTTTCCGGGCCAAAGCTGTTGATGTGTCTGATCACACCATTACACTTGAGGTAGGAATTATTTCCATCAGCCAAATATCATGTTTTTACATCTTGGCTACTTACCTTTGGGAACTTTATTGCTCTAAAGTCATTTCTTTCCTTAAAGTGAAGGAAGGATTTATGAGTTAATCTTCTATTAATTATAACACTGTCTTGGGGTCTGAGCAAGGATCCTTCCTATTTGCTAATAAAAAAGAAACTTTTAGTAGTAGAGGCAAGGTTGATGCGGTTGATCAGAAGAAAAATTTCAACTGGTTCTCCATAATGCCAATACCATTCAAAAGGTAAGAGGATGTAGGGATATGCTGCAACCAGAAGAAAGATAACATGTGTATTGGTTGATCGTGTAAGAATTTCCATTTGCGTGGGTGGTTCTTCAAAAAGATCCAATTCAATCCCATTTTTGCTCTTTTACCCTCTCAAAGCCAATTATTCTATGACAATCCTAGCCATGTGCCAATGCTTTTATGGTAGCTTGCAAGTTTAATTTGATGTTTTTGTACCGGAAAATATTTAATTATATGGTCACTGTTGTGTTGGAAATATTTTCAAAATAATTAATTATATATTATATTTATTAATAATATTCTTGTGTTGATTTTGGAAGTTGTGAATTATTTTTGAAAGAGAGAAGATGTGGAATGTTTATAAGAGTTATAAGATTTTGCATCTATGCAAGCATCACAAGCCATTCATTGGTTGAGTGGTATTTGTGTCCTTGGATTACCCAGGGGGCTGGAGTTCGAGTCACCTATATGGCAAGATGGCTTTTTAATTTATTTATGAAGAGAACCTTTTGTGCTTGCATGCGAAGCACTACATGCGTGAAGTGCCGTGTGCTGCAACGCTTGGGGCTCAAGGGGTGTGCTGCATGTGAAGTGGTGCAACGCATGGGCAAGCAAGGCGGGGCGCGCGAGGCAAGGCAATGCTTGGGAAAATGGAAAAAATTAATTTCCAATGCGCGGACGTGGTGATTCGAACTGGTGCCAACCAGTTGAAGAGGAAGTAAGGCAACCGTTGGACTCTTATGGCAACAAACATAATATCTATACGTATTCCGAACAGCTTTCAGCATTACGAAAAGTTATTACTTTTTGTTTGCAACTTTTGGCCATCTATAAGTAGACTCATTGGCCTGCCATTTGGGTATCCTAGAATTCAATTTCGAATTCTCTCTCTTTCCCAAATTTTTCACTTCTTCAAACTTGTTAGAACTTGTTAGAATCTGTTTGTTCTCGAGAAAACAGATTTCTAATTTCTTGGTTGAAGAGCAAAATCTGAGGGTATTCGGAGTCTAATTTCGTGTGTGCATAATGCAGTTAGACAAACAGACTTGTTCTGGGCTTCATTGTATTTTGGAGGCAAATTCGCTTGTAACCCGTGTGCATACCGTTATTGGTGAGGGCAAGTATTTTCTTAAGGAAAGCGACATTGTAACACGCCTTGAAGCAAACTTTTCTCTCACTATTGTCTCTTTTGCAGCCCCTTTGTTTCAACATGTTGAACTCCATCTAAAGCTCATTTACACATCATAGGATGACTTTGATGGTCTTTGAGAAACACACCTTCAAATGTTGGAGCTTTTCAGAGTCAATCAGCATGACAAACACCTTTAGCCACACTCATGAACTTTTGAAATTCAACATTGGCTCAACTTCATCCATGATCCTTGCATTCATTCTAGTTTCTTTAAGATGAATGTTTTGTTAACTTTTGAACTTCAGCATCAGTTTGACTTCATCCATGATCTACACTACTTTGCACTCATTCCAGTTTCTTTAAGATGAGATTTTTGGTAAGTAGTTTCTTTAATACGAAATTAGGGACTTAACATTATCATTTAAATTGATGGATGCTTTATAACCTCAATTTGGTGATGAACACAATCACAATTATAGCTGAAGATGATAGCATTGGGGTATTTTAGGATTCTTATACAAATGGTAAGTTCAAAAGCCTTAATGCCACCTTCATAGCCCTCATTCCTAAAAAGAAGTCAGAGCTGTGGACGTTAAAGTCTATCACCCCATTAATCTGGTGAAAAGGGTGTATAAGATAATTTCTGAAGTTCCTGCTAATTGATCGAGTAGGGTTCTTGAGAAGATAATTTCAAAATCTCAAAATGCACTTGTCAAAGGTGGAGCAAATTCTAGATTCTGTGCTTATTTATAATGAATGTTTGGATAGTACGCTCATCTTAGTTGAGCCTGAGCTTCTTTGCAAATTAGATATTGGGAAGACCTATGAGTTTCTTTATCATTTCTTGGGAGATGCAGTTTTGGGGAGAAATGACTATCTTGGATAGCACATTATATATCTTCAGTCTGCTTTTCTATATTGGTGAATTGCACTTGCTGGCTTCTATAGTAGCTCTTGTGGGTTGAGACAAGGGCGATCCATTATCTCAGTTGCATTTCATTATTGTCACGGAGACTCCCAACAAAATCTTATCATCTTTGGATGGAGGTTTCCTCTTTGGCTTCTACTTGGGGTTAGTAATCTTGGTGTGCTAAACAAATATAATCTTTTGTTCACAGATGATACCCTTTGAGGGCCCTTTCTAATATTTTTGAAGCTATTTCTAGGTTGAAACTGAATTTCGCTAAGTCATAGTTGATTGCTGTGTATAATGTGGATAGTCTGCATGGCATATTGGGGTGCAATGCAAGGTACCCTCTTTGCTTATGAAGTATCTTGGTCATCCTTTTGGGGGCCCTTTTGAGGCCAAGTCTATTTGGGATAGTGTGATTAAGAAGATTGAGCGTAGATTGGCTAGTTGGAATAGAATGTATTTGTTTAAAGGTTGCCAACCATATTTGCTTATGATCACCTTGATCAAGAGTACGCTCTCTAATTTGCCTAAATATTTTTCTTGTCCTTGTTGCCCCTTCCCACCAGTGTTGCCAACCAAATAGAGAAGTTACAATGAAACTTTCTATAGAGTGGGCTAGGTGAAGAGTTCAAATTTTACCCGATAAACTGGACCAAAGTATGCACTTCGATTTCTGAAGGAGGTTTGGGAGTTCAAAACTTGTTTCTGTTCAATTGGAAATCCTAGGAAGGTGGCTTTGGTCTTTCCAACATAAGAGGGTGGCTTTGTGTAAAAACTATAGCGGATTATAAGTTTGGTTTTGCTTGGGGTTAGTGGTGTTTTATTGATACATGGGTCGCATGTTGTGAGTTGTGGAAAATCGGCTTGTTTAGTGGCATCTGAGAGGATGGGGCTTTTTTTTCCCAGTCATACTACACTTGAGGTGGGTAGAGTCTCTGGGATTAGATTCTGGTGTGACTTATGTGTGGAGATAGGGCCTAAGGAAGCTTTCCCACAAATATATAGTCTCGAGCTTGTGCAGGATGCATCGATAACTAATCTATTGGAGTTCTCCAGTGGCTCTTCTAAGTTGAATGTTTGTTTTTTAGATCAGTTCAAGATTGAGAGTTTGGTGCCTTCAAAGAGTTATTCAATCTCATATACTCTTCTAGATTATCGTGTGTGCAGGAGGTGTCAGTAGCTGATCTATTGGAATTCTCCTGTGATTCCAATAAGTGGGAATGCTTTTTTTTTTTCAGAGTGGCTCAAGACTTGGACGTTGAGGCCTTCATAGAGTTTTTCAATCTCATGTACTCTACTAGATTATGTATTGGAGGAGCAGATAAGACTCTTTCAGCCCCTTCCAGGAAACGGAAATGTTACTGTTAGATCTTGCTACAAGGTCCTAATATCTCAAGGTAGTAATTCTTGAAGGGGAATCTGTAGGCTGCTTTTTACTCCATTGTGAGATTTCCAGAGTGTTGAGGAATGACTTTTTTGCCAAAGTTGGGTTGGTTTGTGTACAGCCCAGAAGGATGGTAATATGGCAGCCTACAAATTGTAGTAGTCCTATCTACCTAATGTGGTGTATCTGGAGGAAGATAAATAATTAAAGTTTTGAGGATTGCGAGTGGACAATTGAAAAGTTTCACTACTTTGTTCCTTTGAGCAGCTTCTATACATTTTAATGGGTTGAGTTCTCATGATTTTCTTGTATCTTTTCCTCTTTCTAGTTAGTGTTCCACTTGTATATATCATGTGTACTAAGGCTATGCCTTTTTTTTATAAATAAAATCTTTAGTTACCTTAAAAAAAAGAAAACTATTGCAGTTAACCTGATTTCCAGGAAGTCCACATTCATTAACATTCCACCGATAGCTTGTCCCAGGTTTGCTGTCTTCACTATTTCTAAGCTGTTTGTATGTTCTCCAGCTTACAGGTGATTTAGACAAGATGGTTGCATTGCAGAGGTTGTTGGAGCCCTACGGAATTTGTGAGGTACTTTCGTAAGTTTGCATATTGGTTCCCTGCATTTTAATTGGAGACAGGAACTTTGAGTTGCCATCTGAACTCGGCTCAAATAACATTTCCAAATATGTCAGTGTTGATATTTATTCTCAATTTTTTGTGGGGAAGATTTTAAATTGGGTGCTTAAAAGCATCAGTAAGGCAGACCTCCTTTTGAAGCTATGTGACGTGATCAGTGTTTATTTACCCGAGGATTTTCAAAATTTGTTCCAGCTTACAACCATATTGAGGAGGGTTAAATACAAACTTAGTCTCCATGGTTTGTACCAAAATTAAATTTACTCCTTGAGTTTTTTCATTGAACTTTTTACTCGTGGTTTTAATAACGATTAAATTAGTTCCTTTGTCAGATATCTATTGGTAAACTATTAGAAGTGCCACGTTAGCACCAATTATCGTTCACCAATGTCACTTAAAATAAAAAACGAAAATACATTTAAAAAAAAACATATTTCTATAAAAAACACTCCCCATGCGGGGGAGGGGTGGGGGAGTCCCTGCCCCCCACCCCAGCCTGGGGGTTGGGCCTTTGGGTTGGTTGCCCGAAGGTGGCTCACCTTTGTGGTGGCCCCGATCGGGGCATCGGTAGATGTTTGGGCTGCCCAGAGGTGGAACAAAGGGGTGGTTTTTGAAAAAATAAAAGGATTTTTTTTGCTTGTTTTTAAGTATTTTAGTTTAATTTTTTATGTGGTGATTGGTGCTGATTTGGCACCTGTAACAATTTACAAACGTATGACCTACAAAAAAAGCAGTTTACAAACCTATTTCTAACGGAGAGACTGTTTTATCATTATTAAAGCCACATGAAGTAAAAAGTTTAAGAAAAACAAATTCCAGGAGTAATATAATTTTGGAGCAAATCACATGGACTGATTTGTATTAAACCCTACTGAGAAAGAGAAAAGATATAAAAGATTACTGAAAAAAATTTATATATAACCTATCATTTCCAAGAGTTAGACCTGAAACCTAAGTGGTATGATTGATTGAAATTTGGTTATCCATGTTTCAGCACACTAATGAACTAAATTTACTTGATGCTGCTAAGAGTAGGACAGGTTAAGCTCTGTGCAACGAGTCTTGTCCAAATTGTTTCACGTGTATTAAACTGGTTCAAAATATATGGCGTAGAGAGTTTCAAGTGGGTCTATTTTTACTAAAGTAGATGGACTTCATGATGTCCAGATGCCAATCCTTGTGGTGAAAGTTGGCAGGTGCCAACTTGCCATCTAGGGAAAATTGTCTTCTGAAAATCTAGAGATTAAACTCATTAAGAGCATTCCAATTGTTAGTAATGCAACCTGCAGATCAGTTGGTCAAAAGTTGCTTGCAATGTTCCTAACTGCTGGTTGTAACTTCAGTTCAATCTACAAATTTGTTTTGTTGTATTGTTTATTGTATTGGCATGATAATTCTCTTGAGAAAGAGAAATTAGGAGTGGAGACAAAGAAGAGAGAGAGAGAGAGAGAGAGAGAGAGAGCTGGGTATGCTGGAAAGAGTAGTTACGGACTGCTGGTATCATCATTTTCAATTTGTCTAAATTGCTTAAGAGATGATTTTTTTTTACACCAAATTAGAGTGTTTTCGGAATTTCTGAGGAAAAAATAGGTGTTGGAAATTGTTCTTGGTTAACTAATAGTACAAAATTGACTATAGCTATTTCCTCTTTCTTGAAGGTGGCACGCACAGGGAGGGTGGCATTGGTGCGGGAGTCGGGAGTGGATTCTGCATATCTCCGTGGTTTCCCTCTTCCATTGTAGTACTTAAGTTAACCTGTAGCTTCATACTGTGGTGGAGCATCTAAAGTAAGTTTTTCTCTCTTTACCTTCGATGTTTTTTCCCTCATTATCAGATTGTGAGGGAAAATAAATTGACTCTCGCTTCTTCCAAACTTGTGTTAGGTATCTTGGAAGGTGGATAAATGCAGCATTTAGAAGTTCAGAAAATATGGTACCTGTTATAACTTATATTTGTCTTCTTTGCACTTAAGATCTAGGTTTCTCTTTTCTTTTTTCCCCCCTAACCTTGGTTTTTAACCAAATCTACCAACATGTTGTATCAATGACATCAGTAGATGTAGCATCACCTGAAAACCTCTTAGAACTACTCATATTAAGGTATATCTTCAATTTATTCAAGTACTTAGAGTCGTTTGGATTGAGAAATACTCTCAACCCATCTCGTCTCGTCTCATTTCATCTCATCATTACAATTTTCTCAAATTCCCACACAAAATATAATACACAATTCAATTTTTTTAAATCCCAAAACAATAATAATATTAAAAAATAATATTCTAAAAACATTTTATTCTACTTTCAACTTTCATCTAAAACCATCTCATCTCATCTCATCTCACTATCCAAACAGCTCCTAAAGTCTTATGATCTTTCTCAAGGAAAAGAAAGGAAGGAAAAACATTATATTTGAAGTAGCCAGGAGAATGAACTTGAGTTTAGGCTAGGCAGACCTTTCGACCTGAACTAATCCTGGTACATATTTAATTTATTCTGCCAATTCTTCAGTTGTAAGTAGATGCGGACCGAAATAAGAAATGTGCGTTGATCTATTTTCTCTTGCTAATATCAGATGTGGAGCTGAGGTTTATGGCATTTTGCCTCTTATGCTTGTGGGCATGAGATCAATAAATTGGTTCTAAAATAGCTGTATTATAATCAACAGAGACAATGGTTTTTGACATCCTGCCTCTTATGGGGGAGGAAAGCTGGAGAGTGGATCCACGAGCATGGTGCAGTTCACTCGACATAATATGATGTTTAGTAGCTGCAATAACGTTCATCTTTACAGAATTATTGCTTGCGTACAGAAACTTATTGCACATGCTTAAAGCCAACTGAAAAGTTCGTGCAAATCAAGACTATAGCACTATAGAAGAGATGATCCCAAGAGATCTGTTACACATATCACTTGCTAAATTGCATACACATTAGGTTTTGCAGAAATATATGAATGGAATGCCTGGGGGAGACTGAAGCCAAGAAATTGTTAAAACAATCAAAATGAAATAGCCAGAACTCGAAAGGTTGGGTGGGCGAAAAAGGCTCACCCTTTCTAAAATACCTCTCCATCCCCCACACCTTGAATTGATCCAAGCGGAGGAAGGAGCTTCCCGCTCTCCCTTTGCTTATAGTTTTAGTATCTATTGTGTTATTTTTCTTTCAACAGCAGGAAAGTCGAGATCTGCCCGCTTTTGGACACTCATGGTGTACATGTGTTTCACTACAGTACTCTCTAGACATCGATATGTGAGACGAGCCAAGAATCGTCGTCATTCAACCCACGTGTGAGACTCATGTGTCTATGCGGTGTGTGAGTCCCATGCCTTGCTTTAATTTCACTACTTTAATGACTGTAAGGTGTTATGAACTCACTAGGTAAAACTCACCCTTAAAAACTAACTTATAAGAGAAGGGTGCCTAGGGGCATATAAACCACTAACCAATTCCATACTTAGTTGATGTGGGATCATAACAACCACTACGCTCTGCAGCTGATGTCCACGGCGGTCTCAGCGCTCACACGGGCTAGCTGTCTGCTAGGTCTTTTCTAACTTTGGACGAACATCGTCATGCCGGCATCACCTCCCGTGCTGCACGATTGCAATCGTACCAAACATGGACTGCATATGTGAGGTGGCTCTGATACCATTTGTTATAAACCCACTAGGTAGAATTCATCCTTGAAAACTGACTTGCAAGAAAATGGTGCCCAAGAGCTTATAAACCATCAATCAATCCCACACTTAGTCGATGTGGGATCATAACATAAGGATATCACTCAGATTCTTTGGCCTCAAAGTTTTTAGATGTGTCCCACCTCCAATTCCGACTGGTGCGTAAGCCCCACATATCGATATAATCACTGGTGTCCCTTGGGTGCCTCTAAAGCCTTGGTGTTTTCGTCTCTGGTTAACCTATTGCTTTCATGCTTCACTTAAATGAAAAAATGGAATAGTAAAAATAGGGATCTTCGAGGATATGTGCCAAAACATTCGATCGTAATGTTTTTCATCTAGTTGTGGCCTACAACTAATTGATCCACTTGTTGGATTACATCAAATTGCCTTTGGGAGGTACCATGTTGACTTAGCAAAACCTATGGTTTATTGCCCTCTTTGTTTTAATTTTGCCCTATCTTCTTCACAACTATTGCTATCACTATAATTGGGCTTGTGTATGGGTTAAGCTCAATCGGAACAAAGGTAAAGACGAAGAGTCAATGCTACAAATGCGAAGGATCTCACAAAAATTGCACGGACCAAAGCCAAAAATTTATCACTGTTTTCACTTTTCACGTCTCAGTCCACTACTCATTTCCAAAAGATGAATACCACCGTGCAAAGTTGAACATTGAGGGTGACTCAACAATTATTGGTATTTGTTATTGTTAAGAAACATATAGGCCCGTGCTAGTGAGATAAGATTAGATGAGATGAAACTCTGTATCCAAACGGGTCCATAATGTATTCCTTGGGTGCGAGAATCTTTGCATGTAAGTTCTGTGTTCTCATTTTCTTGTATAAATATGCACTCTTTCGTACTACATGTCATGTATTTCGTGTTATGAATCATAGTTTTATTATGTATATGTTTTCAGAGAAGCTCTATTCATCCTCTTAACATGATACTAAAAGATTGAAATAGAGTTTCGATATTTTGAATCATAAACATAAATCTTGAAAAACTCAGTAATTATACCACACAACCGGATACAAACTCAGCAATGATACCACACATTTTTATTTCAAGTGATCCATTAATATCCATGGAAGATCCTCTCAGTCAGAGCCATAAAGCTCTAAAATGAACTAGAAGAAAGTTTCTTTGGCTCTATGTTAACATAACACAATCTTAATGGAAATCACTCCAGGAGATAATAATCATTCGTGGGCGACACGAATGACCTGCTTGCCAACATTTTTGCCAGAAAATAACCCAACAAAGGCAGCTGGAGCACTGTCCAAGCCTTCATTCATGTCTTCGATGTAAACAATTTTCCCTTGCTTATAGTTAGTGATGACATCTTCCAAGAAGCGTGGGTATAGGTGCAAGTAATCATGTTGCAGGAATCCCTGCATCCTGATGCGCTTTGTTATGAGATTGAACCAGTTAAAAATCCCTTGTGGCTTAGAGAAACTCTGCTGGGATACCACCCCACAAACGGCAATCCGGCCATGAATCCTCATGTTAAGAAGTGCAGCATCGAGCATGTCCCCACCCACATTATCAAAGTAAATGTCAATTCCTTGTGGAAAGTACCTATTTCAGCCAAGATAGAAAGAATGAATTGCAACTGAATTACTTCAAGGGAAAATAAAAGGGGAAATTTGAACAAAAAGGAAAAGAAAAGAAGGTTTCATCTTTTCTTAAAACAAGTTCTTTATCATAGTTCATCCTTGGAAACTCATCACTAACCTTTTCAGTGCAGCATCAAAGTCTGGCTCTTCCTTGTAGTTGAAAGCTTCATCAAATCCAAGCTTATTCTTCAGTAGATCAACCTGATATGGCCCATTTAAGTCATTCTACTCGTCTAAACGGCAAGGAGTCCAACTCAAATGCAGAAAATCAATGCATAATACGTTTTTAAAAAGTTTTTTTTCAAGATAAAGATCATTCCTAAAATCCGACAATAATTAACAATAAAATATCAGGAAAAAAAATAAAGCAGTTTACTTTTTGGCTTGTGCCTGCACTTCCAACTACATAGCAACCATGCAACTTAGCAAGTTGGCCAACAAGCTGACCAACGGCTCCAGAAGCTGCAGATACAAAGACAAATTCCCCTTTCTTAGGGGTGCAGACCTCAAAGAATCCTGCATATGAAGTAAAACCTGCCATACCTGTATAAAAGAAATTCCAGTTTTTAGTGATTACCTCAGATGACTAAAGCAAACTCTTACTATAAGATAATTTATTTCCATATATTAAAAACTTAACTTTTAATTGACATCACATGTAGAGGAAAAAAATGAGAAACTTTTGGATTGCCATGAGTATAGAGTTGTACACAACGACCTTAAGTAATACCTAATTAACTAATGAGTGGGGTTTTGACATCATGATGGATCGAGAGAACAACTTCTTCCTTGCTTCAACAGATTTTTTTGGTTCATGTTAGAATAATGGTTAAATGATTAAATTTATTACTTCTCATAAACTAGAGCTTTTGAGATTATTGGTAATACATCATACCATCAAAGCATGTTTCTTGAGTTTGGAGCATGCCTTCATTTTTTACCTTAGTCAAGTTAAAATAATTTCAATTCTTGACCCCAATTTATTTAGTGGAGTTTCACCTGCAAGTGAGAGAAGATGGAAATGATTCCTTAATGGTTGAGTTCACAATTTCGTTTATGCTTAAGCTTTCAGGATTAGTAGTCAGTTCTCATTCCAAAGTGCTGATTTGAAGCCCCCACAACCCACTCCACAACACATTATTCTTTCTATTCAGGTCAATTGAATAGGAAAAGTGAAGCTACATGGTTCTTAGTAATCCAGTGAAGCATAGCTCCCAGGAAATTTATTTTGTCCCTCTAGATAAAGCAGATATCAATTTTCAAATACATAATGTAGATCACATTCAGGAATTGATATATGTGTTTAGAGTAGCTAGATAAGTTTGACAGCTGGAATGGGAGCAACCAGGCAACAGCTGTCAGTATGAGTTTGCCTAAATTATTTAGGCCCATTTGGACTCCATTAATAGAAAGAACCATGGTTAAGTTGGACAATTTGTTTAGGGCCAATGACAAAGCCACGCTAAAAAGGAGCTTTGCTTGCTTAACTACGCACAACACTGAGGCAAATATGCAATAGTGGGGGGTCCTTGTATCTGGTAAGGGAAAGGACAGACTACAAAGTTGAGCACCTCTGTTACTTGGACAAAAACCGTGGACAAAGGCACAAGGTGCTAGTACTTCACCATTTTTCATGAGAATAAGAGGAACCCCAACCATCAGTACCAAATTGACAGTTTATTTTATTTAGAAAATTTTTCCACAAAGAAATATCCAAGCATGTATTATAGCATTGAGATTCCTCTATACAAGTGTCATTCTTGGACAGTATTTGAGGTCCTAACTTATCATAATATAAGCCATTAGGATTACCAATTGTTGCATGCACCTTTTTAGGCAGAGTAAGTGAGAATGCATGACAGAGACAGAGATTCATAACTAAAAGAATATGAAAGAACTGTCAAATATGTTTCCATGTATGTTCAGGTTAAAGAGAAGCAATCCCAAAATATGATGGATATTGAAGTCAGAGTACAGTACCAAGAAGACCAAGATGGTATGAGAGAGGGATTTCATCTTGATCAATTTTCCTACACTGCTCGGTTCTGTGAATCAAGCTATATTCTTCCCAGCCAGTAATCAATGCAACTAAATCGCCAGGCTTGAAAGCTGGATTATCAGAATCTATAACTCTGGATACACCAAATCCTTCCAAGGGCTTCATCAGAACACATCATTATTAGGAAATTGTAGAGCACAAAATAAATTGGGCATATGTCCCATGATATAAACAATAGAGACTGATACTGACATCCTACTTCCAAGGCTTAATATGAGAAATATGGTTATACTATAATTGATTGCTACCATACTGATCACCACTAGACTGATTTTAGAGGTGCAGATAAACATGAAGAAGGTTGACAAGCATGATTTCTCAGATATAGCTGATCAACATATGTGCTGATGACCTAAAGTCTGTTCATGATTAATAGATGAAAGAACTGTAAAGGATGAACACATAAATGATTCTTCATTATGTGCATGGAGATGAACATTCTAAATTACTTAGATACTCAGAATTAACTATAATCGTTAATGGGACCGATAAATGTCTTACAACAGCTCGGCATAATTAACCATAAATGTTTTGTTTGCTGCTAGTAGACAGGAAGTGGGGGATTTCTCAGTGGATGACATTGACGCTCTAGCTGCCCTAAGAGGTTTACAAATCATTTTACAGTTAGGATTTTTAAGAGTAAGTTGGAAGGGGATTCACTGATTGTTATTGAAGCTATAAAATCCCAGGAACCCAATTTTACGTCTCAAAGGCCTTTGATTATGGAGATTCAACGTCTCTAATATGCTTCCAGAGTTATGATGTTATGCATGTAGGGAGGCAAGGTAACGAAGCAGCACATCTCTTAGCGCAACATGCCAAAAGGGTGGAAGATAAGGCTCAATGGATGCATTCATACCTGGATTTTCTTTCCAATAGAGTGTTAATAGATTCTAAGTTGGTCTAATTACTTGTTCTGTTTACTTACTGAAGGTTCTGTAATTTGAACTGGTTGTATCATGTTATTCAATTGTGAATGAAATCTGTTTAAAAAAATACAATTAACATATATTGTGGCTCCAATTTTCTAGGGTTAATGTAGCGAAAGTTGAATTAGCATACATTCAGTGCATGGAGATAAAGTGTTCATAAATACAAGCCAGTTCATTCTTCATTACCAGGTTACAAATGGATAAAGGCCGATATTTGAAATCCTAAGTTAGCGTTTACTCTATATAACAAGTGTAAAGAACAAACAGACTAACGATTTTCCTCAGTTCGTTTCATATTCTTACCTTTAATTTGTTTACCGATAAAAAAAAAAAAAAAAAAAAAAAAAAAAGACTAACAATTTTGCATCTTGATCACCGTGGCGAATATGTTTTCCTTTCAATTCATAAAAACAGTAACTTTCATAATACCATCGATCTCAGACTTTGCTTTAACACAATTGAATTTTTTCATCACTTAGATATTACAACTTAACAAGATCAGTGAGAATTCAGGTTTAGACTAGTTGGAATCTTCTTTTGTCTTATCAGTTGAGAAAAAAAAGTTGGGAATAACCGTTAGTGAAAAAGGCAAAGCTAACTCTCCCCATGTCCCGGCCTCGACATAAAGAATTCAGGCAATTGTTTGTAAAATTCAGTCATAGATGAGTTTACTTTGTAAGAAATGGCTCTTTAACGAAAGGGTAAGGACCAGACATGCTCTCCTGTGGTAAATATTCATGGGTTTTTGGTATCATGACAATGAATTAAGCCTCGATCAAACAATGAAACCACCAAATGAGATATTGCAGAAAAATAAAAAGAAACATCCAAACAATGAGACAACAACATCAAAAAGTCACTACAAGAACAGGTTCTTTTTTTTTTTGGAAGTCACAACAGGAACGCCAATTCTGAATGATTTTGACTGTAAGTAAAGAGTGGGGGAGATGATGATGGGACTACCTGACCGGGGACAAAGGGGGGGATATAAGAGTCACGGAAATCACGCATACGGCCTCTCATGTAAGGGTCACAGGAGAGGTACAGATTCTTGACCAGAAAAGCTCCCGACCCTTTTGGAGCCTCGAGCTTAAGTTTGCTAACCTTGAGCTCCATATCTGATTCTTCCGGGACATTTTCTGTGTAACCTTTGAATATGACTTGCTTGTTGTCCACTTCCGCCATGGCAAAGACTTAACTTCTCACACACACACACAACCCAGATGACGAAAATGTAATATGGGGATTTGGATGGACAAGATGGGCTTTGCTTGTGCAGAGCCCCACTCGCAAGTGTAAAAGGAAGTTGATTTGCATCTCATCACTCACATAACTATTATATATAGAAGAGAGAGAATTCGGTGCCCAAATTCAAGAACCAGCCACCCACTTTTGACGTTAAAGGGGGAGGAGCCAACGCTGACCAGCTGACTTGATAATATAATACCCTACGTTGCCCACCTAATGTATTCGTCCACCCTCTCCTTCTTGTCCTTTTGCACCCTTACACCAACCCCATCGGCCGTCGCCTGTCGGTTTCGAAGTAGTTCAGAAGAAAAAGAAAATTGGGAAGTACTAAGCTTATGTTTGGTACGAGACATAATATTTTATCTCATTTTATTTTATTATTATTAAAAAAAATTATAATAATAAATTGAGATTCAAACTAATTCTTAATAATTAAAAAAATAATTATTTATATATATTTTTTAATTTTTTAAAAATATTTCAACATATTTAAAAATATTTGAAATAAAATATAAAATATAAAATTTACATTAGAGGCACGCCCAATGATCTAACGTGGACGAGATAACAGTACTACTCTTCCCTATCAATTTATAAATTATTAATTAAAATATAGAAATATATCTCTTTTATACACGAAATATTAACCATTCTAATAAGAAAATAAAAAAATACTCTTTAGCCCCTATCTCTCAACAAAACCTCTATGAGAGTCAAAATCTTATTACTATTCATTATTATTTATAAATTTTAACTCACAAATTTCATTATTATTTATAAATCATCTCAACTCAACTTATCTCATCTCAATCGTTCATTCATCCCTTCTTTCTCCCTTGCAGTGTCGTTTTTCCTCATGTTTTATTTATTTTTTAACGTTTGAGAGCCAAATTATAGCTTTAAGGCATCTGCAAGCTGTACTACACACAAGGTGTAAGCTAAATAGATTAGTCTACATACAGCTTGAATATAATTTGATAATACTCAATTTGCAGAGTTTAGTAGCTATACTGGGAGATAAGTTTTACTATTTATAAATTCAGCGTCCAACGCATAGTTTATTATAGGATCCATTTCATTCATAAAGAAAAGTTAAAATGCAATTTTTTTAATATAAGTTAATGTGATAGGCTTCTATATAAACGATATATGATCTGGTGTGTCAATAAGAAAGGTTGTAGTAATTTTTTTTTTAAACAGAACTTCATTCAATTGAAAATAGCAACAATTCGTCAATTGATATCAAACCATAGTGCATGACTATCAAAAGAAGGGATCTGCTTCCACCATACATTGATATCAACAACGTTCCAAGCATGTCTAGTTAAAGAGTGAGCTACCCCATTCCCCAGCTTGTTAACATGTTGAACTTTGACTTCTTGGAAACGCCTCATCAGATTCTTGGCTTTATCGATCAAATTACCGGCACTTGCATATGAATCTTTTGCGGATTGCAGCTCCTAAACCACGTTAAGATAGTCACTTTCGATGATTAAATTTGGAATACCTAGTGGGAGGCATGGTTGTAGCCCTCTCAACACAACAATGGATTCAATTGTGGCTGTCTCATCCACTTCTAACTCATTCTTGCTTGCAGCCATCACAATTCCTCCACTTGTATCTCGTAGGACAATCCCAACTCCAGCTTTCCTCATATCAGCAAAAATTGCACCATCTACATTTACTTTGAGAAACCCATCTGGGGGAGCTTGCCACTTAGAAAACTTATGCAGATCCCTTACTGTTGTTGCTCGCACATCATTGAAAGCTTTGCAGAGTGATAAAGCATGTTCAGCTGCTTGAACAGGTTGTATCAAATTGTTTTCCATCTGCAACTAATTTCGCCTGTACCATAAGCTCCAACACAATAAAAAACATAGTTAACTCAGCTTCACTGCCTTGCATCATAACCATGCTCACAGTTTCAATAGAACTCAAAGAGGATTGAAAAGTTTGTAACATTGGGAGGAATTTCTACTACAAAATATAATTAGTAGAACAAGTTAGCATAGCATGGCTAATATCTTCCTCATGAACATGGCAAAAACCACATTGAGCCTTCACATCAATTTTTTTCCTCCTGAGATTAGTGAGACTTGGTAATATATCCTTGCAAGCCTTCCAAGCAAAAGTCTTAATCTTCATGGGAACTTTCATGTGCCAAATTCTCCTCCATAAAGTTCTATCTTGCGCAAAGATGTTTCCCCATCACAGCTGGCCACTAAATTCTGAATTAACTTATAAGCACTCTTGACAGAGAATTTGTCATTTGCTTCCTTATCCCAAATCCATCTATCCAAACTTTGAGCTGGTAACAATTGAATCTTAAGGATCTCCTCAACTGTATTTGGATTAAAGAGAGCTCTAACCGACTGTGCATTCCATGTTTTAGTAGTAGCATCTTTTAAATTGTCCATGTATGTTCTTCATCAACAATTGTCCCATTTATGCTATCCAAAGCAGGCTATAAGAGTCTAAGGCCAGGTAACCAAGAATCCTTCTAAATCTTCACTATTTCACCATTTCCCATTTCCCACTTGCCACCTACACCCTTCCAAAAGCCATCTCATTGCTTCAAAAATGCTCCTCCAAGCATAGGAAGGATTAGGGCCTAAAGAAGCTTGGAAAGATGTACAGTTAGGGTAATATTTGGCTTTAAAAATTCTTTGCATCAGTGAATTCTCATTTTGCAACAACATCCACCCTTGCTTAGCCAATAATGACATATTAAACATGTGTAAATCCTGAAACCCCATCCCACCTCTAAATTTCGACACACATAATTTCTTCCAACTTAATTAATGAATTTTCCTTTCATTACTCCTTTGCCCCTACCAAAACCTCGTCATCATCATTTCAAGTTCCCGGTACAAAGTCAAAGGTCATTTAAAATAGCTCATTAAGAAAGTGGGTATAGATAAGGCCACTGCTTTTATAAGAATCTCTCTACCCTCTTGAGAAAGCAGTTTTTCTTTCCAACTCTGCAAATTTGTCCACACCCTTGTCTTAATACCTTCAAATGCTTGAGCCTTAGATCTCCCAACAAAATTTGGCAACCCTAAATATTTTTCATACTGTTAAAAAGTACTAACCATAATTGCAATTGCTCTCTTTGTTTAATAGCATCCACATTTTTTGAAAACACCATGGTTGTTTTCCCTTTGTTCACCTTTTGCCCATAAGACATTTCATATTTATCTAACAAACCTTGAAGAAATCTGGTTGTATCAACATCAGCTCGACAGAAAAGTATGCTATCATCCACAAAGAGGAGGTGTGTTACCATTGGAGCCCCTCTACAAACTTTCATTCCTATCAAATTCCTCTTTACCTCAGCATCCCTCAATAAGGCTATTAAACCTTTAGTGCAAAAGAGAAAATGGTAAGGGGAAAGCGGATCCCCTTGACTAATGCCCCATGTAGGCAAAATGGGGCCATGAGCATTCCCATTAATTAAAACTGAAAAAGTGACAGTTTTAATACATTTCATAATTAGATTAACAAATCTGGTTTCAAACCCCAATTTGAGCATGATTCTCTCTAAAAATCCTTATTCAACTCTATCGTAGACCTTACTTATTATATCTAATTTTAGAGACATATACCCTTTCTTTCCATGCCTTTTATTTCTCATATAATTCACTAATTCATAAGCTGTTAATACATTGTCACTAATCAATCTTCCCCCCACAAAAGCACACTGAGACTCAGATATGATATTAGGTAAAAAAAAAAAAAAACCCTTCATTCTATTCACAATGACTTTAGAAATAAGCTTATAAACCGCATTGCACAAGCTTATTGGGCAATAATCAGAAACAAGCTCACAAGTTTTCTTCTTAGGAATCAAACTTATAAGTGTATGATTGAGTTGAGAGGGTAGCTTACCTGTATTAAGAGAATCCAACACTGCATTTGTAATTGAGTTGAAAGGTTGTAGTAAATGAAGCCAATCCAATTGCGGTAAATATCCTCACCATGCAATGCCAATAAGGAGGACGGTAAGATCTCCTCACATTTCCTTTCCCTTTCTTTTGCTTTTTGTATTTTTATAATTTCGTATTAACCTTTTTTTTATATATATATTTTTGTCTTTTATTTCTTCTTCTTTTTTTTTTTTTTAACTTCTATTTGTTTTTTATTTTAAAATTTTTGGAATTTTTTTGTTAATATTTCTTCGAATTCTTAAGGTGGTATTTCTTCGAATTCACGATATAGACAGCGGATTAGACTCACACAATGTTCTTTTTTAATGATCTGCCTATAATCAATAGATTAGTAACTGAATACTGTGGTATGTGCGTGATAAGTAGCTATAAAGCAGAAGATCGAGCCTTTTTTGAGCCGGAGGAAAAAAAGATGAAGAGAAAAAAAGAAAAGAGAAAAAAATATTTACAACTGTGAATTGTGAAATCATTGCTTAATCGCTTTGAAAAAAATGAATAAAATATGGGATCCACATGAAAAAAATTAATTTTTTAATAGTAGACTCTACTCTTTTTCAAAGCGATTACGCGACGTTTACGTACTTCACAATTGTATGTAGAATTATTCAAAAGAAAAAAAGGAAAATGTTATACTTGGAGAGAGAAGAGAATGAGGGTGACCCCTATTTTGTTTTTAATATTTTCTTACATATGAGGCATGCCACATAATCTCACACATAAGGCTGAATCAATGATATGCGAGCGTATTTTTAGGGTTTCAGATTTAGTCTCGTTTGGATTTAATAAGTGTTTTATTTCATCTAATTTTATCATTATAATTTTTTTAAATTTTGACATAAAATATAATAAACAATTTAATATTTTCAAATCTCAATTTAACTTTTTCAAATCTTAAAATAATAATAATATTAAAAAATAATATTTTAATAATATTTTTTTCAACTTTCAACTTTCATCTTTTATTTAAAATCATCTCATCTCATCTCTGAATCCAAACCGGTATAAGGAGAAAAATGTCATTTTGAAAAACCCAATTACTATTTTTTTAAAAAGTTATATATTCTCTAAAAATTCTACTTACCTTCTCACACTTCTTTTAATTTTTTTATAATAAATATATGGTGTATAGATGATAAATAAAACAATTCAATTATTTTAATAAAAATAAAATAATAAAATTTTAAAATATATAAAATATATGGTTTGAGATGCTCCTGATAAAGAAAAGGCACCATGATCCTGTGTATGACATAATGAAGAAGATAAGCTCAACTTTTCAAAGACTTTTTTAAACAATCCAACAACCATTGAAGCAGATTACTAGGAGCCACCATGTGTTGTTGGTCACCGGCCGTACCTTTATAAATATCCTTTTTAAACACACTGAACAGTAAGCCACCAATAAGCTATCCCTTGACAGGTCACTAATCCAATAATATAGAGGATATTCCACCCACTTTCAATCACATCCTCATGGGTTCTGTAACATGATTATTCGGACACAATTATTATTTTTTTAAATAGTGGGTACTTAAGTAAATAATGGGGTACTTTTGTAAAATAATATAACTATTTTATAATTTATTTTATAAAATATTTCTATATAAAATAGAGTTGTTAAGATTTATAAAAAGGAAAATGATAGGCATATAAGTTTTTTTTACAATCATTTATATAATTATGTTTTAAATGAGTAGCATTTTTTGTAAAATAACTTCATTTTATATAAATACCATTATTTTAAAACATGGTTGTAAAAATATTTGTCAAAAAAAGTTGCGCGTACATCAATACTCTTATTAAAAATGGTTGTATTTTCTTTTATCATTTTTTTCAAGTCTTAATCGTACAATAATTAATGTAACTGTTATATATGAGTTTGAAGTACATATATATATATATATACACACACACACATACATACTAGTAAAGGTGCTATGTGCAAGGCACATATACCCGTCCCTTGCATATAGCACCTTGTTAGAAGAATAAAAATGGCATATGTGAAATCAGTTCTTCTTAGTGAAGGTGGTTTGCAAATCTGAAGAATGTTTGTTTTTTACATCATGTAGACATTTATTGCATATTGTGTTTAGATTTAGTTTAGTTTCATGTATATAGGAATGATTTTTTTAGTGAAGATGTAAAAATTGAAACAGATTTTGTTTGGGTTTGATTTTGTCTGATGCAAATGATCTATATTTTGTTGAGAAAAGCATGGACAAGGCAGTCGGAGTTTGTTAGAGTTTGTGTGTGTGGTCTAAACAAGGGCAAATACGTAAATTTTCTAATTAAACAAAGGGATAAAAACATAAATTTGTGAATAAAAAAACAAATGACAAGGACAAAACGGGAAAAGCAGAAATGAAGTGGGATAAAATTGAAAAACAAAATTTGGAGAACATTAGGGATAAAATTGGTTAATGAAATTTGGAGAAAATTTACTGTTCATCCGTGTAGGCTCTTTTATTCATAGAATAGATATATATTGCCTTCTTTAAGTTTCAATTAAAAAAATACAAATGACATCAATTATGATATTTGAATTTGATAATATTTAACAAATAAAAGTGATTATCACTAGGGATAATTGTATTGAACTTTTTAGCAAATTCCTTTTCAATGTAGGCAATCATATAATTTGCAAGAAATTCATCATCTATTTTATTTTTGAATATTTTCTTTACAATATTCATGGATGAAAATCTATCTTAGTCGTTGTTGTTGAACTATGTAACATCCCCAAAAACTACACTAAGAGATCCTACGGATAATAAAATTTCAAGGAACTTAGGAAGTATAGAATAAGAAACATTTAGAACCATATGTTCGGAAATCCTTATAGAGCATTCTTTTGACCAAGAAACTTATAGGAGACAATCTATCAAGATGATGGGCTAAAAGACAAAACCAAAACATTTTGAGGATCTTAGATTAGAAAGGAAGTGGGCTCAAGTATAAAAGAATAAAGAATCCAACTCTTAATGGAAAAGTTTGAAATAAGCCCAAGAGTAAGGCCCAAACCTAAAGTGACCTACGGCCCAAGAGTAAGGCCCAAGATTAGCCCCAAATCCAAATGGGCCAAGGTCCAAGATGAAGCCCAACTTTAGGCCCAAGGCTAAATTTGAAAAGCCAAATATAAAGTCTAGCCCAAATTATCAAACTTAAGACCAAAGTTTACCTAATTTTGGAGACCAAGTTTTAGAAACTTTCCTATCGTCTTTTACCTTAGGAATTCAACACCTTGTGCCATACAACTAGATGCCCAGATGACCACCACAAGTGGGGGATGAATTGAATTGTATTTAAAAATTAAAAATTATAAACAAAATATATAATATAAAATATGAATAAAATACGAAACTGCAGTAAATATAAAGAATAAGGGTAGAAGAAAAGCAAACTTAGTATTTTAAAGAGGTTTAGCCCTACTACCTATGTTCTCGCCTTAAGCTACCCCTTGAAGATTTTCAAATTCACTATTTAACCTCCTTCAGGTGGAGATAAAAATCTATTACACATTTGAGCAGTACCGCTACAAAGAATTCATATAAAACACCCTCTACACCTACAATCACTTCACACGTGGTGATTCAACTATCCTCTATATAGAAAACCTTATACATGCACAAGGGTTATACACATCCTTTTACTTATACAAGAGCTAATAGTAGGTAGATTATCAGAGAACACTCCCTAATGAGTGAAATGAAAA
The DNA here is from genome assembly GCA_029856935.1 of Cyclocarya paliurus. NCBI lineage: Eukaryota > Viridiplantae > Streptophyta > Magnoliopsida > Fagales > Juglandaceae > Cyclocarya > Cyclocarya paliurus. Next base: position 15,568,386 of record CM056953.1, on the reverse strand, counting down.
CAGTATAATGCAAAGTATACTGCAAAGTGCAAAGTACAGTGCAAAGCCCCCAACCCCCTGTTTGGGATTTGATAGAAATTGAAACATTAGGACATGCAACACCAGGGCTACCTGCCCCTCATACATGACAGATAAGATGCAATGCACCTAATGATAACTAACAGTATGCAGTATATCGTAACGAAAATTCAACTTAACTCAAATATTGGAACATTAGTCATGGTATCGAAAACAAAAAATCCCAATTCATAATCCATTAGAGTCATCAAAAGTGTTTAAGTTTTCAAAAGACTCCTAAAATACGGGACCCAAAACATCTGACTGAGGGTCCTTTCCCAAAAGTGGAGTGGGTAAGATTTAAGGTCTTATCCTCAAGCAGACTCAAATACACTTCCCTAGACACTTGGGGGTCTATCTCTAGTCCCAACTATGTGGCTACTTCCTTAGCTTTAGGAGTGGAGTTTTTGGCTTGTTCTAGATAATTTGATATAGACTTCATATCATGCTTAAACTTTAGCATCCTTCGAGGATTCAAGGATGAAAGCCCAACATTGGACTCATTTAGATTCACCAAAATTTTCTTAAGTCACTGACCCGACATCTTAAGCATCTCTAAGGTGAATTGTCGACGAGCTTCCATGGTGAACCCATCCTCAATTAGCTCACAGATTCCATCCATAATTAAGGGTCTCGCGTACCTGGCACAACTTCTATTATTCTGAGTAGGAAATGATGATTGGTAAATAAAACAGTGAGATTTCAAGAAATCTCAGCAAGTAAACAAATAACATGCAATAAATATCATAAGCATATGAAGCAAACTTAACAATGAATGCATGGACATGAATTTATACTCATGCACTTGACCTTTGGAAAAAAAAATATCGCGTAAAACATGACATTTCATAGCCTTTACTTTCGTAAACATTCTTACTTCATTTCATATTTGTTCATTAACATACTTATGAGCTCGTGGCCTTTCTTAACTTATAACATCTAATTGGATACCTCGCGGCTTCCTTATACGCTGTGTGTTCCCCGCTAGTTACTGCATCAACCATTGACCACTTTGACCAAGGTGACTACGTTTATCTTTCACATACAGTAGCTCGCATTTTGCTTTCACCGTAGTTGCACCCATTAGCTTTAGGAGTGATCTCGCTCTGGTGTCGTTTTCTTTTTGGAACTATTAGAGATTTGCCGACAGTACTTCGTCGACCCAGGGGTATCCCTCCATTTTAAATACTTTTGAGAGGACATATGAGTTTTACTAGGATATTTCCCTGTCTCAGCATTTGGGGTCGTGATAAAAATTTTACTTTTAAAAAGACTCTTTTTCCTTTCAAATGGTTTTTCACAATCCCAATACATGTGACATGACAATGAAACTTAAAATTTTCATGAGACACATGAAATGCCGAAATGTCTCTTCATAATCATAGGACATTCATGCATGCAATACATTTCGGGTTACGGCTTGAAAATATTAGAAGATGCGAATAGGTTCCTTTATAACAATTTAAAGGCATTCACATCAATCAAGAACATACATTCCAATAATTTCCATGTAAGGAACGAAACATACAAACCCTAGCATAACCAAGAATCATTCTTAACACATCAATCCTAAGATACCAGTGATCATACTTCATCCATAGGGTTGGCCGAAAACTCTTATATTAGGAAACATGCATTCCAATCAATTTTCATGAACTTAAAATCTTTTAATGTATTGAGCAAAACCTTTAGTAAATAATTTCTCATGGATGGCCGAAACACTTTCTTGTAGTCATGGACAATGTTTTCATGAGCTTAGTCCCATACTAAAAATGGTTAAGTGACCAACATTCATGTACAAACAAGTATAATACACTCCGAAACCCTAGCATGGCTTCTTACTCAATTTTTCATAACATTCACATCTTTCATAGACCATTTTAATCATGCTTTAAAATAATCATATCAAGAGAAGTTCATAACACATAGAAGAATCAAAGTCACAAACAACCATACAAAATCGAATCAACCAATAAGTTCACAAGATATATGCATAAAATATCCAAGTACAAGTTAGAGGTGTACTTACAAAAATTTGAAATATGTATATTTAGCAAGCAAACTGAAAAATCATATGTAATACTAGTTATGATCATTATTCAAGAAGAATCTTAACCCATGTGTTTAAGTGTAGTGCTCTTTTCATCTTTTTCTTTTCAAGAAAAGACTCCAAATTTTTGGACCCTTCTTCCTTGAATCCGAACTCAACTTCAACAAGAATCCTAACTCATAGAAACACTAGTGCCATGGCATGTAATCTAAAAAACACCATACTTATGGACCTTAAAACAAGTAAGGTTTAATCCACTTTCCTTGAAGAAAAACCTAACCTAGCCGTGTATGTGAAAAGGTAAAATTCACATGAAGATCTTCCAAAGATATGAGCTATCTCCTCTTGCTCAAATGTGTATAAGTGAGCATGAGATCTAGATGAACTTTGCTTAAACCAAATTTTCACTCCCTTGAAGCCGTGCGTGTGTGTGTGTATAGAACCAAAAAAAAGTTGGCTTCATACCTTCTAGGTCTTCCTCTTGCAAGTATCTCCTCACTTTGCTTATTCTTAAAATGATGTTTGGATGAGAAGAATGTATGGTTGAGAGTGTTTGGGTAGTGAGAAAATGATAGAAACTTGGAGGAAATAGTGATGACCGAAACTCTCAAGAGCAATACACAAAATGGCCAAAGGTCTTAGGGTTTTCGGCTCCTTCCCTTTTATAGACACTCAAGAAGCTGCTTGCATGAGCTTAGCTCATGCATGGATGTGTAACCCTATGACCTCTTCCTCGAGCTCATCATTTGATTGTGTTGAATACTAAAAGCACCATTTTTTACATGTGGCGCTTCCTTCCTCCAAAATTGAAACTCCCTTCCTTTTTTGCCCACCATTTCATGTTTTGGTTCAATGTATCTAGTGGTTATAAGGTCTGTAACACCCCGTATTTTATTGTATTTTAGTAAAGGATTATTTTAATTAATTTAAAAATTGATTCTCTTGTTTTAGAATTTTGGGAGTTTTAGAATATTATATTATAATATTTTAAGTTGTGAAAATTATTTTATTGGGCTTTCTTATTATTAATTATTGTTTAGGATTTAAATTAATTTTTAATTTAAATTGGTTTGTTTATGGGTTTTAAAATTATTATTGTTTTATTAAAGTATTTCACTGCGTTTGATTAATTTTAATTAGTGTTCTACAATTTAATTGCTTTTTACTTTAAAGAATTTTATTGTAGGAGTTTAATGTTTTACTTTAACTATTTTTGAGTTTAAATTGATTTATTTATTTTACTGTTTTTAAAATAGTTATTTTGAGGATCAACTGTGACTCAAAATTTGTGAGGATTGGATCTCATTTATTTTTCCCATCTTTTCTTTTCCTCTTCTTTTTCTTTTTCTTTCCTTTTTCTTCCGGATTCCTTCTCTCCTGCCCGAACTCTCTCTCTCCTCTCCCCCGTGAATTTCTGTTCCTCAGCCCTAGCACCGCCGCCGGCCGTCCGTGGAACTCACCGCCGGCACCACCAGACTCCCAGCCGCCGGCGACCCAGCCCATCAAATCTTAGACCACGCCATGCCACCGTTAGCCTCCGAGAGCCATGCGAAGCCGCAGCCTTCCTCCTCCCATTCTGCCACCATTCGGCCACCATTTTTTCACCACTTCATCATCGGTCCCTTGCCGTCCTAACCCACTCATTTTTAGTTCCGATCCGTCGCCCTAGCCACCTCCACGAGCTTATCTCCGTTTCAGCCTTTTTGCCTTCCACCGCCGTTTCGGCCGCCACCCACGGCCAACCTTTGTTTTCACTAGCTTCACCACCATCCATAGGCCCTACCCTATCAATTTCAAGACTTCGTTTGACCCCATTTGAATTTCTGTATACTGTGTATTTTGGCCACAGTGTTTTTACACTGTTACGTTGCCTTCCAGCCTCCTTTTGCACCTCTGTGATCCTCCTAAAATTATTATAAAGCGCTGTAAGTATTTCTCCAAATACTTTTTAGACTTAAGTATATTTTTGCACTAACCAGTTTTATAAACTGTGATCTGGTTGGTTTCCGAACTGAGTCCGAAGAGTTCGGGGGTGGATGGATTGAGGATGGAGTATTTGTGTGTTATTTATATTGTGCTCTGTTTGGTAATTGGTCGATTTCATGGCATTATGCACGCATGCGTGGGTGTGTGTTTTGAAACTGTGTTTATGTGAAAAAAGCTTTTCGGGTGCGTATGTGTCGCCCCCAAGCCGAGATGAGATATTATCTTAGTGGAGCACCTCTGGGCACTCGAGAGCAGAATATACTGAGTGTCGTCCCCTTGGGCTATTGCCCGGGACTTGGACGAGATGGTAGCGCTCTCGATCAGACTTCGTGGCCCCTCGAGCTGGCGGAGGTCAAAGGATGCTTGACTATATACGTGGTGGGCGCGGAACTAGGCATCACTCGTTATGCATAACTCGCACGGTCGTTACTTGTGAAGTGATGAAGGGAGCCAGAGTATGTGGATGGTCCCTAGGGGAGGCCATGGTGCATACGGTTAAAAATTGAAATTAATGGAATTATTCCTGAATTTTAGTTTTGTGCCAAATGGTGATTTTTAGCGTGCGTGAAAAAAATTTTGATTTTCAAAAAATGTTGTTTTCTCGGATTTTGGCGCTTTGGTCATCATGTGCATCCATAGTGTTAGTTGTTTTAACATATTTATGTCTTGTAGCATTTTGGATTTTACTTACCTGCGGTACTATTTTCTGGTACCGTAGATTTTGATGTTGTTGATGTAGATGTAAAGTCTGAGGATTTGGCTCCTTTGGAGGAGTGATCTGGGATCACTCGGGTTTATTTATTTTTTTTTGCCTTGTATTATATTTTGGGGACATTTGATTTTATGCTTTTAAACGCTTTGTATTTGGGATATTTGTATTAAACTAAAATTCTGGTACTAGTGACTTATGTATTATTATCTGCTACGTATTATTTATTTGTGCACTGTTTGTTTGTTGCACACACTTGGCACTTGTCGTTGGGATGCGTGACCCATGTTGTCATCATCCTGATGTCACAATTCTCGAGAATTTTTGTACGTGGGAGTCGGGGCGTCACAAGGTCTTTCATCAAATTCAAATCTTCCTCAATCTCTTACATGTGTGCATGAGTGCCAAATGACATATGAGGAGTGTGTGTGTGTGCGCATGGGCTATTGAAATCCCCTTTGTTCTCCCATTAAAATCCTTCTTTCACCATACTTTTGGACAAGCATGTGATTGGTTCCCTTTTGCACAGAGAACTATGCCCGAGCCATCCACTTCAATTGTTCTTACACAAGATATTCTTCTAGAAGCCCTAGCATGTAAGCTCTTCTTCCAACCTTGATCTTGCTTTTTCCCAGGACAACGTTTTACCTACCTTCATGCATGTAAGACACATGGCAAAAGCAACTTCCTTTCTCCTTTGTTGCCGTCCATGACCTATTGGCCTTTCTTAGGTTCCACTTTTCCATAACCTAATCACTCCCTTCTAGAATCTTTCCCTTAGTGACATGTGTCAAAAAGCTTCTTCCTACAAGTAAAAATCTTCATGCATGCATGACACATGACAATAAAATGATTGATCTTCCTATGGTAGGTGTGTAAGCTAAGCCCTAGATCATTCTCACATTTCTTCCCTTATTTCCATCTAGATTCATCAAGTCCTATACATAACTCTATTGGATGACAAGTAGCATACAAATCCTTGAGTTGGGCGTGAACCCTAATTCCATTGGGCTTCAAAACCCTAATTTCCTACAAGGGCCAAAACTCTCATGGGCTTTTGAGATTTTTTTTTTTTTTTACACAAAAGCCTAGAAAGTCTTGGTTGTCATATGCACAACCCTAATTGAAGATATTGAAAGGTAGAATTAGATCAAGAATGAAGATGTAGATTGCATCCCTAGAGCAAGTATAAAGAAGGAACTACAACCCTAGCATCCAGCTGAGCACCATGATGAGCATTCTTACAAACCACCTCCTATTTCTATGCCATCTTCTTGATTCCCAAGCAAGGTTGAAGAAAATATGGCATTTAGGCATCACTTGACAGCTAAAACTTGGTTTGACTCCAAAAGTTTGAAGGAAAACTGAATGAAGATTGGAAGAAGCCAAATGGCACTTCTTGGCTACCAACAACACCTCACCTCTCTTTCATCTCTTCCACTATGAAGACATGTGTCCCTCACTCTCATCTCTTTCTTGGATAAGGAAGGAATTATATCTGTACCAACTAAGGCCTTAGAGCTAAACTAGCTAAGGAAAACTAGTGGTTTTAGGTGATGATTTTGAAGAAGAGAAATGATCCGATCAAGATCAAACTAAGTTCACGGGAACTTGGTCAAAAACTCAGAGTTCTTGCACCCCACACCCCACAAACTCATAAATGACTTCACCCTAGGGTAGACATAAGATTCCATAGCTGTACACAAAAGAACAAAGAGGGAAGATCATTATAACCCTTAGCCGAATTCACCATGGTAAGCTTAGGGGTAAGTTGTCGAGTAACCTATGGCTTGTGTTGCTTCTTGAATGATCGCCTTCTTCAAAAGGATCTTATAAATATCGCCCCTCATGTCCTACTTCTCTCCACAATACAAGTAAGAGAAGTTGAGTGATATAGAGAAGAGGTTCCGAGGATAGTGAGAAAGAGAGTTATAGTCGTGTACTTGGAGGGAAAGCTTAAAGTGGTAAGTAGTTTATCTCAATATTTGATGAAGTGATGTATGAACATGTTAAGCATGAGTTTGTGATGCTATGAGAATTGATACAGTAAAGGGTATTGATGCTCGAGAGAAGCAACAGAGGTATTTTCGGCGATGGTGGATGGCGACAGAGATGACGAACGACGACAGAGAAGGGCGACTGAGAAAGGCTAGGGTTTCCGCAGTGGGAGAAGAGACAGGAGAAGAAATTATCGATTTCATGGATTAGATAAACTGGCTACTGTTTAAACTCAGTATTAATTTTTGACTCGATGAACCTATCTTTGACGGGTTGGGCAAGTCAATATTTCAGACGGATTGGGCCCAAGGCCCTTTATGCATAGGCCTAGTTTTAGCTGTTATTTGTTTTGTCTCTAAATATTTGTTTACAATTAATGAAATGGTAAGGAAAATTCACTTCATTTCACTGAGGGATCTGGAGGCTGTTGGCTCCTTGAAGTGCCATTTACATTGCTTATATTTTAATTGCCATATATATATATATTTATTTCCTTTTTGGACTCTTAAAAAATCATTGTAGTGTTTTAATGGCATTTTCACTCACCTTTTCTTTTCTAGGCCTTCTTTCTTCTTGCAAAAGGGTAAGTTTCAGTGCAAGTGCTAACATGTCTGTGATCAATTTTCAAGATCAGAGTTGTGTGCATTGGATCAATAATTTTGGGTTATAATTTGGAGTTGAGTGTTATGCTAGATTTGTAATGAAATTGAGAATCAACCAATATACGAGTTCTTCCCATTGAGTATAGGTAAGTGAGCACAACTTGTTTGATAAAATAACTCAATTTAATGTCTTCCAAAATACATGCATGTTTCTTGGAATATAATTTGCGAGGATATATCAACGAGTGGGTCAATAGGACACGGGGGTTTTGCGGGATTTCTTGTCGAGTAGTGAAATTTTTTAACATAATTAGTTTTAAAAAATTCTGTAAGTTTTTAAAGACGATGTGGTAACTGCCTTCACGGGTTTCCATTATAACTTGTTTTTTTTTTCTTTCTTCCTTTTAAAAAAGGTCATCACAACGTTCTAATGTTAGGTTTTCGTTACTGTAGTTAGTTGCATTTCAAAAAAGGCTCTTTCAACTTTGATTATTTGGATGAAGAACGCTTTGGTTTCCAACGTTTCTTCCTCATCATCACTTCTAGTCACGGTCTTGCAAGAGAGAAGAGTTTCACCAACTGTGACCATCTGATCGAAAATTTATTAGGGACAAAAAATTGGATAACTTATTACGCCATATTAGATGAATCCACAAATTTATTTTATTGGAATTTGAAGTCGGCGAGTTGTAGTTGATGATTTTTGAGAATATCAATGGGCTAATATTTATAGAAGCCCAAATTAGATTAGTCGTGTTATTTTGGAAAAATCTCAGACCCATAAATTATTGTGATAGATTATAATAATTTTATTGGACTCAAAATTAGACAAAAGCCTGTTAAAATATTTATTGCTAATTTTGAGGTTTAAGATTGGCCGTTAGACTTATTAAGTGACTTAGCCAATAAAATTATACACAAGCCCTATATCATAGTTCGATCCATTAAATATTCAACTCGTGAGGAAGGCCTAACCCGTGTGCTATAAAAACACCTAGACCCACCACCTGAGTACGTATATATATGTGTTCCAGCCAATAGTCTAATTCATGTATAATCTTCAATCAAAACCTAAGTTGCCACGGGTTACTCCAATCCTCACCCAACCTCTCCACACAAATTAAGGAAACCGCAAACCACACCAAACCCACATTCAGCCTAAGCACACGAGCAACCGTCCTCCCCTATTTATATGTTCACTAAACCAAAGTAGCGGCTAACCTCTATGAATGCGAAATTAGAAGCAGCCATTCAAGCATGCCAAGCTCTACCTAGGGCCTACTCTTTTCTCGCACTAAGAACCACCAAGTAAAAAGCCCAGTCGTGTTCAACCACCGTTAGCCACTAACCAATAGGGATGTAACCAGTCCGGTTTGATCCGATTTTGTACAAATTTTAATATCGGACCGGTTACACTGATTTTGTATTTTCAATAACCGATTCTGGACCGGTTACCTTCGTAAATTAGTACTTTCGATTTTACAGGTTCTGGTTCAGTCTTGTCCAGTCTGGTTTTTCGGTTTTACCGGCAACCTCCATCCTCTTCTCAGCCACCGGACAACACCAAACAACCACCACTACTTGCACCACCAATTGCATGACGCCATCGCCAACAACAACAGAAATATCTCTATTTTTTGCTCCCCGAAACAGAGCAACCACCACCACCCGTTTCCTAGCCGCTCCTCACGTCGAGCACGGCTTAACTGTTAGGCACCCCGGTCTTGTCCCTAAACACTAAGGACCACGAGCTCGCCTTGGTGATGATGATGACTGAGTGGGCCTTGCCAACTTGGTTGGCCTTCAATTTCCGTGGCAATGGAGGGTTCCTAGGTTGATGAAGGTATGGTGTTTAGTGATGAAAATGACGATGATGATGAGTTCGGGTGATCTAAGTGATGATTTGGTGTGTTTGATGCAATGTGGAATGGCTTGAAGGTTGCCCTTGGTGTTGGGGCCACTTGGGTGATGCTTAGGGTTGGTATGGTGAAGATAGGCTAGGGTTTGGATGGTGGCTATGGGGAGTTTTGAGATTGGAAGAATTGGATTAGGATTGAAGTGTAGGATGAGTTGCTAGGGTTTGGAAGGATGTGGATGAATGAGGCTAGGACTCCTAGAGTGATGGAGTCTATTTGGGAAAGATAGGAATTAGGTTTAGGTAGGAAAGATGAAGATGAATGGTGTTTGAATGAGTCTAGGGTTCCATGAGTTTAGGAATTGGTTAAGATGAGATAGTCTTTGATTAACTTGAGTGATTCTAGGGAATGAGGGATTTGTGGGATTGAATATAGAAGATAAGTTTTGGATATGACAAGAGGTTGAAAGTGTTTGGGTGACTTGAGTGATGGAGTGATTTTAGGGAAGGAGTGATTCTAGGGATGTTCCTAGGATTAAGGGATTGGAAAGTGAAGATAGGATAAGGAAGATATGATTTGGAGATGGGTAGGTGGCTAGGGTTTGATTCTAAATGGTAAGATGCATGGGAGTTGTTGGGAATTGGATGTTTGACTAGGGCAATGGGTGTATTTCGAATTTTGGAGGGATTTGAAGATGAGATAAGGATTCCTAAGTGGTAGGAATTGCCTTGTGGGAGTCTAGGGTTTAGTTGGATGAAGGGTGGCTAGGGTTAGGATTCTTAAAGTTTAGGAGATCTTTATGGAAGGTTAGGCTAGGGTTTCCAAATGAGGCAAGATTTGTGTATGGTAAGATGGAGGCTTAGTGGATTTGGCTAGGGTTAATGGATATGAAGGAGGCTAGGTCAAGTGATTTCTAAGGTAAGATATGTGTATGGAATGTATATGGCAATAGGTAAAATGATGGATAGTATATGGCAATGGTGAATTTCGGCCAAGGGCTAATGTGGGTGAGGGAAGGGTAATTTTGGAAAGTGCTCTTATGAGAAATATGGCCTTGGAAAGCTAGAGGCTTAGGATGTGTGTGGTATGTGAGAAAATGTAAGGAAAATATATGAACGATGGATGAATAGACTCAACAAAAGAATATGAAGACTCTCGTTATGGTTTATATGGATATTTCGAGAAAACAAAGAATACTAAGATTAAGGCTTAGGATATCTTTGATATGCAAGAAAGTAAAGATGAACAAAATGAAAAATAGAAGAACAACTAGAAAAGATAAGAACAATGTATTTTTGAGTTTTTGAATATAGAATGGAAAATATAGACAAGAGATTGATAAATTGAATGGAACAAAAGCAATACTCATAAGATTGATAGATAATTCACCATTGATTCACGAATTGCAAGATGATGAAATAAGATAGGTTGAATCACACATATTCACGAATTTCAAGGTGATGATCCTCTACTAGAGATTCACGAATTTCACCCAAGTAGCCCAAGTGCTAAGCACCAAAAGGTGATCTCATGAACAATAATCTACCCACTTAGAAAATTTGTCAAAAGATGTAAAACGAAATGTCTAAGGGTCCTATTTATATATATTACAAAGTGGAAACCCCCAATAGGTCCCTTGAAATATAATTAAATAAAATAAATAAAGATAAATAAATGATATAGTCTTGCATGGCCAATGTGGCCCGTGATATGTCTTGGCCCTTGGTTGGCCTTGGCTAGCCTTGATCCTGGAAGTGGCCTGATCTTTGTTGTCCATGCATGCCTAGGACCTTGTCTTAGGGCGATTTTTAATGGGGTCCTAACATTAACACCAGATGCATGCGCTAATAAACTGCCACACGATTTTTTCTCGGTAACTCTCTCTCTTCTCCCTCAAGGCATGGCTCTCTCTCTCCGATTTCTCCGTCAAGGTACGGTAGCTTTGCCTTTTGATTTTGAAAAGAACGTGCACAAAAGAACTGCCGCCGTTCTTCTTGTGGTTGCTAACTTGCTATGTATTTAAATTTGTATTTATAGATATGTAACCCTAGCTGGAATAAAGGGATAGAATCTATGTTTAAGTACTTTTATACCCTTTTGATTTTGAAAGCTACAGATGAATATATGTCAATGGTGTTTACGTGGGCTTCAGTTTCTTCTTTGAACTTGTTTTAAGAAGGTCTTATTTTATATTTAAATATGTGATATAATATTAAAAATTAATTTATATATATATTCGAGTCATTAATTATGTATCTGTATTCAAATTTTTTCCTGAGTAGAGGATCGATCTCGAATGCTTTGCCCAAGCATTAATTCCCCCTCAAATTGTGGACAATTATACAAAATTTCGAGAAATTTCCATTTTTTGGTTTAGATAGACAATTTCGTCAAATAGTAACACATGATCAGTAGTTATTTATTTAGAAGATAACACTACAACCCAGTACTATCAAATTACAAGTTCAAATTAAAAGTCCAATTACAAATTCAAATTAGAAGTCCAAGTTACAAGAACATCCAATAAAAATCTTTACAACTAGAACAAATAGCTATGCACCAAGTCACCAACTCCAATAGTCCATTCAACAAGTTAGTAATAACATTAAATGAAAAAAAAACTTGAGGAAATGAGAACAAAACAAGCTATCAAATTACAAGATATGCTCGGTACATATTTTATTTAGCTAAACCAGCGAGATTAACTATAGATTGTCCTTATGTTGTCGGCTATAAAGTGTTGTCGGCTTGAGCTTTACAGCACAAATTAGGGACCTAAGACTCCATGATTTATGGCACTTGTCGGACTCTAAAATTTACCGCACTTGTCGGGTTCGAGGTTTTATGGCAATTGGATGAAAATTGCAATGCGAGAAAAAAATGAGGGATTTTGGGTTGGGGGGGCTGAAAACTAATGTTGAAACAATGTTGTTTCAACAAACGGTTTATTTAGACTATAGTCTATATTAGACTATTAGTACTAGTTATATATTAGTATAGCTATATAATATATTAGACGATATAATAGTATTAATATTAGACTATTAGTATAGCTATATATTAGAGTTAGTTATAGTGATTTAGTATAACTATATTAGTATAAGTATAACTATAGTCTACATTACTATATCATTATTTTATATGTGATTATTTAGTATAGTGATTTATATTAATCACATATGATCAAACAAATTAAAAATGTTCATATTTAAGATTAACATTTTATGTTATAATTTATAATATGAATATTCTATGATCAAACAATACTAATATATGTAATGTTTGTTGTACTGATATATGATATTTAATTATATATATTATGTATAAAAATTTCATATATAATTATATGAAATTTTTGAGTAGAGAAAAGACAGTCATCTTCTTTAGTTCCAATACTAGTAATGAAGACAAAAGGGAGATACTAGCTAGCAGTAGGGGGAGTAGCAGTGAGTGGAAGCTTTGAGAAATACCTTAGATTACCAACCATGGCAAGCAAATCGAAATACAACACTTCTAGAGGTGTTAGTTCAATTATGTTTATTTGGAGATTTTGTGGTGTTTAAATTAATTATATTGGAGTAGTTGATTTGAAGCAATGAGTTGTAAGTGTAATTGAAACTTTAGAGTCTATGATTGTATGGTTGGGAGATGATTTTAGATAATTTATAGGAGCTAACTCCTTGGACCTCTAGGATCGGGGAGTTATAGCAACACTTTCAATAGGGTCTATCTATTAATGTTCATAATTATTTAGTTCTAATTTCAATTTCAATCAAATTTAAACCGAAAAATAAGAGTATTATGTAGGTTTCTTTACTGAATTGGTGGTAAACTATATGGATGCTACAAAATTTATATATGTAATGTATTTATATGTTGATCATTTTTTATATCATTAATTTTGAATGGTTGTAATAGTGGTTATGTATAATTTATTATTGAAAGAAATATATTTGATAAAATCTCCCATAAAATTAATTAAAGCTTGCACATTGCGCTGGTTATGAGCTCGTATTCTGTATAATATAGAACTAATTTATCCATGAAGTTTACAAGATCATACACTTCCATACACTATCCTTTTTCTTTTAACTAATGGGAAGAATAATTAATGTACTTGTTAATAAATAAATATACTTTATATACAAAATATTTAATCTTTTCTCAATCACAAGCAACCATTCGGTTGTATTGAGCCAAGGATTCTTCCAATTGCATTGGTACAAAAGGATTGAGATAGCTGATCTGGACAAGTCAAATTGACATTTTCGAGTCTAATCCCGGTGCAAGGATTTTTGGAACTACAGTCAAATTTTATTGTAATCCGAGCTGCTGATGTTCCTCGAATGCCCCTGTATATCACATCGCTTATTTTTATACCCGATACCTATCATTAGGGCCAAAAAAAAAAAAAAAACATCAATATTAGATCATTTCGACAATAAATCATGGAAGGAAAATGAATGGGTTAACTTATGGACTAATTAAGTCCATCATCTTTGGTTATAAAAATCCTTGACAATGTTGTTTGAGAAGTATTGTTTATTGAGTTTTAGAAAATGAGAGAATGTTAAATAATTGTTATTGGAAAATTAGTTTTGTGTTGGCATTTGTAAAAGTAAATTGGTAAAGTTGAAAATATGTTTATAAATAATTTTTTATGAATATCTTCTTCTTTGGCATTTGTAAAAGCGGTTTTGATTTTTGTGTTTGGTAATGATTGAATAAAAAGTTAAGGTATTGTTTCGATAATGAGTTGGTCTCAACTCATCTCATCTAATTATTACAATTTTTTTAAAATTTCAAATAAAATATAATAAACAATTCAATTTTTTCAAATTTTAAAATAAAAATATTATTAAAAAATAATATTTTAAAAATATTTTATTCAACTTTTAAATTTCATCATATCTCATTTTATCTCAACTCACTATCCCAATCACCCGTAAGAGTAACTTATTTTTTTTAGACTTGAAGATTCTGGTTGAAAATTTTGAAAATTCTCCTATATCAAACGTCCTAACATTTTGGAATAAGACATCTCTACCATACTAATTAACATATTTTTTCTTTAACTCGTTTCAGGAGATCCTGCTCCCGAACCTACTGGTTCAAGGAGCACATCCTCTCGAACCCCCTAAAGAAGACCTATTTGACTGCCTGGAAAGCAACAAGTAGGGATGAAAGTGCTCCTAACTCTGAGAGCGTTCATGCCTCATACTCCACTTTATTGACTTTCAAGTCGATTTACAAGTTATTAGCATAAGTGACTATTGAGACTTCAAGGGACATCTTTCAGATTGTTAATTGATGGAATGTTCGTACAAGACTAGTAATTGTGTTTAGCGATTATGTCTTAGGTATCGTGCTATGAAGACAAATTCTCTCTCTATATGTATATATATATATATATATATATAGTAACCTACTTTTTTTTTTGAAATGGCAAATCTCGTTTCATTAAAACAGGACATACAAATATGACTTAAAAATAAGTCAATTACAACCAATAAAAGCTCCTCAGCACACATCCGTGGCTGACATGATCTAGTCTCCACGGCACATCTCTATCCAAGAACAGAGATAACAGCTAACAACTAAAACAAACTCCATATCCGACTAAGCGGAGAATGGAGAAGGAACATCCCGACAACTCCGCTGCGCGGAGGGGGGAGAAAACACCATTCTGGACCAAGTCCGAATGGGAGCACCATTTCTGAGATATCCTAAATAATAAAGACAAAACATAAAGAAAACTACAATGTGAAAACACTGTAAACGAAAAATCAGTGCACATAAAACACAACACATGGAGGGAAAACCGACGGTCGAGCTATGGAGATCCAGTGACGCTGGTTTTGAATTGGCCGTTCGTTGCGGCGTCAGGTGATTGCATGGTGGTGCGTGGGTTCAACGTGCAGCGAGCTTTGAATCTTCGATCCGCGCGTGCGGGCTACGCGCCGCTCCGATGGAGGCCGCATTACAAGGTTTTGCAGATCGGCGGCAGCGAAGGCTCCTGGTGGGGCGCGTGTATATAGATGGTCACCGGATCAGCTCGAATCAATTGCCCCCTTATTTAGCCGAAACCTGAAAAAAAACACAAGAAAAACCAAAGAACAGATCCGTCGGAGACACAGGGCCGACGTTGGGGGGAGGAGAGGAGAGGGAGGAGGGAGCCGGAGCTCCCCCTCCCCCCAGCTGTGATCGGACGAAGGTGCTTCTTAAGAGAGAGGGGGCTTTTCGGCTTGGTAGTGCGTCCCTTGGTGGAAGATTTCCACTGGGAGTTTTAGTAGATGATATAGTAACCTACTTGAGATTTCTTATTACTTGAGTGTAGGGCAGTTGATGTTGTGGGGGCAATAATTTTGGTCTATTAGTATGGGATTCTGGACATTGTTCATTACAGCGTCTAGAAACCGGACCCGTCGGCTGAATCCATTGCTAGATCTGGGCCAAGACTTTATTTTCAACCCATTTTGAGTGCCGGTAAAAATTGCTTTCTTCACTGTCACATTTTGGACCCCTAGCTCTTTGGTGTCCTTTGCAGCGCTGCAACAAGCACAATTACACATGTAATGGAAAGTTAATATTAAACAAGTGATATTTACAGTTTTAAAATGTGCAAGCTTAACTCACTCTATTTCAAAAAAAAAAAAAGATGAAAAAATGTGATGTGTGGTGTGTGCCGGGAATGATGAATAGAATTTTTCGTTAAATATTTAATACTAATGTTAGTTCGTAATTGTGTTGTTGGTTACCATAATACAATATGACACAACAAATAATGGTTGCATGTGTGGATAGGAATATATAATTATTTGTTGAACCAGTTTGACAAAAAAATGTATATATCAAGCAATTTGTTTCGTGGCTTTTAAGTGCTTGATATATCAAGTAATTTAAGAGCGTAATCTATTTGTGAAATATTGGTTAACGAAATCGCATGTCTAGAATTGCAAATATATTTCTATACGAGAAATGCTATTTATCATTTTCACACCATATACCGACATATTATTTGTCATTTTTACCCTTTTAATTAAACAAACATATTTATACATTAATATATGTGTATTTAAATAGAAGGACAAAAATAACAAATCACATGTTGATGTGTGGTGCAGATGATGATAAGTAGAATTTTTCATTTCCATATATGTGCTACGTACTTAAATAGAAAAATGCTAATTGTATTTAAGAAAAATTTACAAAAAACTTGTTTTTTTACGTGTCAGTTATTGATATATTGAAAATGATAAAATTTGAATTTCAAAATTAAACTAACAAAATGAGTTTTGTACATAAAATTGTAAATATATGTCGCATTACTCACTTAAATAACTTAAAAAATAATTGCAATTCAAATTGTCCTTAATTACCTTGAAATATTGCCAAAAAACAAAAACATCAAGAAGGTGATTAATTCAAACTTAGGAAATTAAATCAGACAACAAAAAAACAAAAAATAATAAGGTAAAGGGATTAAGGGCTAGTTCGGGTAGTAGTTGAGTATTAATTACTATTTATTATTTTATTATTATTTTTTACATAATATTTTTTATTACTATTCACTATTATTTAATATTTTATAACTATTTTTTAATTACTTTTTCACTACTATATACAGAATATCTGAGATTACTTCGCTAAAACTAAATCATTGAATGTAAAAGTAGCATTTCAAAAAAAAAAAAAAAAATTGTAAAAGTAGGTACTGTGGCTCCGCTAGGACAGTTGTTGCTGGCAGCTAATTTGCAAGCCCACATAGATTGTCCTTTGGCATGGAGTGCTCCTCCGACAATGGAAACGTGGCTAACTCCTTCAAAGCTGAGCCAATTTTTCGCTTTTCCTAGAACACGATAACCGGCCGGAGCCACGAGTGTTCCCTCAATCTGGAAAGTGATATCGGAGCTTTGGCAGTCACCTTTGAAGGCCAAGCAGATACCTTCCCTTTGGCACCTTAATGGCAGTGGAACCCGTTGAGGCGCAGGCTGCAGCCCATGCATTAAGGAATGCTGGTGTGGAGTCCCCCATGCCATTTGCTTTTGCTCCAAAGCTTATTACATTATAAATCCTAACTGCATTTGAGGAGTAGTGGGTGATGACACAAAGAACGAAGAAAATAATGTAAAGCAGACTCGAAAGTTTGGCCATATTGATTTGCTGAGGGAAAAAGAGATAGAGGTGATGATGATGATCATAGAATGAAATAAGTTGAAGAAGACTCAGAATAAATTGATGGACAGAAATGGATCATGGGGAAGCCTGAAGGTAATCCTTATATATGGAGAAAGAAAGCTAGCTAGGATGGTGTGGGGTTGAAGAATTTAAGGGTGGATGGATGCATGCATGTGATTTAGTTCCAAATGAAGAAAGCTGCGCCGGAACTAAGGCCAGGCGGCCACTCTTTTTCTGTATTGTAGATTATTATAATTAGTTGGAGCCCCATCAAGAACTGCGCGCCTTTGCTCTTATTTTCAGTAGACATGAAAAAAATTCAAATACAAGCTTCTTAATTAATGTATATATATATATGTATGATACTCTCTAAATGATTGCATAACATGTATTTCGTTGGTGTGACAATAAAAAGACTTAAAAATAATTTTTTCATAACTAATTAATTAATCATATATATATGTACAAGCTTGGCGGGAAATTAGCTTGAACTGTAGACCTCTCTATAACAGACAACACAAGGATCATTAATAGGGCAGTCCTGTTAATTATAGTATCATTAATAGGCCAACTTTGCTAATAATGTTGGTTGAATCGGTCATCATTCACTGCTTCAACATATACCATTGATAAAGTTAATTCTCGAGTGTTGTAGCGCCGGGCATGGAAATTACAATATATCGGGCATTATTGCAAATTTACAACCTGCCTTTAATATGAATTCTTGAACTTATCATTTAACTTCAATGTTTTGGAAGTCCATCAATGTTTTGTAGGAGTTTTTAAATCTATTTCAAGACCAATCTCATTCACTGGATTAATTCACATCAATTCCCATTAGCGCTGTCAATGAGCTAGTTTGTTCGATAGCCTGCTCGATACTAATTCGGCTAAACTTGAATCGGACTCAATTAGTAAAAAAAAAAAAAACTCACATTTGAAAGTAGATATCCTTTCGATTAGGAAATAATACTCGATTAAACTCAACTTGACTTCACTAAGACTCGTTAAGGCACGTTCATTTATGCATTGATAAATGTGTATATATATACATGCACCTCTCTCTCTATATATTTGTTAATAATATAAGTATAGCACCTTTATAAAAAAAAATATATAGTATGTAACCTAATTACTTATGCCTGTATATTGAATATACTTCATAGCTATATGTTATTTACATAAGTACTTAAGTCATTAAAGTATAATGGCTATTTTATAACTTGTACAATAGTTAGTCAATAGGATTTAATAATTTTATATTCAAATATGCAGTAACCTGCATATTTGAATGTTGATATATACTATATTATTATATGTATTGTTGTAAGGGGATTAAAAGGCCCAACCCGGCCCAACAATTCTCCTCTAAGAGAAGTCACTAGGTCCCTAAGGGGCACCCGACCCATAAGCAAAACCAACTCTAGAAGCAACCCTCACGCAGGAAAGATGAATGATGGGGAAAGATGTGACTCGCCGCCTTGACACGACTAGTCCTTGAGAACTCGTACAGGCAGGTGGGAGAGAGATGCAGAGAATCCTCAATTTGATCCTGACAAAAGGTATGGAGAGACTCGACAATGACCACTCGCAGGTAGAAGTTTAGTCAGGAAGCCACGCTGCATTAATGGTGCCACTCCTCGGACTCTACACCGTATTGATGACACCACCGAGGAGCCAAACCGTATTAACGGATTTTGACCAAACAACAATTAAAGCGATGTGAGCTCCATAAGAAAAGGTATGGGGTGTCCCCACCCGAAAACCTCATATAAAAGCAGACCCCTAGGTACGAAGAACTCTCTCTGATCTCTCTAAGCTCTTGCACAAACTACTAAGGAAACATATTGACTTAAGTATCAGAGACTCCCTAGCCTCCACCAAGGTCCCCCTCTCTCTGTGTTTTCTTGGGTGTGCAAGCGTAAGGACCTTAGACCTGAGCTGTTGGAACCTGGCTCAAAGGCGTACGAAACACAACATTAACAGTGGCGCCATTTGTGGGAGCTCAATAGACTTCATGCATCCTTCGTATGCCAGGGACAACCCGTTCTCAGATAACTCAGAGACAAGAAGAAGCAACATCAACAAACATGGAAGCAAGGCTTGTAGCGATGGACCAACAGACAAGAAGATGCTTCTGATTTTTCTTCATCAGAATTATCTTGTTCTAAAGACTTCTTGAGCAAATTGAGCAAATCTTTTTTATTAAGCCCATCAAGAACATTCTTCTTTTAGACTTGGAAGATTTGTCAGATTTAGTAGATGAAGCATTTGTCTTCCCCTTTTGCGAGGTGGAAGATGAAGCAAGGGCCTGGATTTGGAAAAATCCAGTTGAAGCAGTAAGAGAACCATAAGGAATTTCTGGAAACTTTTCTTTGTCTTGAAGATCAAGAGCAGTTTGTGAAAAATCCCTTATAACAAAGTCAATAATATTTTGGGTATAGGAAAACCTATCCCACCATTTTGTGAAACAGTGTCTGACCATAACATCACCATTTCTTGCGTAACTCCATTTCATAATCCAAGAAATTTTGTACCTTTGGCAAAAATGGAAAGAGTAAGGAAATTTCTGTTGGTGCCTGTCCAATGTTGAAGTAGCAGCAGTGGTAAAGCATGTGAATGATTTCAGAAGTTCATCAGGAAAATTTGGTCCCACCATCGGTTAAACCAGAGGGAGAGTTTTCCTGTGAATTTTTTATGAAAATTAAGAAATCAAAAATGACTCATATCAGAGACTTGGTGTAGCATGAACCTAGACCAGGCTTTAATATAGTCATGATAGGTGAAAACAATTTCGGAATCAGCAAGTTGTTTGGAGGAATATGGCTGCTCCTATCCCTCCAATTCATCATAGTTTAACTGTTTTAAACAAACCTTTTAACTATGATTTAATTGTTCTTTTTAATGAGTACAATTCAAAAAAAAAAAAAACGCAATAAGCAAAAAACTTATCATACAACCTTTTCAGATTCTGAAAAACTTCGTGTTAAACGAAAATGGAAAAAAAAAATGAATACTTTGCAAAGACATATTCTTTTCTTGGATTTTCTTGAAAATTATTATGTTCCAAAAAATAGTTTTAATGTTGTTAAAACTGATTTTGTAAAGGAAGAAGGCAAAATTGTGATTAAATCTAGTCACCCAACTTTGGATACTGTTCTCATTACTCATAAAGGAGTTGAAATACCTGCTTTTCCTTTCGAAGTCTCTCAAGCTGTGTCTCAAGATCCAAATGAAGACAATTCGTTTCTTGACATCATTAGATTAAATGGTCTTGTTGTTTCTGCTAGAAAAATAAAACTATTCTAAACCAAGATTAGATTCCTTGGTTATGATATTTTCGAAAGCAAAATCAGGCCCATCAATTGAGCCATTGAATTTGCTGACAAATTTTCTGATGTTATTATTGACAAAAAAGTAGTTACAGAGATTCCTTGGATCTCTTAACTATGTTGTTGAATTCTACCAAGATATGAGGAAACAATGTCGTCCATTATTCAACGACTTCAACAGAATCCTCCACCTTGGTCAGATATTTATACTACTCTTGTTCAAAAAATTAAGGCACATGTCAAAACTCTACCATGCCTTGGCATTCCTACTTCTAATTCATTTAAAATTGTTGAAACTAATGTCTCTGACATTGGTTACGGTGGCATTCTGAAACAAACTGTTTCACCAGGTTCTTCTGAACAAATTGTTCGTTTCCATTCTGGAACCTGGAATCCTACAAAGAGTATAATAATAGTATAGATCAAAGTATTAACACCATCAGGATGAACTCTCCCAATAGTTTCATAAAAAATGGATAAGCCTTTTTCATTACATTGTATAGAGTAATGCTCATAAAGTCAAAGATGAACTTACAGATATCTTGGGATTCCTTAATTATGACAATTACACCTATGGTGATATTTGCAGTATAATTAAGAAACTTGGTATTCGTATGTGTAATGATCAAAGAATGTTTTGTGAACAGCTGAAGAATAGCAAGAAAGCCAAATATGAAATGGAAAATTTTTGTCAATAATATGGCTTTCCTTCTATTGCTCCATCTAGACAAAAGCATAAACATTTTACCAAGTTTTCCAAACCTCGTGAGGAAACAAGGAGAAAATCTCGTGATGATTTTTATAAAAAATCCACAAGAAAACCATTTTCCAAAACTAAATCTTTTCCTAAGAAAAAGAATTTTTCAAAATGAAATTGTTACAATTGTGGCAAATCTGGGCATCTTGTTGATAAATGCCCCCAAAAGCCCAATAAATTCAAAAAGAAGATTAATCAGTTGAATGTTGATGTCAATGATCAAGAAGAATTGTTTCGTCTCCTAGAAATACATTCTACTTCATCATCCGATATTCATGAATTTAGTTCTAGTGATTTAGAATATCACTCAGAAGCTAAGTCTCTTCATTCTCCTGATATTAAGCTCGGTTGCAATTGCAATGATTCTTGTTGCAAAACTATGAATAAAACAATTAATGTTTTATCCAAGAATGAGGAACAAGAAAATCTTTTACTAAATTTAATTTCTCAAATTACAAATCCTGAACTCAAAGAAGAATATCTTCTTAAGTTTAAGAAAATTATGATTCGCCAAGAACCAGGACCTTCTAAACAAAGGATTAGTTTTCAAGACATTTTGGAAAGATTTCAAAAACACAAACCCAGAGTTGTCTCAACTAATGATTTACAACATGAAATCAATTTTATCAAAAAAGAAATCATTGAACTCAAATCTGAGATCAATAATCTTAAATCAGAAAATAATGATTTAAAATAAAAAAATTTACGTTTTCAAATTGACAAACAATTTGATCAAGAGATTCCATCTGATAATGAACAAACAAATGATTCAGATTCTGGTAAAAAAGAGGATAGAACTTCTGATAACCAGATCTGTCTGATCCATCATACTATTCCTCCAAAATGATTTTCACGAGTTACTATTGTTGTTTCTCATGATTTTTCATTCTTTGTTGTTGGCATGATTGATCCTAGTTCTGATTTAAATTGCATCCAAAAAGGATTAATTCATAGTAAATATTTTGAAAAATCTACCGAAAGATTACTTTCGGCAAATGGATCCTAGATGAAGATCAATTATGAGCTTAATAATGCACATGTTTGCCAAAATAATGTTTGTTTCAAAATCTCCTTTGTTTTAGTCTGAAATATGTCTGATAAAGTCATATTAGGAATTCCTTTTATTTCTTCCCTATACCCTTTCATAACCGAAAAGGATGGTATCACTACCAACCTTTTTGGTCAGAAAGTCAAATTTACATTTGCTTCTCGTATTGAAATAAATGCTGACAAAAAATTGAGATCTTTGCTTTTTGCAAAAAACAAACATCTGTATTTCCTACAACAAGAAATCAGATACAAGAAGATTTCTGACCAATTGGCTAGTATTTTGCTCCAATAAAAAATTGATGATTTTAACAAAAAATTAATTTTTGAGATTTGTTCTGATCTTCCCAATGCCTTCTGGCATAGGAAGAAACATGTTGTTTCTTTACCTTACATAAAAAATTTTAATGAAAACGATATTCCAACTAAAGCTCGCCCTATTTAGATGAATAGTGAGACTTTAGAATTTTGCAAAAAAGAAATTGATGATCTCCTCAATAAAAAGATAATCAGGCACAGTAAGTCACCTTGGTCTTGTACTGCTTTCTATGTCCAGAAAAATGCTGAGATTGAGAAAGGAATCCCTCGTCTGGTTATTAATTACAAACCTCTGAATAAAGCCTTAGAATAGATTAGATACATTATTCCCAACAAAAATGACTTAATTCATAGGTTTTATGATGCTGTCGTTTATTCTAAGTTGACCTTAAGTCAGGATTTTGGCAGATCCAGATCAACGAGTCAGATAAATACAAGATTGTTTTTGTCACTCCATTTGGTCATTTTGAATGGAATGTTATTCCCTTTGATCTCAAAAATGCTCCAAGTGAATTTCAAAATATCATGAATGATATTTTCAATTCATTTACTCATTTCTCCATTGTTTACATTGATGATATTCTCATATTTTTCAAATCTATTGATAAACATTGGAAACATTTGAATTCATTTCTTGACATCATTAGATTAAATGGTCTTGTTGTTTCTGCTAGAAAAATATAACTATTCCAAAACAAGATTAGATTCCTTGGTTATGATATTTTCAAAGGCAAAATCAGGCCCATCAATCGAGCCATTGAATTTGCTGACAAATTTCCTAATGTTATTACTGGCAAAAAATAGTTACAGAGATTCATTGGATCTCTTAATTATGTTGCTGAATTCTACCAAGACATGAGGAAACAATGTCGTCCATTATTCAAATGACTTCAACAGAATCCTCCACCTTGGTCAGATATTCACATTGCTCTTGTTCAAAAAATTAAGGTACATGTCAAAACTCTACCATGTCTTGGCATTCCTACTTTTAATTCATTTAAAATTGTTGAAACCGATACCTCTGACATTAGTTACGGTGTCATTCTGAAATAAACTGTTTCACCAGGTTCTTCTGAACAAATTGTTCGCTTCCATTCCGGAACCTGGAACCCTACACAGAGTAACTATAGTACTATTTAAAAAGAAATATTATCTAAAGTACCATGCATCTCTAAATTTCAAAATGATTTACTTAATAAGAAATTCTTATTAAGAATTGATTGCTAAATATGTATTAGAAAAAGATGTTGAAAACATTGCATCAAAACATATTTTTGCACGCTGGCAAGCTATATTAAGTGTTTTTTTATTTATTTTGATAGTGAATTTATTGAAGGTTCTCAAAATTCTATTCCTGATTTTCTTACTCGTGAATTCTTGCAAACCCCCATCCATAGAAAAGAAAAAAGGAAGAAATAAACACTCCACCCTCATGTCTTCTTTACCTGCTTTACCCCCCATTCCTAATAAAAAACTTATCAAGAATGAATCTGCTTCCTCCTTGGAGATTGCCAATAGGTTTACCACCTTGGGCAAGATCCCTCAAGCTACTTCTTATACTTTAACTCTTGCAAATGATCATGATCCCTATGCTAAAGCCGTTGCTCTAACCCCATATATGCTTCCCAAATCCAAAACTCCTTACATTCAAAAATGTTATCCTGAAAACTTGTTTTACATTGAAACCAATAGGTCTAAACAAAATGACCTTTACAAACTTTCTTCATCCTACTTTCCCCCTGGATTCCAGAAAATTTGGCAAAAAATCTGCAATTTTATTCTAATGTTTTAATACAAACCAATTCCATTATCATAAAACTCATTTATGATAAAACTGATTCCACCAAATTGCTCTACCATAGTGCTTATATTTTATAAGTCATTACTAAAGAAGATTGGGGCATCAAACCGTTCTCCTCCAAACGACTTGCTGATTCTGAAATTGTTTTCACCTATCATGACTATATTAAAGCCTGGTCTAGGTTCATGCTACACCAAGTCTCTAATATGAGTCATTCCTGATTTTTTAATTTTTATAAAAAATTCACAAGAAAACTCCCTCTTTGGTTTAACCGATGGTGAGACCAAATTTTCCTGATGAACTTCTGAAGTCATTCAAATGCTTTATCACTGCTGCTACTTCAACATTGGACAGGCACCAATAGAAATTTCCTTACTCTCTCCATTTTTGCCATAGGTACAAAATTCTTTGGATTATGAAATGGAGTTATGCAAGAAATGGTGATGTTTTGGTCCGATACTGTTTCACAAAATGGTGGGATAGGTTTTCCTATACCCAAAATATTATTGACTAATAAGGGATTTTTCACAAACTGCTCCTGATCTTTAAGATAGAGAAAAGTTTCTAGAAATTCCTTATGGTTCTCTTACTGCTTCAACTGGACTTCCCCAGATCCAGGCCCCTGCTTCATCTTCCACCTCGCAAAAGGGGAAGACAAATGCTTCATCTACTAAATCTGACAAATCTTCCAAGTCTAAAAAGAAGAATGTTCTTGATGGGCTTAATAAAAAAGATTTGCTGAAGAAGTCTTTAGAACAAGATCATTCTGATGAAGAAAAATCAGAAGCATCTTTTGAGGCTTTGGTTGATGATCCCTATTCTAACATCTTTGGACATGATGCGGAGTAGGACACTCTAAGATTGTCCGATGATGGTTAATTTTCCACTATTTTACACGGATTCAAGATTCTCCCGCAATCAAAGCTGTGAAGGATGATGATATCAGCAACTATTCTACAGGATGTTTGATTCCCCCGCGAGCAACGCTGGGAAGGATGACGACATCAGCAACTATTCTACATGATGTTCGATTCTCCCGTGATCAACGCTGAGAAGGATGACGACAACAATAAAAATGTTCTACCGTAATGAATAGTAAAAGAACTGTTCACTTTTTACTGTTCATGACCGGCTTTTTAATTTTACTGTATTATTTAACTGTTGTAACAGTGCTCCCTTCGCTTATAAAGGGGAAGCATGGCCTCAGTCTTGTTCATCACTTGTTTTATTACTTACTTCTCCCATCTCTTCTCTCTCTCTCGGTATCCACTCCTCCCTTCCTTCTCTTACATCCACACCTGTGATCCCTGTTTCAACTTGTAATCTGTTTCAACTTTTATCTTATTTATATTAATTTGAATACAAGTGTTATTTTCATATCCCATCTATTTTTGCATAACATGCATATGGTTGGGTTAGCCGCCTGCCTTATTTGTTCATACGCATTCATGCATCGGTCGGCTCTGCCGCCTTATTAACTGTGTATACTCTATTTGCTATCTTCTTTTCATCTTCTTCATTCTATATTCTGCTTCCGCTCTTTTTTGCATTCATGCATCGGTCGGCTCTGTCGCCTTATTAACTGTGAATACTCTATCTGCTATCTTCTTTTCATCTTCTTCATTCTATATTGTGCTTCCGCTCTCTTTTGGACCAATTGTCTAGTACTTTGTTCCAATAAAAAATCGATGATTTTAACAAAAAATTGATTTTTGAGATTTGTTCTGATCTTCCCAATACCTTCTGGTATAGGAAGAAACATGTTGTTTCTTTACCTTACATCAAAAATTTTAATGAAAATGATATTCCAACTAAAGCTTGCTTTATTCAGATGAATAGTGAGACTTTAGAATTTTGCAAAAAAGAAATTGATGATCTCCTCAATAAAAAGATAATCAGGCACAGTAAGTTACCCTGGTCTTGTGCTGCTTTCTATATCTAGAAAAATGCTGAGATTGAGAAAGGAACCCCTCACTTGGTTATTAATTACAAACCTCTAAATAAAATCTTAGAATGGATTAGGTACCATATTCCCAACAAAAATGACTTAATTCATAGGCTTTGTGATGCTGTCGTTTATTCTAAGTTTGACCTTAAGTCAGTATTTTGGCAGATCCAGATCAGCGAGTCAGATAAATACAAGACTGTTTTTGCCACTCCATTTGGTCATTTTGAATGGAATGTTATGCCCTTTGGTCTTAAAAATGCTTCAAATAAATTTCTTATATATATATATATATATATATATAGCTATAGCCACCTTGGATTTGTCATATGTATATCAGATAGCCACCTTGGATTTCTGCTGTAGAGTTGTTAACAACTCTGCATTTTTGCTATCTATGATTTAGGTTATGCTTGGTAGATGAGATAAGATGAAAATTTTTAAAAATTTTGTGAATAGTATTAAAATGAAAGTTTAAAATATTATTTTTTAATATTATTATTGTTTTAAAATTTGAAAAAGTTAAATTAGAATTTGAAAAAGTTGAATTATTTATTATATTTTATATAGAAATTTAAAAAAGATGTAATAATGAAATGAGATAGAGATGAGATGAAATTTCTCATCTTTACCTCCAAATATATCCTTAATGTCTTGTTTGTTGTGCTCTATACAGGAGTCCCTGTTTTAATAAACATCTTGCATATGTATTTTGGCACGGTTTTGTGCATAACCTGCTTCCTAAATAAAGAATTTTCATTGTGGGGCGGGCATTATCAAAGAAAATATGCACAACTGTGTGTGCTTTTTACATGCACAATTGTGTGTGCTTTTTACATGCACCAAGCTAATATTGTTTGCATGTGTGGATTTCTTCAGCAAATGACAAGTTCAGGTTCTAATACCGGTTTAAGTTCTTGGACTACAAGAGGGGAAAACAAAGCTAGTTTGGTGAGACCACTTTGCTATTGTAGCATTCAATTGAAGTTACGAATTTTTGGAAAAGCTAATAGTTTTGGTAGAAGGTTTCCGCAAAAGGGTACTTCATGAACGTGTAATAATCGACCAAGCCAAATTTAAAGCAATGGAGAATAAGTATACGAGAACCTTGAAATTGTTGTTGTCATGGTTTATTTTTATGCTTACGAACATGTGGTGGTGAATGTAATGAATGTAACGGACATGTAGATTATGATGTGAGAATGTAAAGGACATGTAGATTATGATGTGGGAATGAATGTAATTATCTAGATTGTTATAGGTTTTGGAAGAAAACTACAAAACCAAGAAGCCCACAAAATGAACATGCACGGCTACTGGCGCTAGCTGCTGCTATCATCATGTAGAATTACGTGATAAAAACTTATAAAAGAATCAGACAGAAGGGAAAAAAATTCAAGTTATCTCTGAATTTAATTTCTCAGCCTTCACTTGGAGGAGTCTAAGATCGGCCATGAAAGTGGCTCAATCAGCCCGATACACCATCTATGGACCCATAGGAAAAAACCTAAATTTGAAGCTTACCATGTAAGTGGCTAAGGACGACAAAGAGGACGGCGGTGCTGAAGTGACTTCCTGTGGCGGTGCTGAAGGCTTGAACCATAGAGAGCTGCTGAAGCTTGATTTCGATCGGGTGAGAAAAGGATCTCCAATTCTTGAAAGATCTGGTGTGATGAGGTTTATTGTGCTTTAAGTAGAATTGATAATGTGGCAAACTATCATTGAAGGCTGTTAAAGCCAAAGGACCAGCCCGACCGCTCCAAAGCGGTTCTGATAAGGTAAATCAAATTATTACACTTTTTTTTATGTCCATGAGTTTAAACTTTTCGGAGAAAGGATGGTCCAATATTTAATAATAAAGTCTGAATAATATCATCACTATTCACTCTTATTTTTTCTTAAATATTTTGTGTCAGACATTATATATATTAGATCGAGTTTGAATATTAATTCCACTAGTACTCATTCTAAATTTTAATAAATTATCGACTCTAATTCTATATATTAATGAAGAATTTGATTCACATGTGCATGAGAGTGTTAGAATACAAACTATGAAATTAAAGGATAAAAAACTACTTCATTCCGTTCCACTGATTACGTCCCAATGAGTTAATTTTCATATGATCTACATGCATGCAGTATGTGCGTACTTTAATCCCGTACTCTTATGAACTATTGCCTTTTAAAGCTCGTTTCAGTTATTGGGTTGGACGTGGCTTTGGACAGTGAGTTGAGATAAAATGATAAAAGTTAAAAGTTGAATAAAATGTTGTTAGAATATTATTTTTGTTTTAGAATTTGAAAAAGTTGAATTGTTTATTGTATTTTGTTTGAAAATTTAGAAGAGTTGTAATGATGAAATGAGATGAGCTGAGTTGAGATGCTTTCTGAATCCAAACAAGTTTAGCTAGTCAAATTCTTATTTGGGGAGCTAAGCTATATGACCAATGGCGGAATCAACAATTTTGTCGAGGGGGGGACAACTTTTCTATTGTGTGACACATTTATGTAAAGAGTAATGCTAAATACAGTCTTAGGGTGTGCAAGCTCTACACACTTTCTTTGAAAACAAAAGTGGGGTCCACTATTAAAAAATAATTTTTTTCATGTGGGTTATAGATTTATCTATTTTTTTGAAAGGAAGTAGCCCCTGCACATGATCCTAGGGCAGTAAACATAATTTCTCTTATGCAAATTAAAAAGAGATTGAAAAATCATAAAAACATAACTACAAATTATTTTTCATATAGATCGTCGATCTTAAATATTTTTTCTGATATTTTCGCTTTGGATTCCACATTAACAAACCCGGTTAAGTTAAATAAAACCTCCCGAGAGCTCTTGTGATTGCGGAGGCCCTTTCCCTGTCTTAGTACATGTTTCAAACTTTTCCATCATGAAAGAGTCTTTAGAAGATTTATGTAAAAGGATGTCTCTGTCAAAACAAGAGAACGAGGAGATTTTAGTTTAAGAGGAACTACTTGAAGAAACTAATCAAATGCGAGAGCATTGTCTACTTGTGTCTCTACTCATGGAGAAACACTATAATTGCGAGGCCTTCAAGCAAACCTTGCAGAAAATATGGTGACTAGCAAAGAGGATCTGGTTTAAGGAGCTGGGCTCTAAATTGCTATTGGTAGAATTCGAAGACTAGAGGGAAAAGGCCATGGTCCTTTGATAGGCATCTGGTCTTGGTGCAATATTTTGCAGGGGCCTTACAGGCAAAAAAAGTTAAGATAGTGATGGCTTCTTTTTGGATCAGACTTTATGATCTTCCTCTGGGTGCCATGAATGAGAGGGTGGTGAGGAAGATTGGTAACAGTATTGGTTCGGTAGAGGAGATTAATATGGAAAAGGACAAAGTTGCTTTGGGAGAGTTCATCAAAATCAGGGTCAGCTTGGATGTCACAAAACCTTTGCAGTGAGACAAATGCATTAACCTGCCTTCCCATGGTGTTTGCTGGGTTCGATTCACGTATGAAAGGCTACCAACCTTCTGTTATGTTTGTGGTAGATTGGGACATAGTCATAAAGATTGTAAAGATAGAAATGAAACTCAAAAAATACTGAAGGAAGAGGACTATCCATTTGGTCCATAGCTACGAGCTGGTGCCTCAGTTTTCAACCACCTTAGCCATCAGGCTGAGCAAGGCCAAGATTCTCTTGTTTCGCCACCTTGCTCAAACTCCAAGGGAATTGTAGAAAATTCAAAAAGAATAGGAGTAGTCACAGATCCTACTATCTTGGGCAATGCAGGTGGGAGCGTGAATCAAGGAAGTGTGCCACATGAGGTCAAATCAACAAAGGCAGCAGTTATAAACCACAATGTTGGATTAGTGGAGGAAAAATAGCTTTACCACTTAACATAGCTTTGCCAGATGGGGGAAAGGGAATCCTGGAGGAGGAAAGGACAAGAGCAGAGGAGCTTTTCACGTGGAAAACAACACACATTCTGAAAGAAATGGACTCAAACAGGAGCTTGAGAGACAAGGCCCCTCTAATAGGAACAGATTTGGCCCATAACGAGGTAACTCTATCCAAGTCTAGTTTTAATAAGGAACATCAACAAGGGGAAAGTGGCAAAGACTTAGCAGGATGACTGGGAAGGAGAATAGCCCTCAGACCTTTTAAAAGTACTCTGAAAAGGAAGGAAGTTAGGGAGAAGGAAATTGAGTCAGGCCTTTTACATAAATGCAAGTAGCGAAAGGTTATAGGGTTTGATAAGACTACAACTAGAAGATCGGTGGAGGCTGAAAATCAGACCCTCCTAGCACCATGAAACTGCTAAGTAGGAATTCATGTGGGCTTGGGAACCCATGTGGAATTCGTACCCTTGGCGACTTAATCAAGAGGGAAGCTCCCAACATTATGTTTTTACAAGAAACTAAATTAACTAATAGGGCAATGGATAAGATGAAGTATCAAATAGGCAACAGAGGACATGAAAATTGGCAATCAATTGGGTTTTATGAGTTGCCAGAGACTAGTAGAAGGGAAGAATCTTGAGATGTTCTAAGGTTTTTAAACTCAAGGGATTGTGAGAGATGGTTGGTATTTGGGGACTTCAATGAGATTACCAACATAAATGAAAAGAAGGGAGGAAAGGACAGGTTAGAAACTCAAATGGAGAACTTTCAAAAAGTGATAGATGATTGTGCTTTGAAAGATCTGGGATTTGAAGGCATCAACTACACTTGGTGGAACAATAGGGAAGGAGAACATGTTATTCAAGAGAGGTTGGATCGAGCTTTAGCTAACCATGCTTGGTCTCAAGCCTTTCCTTTTGCCAAGGTGGTACATTCCACAGCAGCCCATTCAGACCATGCCCCAATTGTCCTTAATACAAAAGGCATCTCTCTAAGACACAAATGCCCTAAACCTTTCATATTCGAAGCTATGTGGATAGAAAGTGAAGCTTGTGGCAAGGTGATAGAAAAAGTCTAGCAAGTTAATGGTGGGAATGGACCATTTGATGATATTATGGGGAAACTATCAGCTTGCAGTGGAAGCCTCTTAAAATGGAGTAAACAAAGCTTTGGAGAAGTGCAGAAGAAGGTGCAACAGGAAAGCATAAACCAGGGAAAGATTCAAGTGGCCAATGCTACAACTGTCAACCAAGCTGCTTTACAACAAGCTAGAGAGGAAGTTCAAGTATGGCTAGAAAGGGAAGAAATTCTATGGAGGCAGAGATCAAGGCCCTTTGTCTTAAGGCTGGAGATCAGAACATGAAGTTCATCCATAGACAAACTAAAGGAGAAAAAGGAACACCATATCAAGGTTGCAAGATGAGTCTGGAGAGTGGCAAGAAGTAGAAAGAAAATTGATGAGTTAATCATTAGATACTTTGAAGAAATGTTCAAATCAGATGATCATCCTTGCAACTTGGATTTCTTATCATCTCTGGGAGGTAGAGTTACAGCAAAAATGAATGAGGATCTTACCAAAACCTTTACTGATGCTGAAGTGGAGGTAGCTCTGCATCAAATGACAGCTCCTGGTCCAAATGGTATGGCCCCCATTTTTTTTTATCAAAAATACTGATATATAGTAGGAAAATCAGTGTCCAAGGCTGTGCTACATGCTCTAAACGATGTCCAATTCCCTAGTGCTATTAATCACACTTTCATAGCCCTCATTCCAAAAGTCAAAAAACCTCAAAAAAGTGTTAGAATACAGACCCATCAGTCTGTGTAATATCATTTACAAATTGATCTCTAAGGTTGTATCAAACAGGCTGAAACTAAGCCTACCTCAGATTATCTCTATTTCACAAAGTGCATTTGTACCTAGAAGAGCCATTTCAGATAATATCTTGGTAGCTTATGAAATGATTGACTTTCTTAGAAGAAAAATGAAAGGCAAAACAGGTTTCATGTCTATTAAACTAGACATGAGCAAAGCCTATGATAGGCTTGAATGGCATTACTTGGAGGTTGTTATGCAGCAGATGGGGTTTGCAAGAAAATTGATTCAGTTGGTAATTTTATGTGTAAAAATTGTGTCCTTCTCCATTCTCATAAATGGTGAACCTGTTGAACCAATTCATCCTACTCGAGAGATAAGGCAAGGAGCTCCTTTGTCTCCATACTTATTCTTACTAGGAACTAAAGGCCTCATTTCTTTGCTGGATCAAGTTGGAACAAGGAACCAGATAAGGGGAATCAAATTCTATCCAGGGGCACCTGTGGTGAATCATCTGCTATTTGCGGATGATAGCATACTATTTTGTAAGGCTTCAAACCAAGAAAACAGGGAGGTGCAAGAAAACAAGAAAACAGTCATGCATTGTTCCTTTGATCCCATACACATCGTCTACCATTTTGGGGGGAATGGTAGTGGGAGTACCACAATGAGATTTATAAAATCTCAGCAAGTAAAATTCCTAAACTACTAATAGTATAAATAAGCATGCATGATAGTAATGAGACATGTATGCTTGATGAAAATGAACTTGCTTATGCAAGATATGACTAGGAAACATAATAACTTGACATGAACATGGCATGCTTGCTTGCATGAATGTGAGACATTTATATGTATACATGTTTGATTACCTGATAATGGACACTCCACGATTCTCCATAAATAGTGTGCTCCTACCGATACGACACCACATCACAGGTCCTTGCACCAGCTGTTTGTACATCATTCATGAAGGCTTTACCCTTAGGTAAGTCCATAGCTTGTACTTGTAGCATGTTTCGGCACCCACCGGCATTTGGTGCCAGACTTCACTCCGGAAACTAGTTACTTAGGTCCTATTTGAAGTTTGTTGACTATACTTTGTCAACCAAAGGGATTCTACTCAATTTTAAACACCCTAAAATGGACAGAGAAGTTCCACTAGGATAATCCATCATCTTAGAATTTGGGATATTGATAAAATAAAGCCACTCATGCTTGACTTCAAAATATTTTCATGATGTGCTTATATGCTTATGACATGTAACAAATAATCATGTAGCAGAATAAGATGACATGCTATGACATATTATAAAACAATTAAATAGGCATAAATAAAGCATGAATATATTTAATGCAGCTGTAACAACCCGATCCTAAGATTAGACTATAAAATAAGTTTTATGCATTTTTCTTAGAACTATAAATATTTTATTATTGTTATTATTATTATTATTATCATCAGATTTTACATTGTTAATTTTAATAAGATTATTATTATTTTATTATTGGTATTGTATGACCATTAGAGTGTGCAATAGCCACTAGAGTTCTTTTGCCTTGTTTCTTCCTATTTCCACCTGTAAGTTTCAGTGTATATCTCCTAGTTGAATAAATTTCCTAATGGGAAACCAACTCTCAACCCCAAACTCTATCCAATCTCCTGAAGTCTCACGTTATTCCCTCCCCTCACCTATAAAACTACCCTAAGACCCTCAGAATTAAACACAAGAAAATCCAGTTCATGCAGAGAAGGAAAACTCACCCCTAACAAGCATATTTTCCCCCCCCACGTCTCAGCACCCCTGGCTTTGCCATAAACCACAGTGGAGACCGCCATAAACAGTCATCATAAGTCCTCTGTTTTCTCTTCGTCAAAACAGAGCACCGCCCCGTTCAAGAGAGACCAACGAGTCTCCACCACGCCGAAGCAGCTATGGATAGCCTAGATATTTGCCGTCGCGAACCATCATAAGCCAACAGCCAGCCGTGTCTCTCCACTGTCAACAACCAAAGAGGCCCTGTGTGTTCTGCTCAACCCACCATCAACCACCTCAGGGAATGTCGGACCACCTCTCGGCCACCACAGAAAGCACCGACCAGCCCAACCCCGTCGCATCCACTCCCTCAGGTAAGCCGTTGTTGTTGCCGTCGCACTCTACGTTCTCTCTGTCTCGATTGCTTCTCGGCTTGGTAGAACTCTCTCTCCCTCTCTCGGTGTCGCACCACCATAGGGACTACCCAGTTGCATCGCTTTCACTCCCAGCCACCCAGAGCCGCCATCTAGCCCAACTTTGTCACATGCCCCCTCTCGATGAGCCCTCTGTTTCTCTCGCACGACCATGGTTCTTTGTCCCGTGTGCTTTGATTTCCAGAGGAAACCTTGAGTTCTTGATAGGCCCTTGGGCCCTAAGCCCTTATGTGCTTATGCTGGGCTTATTTAGATGGACTTAAAGTAGTAATATTATTATGGGCCAGATTGCAACTTTTACGGATTCCAATGATTTTTAAATGGACTATTTTTCTTAATTGGGGCTAGACTGATATTTAGCCCAAAGTCTTTACTTAAATAAATATATTAGTTATGGGCTTATTTTTATTAGAAAATGTTTAAAGAATTTGAAATGTATTTTAAAGTATATTATTGAGCCTATTATATTAATTAATATCCCAATTGACCATTTAAGTATTTTTTTTAAAAAGATTATTACGTTATATTTTAATGGAAAATTAAGGAATATTTTATGAGTTTTGAATAAAATTATTATGTATTAATCTAAGTTTAATTAAATATGATTTTAGTCAAGTGGAATATTAGGACACGTTTTCCAGACAAATTTAGTGACTTATAATACTTCATATAGGTGACGAGCTACGAAGTGAGACTCGGAAAGCAATGCTAAAAGGTAAGTAATTTGATCACAAATTAGGATCATCATAGTTCAGCTTATATAGACTATTATTAGCACCAGTTCTTTAACAACCATTTTTTATGTACCACTTATGTCATATGCAAATATGTTATCCAACATAACATACGATCATGTCATTCCACATCATGTTCAGATTTAGAAATTATAATTATGTATGTATTATGTCATGCATCTCATGTGCATAAGACACATAAGCTATCTTAAGTTCAAGTGCAAGATAAGAACATATCAGTTAATTAGATGGCCATTCAGATGCATGGTACCAATGCAGTTTAGTTTCAGGGTGGATGTTCAAGCGTGGTCCACCATAGTATGCCAAAATACTATTAGTGGCTCCCCTTGTGGCCGCGGGACGTGGGGCTGGCGCACAACCTCGCACACAAGATTAAGTATGTTGGTCAGTCAGATAAGTCAGTTAGGTCAGATCAGTCAGTTAATTCAGATAAATTATTCATGTATAGCATAAACATCAGTATAAACAGTCATGAATTGTTAACTCTCAGCATGAAAACTTTTTGAAAACCTTATGTTTATTATGTTAATGTTGTGATGAATTTCTTGCTGAGTTTTCGACTCATTTTAGTTTGTTTTCATATTTTTAACCACCCTAGTGAGGATGATGAATACGAGCAGGCAATCCGGGATTAGAAAGAGCAGTTGATTTAGTTTCAGACCATCTAGAATAAAATTGGTTTTATGATATATATTTTATTCAGTTTATTCA
This sequence comes from Cyclocarya paliurus, assembly GCA_029856935.1. NCBI lineage: Eukaryota > Viridiplantae > Streptophyta > Magnoliopsida > Fagales > Juglandaceae > Cyclocarya > Cyclocarya paliurus. The sequence continues at coordinate 15,532,408 of CM056953.1, read as the reverse complement.
TTTCATATTTTGGAATACATTTTATTAGACAGTTTCTCTACAAAATAAATTCTAAATGCATTTGTTAATTATGAGATTTCTTGCCGAGTTTATCTTATGAAAAATACGTGACACTCCTAGACTACGGGAATGGAGTGTTACAACAACTTACCACCTTACATACATAAAAATATCACAAGTAAGTTAGAAGCTAACTTACAGAAAGTCGTGTGTAACGTAAATGTAGCATAGGCTAAAATGAGAGACATTCTAGGGTTAGAATTTCTCATTCAAGTTTAGGATATTTTAAAGTTTGGGATTGTTTGGCATTTGTTAAGCTAACATATCCTAAAAGACTCAAATTAGATGTTAGAACTACTACTAGTACTTGTGCCTTTCTTTGATAAGCAAAAAGTAGCACAACCTATAGTTTTTTGAAAATAATGTGCTTTTTTAGGAGATGCAATTTTTCATGAAGAAAAAATTTCCTTTTAAATCCAAAAATAATAGGGGATAAATCACCTAGACAAAATACTATTTTTATTAAGCTAAATCTTCTACTCCTTAACCAAATCAAGAAAATTTTGAATTAACAAATCTCTACACCTTCCTACACACTTGTGGGACATTCTCCCCCGAAGGACAAATCTTCTTCAACCTCTCTTAAGTCAAATTTTTTTCCATTGTATTAAGAGTTATGTGAGGTTTTGAATAACTGTATAATCACCAAATATAGTGAATTTCACTCCAAACAAATTATAGATGGAAATTTTTATGCCAAAGCACGTAAATCTCTTCATTTCTCTCTTTATTTATATTTTATATGTTTATTTATTTTTTACTTCATGGATGAGCATTCGACTACCGTGTCAACACCCAATCCATCATCACAGTCCATTAGACTGTATTGTTAGGCTACGATCATGCCGGACATTTGCATTAACACACTTCCAACAAGGAAACAATTTTCTAGAATTGAACATTCCATTTAATTATTTTTTCTAATATGTATATTGAATTGAAATGATATACATGAACTGTTATGAAACATGTCATCATGATATTCTCACGACTTTAATTAAGGCCTGGTTTGTTTTCAGAAAACTCTCATCTCATCTCATCTCATCTCAATTTCATCATTACACTTTTCTCAATTCCAATACAAAATAAAATAAACAATTCAACTTTTTCAAATTTTTCTCATCTTCTCTCACCTAATCATTACAACTTTTTCAAATTCTAATACAAAATAAAATAAACAATTCATCTCATCTCAAAAGTTTTCATCTCATCTCATCTCATCTCCGAAAACAAACGAGGCCTAAAAGTTCCAAAATTTCTAAAATGTTTTATTCGGATCGAACCTCCAGACAATATATCTTTAGATCAAGTTGTGCAAGATTTTTTGTTTTCACACGCAACAAGCCGTCTTCATCCACATGGTGGATTTAATTGGATCGAAGACTTTCAAAGTTAAGCAGAAAATTATTCATTTTGTAATTGTCTCCGTAAGTAACTAACTTTTCAAATACGTTGCTATTGGGTATACGACCAAAGTCCCACATTGGCTAGAAGTGAGGAGGATCATGGATATAAAAGAAAGGACAAATATCTCCATTAGTATGAGACCTTTTGGGATAAAAGTGGTTCCTTTTGGGGTAAAAGTGAAGAACCACTTTTACCCCAAAAGGCCTTATACCAATGGAGATATTTGTCCTTTCTTATATACCCATGATCCTTTCCACTTCTAGTCAATGTGAGACTTTGGTCGTATACCTAGCAATCCTCCCCTCGAACAAAGGACCACTGAGTCACCCCTCATTGGGGCCCACCAACTTCGTTCTGCATTCCGAGGATTCATCCACCATGACTAACTCTGGGGCATGGCTCTGATACCATTTGTTAGGACTATGGACACCACCTATCTCCACATTGATATGATATTGTCCACTTTGGGCCCAAACTCTCATGGATTTGTTTTTGTGCTTTTATCCCAAAATGCCTCATACCAATGAAGATATTTGTCCTTTCTTATATACCCATGATCCTCTCCACTTCTAGCTAATGTGAGACTTTGGTCGTATACTCTACGCTTTTCTTTTGATTCTGGGAATTCTCTTTTCAAGTGTATTCCACGTACCATTCTCTATTATTTTTCCATGCATCATATTATTGAAATATATTCTATGTATTATAAATATTTTTTAAATTAAAAATTTTATGGAAAGAGAATGTGGGAATTTAACCGAAAGACCTGCTGTTATAAAATCAGCAAGTGAAAATTTATTTAGATTAAAAAGGAAGATGGATTACAGGGGGACTCTATCATGATTTGGTCTTCTTCCCTCTAAATTATAGTATTAATTAGAAGAATCTGATGCTAGCTAGTACCCAAATTTTGTTTTTATTTTTCTTGGGCATGAGAAGGGAATCAAAGGAGAATAATATTATCAAGCAACTTGAAAAATTGAATAATCAAGAGAATCCGACTACAAGAAAAAAGGGTCTTTTCCAGTGCTAGAATTGGTCACAAAAGGTATCAAAAATTGCTGCAAATACTCTGTTCCAACAATTTCCCATTCGACGCACGTTGGATGCCAAAGAAGGGTATGACTAATTTTTGCAAAGGTTTGCAATAATTGTTGGAAATAATATTATTTTTGACGACACACAATCACCAAACATTGTGGCTTTCACTCCAAACATATTATAGATATAAACTTTTATGCTGAAATACGTAAATATCTGTGTTTCTCTCTTTATTTATATTTTATATGTTTATTTATTGTTTACTTGATAGATGAGCATCCGACTACCATGTCAACACCCAATCCATCATCACAGTCCATTAGACTGTATTGTTAGGCTACGATCACGCCGGAAATTTGCATTTACACATGACTTCCAACAAGGAAACAATTTTCTAGAATTGAACATTCCATTTATTTAGTTTTTCTAATATGTATATAGAATTGGAATGATATACATGAATTGTTATGAAACAATCATGATATTCTCGCGACTTAATTAACAGTTCCAAGATTTCTAAAATGTTTTGACTTTAGAGGTTGTGAAAGATTTCTTGTTTTCACACGAAATAAGTCTTCATCCACATGATATTTGATTTGATTGGAAGACTTTCAAAGTCAAGCAAAAAATTATTGATTTTGTAATTGTCTCTGTAAATAACACAACTATTATACGATGAGCACTAACTTTTCAAATACGTTTGCACCCTCGGGTACCTTTTCTTTTGATTTTGGGGATTATCTTTTCAAGTATATTCCACGTACCATTCTCTATTCTTTTTCCATCATTTCATTGAAATATATTCTATTTATTATAAATAAATTTTTTAAATTAACAATTTTATGGGATGAGAATTAGAGAATTAAAGAGAGAGATCAACTGTAAGATAATCAGTAAGTGGAAATTTATTTAGATTGAAAAGAAAGATGGATTACAGAGGGAGTAGTCTGTCATGATTTGGTGGAGTCTAGTACCCAAATTTTGTTTTTGTTTTTCTAGGTCATGAGAACTAGGGAATCAAGGAGAATAATATTATCAAGCAACTTGAAAAATTGAATAATCAAGGGAATGCTCAAAGAAATCAATCTCAAAACGTCAAATATATAGAGTATAAAGTCATAGTTTTGACATATTACTTGACATATTAAGATATGTTAACATGACTTAACACTCCTTTAACAATGCAGTATAAAAGCAAGGCATTGAAGAGAGAATATAATTAGCACTTATTCTCAAGTTAAAAATATATAAATATTAGATATATAAAACTGGATATGAAAGTATAGATCGACACGAACGTTTTTCCTCTTTCAATTAAAAATATATATACTTTCACATCTCAATGAACATACAAAGAATTAAATGTATTCACTTCCTTAATTTGAAGACAATTGAAAGACTTAATTCAAAACTTTCAATCTCTCGTATCTAAACATTGAGCCTTAACCCTTGTTCATTTTGAGAGAAATATAGTTTGGACTGTACTGTTCTTATTCGACTCATTGAGAAGTGTTTTCTGATAACCTGCTCACTATCAGCTCTTGTATTAGTAAAAGTGTGTATAACCCTTGTGTGTGTAGAATTTGTAGCAGTACTTCTCAAATGTGTAATAGGTTTCTATCTCCACCTAAAGGAGGTTGAATAGTGAATTTGGAAATCCTCAAAGAGTAGCTTAGGGCGAGAACGTAGGTTGAATATTGTGTATTTGGTTTATAATTACGAATTTTTAAATCCAACCCAATTCACCTCCTCTTGTGTTAGTCATCTGAGCAATAGCTCGCAAGTTCTGCTTGAGATTTGATAGAGCTTGAAGCGTCGGGCTATGTAATACAAGATTACATATCTACATTCATAACAGTATGCAATGCACCTACCATGCATTTAACAGTATGCAATATTCGCATCAAATTTTTTTTTTTGAGCAATACTATATACTAGAAGTAATATATACCAAATCGTAAACATACATCATAAAATTAATTCACATAGTAACTGATATCTCAAAGGTTGCAATATTCGTCCAACAAGTCTATAACATTAAAAGTACTAGAGGAAGTGGTCCATAAAAAATGAGCAGCCTGCTCTTATTTCTTAAAGCAAGGATTTCTTCAAGTTAGTCCTAACTTACTCTCGGTGTATGATAGTATGCTAGTTAATAAATGCCAAGCAAGTAACTCGTGTTTTATCTAAATTCTCGTTAAAATTTGTAGTATTTATGTTATGTCATGATGTCATTTGCCATAAGCATGAATATTTGTCACATAGTACAAACATTTATCATGAAGCATGCGAGTCTGTCAAGAATGTAAAGTTAAGTTTTTATAACGACCTCAAATGCTAGAATGAGGGATTATCCTATTGGAACTCCCATGTCCACCCTAGAATGAATAAAATGGAGTGGAATCTCCTGGTTGAAAAATAATCGTCAACGGGATTTCAATGGGATCAAGAGATCACCGGAGCGAAGTAAACAAAATCTAATGCTGGTGGGTACTATTCACTCTTGGTAATGGAAATGCCATGAGGTAAGTCTCTGGTAACATACTCACAACTGGTGGACAGACCGGTGATGTGATGCAGTAACTAGTAGTAGTAGACGGTTTATTGGAAACTGTGGAGCATCCACCTTTTGCAAGAAGAAGAATATGAATGAACGAAATAGGTTTTATGAAACCAAGCATGTTTTGAAGTACAAAAACTCTGTCATTGAAGTTATGTTTTGTAAATGCAAGTCCATGTTAATCCTAGCAAGATCATTACCAACAAAATGATTGAAGCACAAGTGAAAGCTCATGAGGCAAAGGTGGAAAAATACATAAAAATTAAACTGAGTATAATTGTCAATACTATCATTTGAATTATCTTGTGGATTATTTTTATGATTATTACCATACTACTTACTCCTCTGCAAAGAAAATATGGAAAGCTTTAAAGAGTAAACATGATAGGGAAGAAGCCGGAGCAAAGAAATATACAGCAAGTCACCTCTTTTGATATCAATTGGTAGATGGAAACTCTGTTGCAGAGTAAGTGCAAGATTTTTAAATGATTGCAATTGAAATTAGATCTGAACGCATCAAGATTGGAGAAAATATAATTTTTTGTGGCATCATTGACAAGCTATACCACATTCATGCACTGGAGCAAGTTTCAAAAGTTCATGCACCACAAACAAAAACACAGATCCTTGGAGACCTTAATTGCATGTATTCGCATAAATGAGGAAGTTAGAGGCCAAGATGCTTTGATGATTCAAAATGGTAATGGGAATTCCACAATAAAGGAAAATTTAATTTTTGAAAATGGTGGCTTGCCCAAAGGCTAGAATAAAAGAAATTGTCAATTGAAGTTGGAAAAAAAATCAAAAAGTTTAGTCGATCTCATAAAAAAGGCTTTCCAAGTCAAAAGAACAAGAACAAAGGCCCCTTTCACAAAATGAAGCTTGTTTTGTCTATTGCACAAGTGAGCACTTCGCTCAAATTTACAAGTTTTAAAAGTGAGAAAATAATCTTCAAGTTAATGTTATTGAGGAGCCATTTGTAGTAATGATTAGAGACATTAACATGGTTCACTTTTTTGAAGGGTGGTGGGTAGATTCTAGAACGAATTGGCATGTCTGCTTTGATAAAGATTGGTTCAAAAACTATACTTCATTTGAGAAGAGAAAACTGTTATACTTGGTAATTCATGTAAAGCCAAGGTTCTTGGGAGTGGTGAGGACGAGCTGAAATTCACCTATGGAGGTATCTACTCTATACACTATCTTTGAGGAAAAATTTGATGTCAAATTTTGTACTTATCAAGGTTAGCTTCAAACAAACTATGGTGATCAATATGTAATTACCAGAAAGTAAAGCAAGGATAATGCTTGTGATGGAATGTGTATGTAACAACCCGACCCTAATATTAGGCTATAGATACATTTTATGTATTTTCTTATAGCTATAATAATAATAATATTATTATTATTATTATCATCAGATTTTACATTTGCTCTTTTAATAAGATTATTATCAGTTTATTTTTATTATTTTATTATGACCCGATTTTTACAATAGCCTAGAGTTTTATTTGAATTTAAACATTATTTCTCTCTATCTCCACCCATAAGCCTCCTCCTTATCCTCTAATTAATAACTCCAAATCCTATTAGGAAACCAAGCTCTCAACTCTAAATCCTATTAGGAAACCAAACTCTCAACTCCAAATCCTATTGGGAAACCAAACTCTCAACTCCAAATCCTATTAGGAAACCAAACTCTCAACTCAAATCCTATTATGAAACCAAGCTCTCAACTCCAAATCCTATTAGGAAACCAAGCTCTTAACTCCAAATCCTATCCCATCTCCTTATGGTCACAATACCCTTATCCTTGCCTATAAAACTCACCCCTAGCCAAGACCTCCATAAGAAAACATAAGAAACCACAACCACCGAAGCAAACCGTAGCAGACCGAGAACCCACCTCTCTCGTTCATCTCGGCTTCTCTCAAGCTTTCGGTCTTGCCCCAGCCACCATCGTCTTGTCCAGCCAATCCCCCATCGCGTACTCTTCTCGGTGACGAGTTACAACTTAAGATTCAGGAAGTAGCGCTGCAAGGTAAGTAGCATGATCATACTCTTACACGTATGTACGATAAAACGACATTTTTTTATAAAAATATTATGCATGTATACCCTTTATTGGAAGCCCCTTTTTACGTACCCAAGACATGATAAAAATATGAAAATCCATGATTTTATGTAAATAATTATGTATCAAAATATTTATGAAAATTCATGATTTTATGAAAGGAATTATGCATCAAAAGATTTATGAAAAATTTATGATTTTATATGAAAGTTATGCATTAAAATAATTTATGAAAAGCCATGCATGATTTTATGTGAATATTTATGCATTAAAGTATTTATGAAAAATCATGATTTTATGTGAGAAGTCATGCATCACGACATGCTATGAAAGAATGCGATTTCAATTGAAATCTATGATATGATATGACAAGATATGACAAGTATGAATGTGATTTCTTTTGAATTCTATGATATGACAAGATATGACAAGTATGAAGGTGATTTCTTTTGAAATCTATGATATGACAAGTATGCAAGTATGATTATGATGAAATAAGAATGATAAGATACGTAACGGCCTATGATATGATATGAAGACGGTACCTATGTATGGGCATATTGCATTGCCAGGTCGTACATGCTGGTAGTGCACCCAGTATGTCTTCCTTATGTATGGATTCCACAACCCGCGGCCACAGGCGGAATCGGAATCTATTTAGATTCGCTAACCCTAACTCACGGGGGTCAACAGTGGGTAACGGCTTATGACAAGTGAAAGATAAGCTCATGTTCATGTTCACGTTATTTACGTATGTATTTATAAGTAAGCACGTTTTTCAAGAAACCTTATGTTTATTATGTTTACTGTATGATGTGTGCTTATTGAGTATTCGACTCATTTTAGTTTGTTTTCATGTTTTTAAACCACCCCAGGTGATGAAATTTATGAAGATGAGACTGCAGGACAGGACTTGACCCCGGGAGGCGAGACAGAGGCCTAGACAGATTATGATATGATTAGCTTTTATGGTTTAAGATTTAAGTAAATTATTTTGATAAGCACATGAGACTTCCGTATATTTTTTAAAATAAGTGCTTCCGCAGACTCTATGTTGGATTTTAAGTATTAATTAAATTATATTTTATTTATGGAATCTTTTGCATCTGGCTCGTTATTAAAAGGAAAAAGTTTTAGTCAAGTTCAGTAGTAGCACACTGGCTCTCCGAAAAATTCTAAAATGTCTTTATTGGGGAGCGGGGTGTTACAGTGTAACTTGAATGTGAAGAATAAAGAATCAAATGTTTCTATTTATATGCATCATTCTTTAAATTCTTGGCATCCATATTTATGCCATATTAATAGTAGATATGTTGCAATTATGAGTATTTTAGGATGAGTTCCCTAACTAACAAAACATTTTAAAAAATGTTAAGTAATTTGTAGTCAAGCAAAAATTAAAAAATAGACCATAAAAGTGTTGAAAAAAAATACCAAATTATTGGATTATAGTTCAAACTTATCTAAGTGAATTTGAAGGAATTTTAACTCGTGGGGAGATATATATTTTATCACTTCCACGCTTGATTTTTTGAAATACACTTATGTTTACTTATTATTAAATGAAAAGTGATACCTTTGAAAAATTCAAAGAGGTCCTCAATGAATGTTGAAAATCAATTTGGTAGGAAGATTAAAAGATTTAGAAGCGATAGGGGCCGAGAGGATGATTCAAATGATTTAAATTCATTTGTTCAATCTATGGGAATTATCTATAATACTACTGTAGCATACTCATATGCATCTAACGGTTTGGTTCAGAGACAGAATAGAATGTTGATTGAGTTGACAAATGCAAAGCTTATTGGTTCTGAAGCTCTCTCAAGTTTTTGGGTTAAATCAATTTTGATTGTTTGTCATATATTAAGGATAGGTTTGGAAGTTTTGTTTTATACAAAATTCTCATCTCATCTCATCTCATCATTACAACTTTTTCAAATTCCTATATAAAATATAATAAACAATTCAACTTTTTCAAATCTCAATACAACTTTTTCAAATCCCAATTTAATTTTTTCAAATTTCAAAACTAAAAAATAATACTTTAAACTTTAAAACAAAACATAAAATTCTCATCTCACCCCCAAACATATCCTAAGTAGGGTGCCTTATAAAAATTCAAAACCTACACCCTTCAAGTTATGGAGATGGCGTAAGCCAAGTTTATGCTATTTTAAAGTTTGGGACTGTTTGGCATTTGTTAAGCTAACATATCCTAAAAGACTCAATTTAGATATTGTTTAGAAGTTTTACTCGTACTTGTGCCTTTCTTTGATAAGCAAAAAGTAGCTCAACTTATAGATTTTTGAAAATAATGTGCTTTTAGAGGAGATGCAATTTTTCATGAAGAAAATTTTCCTTTTAAATCCAAAAATAGTGGGGATAAAGGACCTAAAAAAAATACTTTTTTTCTTAGGCTAAATCTTCTACCCCTTAACAAAATAAAGAAAATTCTGAATTAACAAATCTCCACACCTCTCTCACACTCGTGGGACACTCTCTCCCCATAAGGATGATATCTTCTTCGAGCTCTCATAAGTTCAATTTTTTTCATTGTATTAAGAGGTATGTGAGGCCATGAGTAATGTATAATCACTAAATAGAGTGGATTTCACCCCCAAACGAACAGTAGATGTAAACTTCTATGCCGAAGCACGTAGATCTCTGTGTTTCTCACTTTATTTATATTTTATATGTTTATTTATTATTTACTTTATGGATCATGAGCATTCAACTACCGTGTCAACACCCAATCCATCATCATAGTCCATTAGACTGTATTGTTAGGCTACCATCATGCTGGAAATTTGCATTATAACACACTTCCAAAAAGGAATTAACAATTTTCTAGAATTGAACATTTCATTTATTTATTTTTTCTAATATGTACATAGAATTGAAATTATATACATGAACTGATCTTATGAAACATGTCATATATGATATTCTCACGACTTAATTAACAGTTCTAAAATTTCTAAAATGTTTTGGATTAGTACAGGTTTGGATAGTAAAATGAGAATTTTTGATTTTAGATAAAAATTTAAAATATTATTTTTTAATATTATTATTATTTTAAGATTTAAAAAAATAAAATTTTTATTTGAAAAGTTAGATTTTTTGTTATATTTTGTATAAAAATTTAAACAAATTATAATGATGAAATGAGATAAGAATTTTATATCTTATTCTACGTGTCAAACCTGCCCGAACATCCAAACAATGTCTTTAGAAGTTGTGCAAGATTTCTTGTTTTCACACACAAGAAGTCTTCATCCACATGGTGCTCCCGGTGGAATTAATTGCAAGACTTTCAAAGTCAAGCAGATAATTATTCTTTTTGTAATTATCTCCGGAATAACGTCACAACGAAGACTAACTTTTTAAATACGGTTGCACCCTCGGATACGCTTTTCTATTGGTTTTAGGATTCTCTTTTTAAGTGTATTTCATGTACTATTCTTGATTTATTTTCCATCATATCATTAAAATATATTCTATTTATTATAAATAAATTTTTTAAATTAAAAAGTTTATGGTAAGAGAACTAGAGAATTAAAGAGATCTACAGATCAACTGTAAGATAATCAGTAAGTGGAATTTTTTTAATTAGATTGAAAAAGAAGATGGATTACAGAGGGAGTCTAGTACTTAATAAAATATATCGACGCGAACGTTTATCCTCTTTTCAATTAAAAATATATATACTTTCACATCTCAATTAACATAATCGAAGACTTAATTGAAAGACAAAAGTCAAGCATACTAAAATAATTGTAATTAAATATATATATATATATATATATATATATATATATATTTATATATATTTGAAAGACTTTAGTGGAAGACTTCACTTCAACTAAAATAATAAATATGAGCTGGTGAACGTGAAAGAAGACAGGAATCCTGTAACGGACGTTGTACTCGACACGATCTCTTGGAGCAGTACGGTATCTTCCTGCTATTGTAAGTTCCCAACCGTCTTTTTCTTTCCTATATTTTACTCAACCAAATGATGTATCGGCATTGAACTTTGCTTACATTTTTTGTCTTCTTTTCTTTTTTCCTGGTTTTGGTGATATATATCAGATTTGTGCTGTCCGTTGTTGAACTCGACCATTATTGTGTGGCTGTCTCTTATTACAGCATTCAATGAGAATTCCACTCCTTTCATGGCTTTTCTTCGTGCCCATATGCTTACTTTCTATCAGCTTCTATGTTCCTATGGTTTGCGGAAAATGTCTTAGCAATCAGAAATCCTTGTTGCTCCAATTGAAGAATACCCTCAGTTTTGACAATGCTCTGTCCACAAAACTGGTGCACTGGAACAAAAGCATCGATTGTTGCTCATGGGAAGGCGTGACCTGCAACAAGGGACGTGTTATTGGTCTCGACCTCACCAATGACTCTATCTCATGTCGACGTTACAATTCAAGCAGCCTTTTCAAGCTTCAATATCTTCAGAATCTGAATTTAGCATACAACGACTTCAGCCCTTCTGAGATTCCTTCAGAATTTAACAAGTTGTCGAATTTGGTTTATTTAAACCTTTCAAATACCGGCTTTCATGGACAAGTTCCAATTACAATTTCGCATTTAAAAGGATTGGTTAGTCTCGATTTAAGTACAGATGGGTCCGGCTTTTTGTTGAAGGTTGAGAATCCAAATCTAAATATGCTTGTTCAAAACCTTTCGAAGCTTACGGAACTTTATCTCGATGGTGTGAATATATCAATGCAAGGGTATGAGTGGGGCCCAACTTTATCATTTTCACTACCAAATCTAAGAGTGTTGAGCTTGTCAAATTGTAATCTGTGAGGGCCTTTTGATCCGTCCTTGGCGAATCTTGAATCCCTCTCTGTAATTCGTATGAGCGATAACAATTTATCTGCTCCGATTCCTGATTTTTTTGCAGACTTCAGAAATTTGACAACCTTGGATTACAGTTCGTCTTCGTTGAATGGAAAATTTCCAGAAAGGATCTTTCAAATTCCAACACTGCAAATGGTTGACCTGTCAGATAATTATGAACTTGAAGGTTTCTTGCCTGAATTTCCTTCGAATGGATCTCTTCAAACCCTAGTCCTTCGCGATACAAAGTTTTCAGGGTCATTGCCATATTCTATTGGGAATCTCAAATTATTGTCTGAACTCGATCTTTATTCTTGCAATTTCAGTGGAGAAATTCCGAAATCAATGGAAAATCTAACCGAATTGTTTCATTTGGACTTGTCAGTGAACAGATTCAATGGATCACTTCCATCATTAAGCATGAGCAAGAATCTGAGAAGAATAATCCTTGACAACAATGATTTAACAGGTCAGATTACTTCCACTCGATGGGTCGATCTTTTGAATTTGGAGGCTCTTGATTTGAGTTCCAATTCACTAGAAGGGAGTATTCCAGTTTCTCTTTTTTCCCTTCCATCATTGCCAATATTACACCTTGAATACAATCGATTTTCTGGCCAACTTGATGAATTTTCAATTGCTCCTTCTTACCTATTGAGTTATCTTGATTTAAGTCACAACAACTTGGAAGGGAAAATTCCCATGTCTCTGTTCAAAATACCTTCTCTTTTGTGGCTTGATCTTTCTTCGAATAACTTCAACGGTTCTTGGCAGTTTTGTGCGACTCAAAACTCAAAGGTTACCACTCTTGATCTTTCATATAATGATCTCTCAATTGAATATAGTGGAATTAATTGTTCACTATTCTCTTTTCCCCAATTTTCAACTTTGAGATTGGCTTCTAACAAGTTGAAAAGATTTCCATATTTCTTGCGAAACCAATCTGCCTTAAACTATCTAGACCTTTCAAATTGCCAAATTCATGGACAAATACCACACTGGATTTGGGAATTTACTACACTGATCAGCTTAAATCTCTCCAATAACTACTTGGTGACTCTAGAAAGACATTTTCTCAATGATTCTATCATGGAGGTGGTGGATCTAAGCTCCAACGAACTCCAAGGGCAACTCCCGATTCTCCCACGTTATATTAAATACTTGGATTTATCCAGGAATAATTTCTACTCGAGCATACCAACTAGCATCATTAACTCCTGGGTAAATATTCATTTCCTTATCCTTTCGAGCAATAAACTTTATGGGAGTATCCCAAAATCAATATGCAATGCTACAGGTCTTCGTGTTCTGGATTTATCTAACAATTTCTTGAGTGGCATGGTCCCCCATTGCATATTTGAGACGAGCGAGATCAGCGGAAGGTCGCCAATTGAGGTAACTTCAGGGGTGATAAATCTAAGAGAAAACAACCTCTCGGGCAAAATTCCTGATACGTTCCGAAGCAATTGTGGTTTGCAAACTTTAGATCTTGGTGAAAACCAATTAGAAGGAAAGTTTCCAAAATCTTTGGCTAAGTGCAAAGATTTAGAGTTCCTGAACATCGAGAATAACAACATTGAGGATGCTTTCCCATGTTACTTGAGGAATATATCAAGGTTGCGTGTCCTTGTTTTCAAATCTAACAAGTTCCATGGACCCATTGATTGTCTAGAGTCTAATGCCACTTGGCCAATGCTTCAAATTATAAACTTAGCTTCAAACAATTTTAGTGGTAAGCTGACAGAAAAGTCCTTCGGCGTCTTGAAGGCATTTATGGCAGATAAAGATGAGGCGGAATTACAGCTCATTCATAAAGAGTTTAAGATCTTTTCAGGCCAAGATTCTGGTTTTGATTATCAAGATAAACTGACAATTATTGTCAAAGCTCTATCTCTGAATCTGGTGAAGATACTAACTGTTTTCACCATCCTTGACCTTTCATGCAACAACTTTGAAGGGCCTCTACCTAAAGAAATTGGAAAATTCAAATCACTATACGTCCTCAACTTGTCTCATAATGGTTTCACAGGCCATATTCCACAAACTTTGGGAAAATTAAGTTATCTTGAGTCACTAGACTTGTCAAGTAATAAGCTTACTGGTGAGATTCCTGTACAACTCGCAGATGGTCTAATTTTTCTATCTGTCCTCAATCTTTCGTTCAATCAATTGTCGGGAAAAATTCCACAAATCAAGCAATTTGCTACATTCCCAATATCTTCCTACAAGGGGAATATAGGATTATGTGGCTTTCCTTTGGAAGAACATTGCACAGGTGATGGGCCAGGATTATCAACTCCAACATCTGAAGAATCTAACTCGAATTCTGGGATTGGAATTGACTGGAACTTCTTAAGTGTTGAATTGGGATTTGTTTTTGGTTTTGGGATTTCTGTTGGGCCTCTTATGTTTTGGAAAAGGTGGAGGACGTGCTACTATAAACATGCTGATGAAATATTTTTTAGGATCTTCCCTCGGTTGTATATTACAATAGAAAACCGTCGAAGACAAGCACACATGAACCATAGACGAAGAGCTCACAGAAATCAAGGACGGAGCCATGAGTGATATATGGCTTGATAGATATGAGCCATGAGGAGTAATGTTGTCAGGTATGACTCTTTTTTGTTTCAATATAACAAAAACAGAAAAAAAGAATGCAATTACTCATGCAATTGGATATGAATATTACTTTAAATGATATTGGCTGTTGTTGTCAAGCTAATTATGTTATTAAAGTACCTTTGATGGTAGATTTGCAGGTGATTTGTGGAAGGTGATCAACGGTATTTGGAAGATAGCTTAAGTAACTAATGTTGCTAGTCACTATTGTATTTTACCGCTGCACTTTTTTAAGTTTTATTAGACTTGCAAGCATAAAACTATAGACTCAATTAACAGTAGTAAGGTTTATGCAATAGATGTTCTAAGGGATATAAATATGTAATATCCAATTTGAGTTCTAATAGTTTAGTTGGTTTCATCGCTACCACATTTCGTGGAGTGCTATATATGAATAAATATTTCATTTTCAGTCATAATAACTATATAACGTGCAATATTTTAAATGAATTTTAATTAGTTATTTTGATTGGAGATGGCAAATTTAAGATGCAATAGCCATTCAATATTTTAGTTGTTGATGTGTATATTTAATTGCTATAAAGTATATCGAGGGCTTGAGAGTAGCAAGATTAATGGGCTTGAGGAGGAACAAAAAGCACAAAAAGGAAGCTGGACTTGACATTATAATGATAAAATGAGATGAGATAAGAATTTTGTATATCATTCTA
Organism: Cyclocarya paliurus; assembly: GCA_029856935.1. Classification (NCBI taxonomy): domain Eukaryota; kingdom Viridiplantae; phylum Streptophyta; class Magnoliopsida; order Fagales; family Juglandaceae; genus Cyclocarya; species Cyclocarya paliurus. Next base: position 15,517,119 of record CM056953.1, on the reverse strand, counting down.
CGTGCCAAACCTGCCCGAAGCCTCTAGAGAATTTGTCTTTAGAAGTTGTGCAAGATTTATTGTTTTCACACGCAACAAGTCTTCATCCACATGGCGGTCCTAGTGGATTTAGGATATGTTTGGGAGGTAAGATGAGAATTTTGTGTTTTGTTTTAAAGTTTAAAATATTATTTTTTAGTTTTGAAATTTGAAAAAGTTGGATTTGAAAAAATTGTATTGAGATTTGAAAAAATTAAATTGTTTATTATATTTTGTATAGGAATTTAAAAAGATTGTAATGATGAAATGAGATGAGATAAAAATTTTGTGTAAGATAAAACATCCAAACTTATCCTTAGTCGCAAGACTTTCAAAGTCAAGCAAAATTATTCTTTTTTGTAATTGTCTCCAAAAATAACGTCACAACTATTATGCGATGAAGACTAACTTTTCAAATACGTTGCACCCTCGATACGCTTTTCTTTTGAGTTTGGGGATTCTCTTTTCAAGTGTATTCCACGTACCATTCTATTATTCTATTTATTATAAATAAATTTTTTTAAATTAAAAAGTTTATGGGATGAGATCAACTGTAAAGATAATCAATAAGTGGAATTTTATTTAGATTGAAAAGGAAGATGGATTGTAGAGGGAGTAGTCTATCATGATTTGATTGAAAGACTTTCAAAGTCAAGCATACCGCTACTGTTGTATTTGCAATAATGCTTGTGGAAAAATTAATGCAATTACTTTAGTGCAACTACTCACGTCCTTCACTGACGTTAGAAAAATGCTACTTGTACATGGCTGGTTTACCTCCCGCGTTCCCGTGGCCATTGCAGTTTATTGAAACGGTGCGTTCGCACCATCTTATTGAAACGGTGTGTTGGATCTGGCAGGGATGAAATGACGAAGACAAATTAATGAGTCCTCCAGAGCACCTCTGAATTATAGGAGAAATTCGTGAGTCCTCCAGAGGTACTACAAGGACCCAGACCTCCTGCAGTTCCACAAACCATCCACAGTCCACCTCATCTCTCTTCCCAAGGATTTCAACAGGTTCAAGTCCATGCACAAGTTCCCCAACCGTCTTTTTCTTTCCTATATTTTGCTCAACCAAATGATGTATCGGCATTGCTTACATTTTTTGTCTTTTTTTTTCCTGGTGTGGGTGTCTCAGCTTATTACAGCATTTAATGAGAATTCCACTCCTTTCATGGCTTTTCTTCAAGCCCATATGCTTACTTTAATTTCTATCAGCTTCTATGTTCCTATGGTTGTCGGCAAATATCTTAGCAATAAGAAATTCTTGTTGCTGCAATTTTAACTCATGTGGAGATATATATTTTATCACTTTCACGCTTGATTTTTCAAAATATACTAATGTTTATTTATTAAAAAATGAAAAGTGATAACTTTAAAAAATTCAAAGAGTTCCTCTATGAAAGTTGAAAATCAATTTGATAAGAAGATTAAAAAATTAAGAAGCGATAGGGGCCAAGAGGATGATTCTAATGATTTCAATTCATTTGTTCAGTCAATGGGAATTATCTATAATACTACTGCAGCATACTCATATGCATCTAATAGTTTGATTTAGAGACAAAATAGAACGTTAATTGAGTTGACAAACTCAAAGCTTATTGGTTCTGGAGCTCTCTCAAATTTTTGGGTTGAATCAATTTTGACTTTTTGTCATATATTAATTAGGGTGCCTTATAAAAACTCAAAACCCACACCCTTCAAGTTATGGAGATGGCGTAAAAGTTTATGCTATTTTAAAGTTTGGGACTGTTTAGCATTTGTTAAGCTAACATATTCTAAAAGACTCAAATTAGATGTTAGAAGTATTACTCGTACTTGTGCCTTTCTTTGATATGCAAAAAGTAGCACAACCTATAGATTTTTAAAAATAATGTGCTTTTTGAGGAGATAATGTGCTTTTTGAGGAGATGCAATTTTTCATGTAGAAAATTTTCCTTTTAAATCCAAAAGTAGGGGGGATAAAGGACTAGACAAAATATTGTTTTTCTTAAGCTAAATCTTCTACTCCTTAACAAAATCAAAAAAATTCTGAATTAACAAATCTCCACACCTCTCTCACACTCGTGGGACACTCTCCCCAGAATGATGATTTCTTCTTCAAATTCTCATAAGTTCAAATTTTTTCTATTGTATTGAGAGTTATGTGAGGCCACGACTAACTGTATAATCACCAAACATAATAGATTTCATCCCCAAATGAACTATAGATGTAAACTTCTATGTCAAAGCATGTAAATGGCTTTTCTTCATGCCCATATGCTTACTTTCTATCAGCTTCTATGTTCCTATGGTTGTCGGCAAATGTCTTACCAATCAGAAATCCTTGTTGCTGCAATTGAAGAATAGCCTCATTTTTGACAGTGATTCATCTACAAAACTAGTGCACTGGAACAAAAGCATCGATTGTTGCTCATGGGAAGGCGTGACCTGCAACAAGGGACGTGTTATTGGTCTCGACCTCACCAATGACTCTATCTCAAGTTCACTTTACAATTCAAGCAGCCTTTTCAAGCTTCAGTATCTTCAGAATCTGAATTTAGCATACAACGACTTCAACAATTCGGAGATTCCTTCAGAATTTAATAAGTTGTCGAATTTGGTTTGTTTAAACCTTTCAAACGCAGGCTTTCAAGGACAAATTCGAATTACAATTTCGCATTTAAAAGGATTGGTTAGTCTCGATTTAAGGACGCATGATATTTCGCAGTTGAAGCTTGAGAATCCAAATCTAAATATGCTTGTTCAAAATCTTTCGAAGCTTACGGAACTTTATCTCAATCGTGTGGACATATCAATGCAAGGGTATGAGTGGGGCCCAACATTATCATTTTCACTACCAAATCTAAGAGTGTTGAGCTTGTCAATTTGTAATCTGTCAGGGCCTTTTGATCCGTCCTTGGTGAGTCTTGAATCCCTCTCTGTTATTGATATGAGCTATAACAATTTATCTGCTCCGATTCCTGATTTTTTTGCAGACTTCAGAAATTTGACAACCTTGATTTTCAGTGACTCTTCGTTGAATGGAAAATTTCCAGAAAGGATCTTTCAAATTCCAACACTGCGAATGGTTGACCTATCAAGGAATGATGAACTTGAAGGTTTCTTGCCTGAATTTTCGCCGAATAAATCTCTTCAAAACCTAGTGCTTAGCGATTCAAATTTTTCAGGGTCATTGCCATATTCGATTGGGAATCTCAAATTATTGTCTGAAGTCGATCTTTCTGGTTGCAATTTCAGTGCAGAAATCCCAAAGTCAATGGAAAATCTAACCGAATTGTTTCATTTGGACTTGTCGATGAACAGATTCATTGGACCAATTCCATCAGTAAGCATGAGCAAGAATTTGAGAAGAATAATCCTTGACAAAAATGATTTCACAGGTCAGATTACTTCCACTCGATGGGTAGATCTTTTGAATTTGGAGGTTCTTGATTTGAGTAACAATTCACTAGAACGGAGAATTCCAGTTTCTCTTTTTTCCCTTCCATCATTGAAAAAATTAGACCTTCAAAACAATCGATTTTCTGGCCAACTTGATGAATTTTCAATTGCTCCTTCTTACCTATTGAGTGATCTTGATATAAGTCACAACAACTTGGAAGGGAAAATTCCAATGTCTCTGTTCAAAATACCTTCTCTTGAGGAGCTTTATCTGTCTTCGAATAACTTCAATGGCTCTTGGCAGTTTTGCATGACTCAAAACTTAAAGAATCTTACCACTCTTGATCTTTCATACAATGATCTCTCAATTGAATATAGTGGAATTAATTGTTCGCTATTCTCTTCTCCCAGAATTTCAACTTTGAGATTGGCTTCTAACAACTTGAAAGGATTTCCAGATTCCTTGCGAAACCACTCTGCCTTACACGAGCTAGACCTTTCAAACTGCCAAATTCATGGACAAATACCACACTGGATTTGGGAATTTACTATTCTGTCTAGCTTAAATCTCTCCAATAACTACTTGGTGACTCTAGAAATACCTTTTCTCAATGATTCTTACATGAAGGTGGTGGATCTAAGCTCCAACGAACTCCAAGGGCAACTCCCTAGATTTCTCCCATGTGTTGAATACTTGGATTTATCCAGGAATAATTTCCACTCGAGCATACCAACTAGCATCATTAACTCCATGGTAATTAATCGTTACCTTTTCCTTTCGAGCAATAAACTTTATGGGAGTATCCCTAAATCAATATGCAATGCTATGAGTCTTCGTGTTCTGGATTTATCTAACAATTTCTTGAGTGGCATGGTCCCCCATTGCTTATTTGAGATGACCGGGAATGCACCAGAGTTAATTGATCAGCCAATTCTAGGGGTGCTAAATCTAAGAAAAAACAACCTCTCGGGCAAAATTCCTGATACGTTTCGAACCAATTGTAGTTTGCAAACTTTAGATCTTGGTGAAAACCAATTAGAAGGAAAGTTGCCAAAATCTTTGGCCAAGTGCAAAGATTTGGAGTTCCTGGACATTGAGAATAACAACATTGAGGATGCTTTCCCATGTTACTTGAGGAATATATCCATGTTGCGTGTCCTTGTTTTGGAATCAAACAAGTTCCATGGACCTATTGATTGTATGGAGTCTAATGCCACTTGGCCAATGCTTCAAATTTTAAATTTAGCTTCAAACAAGTTCAGTGGTAAGCTAACAGAAAAGTCCTTTGGCATCTTAAATGCATTCATGGCTAATAAAGAAGAAGCGAAGTTGGAGCATATTCATAGAAATTTTCAGTACTTTTTTTATGAGTATGTGTTTGATTATCGAGATAAGTTGACAATTATTGTCAAAGATCTATTTTTGAATCTGGTGAAGATACTAACTGGTTTCACCATCCTTGACCTTTCATGCAACAACTTTGATGGGCCTCTACCTAAAGAAATTGGAAAATTCAAATCACTATATGTCCTCAACTTGTCTCATAATGGTTTCACAGGCCATATTCCACAATCTTTGGGAAAATTAAGTTATCTTGAGTCACTGGACTTGTCAAGCAATAAGCTTACTGGTGAGATTCCTGTACAACTCGCAGATGGTCTAAGTTTTCTATTTGTCCTCAATCTTTCGTTCAATCAATTGTCGGGAAAAATTCCACAAATCAAGCAATTTGCTACATTCTCAAATTCTTCATAAAAGGGAAACCTAGGATTATATGGCTTTCCTTTAGAAGAACATTGCAAAGGTGAAGGGCCGGGATCGTCAACTCCAACATCTGGAGAATCTGACTCGAATTCTAGGATTGGAATTGATTGGAACTTCTTAAGTGTTGAATTGGGATTTGTTTTTGGTTTTGCAATTGTTGTTGGGCCTCTTCTGTTTTGGAAGAGGTGGAGGATGTGCTACTACAAACATGCTGATGACATATTTTTTAAGATCTTCCCTCAGTTGTATATTATAATAGAAAACCGTTGAAGACAAGCACACGTGAACCATAGACGAAGAGCTCACAGAAATCAAGGACGGAGCCATGAGTGATATATGGCTTGATACATATGAGCCATGAGGAGTAATGTTGTCAGGTATGACTTTTTTATGTTTCAATATAAGGAAAACAGAAAGAAAGAATACAATTACTCATGCAATTGGATATGAATATTACTTTAAATGATAAATTGATTGTTGTCGTCATGCTAATTATGTTATTAAAATACTTGTGATGGTAAATTTGCAGGTGATTTATGGAAGGTGAACGGGATTTGGAAGCTAGCTTAAGTAACTAATGTTGTCACTGTTGTATTTTACCATTGCACTTTTTTAAGTTTTATTAGACTCAATTAACAGTAGTAAGGTTGATGCAATAGCTGTTCTAAGGGATATAAAAATGTAATATCCAATTTGAGCTGTAATAGTTTAGTTGGTTTCATCGCTACCACATTTCGTGGAGTGCTATGAATAAATATTTCTTCATCATTTCATTTTCTATCATACAAACTACTGTGCAATATTTTAAGTGAATTTCAATTAGTTATTTTGATTGGAGATGGCAAATTTAAGATGCAATAGCCATTCAATATTCTAATTAGTTGTTGATGTGTATATTTAATTGCTATAAAGTATATCGAGGGCTTGAAAGTAGCAAGATTAGCGGGCTTGAGGAGGAACAAAAACCACAAGAAAGAAGCTGGGCTTGATAGAGTTCCCTATAATGTCGCTTGATGTCCGGCCGACCGAGATACATGACACAGAGTTTGCCACACACTCGCGAGACGTCTATTCGATTTAAGGCTCGATCTCTACATCAAGGGCTAGAGAGGATTCGCTCGATACTAGCTCAAGACTCGATCCGGCGAGAATTAAGATTTAGGTTTGCTAGACACGTGGTGACATCTCGTTCGAGCAAACATTCCTGATTGGTTAGTAGAATTTTGAGGAATTTTGACGCCTTTCTTTGAAAAAATTTGAATGAGTTTTTCATTTGGTTTTGTAAAAAGAGATAAGAAAATCTGAACAATTATTTTTAAACAAAAAAACATGCTTTGTATATATATTTGTTTAAATAATTTTTTTTTTATAATTTTCTTAGTTTTAATTTGACTTTTTCACAAAATTTTAAGCAAATGAGTGGAACAAAAGTTGAAAAGCTACATGAATTGCTAATAAGCACACATTAGAGTCCATTCATTTGAGTTATAAAGATGATTTGCAAAGATGGAAAAGTAATTTTGAGAAGGATAATTTGGGAATACTGATGTTATTTGATTCTTCTTTTCTTTTCGCTAATTAGAAGCATTTTACAAGAAAAAATAAAAAAACTCGAAAATAAATCAATAAATGCATCTTCTGTTAGCCAATCAAAAGCTAACATAGGGAATAGTGAAACATAAAAGAAGTCTAAAAATCAAAATTTTGATTTATTTTGGGTCATGTGAAAAACCAGAACATTACTTGCGTAGGCGACCTAGTCAACGATGGACTCGGTAGGCTTAGATGTGTGATGGTCACGTGGCATGTTTTACTATTCAGGGGTGGATTTAAGGGAGTGCAGGTAGAGCGCCAACCCCCAAAAAGTTTTTGAAAGATAAAATTACTTTCCGTTTAGACTAATTTAAAATTTTACCAAAAAAATTAATATTTTTAAATTATCCTAAAGAAAAGTAATTTAGTTAGAAAAATATTAATACATATATGTTGAGGAATAATCTTAGATTGCCTGTAGATAAGGTTTTGAGCATATTTATAAAGAATGAACAATTTTTTCTTATAGAATCAGTTTTATGAGATGAGTTAGACTCATGAATTTTTTCATGGTATTAGAGCCTGTCATAGGACGAATGAGACCCACACTACTTACCCCATGACAAGGATCAGAAAAAAATACTAGCTTGGATATGAAGGAGGGTGTTGGGAATAATCTCAAATTGTCTATGGGTAAGGTCTTGGACATATTTATAAGGAATGGATAATCATCTCTTATAAAACCGATTTTATGAGATGAGTTAGGCCATGAATTTCTTCAATATATTTATGCATTTAGGTTTTTGTTGCAATCTAACCTCAAATCTAACAAAAGGTTATTTTTTTCTTAAAAATTTAAGATTTTGGCTTTAAATGTTTTCTAAAGTTAACAAATTAAATTATAGATTAAAAGACTCATAATCATGTGTAAATTTTGTTAAGTCCTCTTCAAGAGTTTTCTTTTTCAATTTTATTTAATCTTTTTTACGCATGGCTTTTGTTCATTTTTTTTTTCCAAGATTCCTTTTACATTTTTCCTTGTAATCAGAGTTCAGCATATAAGTTTTTTGCGATAGAATAAATGAGAGCCGTAAATCTCCATATCAATAAATATGATAATAAATTTTAAGCATCTCTATTCATTTATATAATTTTTTTTTTTATAGATGCAACTTACATTATGGAAATCATATAAAAATAAAATATATTATTTTAATATTAACTGAACCCAATATAAATTCTTAGATCTATGGCTAAAGAAAAGAAGATTGCCTCAAGGAGCTAATTTTATAGTTATGTTGTTGTATTTTAATTGCAACACTTAAGGCCTGGTTTGGGTAGTGAGGTATTCATTATTTTATCATTATTTTTCACTACTACCCAAACCCAACCTAACCCTCAAGGATCAATTTTTATTGTTCCACATGGCCTTTTGAAAGACCGTCAAAGTCAAGTAGTAAACCATCATTATTCATTGATCTAAACAAGTGTAATAAAGTCTAAACAAAGTCAAGCAAACCATCTTTAGTTGCCCTATTGCGCAAAATCTGAAATGTTTTTTGTCAGCAACTAACTACATCGAAAGCAAAAGGACTCAAATGTATTTTCTCTTATGCTCATAAAAAAATTAATTTTCTTCTATCTCGCTCTATCGAATCCATCAGTATTATTATTAATTTCTTCAACTCATTTTTATGTGCGTGGGTGTTCTCTTATTACAGCCTCTAATGAGAATTCCACATTTTTCATGCATGGCTTTTCTTGGTGCCCGCATATGCTCACTTTCTAATGTCTTGGCAATCAACAATGCTTGCTGCTCCAAGTGAAGAATAGCCTCGTATTTGGCAATGCTTTATCCACAAAATTGGTGAATTGGAACCATAGAATCGATTGTTGCTCATGGGAAGGTGTAACTCGCAAAAAGGGACATGTTGTCGGTCTCAACCTAAGCAAAGAGCCCATATGGGGTTGACTTGACAATTCGAGCAGCATCTTTAGGCTTGTTCGTAACCTTTCGGAAGTTGTTCAACTTAATCTCGATGGCCTGCATATATCAATGCAAGGGTATGAGTGGGGCCCAACATTATCATTTTCACTACCAAATCTTAAAGTACTGTCGAATTGTGATCTTTCAGGACCTCTTGATTCTTCCTTAGCGAATCTTGAATCTCTCTCTATTATTCATATGAGTGGAAACAACTTTTTCTGCTCCAATTCCAGTATTTGTTGCAAATTTCAGAAACTTGGCATCCTTAATTTTCAGTAACGCCAACTTGAATGGAACTTTTATGAACTCACTTGAGAAGTAGATGAAGAATACTGATTGATAGTGAAGATTACAAAAGATGAAATAAAGGAAATAGAATTTAGAAAACGATAGCTCCTTATTCCTCCAAGTACCCCCTCCCCCAACGTATTTCCCTCCTACTTATATCCATGCAGGGATAACAACCAAGGCAATAGAATAAAGACACGTGTTCTGGAACGTAACTGAAAGAAAATGCAGCAACAACTTGTGAATACAATATTCTAGAACATCTATTAACTAGAAGGAACAGTGTGTTTCCAGCTGGCTACCCAAGTGAAACGGTGCACTTCATGATCCTCTGGTGAACGTTTTATCACTCCTCTGCCCTCTCATCCATACCTCCACAAAGAAGCCATAACAATCCCTTCCCCTTAAAAAGGACCTTGCCCACAAGGTCATAAAATTTGCAACTACTCTATAAGGAGCAGATGATGATGGCTCAAGAGGACCTTCCCTCAACAACTTGGTTCGGACTGCTTCAAGTTCCTCAAACTTGATTTTGCTTGAAGCTACTTTTGACCTTGAAAGGAATTTTGAAAATGCATTAAGAGTATCATACTAAATAGATTTTCAACACCGTCACACTCCTATGGATTGTAAAACCAAATACCATTAACCTCTTGGGATGCATTCTGGTACAACAGATATGGAGCTTGAACTTCATACTCAAAAACTCCCAATCAATTCTCCACCAGGTTATTTGTGTTGTGCCAATTCATTACAATGAACTGGACCCACAACTGAATTTTCCTCTTCATGATAGAAGGTGATCCTTCAATGTCTTTGCGACTTGGGTAGGCACTTGATATATAGCCATCCAATACATTTTTCAAATTGAACAAAGGCAGCAGCAACTGGAGGCCTCCCTTCCAGAGACCACTTCAGCCCATGATTCCCCATAGATTTTTTTTTTTTTTTTTTACATCATGCAAGGTGTTTTAACTGCCCCAAAACAAATGTCTAGCAACCCCAAGACCAGCCTTAGGAACAGTAGCAAAACCCAAAATTCATCCATGGAATCCAATTGAGGACAAGCAACCCAATGCCCAAAACACATCCCACTAACCATAAAAAAAAAATTCAAGGGGATATAGATGGCTGAAACAAAAGCACTAAAATAACTCAACTTGTTGATTATTCACAGAAGGAAGATGTTGCTGGCATTGCTGAGGAACAGATGTAGCTTGTTGGACAGAATCTTACTTGCATAGTGTTCTAGGTTTCTGGTTGTTGCTATGCCTTGGATGTTTGTAGCTTTACAAGCCCCGACTCACCATTAAGTACTAATTGTTTATCCTTCAGCACCTGTGCCCTCGATTGCACCTCTCTAAGAATATTCTCCAACTACCTTACCCTTCCATCAGTGCTTCCATGATTGTTTCCAACAGACACCTTCAAATTATCAACGGAACTGATCTCTAGGTTGCAGGTCCCACTTTCCAGCTGTGTTATTCGTGCACCAATACCTTCCAATACATGGAGCAGATAATCTGCATGTTCCTTCATTGTTCTATCAATTTCATACACAATTGGAGAACCAACAGCATAGCGATCCTTCTCTAGAATGCCTTTTGCAGGTTCACTGTATAAAGAACCATAAACATCTTTCTTCATCTTCACGAATTCAAAAGAAGACTCTCCACTAATGATAAGTGCATATTTAAGTTGAATAGAGGCTCCCACTGTACTCTTATCAGCCCCAGCAAAACTTTGAACAAATCTTCACCAAGGAGAGAGAGTCATCTATTAAAACATGAAGAGAAATTCGAAATGCATAAGCAATGTAGAGAGAAATCTCATTCTCATTAATCTGTCTCCTTAATGACACATAATCTACTGCTATTTATACATTACAAAAGCTGAAAGAAAAAGCTCTAAAAACTAACTTTAAATCTTCTATACAATTACAAGTAATAATCTGCAGCTTTCATGGGCAGCATGGTTTAGACAGTCCTTTATGTCAAGTTCTTGACACTTCATGTGTATAGCCATGCTTTTCATAAATCTTTTCAGACCCAAAGCTTTCTTCCTTTTTGCTGCTGCCTTCTGCTTCTTGTGTGCTGCCGTATGCTTTATTTGCTTTTGCTGCTGCAAGTATTTCTTGAGTGTTGCAGTGTACTTCATGCTTGCTTTTGCTGCTGCATGTATTGCTTTGTGTGTTGCAGCTTTGATACTCAGTGTCCTCATGTCCTTCTTGCTTGCAATCCTTCTCATTATATTTTATTTTGTGAGACTCCCCCTCAAAATGGGCATAGATGTTTAGGATTCCCATCTTGGACATCAGAAAATGAAAAGTAGAAGCTGAAAAAGCTTTAGTGAAAATGTCTACCAACTGAAACTTTGAAGCTATGTGCACTGGGGTGATAATTCCAGCTAGGACTTTTTCTCGAACAAAGTGACAGTCCAGTTCTATGTGCTTAGTTCTTTCATGGAAGATAGGATTCCTAGTAATGTGGATGGCTGCTTGGTTATCACAGAACAAGAGAGCAGATTGTCCATGTTTGATGTTAAATTCTTTTATCAGACCAAGAAGCCACATGATTTCACAACTTGTGGAAGCTAATGCCCCATATTCTGCCTCAGCTGAAGACCTAGAGACAGTTACTTGTTTTTTTGATTTCCAACTTATCAATGAGTCTCCAATGAATACACAAAAACCTGTAACAGACCTCCTAGTCTCGGGGCAAGCAGCCCAATCAGAATCACTATATGCCTTTAGGTGTAAGGATGATCTCGATGACAAGAAGATGCCTTGGCCTATGGATCCTTTGAGATATCTGAGGACTCTATAGGCTGACTGCATATGAGTTTGTGAAGGCTTATCCATGAACTGACTCAGAACATTCACAGCATAAGTGATATCTGGCCTTGTAATTGTTAAATAAATAAGCCTTCCAATGAGTCTTCTATACACTGTAGGGTCTTTCAGAATTGCATTTGTGGTGTGGCTCAACTTGTGATTTAACTCAATCGGTGTAGAGATTGTTTTAGTGGCAAGTAGCCCTGCATCTTCCAAAATTTCGAGTGTGTATTTTCTTTGAAAGATGTTGATTCCAGAAGATGATCTTGCAAACTCTAGGCCTAGGAAATATTTGAGGGGTCCAAGGTCTTTGATTTTGAATTTGCTGTGGAGGTAAGCTTTGAGTGAGTTAACTTCATCTTGAGAAGTACTTCCCACTATGATGTCATCTACATACACTAGGAGTGTTGTAAACCCTTTTTGACTAACTTTGGTGAATAAAGAATAGTTAGATTTAGATTGACAAAATCCAATAGAAGTGAGGGAGTTAGAAAATTTTGAGAACCATTGCCTTGATGCTTGTTTAAGTCCATAGATGGACTTATTCAGTTTGGATACTAATTTCTCCCCCTCAATCTGCTCTCTGTGGATGTGGTAACCTAGTGGCATCTCTATATAAATCTCTTCATTAAGATCCCCATGTAAAAATGCATTATGAACATCCATTTGATAAAAACCAGTTGTGAATAGAGGCTAAGGCAAGGAAGACACGAACTGTGGTGAGTTTAGCCACTGGACTGAATGTTTCTTAGAAGTCAAAACCTTCTTTTTGAGTATATCCCTTGGCAACAAGTCTAGTATTGTATCTTTCAAGAGAGTCATCAGGTTTATGCTTTACTTTGTAGACATATTTACAGCCAATGACATTTTTGTTGGGGGGAAGGGTAGTAACAGTCCAAGTGCTATTGTCCTCTAAAGCACTGAGTTCAGCTTGCATGGCATCTTGCCAATGTTTTACTTTCAGAGCTTCACTATAGGAGTTAGGTTCAGAGAATAGGGAGAGGAAAACAGAAAAGGATTGGTGAGATTGGGAGAGGTGTTTGTATGTGAGGTGATGATCTAGTGGATGAAGTGTGGAGGAATAAGAGGATGCATTGAGGGGTATAGATTTTACTATTTGGCAATGGTATTGATGGAGATAGGCAGGTTGATGCCTATCTCTGGTGGATCTTCGAAGAGTTATTGATGGAGGTGAAAAAGAAATAGCAGGCTAAGATGGTTCAACATGAGATGGTTTAGATTGAAGAGTAGGGTGGACTGGTTCAAGATGAGGTGGTTCTGAAGAGGGTGAAATCAGATTTTGAGAAGATGAAAAAGAGTCATCTGGTGGTATAGGAGGTAAAACAAGATTTTGAGGAAAAGATGAATGAATGTCTAAAGAGGAATGAGAAAAGGGAGTGGAGGAGTGAAATGGAAAGGTAGACTCATGGAAGATCACACTCCTAGAGATGAAGGTGGAATGATTCTCTATGTCACAGAGCTTGTAGCCTTTGATGTTTGCAGGGTATCCCAAGAAAATGCATGGCCTAGCCCGAGGTTCAAACTTTGTTTTATGGTGCTTAGGAGTGCTAGCATAACTTAGGCAACCAAAAACTTGAAGATGATCATAAGAGGGTGGTGATGAAAAGAGCCTTTCATAGGGTGATTTATTAGAGAGGAGGAGTGTAGGGATCCTATTGATGATGTAGGCTGCTGTCAAGATTGCATCTCCCCAAAAAGGAGTAGGCAGTCCAGCTTGAAAGAGGAGTGCCTTACCTACATTCAAAAGGTGTTGGTGTTTCCTCTCAACAACACCATTTTGTTGAGGGGTATACACACATGATTTTTGGTGAATGATGCCATTGTTTTTATAAAAATCAGCCATGTCGAATTCAAGACCATTGTCAGTTCTGATTTTCTTGATTTTGCTATTGAATTAAGTATGTACAAGCTGGAAGAATGATTGCAGGATAGGTCTTGTGTCTGATTTTAATTTCATTAAGAAAACCCAAGTGATTCTTGAATGATCATCCACAATGGTTAAAAAATAATGAAAACCTTGAATTGATGCTTGCCCCATATGTCACAATGGATTAAATCAAAAGGGGATAAACTAGTGGATACACTTGAAAGAAAAGGGAGATGTTTCTGCTTAGCCAAAGGACAAATTTTACAATGAGGTAGGTCATTGGATTTTACATTAGGAACAAGAGAATGGATTAAACCCATTCTTTGTGAAGATAAATGTCCTAATCTAAAGTGCCATATATCAAAATCCTGTTGAACAGTTACTTGGTTGACTTGAGCTTGACTGGGAAGATTTTAAGAAGGTTTGAAGTTGCTGTCATGATAGAGAGGCAAAAGATAATAAAAGCCAGCATGAACCTTAGCAAGTCCAATCGTCATCCATGAAGAGAGGACCTGAATGACGTAAAAATATTTTAGGAAAAACAGACATGTATCAGGTTTTTGAGTGAGCTTGCTAACTGAGATGAGATTGAAGGTGAATGATGGTACACATAGAACATCAGTCAGTAACAAAGAACCTGATAACTTAACAGTTCCTATGTGTGTGACTTGAGCCCTTGTACCATTTGGAAGTTGTACAAATGCTTGTATATAAGGAGAAAATTTATCAAGAAAAGAGGTAGAGCATACCATGTGATCAGTGGCCCCCGTGTCCATGATCCATGGTGTGACATAAACATCAGAGTGTTTAGAGTGAGTGGATGAGTTGTATTTGCAGGGATTCATGTTATTGAGATGAGATTAATTATTGGATATGGAAAGAGAGGAGAGACAATGGTGGTTACCTACTAGATTTGAGTAGGCCGTGTTTGAGGAATTTGGTTCTGAAACTGTTGGTTTGATAGGAGCAGGAGTAGGCAGTATAGGTTGGTTCTGTCCTGAGTTTAGCTGAGGAAATCGAGCATTGACAAGATCCATAAGATGCTGTGCTTGTGCTTGAGAAAGGTTCAACTGAGAGACACTTGGAGCAGGTGCTTCATGGCTTGGAGCAGTAATCTGAGCAGCAACCTGATTTGTAGAAAAAGGTGCAGTAGAGGTGTTTCCAAATCTTGGTTTGGTGAACTTAAAGTTTGGTGGGAATCTCACCAACTTGTAGCATTTCTCCTTTGTATGTCCAACCTTGCCACAGTGGTGGCAAACTAGGTCTGACCTGTCCTTCTTCTTTGTAGATTTTTGGTAAGCAAGTAAGGCAGAAGGTTCTGAGATGGGCAAGGCTGTATTCCTTGCTTACCTTTGCCTTTCCTCTTGCAAAATTAGTGAAAAGGTTTTATCCAATGAAGGCAAGGGACTTAACAAAATGATTTACCCCCTCACAGCATCATAGCTGTCATTTAATCCCATTAAAAATTTAAACACATAATCTCCTTGTTGGACTTCACCAACATTTTTCAAGGCATCACAGGAACTCTTTCTACAAGAGCAACATGGAAGAGGTCTATAGTTATGCAATTCCTCCCAAATAACATTAAGTTGAGTGAAATAATCACTTACAGAGAGGTGTCCTTGCACAATGCCACTTAGATTGTGTTGGAGGTGATAGATTTGAGCCTCATCAGGTTGTGCAAAACGTTCCTTAAGCTTGTCCCACACCTGTTTTGCTGAAGTCATGAAAAATACATTAGATGCAATGTCCTTCGAAACAGAGTTTAGGATCCACGCAAGAAAGATGTTGTTGCATCTTAGCCATGAAACATAGGAAGAATCTGATAAATCAGGAGTGGTGATTGTGCCATCCAGGAAACCATATTTGTTCTTGATGGAAATAGAAAGCAGAAATGTCCTACTCCAAGAAATGTAGTTTGAATCAGTTAATGGGGGTGAGACAATGACAGTGTTAACATTGTCACTGTGATGTAGGAAGAAGGGACTATTTTGATCCTCAAGGGAAGAAGGAGAAAAAGAAGAGGAGGAAACACAGCACGAGAGATGTCTTGCTCTGATACCATGTTAAAACATGAAGAGAAATTCGAAATGCATAAGCAATGTAGAGAGAAATCTCATTCTCATTAATCTGTCTCCTTAATGACAAATAATCTACTGCTATTTATACATTACAAAAGCTTAAAGAAAAAGCTCTAAAAACTAACTTTAAATCTTCTATACAATTACAAGTAATAATCTGCAGCTTTCATGGGCAGCATGGTTTAGACAGTCCTTTATGTCAAGTTCTTGACACTTCATGTGTATAGCCATGCTTTTCATAAATCTTTTCAGACCCAAAGCTTTCTTCTTTTTTGCTGTTGCCTTTTGCTTCTTGTGTGCTGCCGTATGCTTTATTTGCTTTTGTTGCTGCAAGTATTTCTTGAGTGTTGCAGAGTACTTTATGCTTACTTTTGCTGCTGCATGTATTGCTTTGTGTGTTGCAGCTTTGATACTTAGTGTCATCATGTCATTCTTGCTTGCAATCCTTCTCATTATATTTTATTTTGTGAGATCATCTACCTGTAATCTCCTGAAACTGCGATCAAGGTCACAGGCCCCAAACTGAGATCCCCGTGGGACCTGAATGGCCAACCCATATTCCATGATTTGGGTCACTTTTATAATGCCTGAGCCGAGCTTTATCATTAGATAAATAGTGTTGGAGTTAGCAACATGTCATGTGCAAACTCTCAATATTTGTTTGAAAAGTTGAATTCAAACTCGTTTACTTCACGCTGACTCTTGCTTTCCCATTGAAATTTGGAATGTTCGTCTCATTATGCTCATGAAAAGCTTCAAAAGGTTTTAGTTAGGTTGAATGAGTAACATGTCTTTATAAGCACTACTGTATTTTTCATCATGTTTCCCTGATATGCATCGTTATCACATCCCTAATGTCGTGCTTCTGACTGTTGTGCATTTCTTACAAAAAAGTAGTGTGCCTTTTATGTTCAAAGACCCATAAAAGTTAAAAAGGGATAGAGGGAATTTAGGATTTCAAATTTCTCTTGTTGTGTTTTCGGACTATTTTGTTTTGAATATATTTAATATTTTTAATAAGCCACGTGACACAATATGGTGGTACAACATCAATGAGATAAAGTTTGTAACATAATTATGGAGGCATAATAGCAATACTCATCTAGAAAATCCAATCAATATTAAATAAAAAAAACCCAATGTTGCATCGTGGCCTCCATGGTCACTCACAAAGGTTTCTGCATAAAATATGCACCCTTTTTTTAAATTTTCCTGCCAAGTTTATAGGCTATAGCGGTCTAACTCTTCTCTCATTGAGGAAAAAACATGTTTTCACAACTTAGTTGATTTTCACAAGGTTAGAGACAAACCCGCTTTATCTAGAGAAAGTGTAGCCCTTTCAAGGGGACCTACAATCCCCCAGTTTTGTGTGCCCTATATATGCGTGCTTCCTTGGATGCCCATATGCATAAGACTGGCAATTGTAGCACAGGTCGTTTTCTGAGAGAGAATTTGGATTGGAGCACAAATTTTTTCTTGGGGGATGATGCTTGTCAAATATATGTCCATGTGTTGCCATTCTTAACAAAATCCTCTTCTGAGCAACTGAGGAAGATACTATTTGCATCCACTGACAATCTTTGTCTGCATATTACTCTAGTTCTTGGAACATGCCAATTTGTCTTGTGCCACACATTTCCTTTTAGCTTTAGAGTCTATTTTAGAACACACTTAAACTACTTCACAAACTATTCAATACTATTTTATTACTATTCACAAACTATTTTACTATTATTTACGGATCATCTGAGATATACTCATTTTATGCGCATGTGATACCTCTCCCTCCACATGAAAAAATTGAAATGGCGCATTTTGTGTTTAACCCGAACGACAGAACACCAACATTCACAAACAGAGCAAGGTTCGTCTTCTTCGTCTAGCCACGAACACTCACAATTTTCTTGGCATGGCTCAAGTATTTTCTTGATAAGCTCTAGGTTTGCCTACATCATTTCGTCATTGTGCACGCCACTGGTGCGCGTTGTGGCCTCCCTGATGGGACCCCAGCATTCCACTTTGTTGAATTCTGGAATGTTTGAGCGAAAGTAAACCCAGATCAAAGCCTCTTGCAATTCCGGATCGCTGTTGAACAAATTCCCATCTCCATGGAAAAAGGCCTTAAAAACCTATTCATACAGATCTTGCTTTCATAAGAGACTGATTCAACAAAAATTGGAAATAAAAATTAGAGGGAATTAATAAGAGACTTTTTACCACTAGTAGTTCTTTGCAGAAGATTAAGTATTTGAGCCTAGCAAACAAATCCAAGAGAAAATGCCCTCCACTTATATGACAGCGAGCATGAAGAGACATCTTTCCCTTCACTTCCACTTTGCTACAACTTTATCTCTTTGTAATCTGCTGTACCACCCTTGAAATTGAAATTTTAAATCCCAATTTCCCATATTTTACATTCTGAAATATCCAAACTTTTTTACAAGAGACATCAAGCCCCTCTTCTTCGTACTGAACTTTAAATCCAATATTTAGATTTTGTCTACAGATACACATCAAGCCCCTCTTCTTCGCTTGCGAATAGATCTGTCTTTCGAAAATAAACAATGCTCATACCCAAAATAAACTTTAGTAAAACGAATAAATCTGTTCCTCACTGCTAAAAAGCGACTCTCTCTCTCTCAGATTGCCGGTACTCTCTCTCTCCTAGACGGCAGTCCAACCTTTTTTCAAACATATCAACTGACGTGGCATTATATCACATCAGTCGATTCCTCCAAAGGTACCCATTGCCGGGTACCTATAGTAGAACTATTAATTATATCCTTACAGAAAAAAATTATTGAATACTTAGAAGCATTTTCGTTCTTACTAGTTTCTTTTTCAATAAAGAAAAATTAAAAATTAAAATGGAGATATAAGACAAGGGGTGAAACACCTATATAAAATTATTATTAAAGTAGTTGCACGGAAGAAGAGATGATGAATTCAATATATAGATTTTGACGTATAATTATTGAAAAATTATAATTAGTAAAATATGAAATAATTTAATTTAAAAGATAAATTTTATAATAATATAAATTATGTGTTCCACATAGTAGAATAAAATAACTAAAGCTTTCAAATTCAATTGAATTTTTGGAAATGATAAATATTGATGGGACGAAATAATTCTCAATTGAAAACCAAAGCAAAGGAGCAGAGCTACAATGGACGGGTCATTATCCCCCATTAGATTAAAACATAAAAAGCAGAAAACAAAAGGTGATGGAAGGAATATTCCAGTGCTCAATTCCCACATTTTTCTCATAAAACTTGAGCAACATGAGAACCCATTCTTCAAGCCATCTGAATTTCACCTCTGTTCTTAGAATTCTCAAACTTCTCCTTCTCCCCATGAATGACATCATCCCCAAACATCAGCTGATCCTCTGGCAACCAAAGTGGAATTACAAAGTTAATCAGCACACAAATTATGCTGGTCACAAGAATGTTGACGCTTATTACGAACAAAATTCCTAGAATTTGAAGTCCCACCTGTTTGAACCCTGCCTTGTAATGGCCGTCTTTGAACCCATAGGCAAGGCCTATATAGTGCTCCCAACCCTCTAGTAAATTATAGAAAATGTGGCAGAGCTTGGGCTCAGAGAAGAAGCCGATGAGGATACCGCCTAGGCTTCTGGCAACAGCATGGGTATGGAATATGACCATAGTGTCGTCTACATGTTTTATGGAGGGAAGTTTTTTGTGAAGGACCATCATGGTGTACCATGGAATGCTACCAGACATGAGTCCCATTAAAATTGCTGCCCAACCTTGAACTACTCCTGTTAATTCCAAGATATCCAATTTCTCGAAAAAAATTGAAACAAACCTCTTCGTTACACTTTCTACAAAACAATCTCTTTAAATGTTCTTAATAATTCAGCTATTAAGGGAATACTAGGGAAATGAGATAAGAAATATGTGAATAGTAGTGAAATGATTTGAGTAATGATGTTTTATTAGGTTTTGGGAAAGAGAAAACCTTCCTGCAGGTGTCTCCTACAACCTGCATTTATCGGACGCCAATGGTAACAACCCACGTATGCGGTACATGAAGGAACGGTAGAGGCGTGTAAACAGGAAATCTGCCCTTAAACAAGACCCCTCCATCCCTCTCTAAAGTGAAAAGTAAAACACTCCCTCTCTCCCCCGATCCCGAAAGGTGAAAACCTTCCCTCTCTTGATGGAACCTCCTCCCTATCTTGACAAAACCTCACTCCCTCCCATGGAAGATGAAGTAATCAAATATTAGTACTTGTATTAATTTAAACACGAAAATATTATGGTTGTTTCTCTATATAAACCTTTCATGATCATCTCCATAATTTCTTGGAACAACACAAATTAAAGATTAAAGTGCTAGTGCAACCATCAGACAAAGTCGACTGGGTGATCAGTAATAACCTAGCTTTCATGTTTGCATCACCGCCACCAACTCCCTTTTCAACAATGGCATGGCCTCTTAATCATCAGGATCCCAAAAGCCATGATCGTAAAAGCTACATGATCAACTCAAACATTAATATTGCAGCATATGAATCTGTAGTTCACTGCCCTCATCCATCTAGGTCGAAAAAAGTAAGAGTCGAGCTCAATTGCTCCACTCCATCCACCTCAATGAGCAGTGAGATCATGCCCACCATCACCACGGTTAAGAAGCTTGACCACAATGTTAGCTAGTGTGATCATTGCAAGGAGATCAATACTTTGTAATCCACTTTGCGTTCATTACTTCTTGTTGCTGATCAAGAGGTACTCAACCTCTCTTCTGATTTAGGGTTTTCGTGAGGGAGAGGGTAGGAGAGAGAGAGAGAGATTCTAAAAATCAGTTTAGGGTTTTTGTGAGGGAGAGGGAAGGAAAGAGATCGAAGGAGAGAGAGAGAGATTCTGAAAATTGATTATGGTGTTCGTGAGGGAAAGGGAAGGAGAGAGATCGAGTACACAGAGAGAGAGAGACTCAGGAAGAGAGAGATTTGGTCTGTAGCTCAAGCAGAATGGGAGAGAGCGACGTCATCCCCTGCTCCGTGTGTTACACGGTTTACTGAGGAACACTTACGTGGCAGCTCTCTATTCGCCTCCGATAACTGTTGCTTATAGGTGTCACCGGCCTGAAGACGAACTCTTTGGGAAATGAGAAAAAAAATGAATACAAATATTATAAAGTTAAAGTCTTGTTAGAATATAATTTTTTAATATTATATTTGTTTTATGATTTGAAAAAGTTGAATTATTTTTTGTATTTTATTTGAAATTTGAGAAAGTTGTAATGATTAGGTAATGATTAGATGAAAAAATCGAATATTTGAAATTGAAAATTATTTGTGTTTGAGTGATATTTGGGAAGAAAAAATCTATTCATCAGCACAATTCTTATCATCCCATGATGTGACATTAGAGAATAGGTTCACAATTAGAGTGACTGCCCTCCCTGCTCAGTCTTCTGATCACAGCCCCCTCTTAATTAATATAGCAAGAAGACCTGTGTGGAGGGCCATAAAGAAGAGGGTGAGAGACAGCTTATTCAGATATGAAGCCAGTTGGGACCTTAGAAAGGAATGCAAGGATATCATTCATAAAAGCTGGGTGAAACAACAGAGATGGCAAGGTTCCCTTGTAAGAGGTGTTCTAAAGAACCTTTTGAATTGTAAGGAAGCTTTACTCAATTGGAAGAAGATGTCACTCTGCAAACATGGCCAAACGGTGCAGGAAAAATTGAAGATTATATCCAGCCTCCAGGAAGTCAATATTGGGAATCATACAATGGCAATAAAAAAGATCCAGAAAGAAGTAGAGTTATTGTTGGAGGAGGAGAATTTAAGGTGGAAGCAGAGGGCTAAACAAAATTGGCTCAAAGAGGGAGATAGAAACACAAAATATTTTCACCAAAGTGCAACCCACAGAAAAAAGACAAATGAAATCAGCAGAATCATAAAAGAGGATGGTGGGGTGGCATGTAATTTTGAAAATATAGCTGAACTTTTCAATTCCCATTATCAGAGTTTATTCTCTACTTCTAACCCAGATAACATTGCAGTATGTTTGGCTCAAATGAAACCAATGGTAAATGAGGAGATGAACATCATGTTAACCAAGGAGTTCACAACTGATGAAGTGAGAACAACCCTTTTCCAAATGAATCCCTTAGGGGCCCCTGGCCCAGATGGATATCCTGCTGTGTTCTATCAAAAACATTGGGAATCTGTTGGTGAAGACACAGCAAAAGCTGTGCTCGAGATCCTGAATTCAGTAGGTGATGCAGGCTGTATCAATGAGACACATTTAGTCATGATCCCTAAGATTAAGAAGCCCCAAAAAGTTGCTGATTTTCGACCCATATCCTTATGTAATGTCATCTATAAAATAGCCTCTAAAACAATTGCAAACAGGCTGAAGTTGGTGCTGAATAGTATCATATCCCCCACTCAAAGTGCCTTTGTTCCTGGCAGATTAATAGTGGACAATATAATTGTGGCTTTTGAAACGTTGCAATCTATGAAAAAGAAGAGTAAGGGGCAGCAAGGATATATGGCATTGAAATTGGACATGAGTAAGGCATATGATAGGGTTGAGTGGGTTTTTTTGGCTGAATGTACGAGGAAGTTGGGGTTCTACATAGGGTGGATAAGTTTGGTGATGAAGTGTGTCAAAACTGTCTCCTATTCTATACTCATCAATGGTTCATCTCAAGAATGGTTCCAACCCTCTAGAGGCTTAAGACAAGGGGATCCTTTATCCCCTTATCTTTTCATCATTGTTTCTGAGGCTCTTAGTGCTCTGTTGAATAATGCTGAAGCCACTAAACAGATCCATGGATTTCCTATTGGCAGGAGTAGATTTTGTATCAACCATCTTTTCTTTACAGATGATAGTTTGTTGTTTTGCCGTGCAAATGCAATGGAGTGGTCTAAATTGCAGGATATTCTAAGTCTCTATGAAAGGGCTTCAGGCCAGGTACTAAATAAGGATAAAACCTCCATTTTCTTTAGTTCTAACACAAAGAGAATGACTAAAGAGCTTATTATGGGGATGGCTGGGATAAGAGCTACAACCTGTTATGAAAACTATCTGGGGTTGCTTGCCCTTGTTGGAAAATCTAGATACAAAGCATTCAAAGGTATCCTGGACAGAATCAGGAATTGGATCAGCCAGTGGAACACTAAGTTACTATCCCAGGCAGACAAGGAAATCCTTCTGAAAGCTGTCATCCAAGCACTGCCTACATACTGCATGGGGGTTTTTAAATTACCAAAGAACCTTCTAACAGAAATGAATAGACTCATGCACCAATTCTGGTGGAACCAACAGATGCAAGTTAACAAAATTCATTGGGTCTCATGGAATCAGATGGGAAAAGCAAAATCCAAGGGAGGTCTAGGCTTTAGAGATCTGGAAAATTTCAATATAGCATTATTGACTAAACAAGGATGGAGACTCATACAGTTTCCTAACTCATTAGCATCAATTGTCTTGAAAAGGAAGTACTTCCCCTCTACTGATTTTCTGCATGCAAAAGTTGGTTCAAGACCATCACTAATCTGGAGGAGCATATGTGCAGCAAGGGATCTTGTTAAACAAGGCTCTTTTTGGAGGATTGGCAATGGAGATGATACTCTCATATGGAAAGATAGATGGTTACCACTTCCTACGTCTCATATGGTTCAATCCATTCCCAATATAATATCAGAACAGGCCAAAGTTGCTGAGCTAATCGACCATGATGAAAAGAAGTGGAAGGAAGATAAGGTTATGGCTGAATTTAGAACAGAAGAAGCCTCTTTAATCCTTAAAATTCCTATTAGTGCTGCTGGTTCACAAGATAAAATGATCTGGTTGGGAACAAAAGATGGAACATTTTCTGTTAAGAGTGCCTATCATTTGCAAAGGGAGATTCTAAGAAGGGATAAGGGGCAATCCTCCACAGAATCTCACTCGAAACTAGAATGGACCTATCTGTGGCATCTCAATGTTCCCAGTGCTACCAAAACATTCCTATGGAGGGCTAGCCTTGAATCATTGCCAACTTCACTGAATCTTTTCAAGAAAAAGGCCATTGTTTCACCCCTTTGTCCTATCTGTTCCAGGGAGGATGAAACAGTTATACATGCTTTGTGGAGCTGTGAATCTGCTATGGACGTGTGGAGCCAAGGGCCTAGAGGTTTTCAAAAAAGTTCTCTGAGGCCAGAGAGCTTCACAGAGCTGGTGGAAAGATTAATGCTACTTCAAGACAGGAAATTAATGGAGTTCTTTGCTGTCACAGCAAAGAATATATGGTTTAGGAGAAACCAATTCATTTTCGAGGGCCTTTTTCTGCACCCAACTACACTGATAAAGAAAGTTGAATCTCAGCTTCAAGAATTTCACTCAGCTAGAAGAAGGCCAACACCAACTCTTAGTTCCAGAGTAGTATCTCTATGCAATGCTGTCTCTTCTTCATACGGGGGTTACTGCAAAATTAATTGGGATATAGTGTTCTGTGCCTCTAGTGATAGAGCTGGATTTGGTTTCATTGCCCGGAACAATGAGGATAAGGTTATTGCTGCCAAGAAGTTCTCTAAGACTAGTCTTCTTGACCAATTGTTGGTTGAAGCACAAGGATTATATCATGCTGCTGTCATGGCTACAGAAATGGGTTTTCTCATTGTGGTACTGGAAGGAGGCTCAAAACAGATAATACTTGGATTACAACAGCAAAGGGAAAGGCATGACAGAGTGGGTAAGATTCTTAGTGACACTAAGTGTAGGCTTGCTAAACTAGTTGATTGGAGAGTTGTTTGTGTAAAGAGAAAGGATAATGAGGCTGCTCATAACCTTGCAAAAGCATCTCTAGAATTGTTATAGATGCTATATAACTGGTTTTTCCAGTCTGTAAGCAGATTTCTGCTGTTATTTGTTTATGAAGTAAGAATCATTTGTCTCAAAAAAAAGAGAATAGGTTCACAAGTGAAATATAATCAATAATATTAGATAAGATAAGATGGGATAAGATGAAACCTCTTCCAAACAATCCTAAGATCATTTTATGTTTAAGCAACATTTTTAATATTTAGTTAATTCATTGCATCATATTTAATAAATGTTAGGTTGGTAACATTTTAACTTGTACACGTATCATATTTATAATATAAGGATGATGCTACTGTATCGCACAGCTCTTACCATTGAGCACAATCACTAGTTCATTCTCCTTTTTTTTTTAAATAATTTAAAAAATAAAAATAATAAATTTTTTAAAATTCACTGAGGGTCGAAGTACCTTTGAACCCAAAAAATTAGGATTGCTATCCGCATGGTGCGCACCCTGCCCCCATCCATGCAGGGGAAAGAGTTCACCACAGCACCCCACCCTTGGGAGGTGGGGGCGCGGTTGGACACTTCATCTGTCCCGCCCCTCGCCTAATGCAATGCTTCCAATGGCCCATTAGGCCTAAAAACTATTTATGGGTCCAAAAATATTTGTTTGGACCAAAATTATCATATAATTTAAATTCAAAATTAAAATTTTTAAAGACAAACAAAATTTATAAACTAATAACACAGTTTTTAAATTTCAAACTAAGGCAATGCAATGAAGTGAATACAACTCTAACAAATTGTAATATATACATTTATATATTTATATATATATGTATATTTATAATTTTTATATAAAAATATAAAAATTTATATATTTAGGCCCAACCCGCCACTGTTGGGGGCCCAAATGCAGGGTAGGTGGCGTGACCACCCACATCTAGCAGATGGGTCCACCACATCTCTGAATTTGGTGAACATACTTACTGTTTTCACCATCCTTGACCTTTCATGCAACAACTTTGATGGGCCTCTACCAAAAAAAAAATTCAAAAATTCAAATCACTATATGTCCTCAACTTGTCTCTGAAGGGTTTCACAGGCAATATTCCACAATCTTTGGAAAAATTAAGTTATCTTGAGTCACTAGACTTGTGAAACAATAAGCTGACTGGTGAGATTCATGTCCAACTTGTAGATGGTCTGATTTTTCTATCATTCCTCAATCTTTCGTTCAATCAATTGTCGGGAAAAATTCCACAAATCAAGCAATTTGATACATTCCCAATATCTTCCTACAAGGGGAACATAGGATTATGTGGCTTTTCTTTGGAAGAACATTGCACAGGTGATGTGTCGGGATTGTCAACTCCAACATCTGAAGAATCTGACTTGAATTTTGGGATTGGAATTGACTGGAACTTCTTAAGTGTTGAATTGAGATTTGTTTTTGATTTTGCAATTGCTGTTGGGCCTCTTATGTTTTGGAAGAGGAGTAGGATGTGCTACTACAAACATGCTAATGACATATTTTTTAAGATCCTCCCTTGGCTATATATTACAATAGAAAACCATCGAAGGCAAGCATACATGAACCACAGACGAAGAGCTCACAGAAATCAAGGGCAGAGCTATGAGTGATAGCTTGATCGATAGACATGAGCTATGAATGTTATAAGGCAAGACTTTTTTATGTTTCAATATACTAAAAAATGAAAAAAAAAAATACTCATGTAATTGGATGTGATTATTGCTTTAAATGATATATAGTGCTTTTCAAGCTAAAAATGTTATTAAAATAGTACTTTTGATGGTAGATTTACAGATGATTTATGGGAGGTCATGAACGGGATTTGGAAGCAAACCTGACTGATGTTGTCGCTATTATATTTTAGCACTTGACTTTTTACTGTAAGATTGGCAATAAGTGGATGTACTTTTATATATATAAAAGGTGGATTATTTAAAAAAGGAAAAATAGTACTAGATTTGCAAAAGTGGATGAAAGGAGTTGAGAACTTGTTTAAATATAATTTTTATGATATTTTTGTTTTTAGTTTCTGACTTTTGACAAAATTCTAAGCAAATGATTGGACTAAAAGTTGAAAAGTTAAATGGTACTTAAAAATAAATTTGAAAAACATTTAGTTTGAAGTTGGTAAGCTAGCGTATTTAAGGCTTTTTAAAAATGGTTTAAACCCATAAATATTTCATAATATATAACATTAGACCGGTTTTCTTAATTAATATATTAATGCAAGAGTGGTGTAATGGTTTATAGTATTTGGGAATTCGCATGTTATTTAATTCTTTTTTTTTTTTTTTCCTTTTTGCTAATTTTAAGCATTTTACATATTAACAAACAGCCTAATTAAATATTCTACGCTACAAGTAATCATGTTAGGGTAGTGCTACGTTTACCGGTATTGGGTTCCGATATGTGTAATTCTTTTTTTTTTTCTTTTGTTTTTTATGCATTTTTTTAATCTCTTTAAATATTAAAGAAAAATTCACAATATTATTAAAAAATAATTCTTAATCATGAAATAAATAAAAAATAACCGAGACCCATTGACGGGACTGTAGCATTTTATGATCATTGATTCATTAACAAACAACCTAAATTCTGCAGCTTCAAGTTCTTGTCCTGATCGGCCAATCTCACGTTGGCAGGCAGGGGGAAAAAAAGGAGTAAAAATAGTCTCTCTGTAGATGGCCGAATCTCTCCAAATTCGAATTCATCAACAAATGGCAACTGCCTTCTTATGTCCATTTGAGCCTCTTTAAAAGGAATACATAGAATGCTACAATCTAGAAAACAAACTAGGAAAGAATTACCAACTAAGCAGCAATATTTCAAAACAAGTAGATAAGAATTTTAACAATTAGATAAGCCTCAGCCATCATCCATGATTCAAGTATAGATGTGATCTCATCTTTAGGGGCTGTATTTTTAGAGACTCGAATAATTGCATCATGTTGGGTTGGTGTATTTGGAGTTGTTGGCACTTGTTCCTCCGAACCTTGAAACTTAGTGAGGTCTTCAATATTGAAAATAGGGCTTATTCCATAGTCAGAGGGTAAATCTATGACATAGGCATTAGGACCCAATCTCTTGGCAATCTTAAAAGGTCTTGCGCGCCGAGCATGTAACTTGGTAAAACTCTCGGAGGAAAGTGTTCAGATCTCAGGTGAATAAGAACCATATCACCAACATCAAATTGCCTATATTTACATCGAGTATTTGCAGTAGTAGTGTATGCTTCCGTGCTGAAGGATAGATGCCGCTTTACTTCTTCAAGGATGTCCTTCATGTAGCTAGAAAAATCTAGTGTAGCTTCACTTTGTCTAGGTCAGGGAGTGAAGATCCATAGGAGTGTGGGGTCGAAAACCATAGACCACTTCAAACGGTGTGCAACCTGTGGATCGATTAACAGAATTATTGAAAGCAAACTCTATCTATGGTAATATTAAGTCCCAACTCGATTCATGATCTGCTGCTAGACACCGTAATAAATTTCCCAGACTTTGGTTGGTCACTTGATATCTCGGTTGGACACTATAGTAGCTGGAGCACCATGTAATCGAATCACCTCTTACAAAAATAGTGTTGTTGTTTTGGAAGCATCATAAGTCCTATAAAAAGTAATAAAATGGGTCATTTTTGAAAAGCATCATAAGTCTTTGCGAAATTATGTGCAATAGACCCCATTGATACTGCAAAAGCATATAGAATCTTTCCCTCATGACTTCTCAGCACACCACCTGCACTAGCATCACTTGGATTCCTACAATGGCATCCATCCGTATTGAGCTTTATCCAACTTGCTTCCGGCTTCTTCCAGTACACCAACTTTGGCACTCTTCTCTTTGTCAGTTTAATATGAACATTCAAGGCTTTTAAGATAGCTTAATCTTTTCTAGATAGACACCTTCCTACATTTAATTTCTCCCCAACTCGAGAAGCCCAATACACAATATGCCTCCAACCTGTAGCAACATTATCATATATACCTTCCATATGAGCTCTACATCTCTTCATCCAAAGACACCAAATAATAATTCCCAGTAACAAGCTAATCAGCTGCCCTGTTTGACATGTTCGAGATGCTCTACGGATCCATATTTCAACCATATATCTTCAGCTCCTCCTTTCCAAAAATAGCAACCCCACTAACATATAGCTTCTTCTCCATATTTCTCTGGCAACATTCCCTTAGCTAGCACATGTTCTAGAGTTTCATAGTCCCCATGCACACAACAGTCACATTTTGAAGCTAGAGGAATACCAACAAATTTAATCCGCTGGGTGGGTTTGGATACACAAACTTATCTCATCTTATCACATTTCATCTATCTTATCTCATCATTACAACTTTCTCAAATTTTCGTACAAAAATATAATAAAAAATTTAACTTTTTCAAATCTCAAAATAAAAATAATACTAAAAAATTATATTTAATAATATTTTATTCAACTTTCAACAAAACATCTCATCTCATCTGAATTCTCTATCCAAACCCACCCTTAAAACCATTAAGCATAGCCTTCCAAATAGTCACTGACATATTTTTTGGCAAACAAGAGTGCCACACCCAATCTGACCATCTATTATTCAGCGCTCGTATTCGAATGCAATCCCAAGCACTCTTGGTAGAGAATTTTCCATCTACACTATCCAGGCATACCAAACAATCTGCCCTATTGTGACTTTTACTCAAGACCTTCATAATTTTAGCTGTTCTATCCTCTCCAACCATACATTGAAGTAGACCAACATCCCAACCAGAATCCAGTTTGCACTCTTTTATTAACAAATTTGGTCTCTCACTTATTGGTTATAGCTGCGTCAATGGCCCCTCCTCAAGCCACTTATCATGCCAAAAAGACACATTTCCTTCCTTAACATTCCACTTCGACAAAGGAATCACATCTGGCATACAATGAATAACTGATCTCCAAAATCGAGACTCCTTATTACAATCAATCAATTAAACATGTTTATTATGAATATATTTTGCACAAAAGAATTGAGACCACAAAGAATTATCCACAAGTATTTTCAAAGCAAAAGACCATTTCCATGCTCTCCACTCCCATTTACAGTGACACCCTCCAGTCCTATACCAAATTTTGCCAAAGATTCCACAAGAACAACTACAGAGTTCTCGACATTATCTTCTCTCTAAGCATGAACATCCACATCCTTGACCTTCAAGCCTTCGGCCCCCTCCTCAAGAATAGGAGACAACACAATCAGCATATTTCCTTCCAGAGTAATGCCAGAACCACTAGCTTTCAAGGCATTGCTACTCACATAAGAATTTGAGACCTCTGTTTCATTCAAAACCTTCGTTTCCCCGGCTTTCTGCATCTCATCTAGATATAATGTTTGTTTATCCTTCTAGACCCATCTTTGGCCTTGATTACCACCATCAACCTTATGTTTTTCACCCTTCTGCTTTCCAATCCTTTTACACGTATTAAGATTATGTCCCTGCACCAAACACTTCCTGTAATACACCGGTAAAGTCTCGTACACCACATGCTGAAGAAAACTCCCCTTTTGATGTGGCATACCAATCCAGAATGAACCAATCAGATCATTGGCCATATTCATTTCAATACACACCCTAGCACCATTAGTGCATGATGCACTCCGACTACAATTATTAAGAAACGATTCATGATAGAAATTGGGGGGTAAACCCAGCAGCATAATCCAGACAGGAACCACCTCTGGCTTAAACTCCTTTGAAGAATCAGGGCTCCAATGAAACACCCGATACGACACCCCCTCCACTTCACAGGTTTCCCTCGAAAAAGCCTTGATAAAATCCACCTCATTGGAAAACCTCACAAAAATAGATTTGGGATTTGGCATCGTCGATTCCACAGGCTGAAAATCCAAACCCCATCTACAATGAATAAACACCTTAATAGAACCCAGCAAAGGCCGTTGCTGAAGAAACTTCAAGACCAGGGAGAACTTAAATGGCTTTGCAGACTGATCAATTTCCTCCTTGGAGAAATTAATGAAGCTCTCTCCATTCAAAACCTTCTGTGGCCTCAAAGGAATCTCCACCTCAGGAAGAGGTTGTGGAGATTGGGCTTCCATATCAGCAAAGGACCACTGGCTAGAAGACGCTGAGGCCACCTGCAGGCCCCTGGCGGCAGGCATCGTAACCCTAGCACCGTAGTT
The DNA here is from genome assembly GCA_029856935.1 of Cyclocarya paliurus. Taxonomy (NCBI): domain Eukaryota; kingdom Viridiplantae; phylum Streptophyta; class Magnoliopsida; order Fagales; family Juglandaceae; genus Cyclocarya; species Cyclocarya paliurus. The sequence continues at coordinate 15,486,340 of CM056953.1, read as the reverse complement.
TTTTCCAATCAAAGAAATTTTTATCTAATATAATTAAGACCCCTACATGTCAGTTTAAGCTATGTTAACACATGTCATGCTATTTGTCAAGTCATGTCATGCTCATTTATGTTAATACCAACATTCATGTAATTTCTATAAGCATCTGTATACATTTGTATTCATGAAAAAGTTAAATTATTTTTTGTATTTTGTTTGAAAGTTTGAAAAAATTGTAATGATTACATAATGATTAGATGAAAAAGTTGAAAATTTAAAAATTTGAAATTGAAAAGTGTTTGAGTTTGAGTTTTTAGATGTTGAGATGAGATGTGATGAGATGGGTTGAGACCATCTCAACATCCAAATGGGTAAGTGTCCAAATAAAGCCAAAATCAAATAAAGTATTAGCAAATGTCTATACATAAAAAAGATAAATAATTTTAATGTTCTATTCTAAGCTTCTCTCCTGTTTGATATTATTAATAAGGATCACAATAACCAGGCAACCGATAAAAGGGGTCTTTGCAGAAACTTTAGATCGCTGAATAGTTGGAGTTGCTTGAAAAGTGCTGCACATCTATAAAGTTAGTTCTGTCGACTTAGTGTAGAAAGTGTTTCAAATCTTCTTAAATTTTTGACAAAGGAGATTTTACAAGTGTGACGCCCCCAGATTTTCAAATTTTGAGGATGGAATTCTTTTTTAAAGATGGAAGATGTGAGAACAACATCCAATGTTGGTAAGATCACCTTGTGTAGTAGCAACTTAACCATATCGATCCTCATAATCTCATGCGAGCAAGGTGAGCAAAGCCAAGGGTGAGCAAAGGCTAGGCAAGCTCAATGCTGGGCGTGGAAGAATAAGGGCTAGCAAAGTGGTAAGTAGACATGGCACTGACCGAGTAAACGAAGCGAACACAACATTTGGGTGAGCAAAGAATAGACAAGCATAGTGCATAGTGGAGAAAGAATAGGTGGACACATCGAGTGAGTAATGCACAGTACGAGCAAGATTGGTGAGCAGGGGATTAGGCCTATTACGCAATAGGCGACTAACACGTAAAGTGATACTAGTCCAAACAGGTGCTCAAAAAATAGTTTCTCGCCTGATCGTGAGTCTAGGCTAGTTATTGAGCCACATTCTCTGTGCTTATACGAACCCAAGCGAGGCTCGGGAGAGTTTTGGGAGTGCTTGGATGTTTACTCAAGTCGACCAAATGCCCTCGCAAAATCTTTATTTTGTAAATATCAAGCCGTTGCGAGAATGTTCACAGACTCACTTTCCACCTGACCATGTGTAAGGACTTTATCAACACGTGTACTACATTCATAAGCAGAAGATTGAAGCACCAACCCCATTTGAGGAGCTCATCCCTCCTTGGCTGAGCTTTTGGACAACAACCGCATCATTATCGTCTTTGTCACCCGATTAATCTAGCGTACACTTGGACAATTGGATACTCGCCGATTAATGGGCCAATCCCATGATGAGTGACAAGGAACTTGCAATGACATCCCTACCTTTTGGTTCTCCTCACTGGTCATCTCCTTCTTTCACTTTTTCTGTTTCTAAAAAACTCATAATTTATTTCTTCTCTATCTCTGTCTCTCTGTCTCTCTATTTATATGACTTTCTCTCATCTATTTTGTGTTCAAACTGAGAAGGCCCTTTCATTCCCAAAGTTTCAAACATACACATTTGAACGTAAGAGGACTTTCATGGCACTAGGAGTCTTAATTTGGAATTCTGAACAACAAATGATTGGCCAAAGCTTTAATTGTCTGAAGTAAGTGTTTTCCATGAGGATGCTTACAATGTGTGTTGATGGTCGTGAAATATGCAGTATATGTTTAGTTCAAGTATATAACATACGTATGGATCTAAAAGGAAATAATCTTGTCATCTCATGTCTCACTAACTCTTGATTTTGATCTGCAAGTTGTTTTGTGTTTTGAATGCATGTACGAAGATTATTCATGTGATTTCATGGTTTTACTTCACACTTGTTTCTGGACGAATTTTCCTATATATTCTATGTGAGTTTTGTAAACCTTTAGAATATTATGCTTCGGTTTTGAGATGATATTTTAAGGAGATGCTGGTTGTCTTTAAAAAAAGGATGTGTGTGTCTCATGACCCCAAGCCTAGGTGAGGTATTATCTCGGTACAATTCTCCAGGTCAATTAGTAGTGTGTAACAATCGAGTGACATCCCTGGGTTCATGTTGGGTTATCAACGGACTCGAGTAGGATGGTAACGTTCTTAGGTCAAGCCATAATTCTCTAATGGTGGAGGCTAGAGTTCGCTTGTGGTGAAGGATGGATACGCAAGTCCAAAGCATTTTTGGAGATAAAATCATACTTGCAATCGTTATCTATGGTGTGGCAAAGGGAGCTAAGGTGTGTGCATGACCATTTTAGGGGATTTGGCACCTATGGTGCAGCCTTGCTATTTTAAATACATAAATACCTAAGCATCCATGTTGATTGGGATGGTGCATACGCATGAAGCAAAAATTTGTTTGCTTGGGTTCTCTCATCTCGATAACCATGCATCATTGCTCAAATACCTTATGTTTTATACTTAGCATTATTCACTATTCGTACATGTATTATATGATTTGCTAGGGCTTTTAACTCATTGAGATTTCTTGAAATCTCATTGAGAAGCAATATGTCCAAAACCATGACATTTAAAGCATTTTCTACTTGAATTAGAAGTATTGAAGCGATTAGAGCCTGATGGAGCATCATTCTTAGCAGGTGGTTTGACAGCTGCTGTTTTGGTTGATGGAATGACCTTGGAAGTAGAGTTACTCCCCCGGTTTGTGTCACGATTGAAAGGCCGATAGTTGCTCTTACCCTTTTCCTTTAATTGTTTCTCCACCTTGACAGCTAGCTTGCAAACATCATTGTAAGTCCAGTAAGGTTGTAATTGTACAACATTACTGATTTCAAGACGTAACCCTCCAAGATAGCAGGCAACCATTTGCTCTTCGGGTTCTACAATGTCACAACGCATCATAGAATGATCAAATTCTGCTGTATATTCTTCCACAGTAAGATCATTTTGTCGGAAATTGTGGAACTTAAGAAAAATATCTTGTCTATAATAATCTGGCAAATACTTCTTCTTAAGAGCCTTCTTCATCTTTGCCCATGTCACAATGCGACTCTTCCTCTCACGTTCTCGCTGCCTCTTAAGGTGTTCCCACCAAATAGAAGCATGTTTTCGTAGCTTGATGGCAACAAGCTTCACCTTGTTGTGATCTGGAACATCTTTGTAATCAAAGATTCGCTCAATGGTGTTAAGCCAATCAATGAATTCATCGGGTTGCATTCTTCCTTCAAATTCTGGAATGTCCAGCTTGACATCATAATGACGTTGGAAAATATGATTTCCTAGGTCACGTGGATGAGGTGGAGTGCTGTCACTTGAGGCGTGACTACGAGCGCGGTGGAATGGATTAACATTGTCTCCATCGTTGCTGGAAACTTCAACATCCGAACCATGATGAGAGGCACCATGTTCAGAAGCTTCATAACGCTCTAGGCGTTGCTGGAGCTGTTGTATTTGTCTCCTCAAGGCATCCATTTCAATATCTCGCGGGTCTCGTTGGGGTGGTGCTACTGGAGGTGCTTCTGGATTAGTTCGAGCACGACGACCACGACCAGCCATAAAAACAAGAACTATGGAAACCAAGGTGTTAGAAATCACCTATAAGAAACCAAAGCTCTGATACCAATTTGATACCAGATTCAAATGGAGGCAAAGGAAACCCAACAATCAAACAAAGAAATGAAAGATAGGAGTTCACCACCCAAGAAATAACACCAAAGGGATATAGAATATCACCACCCAAAGGATTAAAACAAGGGATACAGAACAATAGAAATTCACCTCTCTAAGGATTATACCAAAGAGGTACAGAATTACAATAAGAAGAATTCTCTCTTCTCACAAAGCCAAAGGCTGGTTTAATTCATAAAACACTCTATCCTCTTACACTCACAAATACAAATACTTATAGAAGCTTAGAACAACCCTCTAACATAGAATTGAGAATAATCTGAAGACAAACATGCTAAATTCGTGGGAAAGTAATCAAGGGGACAAACATGCTCAAAAGTGGGAAGGAAACATGGATCCTGAAATTCGGAAAGTCCCGACCACTCCACTTAAAACGATCATATCTGCTTGTGCACGCCTCCAAATCCACTCAAACTTGTCTAGTTGGAAAGCTAACATCTTGAGCTTCAGTTTAGATCTAAGAAGGTCGGAAATCAGATAAGTATTAGGTCGATTATGATGGGCTCAAAACCCAATTGGTTGTTGCATCAGGATCACTTCCATTTGGGCTTCTACCTTGCTTATTTGACATGATGTTATGTGGCTCTTGTTGGACATACCCATGTCATTGGCCCCCCCATCCCTCACTTCCAGGTGTGCTAGATGCATGTGGGCTTATCGCACCCATTCTCACTCGCTGGAGGTCATTGCCCGCCATAACAACTTGGCTCGCCCATAGTAAGCTAACTTGTCACATTTGCACACCACCACTTTGGCCATTTTAAATGTATGGCTATGAACTGAGACCATTATAAATTGGGACCACATAGTGGGTTGTATCTTGCCACTAGTTGCAGTGCTTGCCAAAAATGAGCCATGCTTGCCATAGTTAGGGTCCACCTCACTCGTGGCTTTGAGCAAGGCTGGTGGGAATGTAACATGCTAGCCATAAGGGACTTATGATCGGCTAGACTCGTATGCAGGGTCACGTGGTGGCCAATAAGCTCGCCACCTACGAAAAACTGTGTGCATGGTTTGAGCTTGCCCACTAAGCTTCACCAAGGCCCGGACTGCCCACCAATATGGCCAACTCATTCATGGAACCACCGACGAGTGGCGAAGCTCACCCCGTTTAACTCGAGCTCATTTCCTTCTGCCTGGTGCACTTGAACTCAATCAATGGGTTGAGCTCTAAAACTCATCCTCTTCCATTCTAGCATGACTAGCCACCATACACATCCCACCATGCTTAGGACTATGTATAAAAACAAGGGATGAGAATTTTGCATAGTATATGGCATGACGTCCATTCAACATGCAAGCAGAATTATAAAGTTGGCCAATTCACCCACCAACCCACCTAAAGGCATGGGTAGGCATGGCACCCGTTACATGTGCCACTAAACTTGACCAATGATCAAGGCCCATGGGCACCCACCTCGAAGGTGATCACAACTTTCATCAATCACTTTCTGCAAAGCTCTTATGAGCTTCGATGGTAGGCTGAAGGGTACTAATTAGTGAGAGAGCATTGAGCTAGCCCTTCAACCCGAAGCACCCAAACGAGGTTTAACTCGCTCAACAACTCTAAGGTGGGACAACAGCAAATGGCCCGTTGTGTCCCCCCATTACTAGCAACCATGTTTGCCATGGTCACCAGTCTAGCTTGATGCTGGTAACAAAAATTGCTCACCACCATGTGGAAAAAATTACTTAATACCATCATGGACATGAAAAATCCCAAAGGCAAATAAATGGAGCAAAGAGGATGCACAAACAAGCATGAAAAGTCATAACAAACAAATCACTCAATGGCAAACAATTTCCATCAGGCCAAAAACACTCAACAATGATTAATCTTAGTCTAGTGAGAATTGAAAGCAATAATAACAAGCTAAATGTCCCGGGCTTGCCTCTGTCAAAACTCGCTCTCCTAAGGAATTGGTCAAATCCCCACGAGACTCCCAAGGAATGAATAAGTAGAAACACAAAGATGGAATGAAATGTTAGCTCACATGCATACGACTATGGCTAACTCTCTTGCCATAACCGCTGCAAGCGGGTCACCTCTAAGAATGAGCATTTGAGTTCCATAATCGCCTCATGTTGGTTGCCTTTGGAAGTGAGTCAGTGGGCTTGTCAACTGCATGAGATGGACTAGGGGTCAACGGGCTCACTGACCACTTAGCATGGATTATAACAAACAAGCTCTAAAAAAGGTCAATGTAACCTTGAAACCAACTCAAATGGCGAGCAGTCCATAATGCCCATGAAAACAAAACTACAAAAAACGAGGTTTCCATGCTCTTTGCTAACAATAGATAATCATAGGCAATTATCTGTCATACGCTTGCATAAACAATGATATCATTATATCATACAACAATGAAAAATCAGAGATAAGTTCCAAAAATTTATCTGCTACAGTTCTTATAAACTTTTTCTATCATAAATGACTCTTAGAATAAAGATTCTCAAGGCTTTCTTATCGGAGAAAGGTCGACTTTAAGAATTGTGGGCATCGGTTGGATATAAAATGAACTAGAGTCCATCCCATTGCAAGGAATAAAAGGAAGAGACAAGTAAGAAAGAGATAAATCCAAAAGTGTTTGATTGTCATACAAAAAGCTGAAAGTGGCATAAAGCAAGTAGGACTCAGCTACTCCAAAAAAAGAATGCGACCTCTATAAAAGGAGGAGATCTCTACAAATCTACACACCACTCTACACCTTCGTTCGATTCTCTCTTTCCCTCCAAAAGGAAAGCATCTTCTTCGACCACCCTTAAGCCATATTTCCCCCCCATTTTATTAAAAGCTATTGAGGCCATGAGGGACTGTACCATCATTAAACATAGTGGATTTCATCTCCACGCAACCTGTGGATATAGACTTTTATGCCGAACCACGTAAATTTATATATCTCTCCCTTTATTAATGTGTTATACGTTTTATATATTATTTACTTCATAGATGAGCATATGAATATCATATCAATACCCATGCCATCATCGTGAGCTTGGAAGCTCCAAACAGTATGTCTTTAAATGTTGTACAAGATTTCTTGCTTTCACAAACAAGAAGTCTGGAATAAAAGTATATCAACAATAATTGCATTCGTGCTTGCAGAAAGAATGTTACCTCATATGTAAAAATGAAATGCGTTTAATTTTTCCTAGCCGGTGGACTTAATTGGAAGACTTTAAAAGTCAAGCAGACAATTATTGAAAATAACACAACTACTATGCCATGAGCACTAGTTTTTCAAATACATTGCGCCATCCGATACGCTTTCTTTTGATTTTAGGAATTCTCTTTTCGAGTGTAGATTTTCGGTAAAAGCAGATTTCCTTCTAGTTCACGTACGATTCTCAGCTCTTTTTCATCTCATTGAATCATATTCTATTTATTATTAATAATTGTTTAAAGTTTAAATTAGAAGGTTCACGGGGTATTGGAAAATGATAAAGTTGTTTTATAGAATAGCCCTCAAGTCAGCCTAGATGATAAAGGCTAGCTGGAGTTTTTTATGTAATTCAGTAGTTTGTTATTTTTATTCTGACACTTGCTGTGCTGTATAGGTTTTAGTGACAGAGTCAGTTATTTTGGCAGAGAGTGAATATTCCTTTTTGGATCGTGAGAAAGGCTGTACAGAGTGCTACATATACTGCTTTTGTAAATTCAGCAATTCATTCAATGAAGAAGATACAAAGTACTTCTGCAACCTGAATATCTCTTTCCAGTTTTTCTTCCTTTTATGCCTTTTTTTGCTTTTCTTATATGGCATCAAAGCAATGAAAACAATCAACCATGACTAAAAAATCTACGGATAACTCTTCCCCTTCAAATCGATTTCTCAATTTCAATGATATCACAAATCCTTATCGACTTGACCATGGGGACAACCCTTCTATTTCCCTCATCCCTGAACTACTCACCGTTGACAACTACACAACTTGGTCTCGGGCTATGTAGAGGGCTCTTCGAGCCAAGAACAAGTTGGCTTTTATCAATGGTGATATTTTTAAACCCACCAACCTAGCAGACCCTTTACTTGAAGCTTGGGAATGCTGCAATGACCTTGTAACTTCTTGGTTACAAAACTCAATCTCTTCATCTATCAAGGCTAGCATTGCTCTTGTAGATGATGCTACCGTGGTCTGGACTGAACTGAAGGAGCATTTTACTCAACAAAATGGTGCATGCATTTTTCAACTAAAGAAGGCCCTAGCAGGACTGCAATAAGACCAAGATTTAGTACGTATATATTATGGAAAACTGAAAGCTCTTTGGGATGAACTCAATGTGTTTGATCCATTGCCTGATTGTAGTTGTGGAAAACTGAAGATTCTCCCAGATAGATACCATAGGGACTATGTTATTCAATTTTTAATGGGCCTTACTGATTCCTATAATAACTCAAGGGACCAAATCATGTTACTCGATCCTATACCATCCATTGGCAGAGTTCTTTCCATGATCCAACAATAGGAGAGGCAATATCTCATGTTGAGTAATTGTCCTTCTCCTGATTCAATGGCCTTAGCTGCAAAGAAATTTTATTCTTCTTCCAAACCACATACTAAGTCTGCCCAACCCTCTAAATATCGTCCCTATTGCACCCATTGTCATCAACCAGGCCACTCTCTTGAGACTTGTTTTAAGGCAGGAAATGCTGAGCCACCCACTTGTACACATTGCAATATGAGTGGTCATGTAGCAGAAAAATGCTACAAACTTCACGAGTATCCCCCTGGACACAAGTTTTTCAACAAAGCAAAATCATCACCATTTTTTGCTAACTCTGTTTATGCTGATCAAGATGAAGAATCAAATCCCAGGATTGGTTTGACCAAGGAGCAATATCAACAACTACTCAACCTGTTGCAGCCAAAAGAGCCTCCAGTAATGTCTTCATCCTCCACCAGCTCAACCAAGACAACTTTTCATCCTCTTGCCAGTGCAGCAAAAGCAACCACTATGTCTGGTATCTCCACAAACTGTTCTATCTCTCATTCAAAATATGTTGAAACCCCTTGGATAATTGATACAGGTGCTACAGACCATATGGTCTGCAACACCTCTCTTTTAACAACCATCACTGATGTAGTTTGTTATTCTGTAAAAATGCCTAATGGTGATAAAGCCCCTGTCACACACATAGGCACAGTTAAGCTTGGAAACCATCTACTCCTCCAAATGCCTTATGTGTTCCATCATTCACATTCAATTTAATTTCAGCTAAAAGGCTTACAAACTCACTTGCTTGTTGTCTTCTTCTTCTTTTTTTTCTGATTCTTGTTTCCATCAAGACCTTTTGTCTTGGACAACGATTGGGAAGGGTGAAGTGAGGCATGGATTCTATCATCTGCAGCATACTAAAGTGCCTCCAACAGCTCTTGTTGATCATCTTTTCAAGCTTTCAAATAAAACAAATTTTGTTTCGGCCTCAATGCTTAGCAAATCTTCACTGCGAGATCTTGGCACTATAGACTTGGTCACACATCTTTCTCTTGGATGTCTTTAATTAAAGATCCTCTTGTAAGCATTGAGATTTCTAATTTCAATGAAGTTCCTTGTTGCATCTGTCCAATGGCCAAACAATACCGACTCCCTTTTCCTATCAGCACATATTCAAGTTCTAGAATATTTGAAATTGTGATTTGTGATATATGGGGACCTTATTTTGTTCCTACCCATGATGGATCTCAATACTTCCTTACGATTGTTGATCATTTTTCTCGAAGTACTTAGATTTATCTTCTTAAAGCAAAATCTCAGACTCGACCTTGCATTGAATCCTTTTGTAATCTTGTTAAAACTTAGTTCAATGTTAAAGTTCAAACCCTAAGAGTGACAATGGTGCAGAATTTAACATGACAGAATTCTTCAATCGAAGAGGCATTATTCATCAAATTAGTTGCATTGAAACTCCCCAACAAAATGCCATTGTAGAACGTAAGCACCAACATCTTTTAAACATTGCCCGAGCCCTCAGATTTCAAGCTGGTCTCCCTTTGAAATATTGGAATGAATGTGTCTTAATTGCTGCATACATTATCAATAGAATTTCTTCCCTTTTGCCACAAAACAAAACACCTTATGAGTTACTTTTCAATTGCAAACCCAAATATGTTCATATGAGAGTTTTTGGCTGTTTGTGTTTTGCATCCACAATCTCACATGGTTGAACAAAGTTTGATTCAAGAGCTAGAAAATTTATTTTTCTTGGCTATCCATTTGGTATCAAAGGCTATAAGTTGCTCAATCTTGATACCAACACTGTCTTTATTTCCAAAAATGTTGTTTTTCATGAAACCACATTTCCTTTTCTTCGTCTCAAAAATTCTGAACCAATACCAGATTGTTCTCTCACTGATACTTGTATTCCATTTCCTTTTCCAGCTGCATCTCTTCCTCATCACATTCAACCTGCCATTGTTCCATCCACTCATTTTCAGTCTCCCACCCTGCATAACTCTAATCTCCCTATTTCTCCAAGTCCATCTCCTTTTCCTCAGTTGCCTCTTTATTTACCTTCATCCACATCCACTCCTATAACAGAAACACTTGTTCCTACTCCTCTCCCCATCCACAAGTCAATAAGGACTCGAAAGACACCTCAGTACCTGCAGAATTTCCACTGTCAGCAGGCCCACTTCACCTCTTCACATCAATCTTTGGCCAAGCAATTCTCCTCTACTAAAGGTACTGCTTTTCCCTTACAAAACTCTCTATCTTACCATATATTATCTCTTGCTTTTGCTGTTTTCTCCTCTTCCATATTATTTCAACTTGACCCTCAAACATACAATCAAGCTGTCAAGGACCCGAAATGGTGTGAGGCCATGCAAACTGAATTGGATGCTCTTGAGCTCAACAAGACATGGGTCTTGACTGATTTGCCACCTGGAAAAGAAGTAATTAATTGTAAGTATGTCTACAAGACTAAATTTCACTCAGATGGTACTATAGAGAGGTTAAAGGCCAGGCTAGTGGCCAAAGGCTCACACAACAAGGGGGGATTGACTATCACGAGACCTTTTCTCCAGTGGCCAAGATGGTCACAGTTCGATGTCTTCTAGCTCTTGTAGCAATGAAAGGTTGGAATTTGCAAAAATTTGACGTGAATAATGCCTTCCTTCACAGAGAGTTAGAAGAGGAAATCTACATGTGTAAGCCACCTGGCTACAACAAAGGAAAATCTGGACAGGTTTGCAAACTCCTCAAGAGTTTGTATGGCCTTAAGCAAGCATCTCGACAATGGCATGCTAAGTTTTCCAATTCACTGATTCACTATGATTTTCAACAGTCCAAGTCAGATTATAGCCTTTTCACAATGCTTATTGGAGACACTTTCACAGCTTTGTTAGTGTATGTAGATGATATAGTTGTTGCTAGCAACTCTCTTGATTGCATCAATTCTCTCAAAATTCTTTTGAACACTAATTCAAGATTAAAGACCTTGGTTCACTTTGTTATTTCCTTGACATTGAAGTGGCCAGATCTGCTCAAGGGATTCATTTGTGTCAAAGGAAATATGCCCTTGACATCTTGTTAGATTCAAGCACACTTGGATCCAAACTTGCCAAGCTTCCTATGGATCAAAATCTAAAACTCAGCAAGGACTCAGGTCCCTCTCTCCCTGATCCTAGCATCTACAGGAGACTTGTTGGAAGGCTCTTGTATTTAACCATCACTAGACCCGATATCAGTTTTTCAGTTAATGTTTTAAGTCAGTATATGTCTCAGCCTACTGATGCTCACCTACATGCTGCTTACAAGATTTTGAAATATTTCAAGGGCAATCCAGGCCAAGGGATTTTGCTGTCCTCTTCTTCTCCCTTGCAATTGCAAGGGTATTGTGATTTAGATTGGGCATCATGCCCTGACACCCACCGATCCATTACAGGCTTTTGCATTTTCCTTGGGAATTCACTTGTCTCTTGGAAGTCTAAAAAGCAATCAGTGGTCTCTCGTTCATCTGTAGAGGCTGAGTATCGAGCCATGGCAGCTGCTTGCTGTGAATTCACTTGGATCGAACAACTCCTAGCTGATATGCACATCTCACACTCCAATGCTGCCATTCTTCATTGTGACAATCAAGCAGCTCTACGTATTGTTGCTAACCCCGTCTTTCACAAGAGAACTAAGCATATTGAAGTCGATTGCCACCTTATTCGAAATAAAATTCAAGAAGGAACCATTGTGACTGCACATGTTCCCACTCATCTGAAAATTGACTGATATATTTACTAAGGCACTTTCCTCTATAGTTCTCAATAATCTTCTTTCCAAGATGGGAATAGTAAATCTCTATTCTCCATCTTGTGGGGGGTATTGGAAAATGATATAGTTGAGAATAGCCCTCAAGTCAGCCTAGATGATAAAGGCTAGCTGAAGTTTTTTATGTAATTCAGTAGTTTGTTATTTTTATTCTGACACTTGCTGTGCTGTATAGGTTTTAGTGACAGAGTTAGTTATTTTGGCAGAGAGTGAATATTCCTTTTTGGATCGTGAGAAAGGCTGTACAGAGTGCTACATATATTGCTTTTGTAAATTCAGCAATTCATTCAATGAAGAAGATACAAAGTTCTTCTGCAACCTGAATATCTCTTTCCAGTTTTTCTTCCTTTTATGCCTTTTTTTGCTTTTCTTACACGGGGAGACAATGAAAGAAGTTAGAGATTAGAAATCAGCTGGAAAAGTAACTAAAAATTTACTTAGATTGAAGAGAAAGATGGATTACTGAGGTGCTTTATCAAGATTTGAAGGACATCCCTCTAAATTATAATATATTCTATTCTAAAAATTTTCTTGGCAATGAAAAGGGAATCAAAGGATAATCATATGATCAAGCAACTTGAAAAATCGAATCATCAAGAGAATACTTATAAAAGAAATCAACCTCAATTATTTATTTATCTATATTAGATCATTACTCGTCCAAAAGTTTAAACTGATGAAAAATTGTGAATTTAATTATTTAAATTATATTTCAGCACTCATTCTTATGTGTGGGCTGGCCATACTCCCCGTCAATAAGAGGTCTTGAAATATAAAATATTTAATTAGATATGTGAGTCATAATTTTGATTCAAAATTTCTGATATCATGTACTTATATTACCACTTATTCCAAAAATTAAAATTAATGAAAAAATAAATTTAATTATTTAGTTATATCTTAACACTTTTTTTAAGATTAATGCCATAGACAGGCATTCAAGTTAAAAATAAAACAACGACAATCGAATTCATGATTAATGCAGAGATGTTACTTTAGATATGAAGTGAAATGCGTTCAGTTCTTTAAGAAGACTTTCAAAGTCAAGCAAACGGCCACCGTCGTCTCTGAAATAATTCGAAGACTTCAAAGTCAAGTGTACCATTATTAATATGCTTCTTGTTGTTCTAATTTTCGGCGATGTTTGCGGGAGTAACTCCCAATCAATTTGCATTTAGAGAGAAAGCTTTAATTGGAAAGCCCAATAGAGGATACTTCTCGTGGTTAAATCTGAGAGAGGTCACGTTCTCTTAGGCCTCTTTTGAAAAATGAGATAGATAAGAAATATATAAATAATAATAGAAGGATAATAATATCCTTACATCTGATCATTTATTACTATTTTATTATTTAATTTTTTTTCTTTTTGTTATTTGAATCTAGATTAAAAATCATAGAACATGACCTTATTCCATAATTTATAAAAAAAATAAATTCAATCAACTAACGTAATCATGTAATTTAATTAAAAAATAAATTTAATTTTATAAAAACTGACATTCTTTTATCTTTGAGTCAATTTTTATAAAATCGAATTCATTGTTAATTAAATTACATGATTATATTGGTTCACTGAATTTATTTTTTTTCTAAATTATGCAATAAAGTCATATTCTATGATTTTTAATCTAGATTCAAAAAGCAAACAGAAAAAAAAAAAAAAAAAAGGTAGTAAAGCAATAGTAAAGAAAGTTTAAGAGTATCATTACCCATAGTGAAATGGTTTGGATAAAGATATTTTATTGAGTTTTTAGAAATGAGAAAAAAAATGTTGATTAAAAATATTATAAAGTTAAAATATTGTTATAATATAATTTTTTACTATAATTTTTGTTTTAAAATGTTAAAAATTGAATTGTTTTTGTGTCTATCCAATAAAATTGTATCCGTTGTACATTCGTATGGATGTATTTATAAGGATTAAGAGCATTGACATTGGTTTCATCAAATTTATCTCTAAAATTTAATAAAAAGTATATATTTTTCATAAATCCAAAACCTCCCTAGCCATTACCCCTACATTGGATTAGTCAAAATAATAATATAATTTTTTTTTAATAATAATATTTTTAATTTATTTTTTTCATATTTTACAATTACACTAACTATATGTTATTTAATAATTTAATTTGATACTTAAATGATTGTTTTCCAACTTAAATATATTGTGGCTCAAAATTGGAAAACAATAATTTAAATAAATAAAATAATAGTTATAGAGTGTAAATAGTACTAGCCTCGTTTGTTTTCAGAGATGAGATGAGATGAGTTTGAAAAAGTTGAATTGTTTATTTTATTTTGTATTGAAATTTGAGAAAGTTGTAATGATTAGGTGAAAGAAGATAAGATGAATTTGAAAAAATTGAATTGTTTATTTTATTTTGTATTGGAATTTGAAAAAATATAATAATGAAATTGAGATGAATGAGATGAGATGAGATGTTTTCCAAAAACAAATGAGTCTTAACATTTAGAGATGAACTTAAATGTATTGTATCTCAAAGTTAAAAATTTTACTGGATGTTTAATCTAATATAGTAATTTTAAATACAACTTTATTAAATTTTAAAAAGAGCCATGCTATGCATCAGTCCCTGTTCAGGGGCTGATGCATAGCACACCTGATGTGTCTCTCATGTGATTGGTTTGAATGATGTGAGTGGTTTAGATGATGACACATAGGGTGTGTTGTGGCTGCTCCTCAACAGTAGGCTGATGTAAAGAATTTTCCTTTTAAAAATGATATTCATTTGATGAGTCCAATACCATTACTCTAAGGTTATTTACATGGTGTGATATCCTTCAAGAGTACGATTCTGTAGTTGATTGTCTTCTGGCGGCATGTCTCGGTCCTAACGTGCGTTTTGTTTAGCATTAGTACTTTACCATTTCATTGCCTTACATCACGCGGATCCTTTGTGATTATGCCATTGGCCGCCCGCTACCCTTTTCTCACCTACTGCATATGTTGACTTTCCTCATTAATTCACCATCATTCTTTCCTTGCCAGTAACGAGTATTTCTGTCCTACAGTTGTAATTATACCTATCCGAAATAAATATGAGCAGAAACCGTGAGAATTGATCCTAGAGATTTATATCTTTACATTGTTTGCCCTCAGAACGTCAAGTTTCATGGAGCCAAAATGAAAGGCCGGTGAAGGGGGACTTTGGTAGTAATAATTTATACTTGGCATCTCTTCCAGCAGTGTGATACTTTGCTAAAGTATACAGCGTATCTTCCTGCTATTGTAAGTTGCCCAACCGTCTTTTTCTTTCCTATATTTTGCTCAACCAAATGATGTATCGGCATTGATTTTTGGCAGCACAAATATTTCACTGATCTTTTCTTACATTTTTTGTCTTTATTTTTTTTCCTGGTTTTGGTGCTACATATATCAGATTTGTGCTGTTCGCTGTTCAACTCGATCATTATTGTGTGGGTGTCTCTTATTCCAGCATTCAATGAGAATTCCACTCCTTTCGTGGCTTTTCTTCATGCCCATATGCTTACTTTCTATCAGCTTCTATGTTCCTATGGTTTGCGGCAAATGTCTTACCAATCAAAAATCCTTGTTGCTCCAATTGAAGAATATCCTCATTTTTTATAGTGCTTCATCTGCAAAACTGGTGCACTGGAACAAAAGCATCGATTGTTGCTCATGGGAAGGCGTGACCTGCAACAAGGGACGTGTTATTGGTCTCGACCTCGCCAATGACTCTATCTCATGTCCACTTGACAATTCAAGCAGCCTGTTCAAGCTTGAATATCTTCAGAATCTGAATTTAGCATACAACAATTTTAACAGTTCTGAGATTCCTTCAGAAATTAACAAGTTGTCGAATCTGGTTTATTTAAACCTTTCAAATGCCGAGTTTCAAGGACAAATTCCAATTACAATTTCGCATTTGAAAGGATTGGTTAGTCTCGATTTAAGTGCGAATTGGTTGAAGCTTGAGAATCCAAATCTAAATATGCTTGTTCAAAACCTTTCGAAGCTTACGAAACTTTATCTCGATGGTGTGGATATATCAATGCAAGGGTACGAGTGGGGCCCAACATTATCATTTTCACTACCAAATCTAAGAGTGTTGAGCTTGTCAAAATGTAATCTGTCAAGGCCCTTTGATCCGTCCTTGGTGAATCTTGAATCCCTCTCTGTTATTGATATGAGCTATAATGAATTATTTGCTCCGATTCCTGATTTTTTTGCAGACTTCATAAATTTGACAACCTTGATTTTCAGAGTCTCTTCGTTAAAGGGAAAATTTCCGGCAAGGATCTTTCAAATTCCAAAATTGCAAATGGTTGACTTGTCAGATAATGAACAACTTGAAGGTTTCTTGCCAGAATTTCCTTCGAACAGATCTCTTCAAACCCTAGTCCTTGGCATTCCAAAATTTTCAGGGTCATTGCCATATTCTATTGGGTATCTCAAATTATTGTCTGAACTCGATCTTTATTATTGCAACTTCAGTGGAGAAATTCCGCAATCAATGGCAAATCTCACCAGATTGTTTCATTTGGTCTTGTCAATGAACAGATTCATTGGACCAATTCCATCATTAAACATGAGCAAGAATCTGAAAACAATAAACCTTGGTAGCAATGATTTAACTGGTCAGATTACTTCCACCCGATGGGTAGATCTTTTGAATTTGGAGGCTCTTGATTTGAGTTACAATTCACTAGAAGGGAGTATTCCAGTTTCTCTTTTTTCCCTTCCAGCATTGCAAGAATTACGCCTTCAAAACAATTGATTTTCTGGCCAACTTGATGAATTTTCAACTGCTCCTTCTTACCTATTGAGTCATCTTGATTTAAGTCACAACAACTTGGAAGGGAAAATTCCCAAGTCTCTGTTCTAACTACCTTCTCTTGTGGCGCTTGATCTTTCTTTGAATATCTTCAATGGCTCTTGGCAGTTTTGTGCGACTCAAAACTTAAAGGATCTTACCTCTCTTGATCTTTCATACAATGATCTCTCAATTGAATATGGTGGAATTAATTGTTCGCTATTCTCTTCTCCTAGAATTTTAACTTTGAGATTGGGTTCTAACAACTTGAAAGGATTTCCAGATTTCTTGCGAAACCAATCTGCCTTATACGAGCTAGGCCTTTCAAACTGCCAAATTCATGGACAAATACCGCACTGGATTTGGGAATTTACTACACTAAACCACTTAAATCTCTCCAATAACTACCTGGTGACTCTAGAAAGACCTTTTCTCAATGTTTCTTTCACGAGCCGGTGGGTGGATCTAAGCTCCAACGAACTCCAAGGGAAACTCCCGATTCTCCCATGTTATGTTGAATACTTGGATTTATCGAGGAATAATTTCCACTCTAGCATACCATCTAGCATCATTAACTCCATGCTTAATATTCAATTCCTTTCCCTTTCGAGCAATAAACTTTATGGGAGTATCCCCGAATCAATATGCAATGCTACAAATCTTCATGTCCTGGATTTATCTAACAATTTCTTGAGTGGCATGGTCCCCCATTGTTTATTTGAGATGAGTCCGCCAACTGTGGTGCTGAATCTAAGGAGAAACAACCTCACAGGTAAAATTCCTGATACGTTTCAAAATTGTGGTGGCTTCCATACTTTAGATCTTGGTGAAAATCAATTAGAAGGAAAGTTGCCAAAATCTTTGGCCAACTGCGAATATTTGGAATTCCTAGACACCGGGAATAACAACATTGAGGATACATTCCCATGTTACTTGAAGAAGATATCCATGCTGAGTGTCCTTATTTTGCAATCAAACAAGTTTTATGGACCTATTGATTGTCTGGAGTCTAATGCCACTTGGCTAATGCTTCAAATTATAAACTTAGCTTCAAACAATTTCAGTGGCAAGCTGACAGAAAAATCTTTCGACATCTTCAAGGCACTTATGGCTGATAAAGATAAGGCGCAATTAGAGTTCCTTCATACAGGTTATCAGTTTCCCGGCGTGTATGATTATAATTATCAAGATAAGTTGACAATTATTGCCAAAGGTCTATCTCTGTATTTGGTGAAGATCCTAACCATTGTCACCATCATTGACCTTTCATGCAACAAATTTGATGGACCTCTACCAAAAGAAATTAGAAAACTCAAATCACTATACATCCTCAACCTATCTCATAATGGTTTCACAGGCAATATTCCACAATCTTTGGAAAAATTAAGTTATCTTGAGTCACTAGACTTGTCAAGCAATAAGCTTACTTGTGAGATTCCTGTCCAACTTGCAAATGGTTTAATTTTTCTATCATTCCTCAATCTTTCGTTCAATCAATTGTCGGGAAAAATTCCACAAATCAAGCAATTTGCTACATTCCCAATATCTTCTTACAAGGAGAACATAGGATTATGTGGCTTTCTTTTAGAAGAACATTGCACTGGTGATGGGCCGGGATTGTCAACTCCAATATCTGAAGAATCTAACTCAGAATTCTTGGATTGGAATTGACTGGAACCTCTTAAGTGTTGAATTGGGATTTGTTTTTGGTTTTGGGATTTCTGTTGGGCCTCTTATGTTTTGGAAAAGGTGGAGGACGTGCTACTATAAACATGCTGATGAAATATTTTTTAAGATCTTCCCTCAGTTGTATATTACAATAGAAAACCATCGAAGACAAGCACTCATGAACCATAGACGAAGAGCTCACATAAATCAAGGATGGAGGCATGAGTGATATATGGCTTGATTTATATATGAGCCATGAGGAGTAATGTTGTCAGGTATGACTTTTTTTTGTTTCAATATAAGAAAAACAGAAAAAAAAAAAAAAGGAATACAATTACTCATGCAATTGGATATGAATATTACTTTAAATGATATTGGTTGTTGTGGTCAAGTTAATTATGTTATTAAAATACTTTTGATGGTAGATTTGCATGTGATTTATGGAAGGTGATCGATGGGATTTGGAAGCTAGCTTAAGTAACTAATGTTGTCACTATTGTATTTTACCACTGCACTTTTTTAAGTTCTATTAGACTTCCAAGCATAAAACTATAGACTCAATTAACAGTAGTAAGGTTTATGCAATAGATCATGTTCTAAGGGATATAAATATGTAATATCCAATTTGAGCTGTAGTAGTTTAGTTGGTGTCATCGCTACCACATTTCGTGGAGTGCTATATATGAATAAATATTTCTTTTTCATATAGATCATTTCATTTTCAGTCATAATAACAATATACTGTGCAATATTTTAAGTGAATTTTAATTAGTTATTTTGATTGGAGATGGCAAATTTAAGATGCATTAATAGCCATTCAATATTCTAATTAGTTGTTGATGTGTATATTTATTAATTGCTATAAAGTATATCGAGGGCTTGAAAGTAGCAAGATTAATGGGCTTGAGGAGGAAGGAACTAAAAACCACAAGAAAGGGGCTGGGCTTGACATAGAGTTCGCTACACACTCGCAAGTTATTAGATTTAAGGCTCGATCTCTATGTCAAAGGCTAGAGAGCATTCACTCGATACTCGCTCAAGACTCGATCTGGCAAGAATTAAGATTTAGGATTGCTAGACACACGGTGGCATCTCGCTCAAGCAAACATCCCTGATGATTAATTTTTTCAAGATTCTGACTTTCAATAGAGTTTTACTTATGATTTGATTATGATTAGTATTTAGACACTTCGGATTTGTTTCGCACAAACATATTGCTATTATTTCTAATTTATCCAAATTCCGAATTCTTTGGAGAAAATTTTCTTCATTTCCGGTCATCTTTGCCCATGTTTGGTTAGTAGAATTTTGAGAAATTTTGAGGACTTTCTTGAAAAAAATTTAAGTGTGTTCATGATTTGGTTTTGTAAAAGGTGATAAGAAAATCCGAACAAATATTTATAAACAAAAAGGATGCTTTGTATATATATTTGCAAAAGTGGATGAAAAGAGTTTAGAATTTGTTTAAATATATTTTTTTGATAATTTTTTTAGTTTTTTTAATTTTTCACAAAATGCTAAGCAAATGTTTGGACCAAAATTTGAAAAGTTAAATAGTATTTTTTATTAAAGAAAAAACTGAAACATATTTAGTTTGAAGTTCATAAGTATTTTTAAATTTTTTTAAAAACGGTTGAAACCAAACATAGCGTTAACATTTTACGATATGTAACATACCAAACAACACATTAAACCAGTTTTCTTACCTGTATGCGACATGAATTGCTAATTTTTTTTGTTTTTATAAATTCGGTTTAAGCATGTTAGTATGTTGGTTGGTCAAGAGGCAACAAAATCATGGTTTTTACCTATGAGTGAATCGGGCAATAGAGAGATGGCATAGTTATGGTTAGTTTTAAGTTTTTCTAAGTTCATAATCGGATTTAGGATGAAATTTACATGAAAAATGTAAATATTGATAAATTTTTGAGTCAATTTGCAAAATCCTTATTTTATGTACAAATTTGTAATTTACCACAAGTGGATGGGTAACTTTACAAATTTTGTCCTAAATGAGTAAGTCTTATTTTTTAAGGTTTTGGTGAGATATTCAGTTCTCACTCTTTTTACACTAGTCTTAAATTATGCTATAATTCTGTAAATTAACTTCTAACTTACTCTTTGTATATTTATATATGTTCGGTGAGAAGACTGATATTGTTTATAGTCATGTCATTTATACTTATCGTAACTATTATAATATACCATAACATACCACCAGTTATCTGTTACATGTGTATCCATTATATATAAGTTTATCTATTACACGAATGCCAAGTCATATGTTACACATTTATTTGTTACATGAATGCTATGTCATCTATTTCATGAATATGTCTCGAAATATGTCTAAGCCATTCGTGCATGAGTCTTTTATTTTATCACGACCTGAAGTTATGCATTTATTTAGAAAAATATCAATACATATATTTATGCATTTTGGTTTTTGTTGCAATCTAACACCAAATCTAACAAAAAGATGATTTTTTCTTAAAAAATTAAGATTTTGGCTTTAAATGGTTTCTAAAGTTAACAAATTATAGATTAAAAGATTCATAATCATGTGTAAATTTTTTTATTCTTCTTCAAGACCTCTTCAAGAGTTATCTTTTTCAATTTTATTTAATCTTTTTTGCGCATGGCTTTTGTTCTTTTTTTTTTTTTTTCCCAAGATTCCTTTTACATTTTACCTTGTAATTAAAGTTCAGCATATAAGTTTTCTGCTAAATTGAATAAAAGCTGTTATCTATCTTTACACGATATCATAATTGTGAGCCGTAAATGATCCCTATATCAATAAATATGATAATAATTTTTAGCATCTCAATTCATTTATATAATATTTTTGTGTTATAGATGCAAGTTACATTATGGAAAATATATAAAAATAAAATATATTATTTTAACATTAACTGAACCCAATATAAATTCTTAGATCTATGGCTAAAAAGAAGACGATTATGCCTCAAAGGAGCTAACTATATAGTTATGTTGTTGTATTTTAATGGGTCAAGCAAACCGTAAACCCAACGGTTAAGTCTCAAAGGATCAATTCGTAGGTTCCGTTTGGATACAGAAACGCTTTCAACCCATCTTATCTCATCTCATCGTTACAACGTTTTCAAATTTTCATATAAAATATAATAAATAATTCAACTTTTTCAAATTTCAAAATAATAATAATATTAAAAAATAATATTCGAACAATATTTTATTTAACTCATCTAAAATCATCTCATCTCATTATCCAAACCAGCCTTATTGTTCCACATGGGCTTTTAGAAGACCGTCAAAGTCAAGTAGTAAACCATCATTATTCATTGATCTAAACAAGTGTAATCAAGTCTAATCAAAGCCAAGCGAAACATCATTAGTTGCCCTATTGCGCCAAATCTGAAGTGTTTTCTGTCAACGACATAGAAAGCAAAATGTCTAAAATGTAATGTTCTTTTTTCTTATGCTCAAAAAAATTAATGTTCTTCTATCTCGCTCTCTTGAGTCCATCAGTATTATTATTAATTTCTCTTAACTCATTTTTATGTGGGTGTTCCCTTATTACAGCCTCTAATGAGAATTCCACTCTTTTCATGGCTTTTCTTGGTGCCCGCATATGCTCACTTTCTAATGTCTTGGCAATCAACAATGCTTGCTGCTCCAAGTGAAGAATAGCCTCGTATTTGGCAATGCTTTATCCACAAAATTGGTGAATTGGAACCATAGAATCGATTGTTGCTCATGGGAAGGTGTAACTCGCAAAAAGGGACATGTTGTCAGTCTCAACCTAAGCAATGAGCCCATATGGGGTTGACTTGACAATTCGAGCAGCATCTTTAGGCTTGTTCGTAACCTTTCGGAAGTTGTTCAACTTAATCTCGATGGCCTGCATATATCGATGCAAGGGTATGAGTGGGGCCCAACATTATCATTTTCACTACCAAATCTTAAAGTACCGAGCTTGTCGAATTGTGATCTTTCAGGACCTCTTGATTCTTCCTTAGCGAATCTTGAATCTCTCTCTATTATTCATATGAGTGGAAACAACTTTTTCTGCTCCAATTCCAGTATTTGTTGCAGATTTTAGAAACTTGGCATCCTTAATTTTCAGTAACTCCAACTTGAATGGAACTGTTATGAACCCACTTGAGAAGTAGATGACGAATACGGATTGATAATGAAGATTACAGGAGACGAAGTAAAGGAAATGGAATTTAGAATAGGATAGCTACTGTTTGGGATGTTTGAAGCTCCCAATTCCTCCGGATGAAAGTAACAAGTCTAAGAGATTTCTAGGTACCCCCTCCGCCAACGTATTTCCCTCCTACTTTATCTAAGCATGGATAACAACCAAGGCAATAGAATAAAGACACGTGTTCTGAAATGTAACAGAAAGGAAATGCAATAACAACTAGTGAATACTATATTCTAGAACATCTATTAACTAGAAGGAACGGTGCGTTTCCAGCTGGCTGCCCAAGTGAAATGGTGCACTCCATGATCCTTTGTTGAACATTTTATCCCTCCTCTGCCCACTCATCCATACCTCCACAGAGAGGGCCTTGAAAAGGACCTTGCCCACAAGGTCAAAAAATTTGCAGCTACTCTATCAGTAGTAGATGATGATGGCTCAAGAGGACCTTCCCTCAACAACTTGGTTCAGACTGCTTCAATTTCCTCAAACTTTATTTTGCTTGAAGCTACTTTTGACCTTGAAGGGAATTCTGAAAATGCATTGAGTATCATACTAAATAGATTTGCAACATCGTCACACTCCCGTAGATTGTAAAACAAATACCATTAACCTCTTGGGATGCATTCTGGTACAACAGATATGGAACTTGAACTTCATACTCAAACGCCAAGACCAGCCTTAGGAATATTAGCAAAACCCAAAATTCATCCATAAAATCCACTTGAGGACAAGCAACCTAATGCCCAAAACAAATCCCACTAACCATAAAAAAACTCAAGGGGATATAGATGACTGTAACAGAAGCACTAAAATAACTCAGCCTGTTGATTATTAGCAGAAGATGTTGCTGGCATTGCTGAGGAATAGATGTAGCCTACTGCACAGAATCTACTTGCACAGTGTTCTGGGATTTTGGTTGTTGCTCTGCCTCAGATGTTTGTAGCTTTGCAAGCCCTGCTCACCACCAAGTACTAATTGTTTATCCTTTAGCACCTGTAGCCCCAATTGCACCTCTCTAACAATATTCTCCAACTACCTCAGCCTTCCATCAGTGCTTCCATGATTGTTTCCAATAGACACCTTCAAATTATCAACGGAACTCTCTAGGTTGCAAGTCCTACTTTCCAGCTGTGTTATTTCTGCACCAACACCATCCAATACATGGAGCAAATTATCTGCATGTTCCTTCACTGTTCTATCAATTTCAGACACAATTGGGGAACCAACAGCATCACTATCCTTCTCTAGAATGACTTTTGCAGGTTCACTGTACAAAGAACCATAAACCTCTTTCTTCATCTTCATGAATTCAAAAGAAGACTCTCCACTGATGATAAGTGCACATTTAAGTTGAATAAAGGCTCCCACCGTACTCACATCGGCCCCAACAAAACTTTGAACAAATCTCCACCAACCAACAAATTTAATATGTATTCCACCATCACCTTTAAGATCAAAATTAAAATAAACAAAGTGAAATACCTTATCCAAAGCTTTGTTCACCCAATGACTCTCCACAATTTCTTTTGTAGTATTCCTCTATCAAAGGGCCAATAAGGTGACATTATACCCATAATCAACTTAAATAGATAGATTGTGCTGAAGGAGGGCCCGAATGTATTTCTCAAAGAATTTCTCTGCACAACAGTCCCATTAATCCCATCCCACTCAAAAACAACTATGTAACAATTTATCGAGCAACTAAGGAGTAACTTCCGAATCTACTAAAACTTGTGAAACCATGAGATTTTTCCATGACCCTCCACCAAAGATTACCATAAAAACATGAAGGGCTTCAAATATCTCAAAAATGCCTTCAATGGTACAATTTGTACTCAAATCTCGATAAGAAGTGAAAGTAGAAATAGGAAAAATGTGCTTACCACTGATATGATTGAGTATAGGGTCCAGAAAAATGGGATAGTGTTCTAGTATCCCTTCTTCAAAGGCTGGAGGGTCTAAGAATCCAAACAATGATTTGATTCCAAGCCATATGGGAACATGGTCCAGCTTTAATCAATGTTTCAAATTCAATGAACAATGACTGATCTTCCAACAGGATAGGAACTATTAAAATCTCATACATAACACTAACAACTTCAACATTATCATGAGCCGGATCACATTCTTCTCTTGCTATTCTTGCATTGATCTCTCTCAAGTGTTGAGTCACCCTCTGCTCATCAAGGGTTCGCAGCACATCAAGAAGGGAGTTAATGCAACTTAGCTCATACTCTCTATCATACATTTCTAAGGCTTGATGGTACTGGTCTCACATTAAAAGTAGGAGTGCCTTCTCTTCTCTCATGAGAAAGAGTGAGGTTCTAGTGCCTTTGAGGTTTCAATGGTTTAGGTCTCACAGTTTATGAGTGATGTTTCTATTTTCTTTCTTTCTCGGTGCTGGATGCAAATGCAGACTGAGGAACTAGCTAAGCACTGGGAGAGAATACAATTGTCAAAAGAAGAAAACTTTTTCTTCCATGTTAAACAGGAGAGCTTCAAAGATGAAGATAGGCATGGAAAACATTGCATAGTTGGGAGGGTTCTGTTCGAAAAGAGTGTTAACATTGAAGCCTTCTGAATCACCATGCATCAAATATGGAGATTGTAAGGATGGGCTTGTTTTAAGGAATTGGGGGATCAATGTTTTCTAATTGAGTTCCAAAACATGGTAGACAAAGACAAGATCCTAAGTGGGCATCCTTGGTTTTTTTATAGAAGCCTTCTCACTTTACTCAAAGTGGACGAGACAGTATCCATCAATGCCTTACACTTTGGTTTCGAACCTTTCTGGGTTCAGCTTCATAACTTACCACTAGCCACCATGACAAAAGAGGTCAAGGAACAGTTTGCAGCATCCATTGGTCATGTTATAAGGGTAGAAGCTGAGGCAGATGGACATGCATGGGGGAGATGCCTTCAGGTGAGGGTTGAGGCTGACATCCATAAACCTCTGCTGAGAGGGAAATGGCTAATGCTTGACAACAAACAACATTGGATCTCTTTCAAGTATGAAAGATTGCAAAATTTCTGTTTTCAGTGTGGGGTGCTCTACCACAAAGGAAAGAACTGCACTTGGCAACGTTATGACCAACAAGGTGAGGAAAAGGCACCACAACAATTTGGTTCCTGGCTCATAGACCAACCAAGAAACATCAACATTTTTTACAGGTAGAAATATGGTGGTTCCATGGGTGGTTGGCATCAACAAAATGGCCAGAAAGGAGATTGGGAAAGAGATGACAGGGAGGAACCCAGGCCACGTAACCACGTTGTATCTCAGGAGCCCCCAGCAAGTTTTCAGGCAGAGTCTGTTGTGATAAAACATGATATATTTTTTTGAGATGGTAAAGGACAAGTTGCAACAAAGGAGACCTCGGACAAAGGTGACTTTACTAGCTGCTCTATTAGGACCCCAACTAATTCACAAGTGGAAACTCCACCACCAGACAAAAAGCAACCCTTGCACATGGATGAGGCACTCACAACCGAAGCTGTCCCTGGGGTCCAAGGCTCTTTGGAGGCTATTACGAATATGGAACTAGACCCCACTACTAAAAAAACATTGGTACATGTTGCTCAATAAACACCTCTGATCCCCAACATTGGAACTCGTGAGGGATTGGATATTAGTGAGGTGAGACCATCTACCTCTGGCTGTCAAAAACAAAAAAGTAATACCATATCAGTGTTGATAGGCAAATTACCTGGCCAAGGAGATTATAAACCAGCTAGTAAAACTGAATTGGTGATAAAAAACAGGAAATGGAAAAGACAAGCTCAAGAAAAGATATCTCAGACAGGATTTAAGGGAGATGAGGTCCTTGAGGTAATCTCAAATAACTTTATGAGGACTAGGTTTGTGAGGGGATGTAAAAGAAATTATAATGAGCAGTATTTGATCCTAAGAGAATCAAGGGTCACAATGAAAACAAGGAGAACTACCAATCAATGGCAGAGGCTGGATTCCAGCCCTACCAAAAACAATGAGTCTCTTAGTATGGAACTGCTGAGTTTGGGAACCCTCGGACAGTTAGAATCCTTATAAACTTAATTAAGGAAAAGTGTCCCCATTTAGTTTTCCTTGTGGAAACTAAATGTAGCAACAGAAGAATGGAGGAGGTCAATAGAAGTTTGAAACTAGATGACTGCTTTGCAGTGGACAGTGTGGGCTTGAGTGGGGGCATTGCTTTGCTGTGGAAAGAGGCATGGCATGTCAGGGTGATCAACTTTACCCGATGGCATATCAGTGCTTTGGTACAAGAAGAGAACAATGGAATTACCTAGCAGTTCATTGGTTTCTATGGTCACCCAGACACTGCAAAGAGATATAGTGGCTGGGAATTACTTAGGCAGCTAAAACCTCCCAACTCCATGGCATGGCTGTGTGTAGATGAGTTCAATGAAATCCTCCATCAAAAGGAAAAAGTAGGTGCAACAACCAGACCCTACAAACAAATCGAGGCTTTCAGGCAGGCTGTGGAAATCTGTGGACTCAATGACATACAATCACAGCAACAGAGATTCACATAGTCAAACAACAGAAGTGGAAGGCAATTCACAAAAGAAAGAATAAACCGACCCCTTGCCAACAAGGAAGGGGATGCTATGTTTAGTTCTACCTTATGTACTGTTCTTGCAGCCATTAAATCTGACCATTCCCCTCTTCACATTAATAAGCAGGTTTTAGCAAATGGGAGGAGAAGTAGAGGCTAATGTTTCAGATATGAGGTTGCTTGGGAAACTAGAGAAAACTGTTAGCAGGTTGTGGTTGAGGCATGAAAAAATGATAGTGTACTAGGTTGTGAGGCCAAGTCAATGAGAAAAAAACTCAAAGGCTGTCAAAAGGGACTACTATCTTGGAAATAGAAAAACAAGCAAACTTATCACTTGGCACTAATACAGAGGCTGGCTAGAATTAGTCATCTCCAAAATACTGGTATTGGTGACCACTTAATACCCATGCGGCAGCTACAGAAAGAAGTGGAAATTTCTCTTGCAGAAAATGACCTAAAATGGTGCTAGAGGGCAAAGCAGCATTGGTTTAAACATGGAGACAAAAACATCAAGATTTTTCAGATGCAGGCCAGCCAAAGAAGGAAGACTAATACTATCAAGTGTGTAGAGGATCCATAGGGAAGAAATGTTACTGAACAGGCAGCAATTGGTGATGTGCTCACTGGTTTTTTCTCTTCCCTTTTCATTACTTCTCTACCTACCAATCTTGAAGAGTGCCGTTCTGCACTGGACACCACACTGGCAGTGGAGATGAAAACTTGGCTCATGAACCTTTTCATTCGAGAGGAAATTAAAGCTGCTATTTTCCAAATGAACCCCTTAAGTTCACCTGGCCCTGATGGATTCTTAGCTCAGTTCTACCAGAAGCATTGGGAGGTGGTGGGAGAGGAAGTATGCAATTATGCTCTCAAAGTCCTCAACCAAGGTGGCTCTCTAACTGCGAGAAATGATATTTACATCTCCCTCATCCCCAAAGTAAAAAATCCAAAGAAAATTGTTGACTATAGGCCCATTAGCGCATTACCAACAGGCTGAAAGTCATCCTTCCCAAGCTTATATCCATGAATCAGAGTGCATTTGTACCTGGAAGGCTTATCACAGACAATACATTAGTTGCATACGAAATACTCCACTCCATGAACTTGAGAATGAAAGGGAAAAGAGGCTTCATGGTTTTGAAACTAGATATGAATAAAGCCTATGATAGGGTAGAATGGAGGTTTGTGGAAGTAGTTATGTTTAAGATGGAATTTCCTCCTCGATCCAAACCTGTCTTAGCTTAGTATCCTACTCAATCCTTGTTGATGGTGAGCCTCAAAAGAAGTTTTTGCCTTCTAAAGGACTTAGGTAAGGAGACCCCATATCACCCTACCTTTTTACACTTTGTGCTAAAGCCCTTACCTCACTACAGAATCAAGCTAAGAGGTATGGTGTTTTAACACCTACCACAATAGGGAGGGGCCCAATCACAGTGAATCATCTCTTCTTCACAAATGATAGCCTCTTTTTTTGTCAAGCTACTATTGAGCAACTCATTTGTGTCTTTAACATTCTTGCCCTCTATGAAAAGGCCTCGAGACAGGTACTGAACAAAGAAAAATCTTCCGTCTTTTTTAGTAAAAATACTCAACAGGCCACAAAACAACAGATCTTGGAAATGGAAGGAGTAAAATCATTTGGTTCCTATGAGAGGTACTTAGGGCTTCCTACCTTGGTAGACAGAGCCAAAATTGATGCATTCCATTCTCTCCTTGATAGAACTTGGGCTAGAGTGGCCAACTGAAAGACTAAGTATCTCTCTGTGCCAAGAAAGGAAATCCTTCTCAAAACAGTCCTTCAAGCTATACCTGTCTATGCAGTGGGAATGTTTTTGCTACTAGTTTCAATTACAAGGAAGCTAAATCGGATGCTTAGGAAATTCTTGTGAGACTATAATTAGGATACCTCGAAGGTACAATAGGTTAATTGGAAAAAACTCAACTACAACAAAGACTCAGAAGGTCTTGGCTTCACATATTTTGAAAGTTTTAATGTAGCTTTGCTCTCAAAATAAGGCTAAAGGATACACAAAACCCAAACTCCCTGGTGGCCATGGTCCTCAAGCAAAAATATTTCAATTAGGTTGATTTGTTACAAGCTCAGTTGGGGTCAGGATCTTCTCTTGCATGTAGAGGCATTCATGTAGGGATTTCCTTACTAAAAAGAGGGCTCCTGTGGAGGGTAGGGAATGGACACAAAGTTAATATATGGATAGATAGATGGATTCCATCCTATCCTTCACATAAAGTCCTGTCGCCTCGAAATACTGATTGCTGGTGTGAAAAAGTGAGTGATCTCATTGATCCTCACTTGGAAATGTGGAAGGAATCAATACTTCATGAGCTTTTCTCTCAATAGGAGTGTGAATCCATCAAAGTAATACCAATTAGCCTAGGTGGAAGAGAAGATAGAATGGTATGGCAGTTCACTAACAATGGCATGTACTTTGTGAAAAGTGGATACCACCTTAGTAGAGAAATGGAAAGGGACTTGGAATGAGAGACATCAAGTAGATCCAAGGACAAGATGGTTTGGAAGTCTCTATGGCAACTTGAAGTAACACCTGCTACCAAGATGTTCATATGGAGGGCAAGTAGCGAGGCTTTCCCTACTTTAGCAAATTTCTAAAGGAGGAAGATAGTTGAAGACAGTTCATGCTTAATTTGTATGCAGTACCCTGAAACATCTAGTCATGCATGATGGGGATGCCCTACTGCACAAGATGTTTGGAACCAAGGTGTTAAAAGGGTGCAAAAGGTGTCTGTTCATAGTGAGATGTTTATTGACATCTGGTTAGTGTTGGTAGATAATCTTGATCCTATAGAACTTCGGAGGTGGCAGCCATCCTAAGAGGTATATGGACTAGAAGGAATGAGGTTATCCATCAAAAACTATTCAAACATCTGACAATAGTATGTCAAATGGCAAAAGCAGAATTTGTATCCCACCAAGAGGCACTCAAAGATACATGGATTACCAGTATCAAGACTCCAGCAATCACTCACAAGTGGTCCAAACTTGAGGAGAAATGGTTTAAGGTAAATTGGGACTCGGCTGTACAATATAGAGAGGGTAAAATTGGGATAGGAGTCATCATCAAAGATCACCTTGGCCAAGTAATTAGTACCCTTCGTGCTACCAGATCTCTCAGGGGTAGCCCTTTTGATGTTGAAGCTTATGGATGAGTACTAGCAACTATTTTTCTTTTCAAAGAACTAGGCTTGCAACAAATATGTTTAGAGGGGGATTCGAAACAAGTCGGGGATCTACTACAAAATTTGGTCTCTAATTGGAGTTTAAGAGGCTGTCTCATAGGTGATGCTCAACAAGTCTTAGATTCCTTTGCCAATTGGAAAGTAGTGCATGGCTATAGAGAGTCAAACATGGCATCTCATCAACAAGCCAAAGTTGCTTTTGACTATGTAGAGGATATGTACGAAATTGAAATGTGCCCTACATGTGTTTCGTCTATTGTAGCAAAAGAAATGGTCTAATTGTAATGACTCGATCCTATATTTTTAGGAATAAATTATGGATAATTTTATTAGGTTCAATAAATGAGTTAAAACCCATAAAAGAGTTATCGAATAAATTATATTTATTTGAACCTAGAGTTAAGCCTCCATTATTTTTTTTTTCACTCCAAGTTCGTGAGTGTTAGACTCCAAACACTATTAGCATTCTAGATTCCTCTTCATAATAAAATCCCTAACAGATTTCCTCTATAAACTCCATGACATGCACGTCTCTCACTTTCCTTTCTCTAGTGTTTTACCATCACCTCCATATATACACATGTATTTCTCTCCTGCACATAGAAACTGCCCAACCGATGTCTATCTTCCACAAACTGCACCATGAGCCATCACATGTTTGTCCAACAATACCACGTTTGCTCCCCAACCCCATGAAGACCAAGCCGCTGCACCTGGTCAATCCACATCCCATGCAGAAGCCATGAAGCCATGAAACCACCAGCTGCCACCATACCTCTTCTCTCCACCATGAAACCATCAGCCGCAACAAACCACCGAGAGACCACGTACGCCAGCCAATATAAAACCGACAGCCCACTGCCCAACCAACTCGAAACAAAGAACCACCATAAAGTAGCCCTGCCGCATTGCCAGCCGTGAGTCATCCCCAACCTCTTGGAATACTCTGTTTTCTATACCAAAAACAGAGCAACCCAAACATCCCAGACATGAGCCCATGCGAACCACCACCACCACCAAGAGATCCTCCATGTTGAGACCCCATAGAAATCGCCGCCAAGGGCTGTTCAGCACCCCCAGTCCATCACAAGCCTCTCACGACCTCACGGTGGGTCCTCCCTCTCCCTACTATTCTCCCTCACTCCTCTGCCTCTCATCATGGTTGCACTACCTTAGACAATCCACCTCACTCATCTTGAGCCACCGACAAACCACCCAGAACCCATCGTAAGCCAAAGACGTCCAAACTCTAAGCTTCCTCTGTAAGTGATCTCTCTTTCTCTCTGTGATAAAGGCAGTACGTCTCCCTCCCTTGTGTGATCAACCTATTAAGTTCCATGCCTTTAAGTTATAGGTTGGAGTAATTACGTAAGTCATAGTTTACTATATAGGTAATATATACTTATTATATATATATTTTGATTTTAGGAAGTTACGAACGAAAAGTTAGACTATTTTAGAAAAATTGACCAAACGTTCAGAAATTTAAGTGGGACATATAAATTCTAGATAAACAGAACTGATTTCAATATTATGGAATCAATGTGATTTTAGAGTTATGAAGGACCAAAGTTTATGGAAATATAGATTAAGTTGGAATTTCAGGTTTAATTATGAGGTACGTGTTTAAGTAAAAATTGATGTAAGCTACGTGTCTATCTTATAGGAAATCAGTCGTGCTCCTGAAATATTGGATTAACACTATGAGGTAAGTAATATGATCATACCCTTACACGTATGTACGGTAAACTACTTATCTTTTATAAAAATATCATGCATGTATGCCCTCAATTGGAAGCCCCTTTTTACGTACCCAAGTCATGATAAAATTATGAAAATCCATAATTTTATATGAAGAATTATGCATTAAATTAATTATGAAAATTCTTGATTTTATGAAAGGAGTTATGCATCAAAAGATTTATGAAAAGACATGATTGCATGTGAGAGTTATGCATTAAAATATTTATGAAAAGTCATGCATGATTTTATGTGAAAATTTATGTATCAAATTATTTATGAAAAATCATAATTTTATGTGAGGAAACATGTATCATGACATTTATGAAAGAATGCAATTTCACAATTTCCTCCGTGATTTCCTCTCCCACTAGCTCCTTCTAAAGTTCCACATTCCATACCTGATCCATCCAACAGTCTCTAATACGAAGTCTCTTATTATTAATATCAGCAATTCTGGTTGATAAAAGGCCCGAAGCTAACCATCTATCAAACCAAAAAAAGGATTTACCATTGGGCAACAGAACTTGGACATTGTCTATAACTTCTGGAACATGCTTAAGAATCGATTATCCTTGAATCCAAAGCTTTGGGAATACAGGACAAGGGATGACCATCCATTATATATTTAGCGGTAAAAAAATCAGCCCATAACCCTTCGGATGTCAATAAACGATAGGCAAACTTCATGTGGAGAGACTTTTGAATCTCATGTAAATCTCTCAGCCCCAAATCGCCTTCATTAGTAGGTTTGCAAATTTTAGACCAAGAGCGCCAATGCAATTTTCTCCTTCCCTCCCCTTCGCCCCAAAAGAAATTGGCTAAAATAGAGTTTATCTGATCAAGAGTCACCTTTGGAACATTGAAAACAGATAGGATATGTAAAGGTAAATTGGATAAGACATGTCTCAATAAAATTAAGCAACCATCCTGTGAAAGCAGCAGAAATTTCCAGCCCGCCACTTTTTTGCTTATTTTCTCAACTAGTGACTCAATAATGTGAGAAGTAAGTCTACCAGTAACCAGCGGTGCACCCAAATAGATCACAGGAAAATGAAGTTCCTTAAACTTGTCACTTTCAATAAATCATGCTTTCGAGAAGGATTAATAAATT
Organism: Cyclocarya paliurus; assembly: GCA_029856935.1. NCBI lineage: Eukaryota > Viridiplantae > Streptophyta > Magnoliopsida > Fagales > Juglandaceae > Cyclocarya > Cyclocarya paliurus. The sequence goes on along the minus strand of CM056953.1, from coordinate 15,453,008 downwards.
TGGAGGGAAAAATCACCGATTTCTCACGACTTATCTTTTGACCAGACCGTATTTCATAAGTAGTAAGAATCTCAACAAGCCTCTTCATAGATTTTTTCCCCCCATTAGAGAAAATCAACAAATCATCAACATCCAACAAGTGAGAAACTAAAGGAGCCCCCACTGGATGAGAAAATATTCCAATCCGACCATTCTCAAAATTTTTTCTAAGCAACCTTGTTAACACCTCCTCTATGATAATAAATAAATAAGGGGCTAAAGGATCCCCTTGACGAAACCCCCCAAGCAGATTGAAAATAATCTTTAAAAGTCCCATTCATCATCACAGGAGACCTAGTACATTCACCAATCAAATTACAGAAAATATTAAAGAAGCCAAAGGACTTAAGGACCTCCAAAAGAAAACTCCAATCCACCCGATCATAAGCCTTAGCCATATCTATCTTCAACATGACATTACCACCCAAAATTTTCTTGTGAAGTAAGTGCACCATCTCTTGGGCGAGCGTGATATCTTCAAAAATGCTTCGCCCAGGAACAAATGCACCTTGTTCATAAGAAACCAACTTCTGAATAATACAAGTCAAATGAGCCACAATAATTTTTTTAAAACCTTATAGCCCATTATACACAAACAAATAGGTTGGAATTTATCAAAACTAGATGGATCCAGCACTTTCAGAATCAAAACAATGAAAGAAGATGTAAAGAACCTGGTTAAAGGGCCACCCTTGAAGTACTCCCTGGCAGCATCAATAAGGTCATCTTTAATAATCTCCCAACATTCTATATATAAACCAAACCCGAACACATTTGGCCCCGGACTGCTTTGCTTAGGAATAGAAAAAATAGCTTCTTTCACTTCCATCTTTGTCGGATCAGTACATAACATGTTATTTTCCACATTTGAAATTACCGGAGCAATCAAGCTAGATAAGTCCACTTGCACAACGTCACAAGACATGGAAAGAAGGTCCTAAAAATACTTAGCAGCGCCCAGGTGGATAGACTCGGCATTATCCAATATCGTGCCATCCGATAACACCATTCAAGAGAGATGAGCCTTTTTACTCCTTTGATTAATCACCAAGTGAAAAAATTTTGAGTTATGGTCCCCTTCCAACAACCACTTCTTTTTAGCAATTTGTCCCAACCGAACCGCCTCCCTTTCTTCCCAAGTATCCAGTTCCAAGTTAGTCACAAGATAGTCCGTTTCCACATCGTCGAAGTACCCCAATTGCAACTGATTTTCTAAAAGCTCTTGCCTCTCTTCAAGAGTTTTTATCATTGCATCAACCCTGCCAAAAGCATGTTTTTTCCAAGCACGTAAGGCAACTTTAGTACGCTTGAGTTTAGTAGCCAATTTTTGCAAACCAGAACCGGAGTCATGTCCTCCCCAAGCTCCCTTCACACAATCTAGAAAAGTCTCATGAAGGCACCACATATTTTGAAAACGGAAAGGGAGTGGACCATATAGAGAAAAAGACCTTTCCAAGTGAACCACCATAGGACAATGATATGAGGTTTTATGCTTCAAATAAAAGAACTGAGCTGAAGCAAATTGATTAGAGAAGTCTTTATTACTGACCACTCTATCTAACTTTGCCCAACTTCTATTTACTCCCAAATGGCCATTGCACCAAGACATAGTGGGCCCATTACTATGAAGGTCGAACAAACAACATTTATCTAAACAATCATTAAACTCTGACATAGAAATTAATGGCCGAGGATGACCACCAATTCTTTTAGAATCTATGCGAATAACATTGAAATCACCTATCACCATCCAAGGCATATTTTTCAACTGACGATTCTCTAACTCTTCCCATAAGCCTCTTCTTTCTATATAAGTGCATTTCGCATAAACAAAGGTTATAAAAAACCTTTGACTCGCCGAAGACAACCAACCTGATATTGTTTGAGAAGTACTAAAAACCATCTGGAACTCGTTTGACTCTTTCCAAAAAACCCACAATTTGCCACCCACAGACACATTAGAACAAAAATAATTAAGATTAAAAAAAAACCTGTAGCAGCCATCCGGTTGTCACCAATGAAAGGCTTCACAATCACACAGATATTAATTTCTTTATTGATAAATAACGCCTTTAATCTCCTCTTTGAACTCCCCAACCCTTGGACATTCCCATATAAGATATTCCCGATCATAAATTCAGCTTGTGTGAACGGGTGTGAACTCGCTGGGACTTCTTCACCATCTAGTCTAAATTAATCTTTAAAGGTTCTGCATCCGATCGATCAGCTTCGTCAGAATCATAGGCCTTCTCTTTACTCCTTGGTCCTGTTAGTTCTCCATCTTCCTGATTAGAACAAAAGCCCATCACAAAAACCCCTTGTACTCTGTTTTCAGCTAGCACAATTGTTGTCTCCTCAACCAGAGTCTTTGGCAAATCAAAAGTCTCTGTACCTTGCAACTGCATACTCTCCGAATACACTTCATTCTCTTTATCACACCAAACTTCTTCATAGTCATCATTGCTAACATCCTCCTGATTTTCCACTATTTTCACTGAGTCCAACGGAGGATCCTTTGGCCTCTCTATATTTAATAAAGCATTCGGCACTTGTCCAGACTGATTTATTTTCGCAGATTCACCCTCAATATTCAATGTCATCCCAACATTCAGCGAAGTATGCGCTTCAGTAAAATTTTCAACTTCCACCACATTGGTATTTCTATCCTCTCGTGTGACCTGCAAACTCTCACCAGGTAATTCTGCATTAGCTTACATTTCTTTATCATCTTTAGTCCTTGAAGAACTACCCTTAATATCAAAAGTTATTGCCTGCCATATTTTTCTTTCTTTTGGCTTCCCATCCTCCTTATGTCTCTCCCCAACTCTACAAATCACAGCCATATGTCCTTGTCGATAGCATTTCATACAATAATAGCCATGTTTTCATATTTAGCCTCTTGCCAAATACATTTGGTAGGGGACACAATCATAGGAAAACCTTTCACAGGTTCCACAGTCAAATCTACCTCTACACAAATTCTAGCAATCATGGCTCTTGATCGGTTCAAAGTCACATTATCCGTCCCTAGATAATGACCAAAACATGTTGCAAAGATTTGGAGACAATCACGATGATAAAGATGCATATGCAGTCCAGGTAAGAAAATCCATTGAGGAGCCAATGGATATTCTTTATGTAGATCAAAGTCTTTTATCCATTTAAACAACCGAAACGAGTTCCCTTCCATCACTCTTCCTTCTCGAGCCCATCCATGCACAAAGTCACATCCAGACTTCATCTATATTAAAACATGATAGTCGTCCGTAAAGCTTATCGTCAGTATCTCTACCAAACCCTACTTTTTCACTACATGCAGTCTGATCACATCAATAGATGGCCGAACACATAATAATTTCATAACAATGGAAAACTTATACGCTTATGCCGCTTTTGTTATCTCTGTTTCTATAAAAACAAAGCCTAGTGCGCCGTTTATTTCCACAAGAAACCACAAAGGGATTTTGAACGAAGAATTATCTACCGATTTTGAGACTGCAGAGGCATACAAAACATTTCCACCAGCTTTCCCTGCCAATGGCAAGGCCATCAGAGGGCGAAAACGTCTCATGAACAGCCAACCCTAGCCGTTTGTCCACAAGAACCACCCAAAAAAGAAAGCCCAAGAAAGTCGCACCTTCCAAAACAGAAAGATTTGGAAGGGAAAAAAAAATCGCGCCAATCGCCTTCTAAAAACGCTCTAAATAGTAAGGAGGCTATTGATGTTGCCATAAACCAAACATGATATGTTTGGGGGTAAAGATGAGATTTCTCATTTCTATCTCTATCTCATATCATCATTATAATTTTTTTAAATTTTCATATAAAATATAATAAACAATTCAACTTTTTCAAATCTCAATACAACTTTTTTAATTTCAATATTTTAAATTAATATTTTAAACTTTTATCTTAACACTATTCACAAAATTTTTAAAAATTCTCATCTTATCTCACCTACCAAGCATAATCTTAGTAAGACATAATATAATTGCCATAAACAGAATGGTTTGGAAAAGCTAACAGTCCAGACAGTGAAAGAAATATAGGTAGTATAGAGTCATTATATTATATACCATGATATGGGATGCATTACCAATGTTTCAGCAGTATCTAGCTATGATCATTCGATCATATCCCATCACATGCCGAGACAGAGTAACCCCAACTCAAGGAGTGAAAATATGAATAAAAAATAGAAAATTGTCTGAATACATGATAAACTTAAAAGTAACCTCGATTGAGAGAGAGAGAGAGCTGGAGGCAACGTACACAATGAAGGGAGGGAGTTGACATGTTATATATGTATGTAATCATGCTTTGGATTTTCCCCATTTCGGGAGATCATGGATAGCATGTGTGCGTGATAATCATAATTACTGTTGCTCTTTTCTACAACCAAAAAATTTATTAATTGGTAGTTTTAGATGGCTCAAACGTATAAGGTAAATCAAATTATTAAACCTTTTTTATGTCCATGAGTTTAAACATTTCGGAGAAACGATTGTCCAATATTTAATAAATAAAAGTCTGAATACTAACATCACTATTCATTCTTAGTTTTGATTGAATATTCTTTTCTTTTCTTTTTTCTTTTTTTGATAAGGAGAATTGCATTAATAGAAATAGTTTTACAGACAATTATCAAGCCAAATGGCATGAGAAATAAAATCTGGAAAACCAGAATACCACATCTCAATAGACTCAACACACCAAGCATGTCGGGCTAAGCCATGAGCGGCTTCATTACCCACCCTACTTACATGTTGAATCTGAATGTCATCAAATAAAGACATCAATTTCTTGGTTTGTAACAATAAAGCACCCAACCTGGAGGAAGACTCTTCTGATGCTTGAAGTTCCCTCACCATCAACAAACAATCACTCTCAATCACCACCTTTTTTATACCCAAAGGGATGCATAACTGCAGGCCCCGAAACATAGCAAGTAATTCAATGTCTTCAGGTGCATGAACTGCCAGCTCAACCTTACTAACTGCCATAATAACACTCCCATTCTCATCTCGCAGAATGGCCCCTACTCCCGCTTTATGTTGGTCTCGAAACATTGCTCCATCTACATTTAACTTCAAAAAACCCACCGGAGGCAACATCCATCTACAAAGCTTTTTCACATCTGACTTGGGGCACCCTTGAGCAATAGAGAACCACTCTTGAAGAGAGAGAGCATGTTCCACCACTTGCCTTGGCTCCAAAACCACTTGGTCATACATCTTTTTGTTACGTCTGTACCAAAAGCCCCAAGCTATGGAAAAGAAAGTCGACAAGGCATCTATGTTGTCCATAGCTTGGAAATTCAAAACCACTTGAAAAAAGGAGCCTGTTACATCCACATTCTGCATAATAGGCAAGAAAATATTCCACTGATTTCGGATAGAGGGGCAGCTTATCAAAGCATGCATTAGATTTTCACATTTTTCAGTACAAAAACAGCACACCTCCTCATCAATGATTTTCCTTTTTTTTAGATTACATTGAGTAGGTAGCCCATCTCTACAAGCCCTCCAAGCAAAAATCTTGATTTTTGTAGGGACTTGCATCTTCCAAATTGCTTTCCACAGAGCGTATTGTTGACTTGCATTAGAGCATTCACCTATTAAGATCCCCCCATTGGTATTCCCTTGCTTAATAATTCTGTAGACACTTTTCACACTAAAAATGCCATTTTTCTCAAGAGACCACATCCATTTGTCAGGTTGGGTTCCAGGGCATATAATGATTTTTAGAATTTCTGAAGAGACATTAGGGCTGAATAGACTTCTCACTTTCGCAACGTTCCACCAATTGCTATCCCTATCCAGTAAGACGCTCACTATATCCACATCATTTATTTCATTACCTTGTGAGACTGCCATAGAAACATCATTAAAATCAGGAATCCAAGGTTCTTTCCACAATTTAGCAGTCTTTCCATCCCCAATCCTCCACCTACACCCCTTAAGCAGCCAAGGCTTTGCTGCCCAAATTCCTCTCCAAGCGTAGGAGGGGTTACCCCCCAATTTAGCCTCAAAAAAGCTACTCTTGGAAAAATATTTTGCCTTATAAATCCGATGTAAGAGGGAATTCTGAACATTAAGTATTCTCCACCCTTGTTTAGCAAGTAATGCTAAATTGAAGGATTTCAAATCTTTAAAACCCAACCCCCCTTTTGCTTTTGGTTCACACATCTTCTCCCAACTCACCCAATGGATTTTTCTCTCTTCATTTTTCTGACCCCACCAAAATCTAGCCATCATAGTCTCCAATTCTGAACACAATGTAGCGGGTAACATAAAACAACTCATGGAATAAGTAGGGATGGATAAAGCTACAGCTTTAATTAAAACCTCCTTGCCCCCTTGCGAGAGTAACTTTTCTTTCCAACTCTGTAACTTTTGCCATACTTTCTGCTTAATCTCAGAAAATGCCTTAACTTTGGATCTTCCAACAACAGGAGGCAGACCTAAATATTTTTCATATTGGTGTTCACTTGTTACTCCCCATAGATCCATTATATCAGCACGCACTGCAGTAGTCACATTGGAACTAAAAACCATGGAGGTTTTTTCTCTATTAATTTTCTGCCCCGAGGCTCTCTCATAATTTTTCAACAAAATTTGCAATCCTATATTCTCCTCCACATTGGCTTGACAAAAGATCAGACTATCATCGGCAAATAGTAAATTGTTTACTTGAGGTGCACCCCTACAAATTTTAACACCAGAGATTTTTTTCTCAGCCTCAGCCTTCATTAACAAAGAAGTTAAACCCTCTGTACAGAGGAGGAAGAGGTAAGGAGATAAGGGATCCCCTTGTCTCAACCCTCTAGAGGGTATTATAGGGCCCTTAGGAATGCCATTAATCAATACTGAATATGAGACTGTAGAAATGCACTTCATAATCAAGGTCACAAACTTCCTTTCAAAACCCAGCTTCCTCATAACAGCTTCTAAAAAATCCCACTCTACTCGGTCATATGCTTTGCTCATATCCAATTTAAGAGACATATAACCTTTTTTTCCAACTCTTTTATGCTTCAAATAATGAATCAACTCATACGCAATGAGCACATTATCTGTAATCAGCTGGCCAGGGACAAAAGCACTCTGTGATTCTGAGATAATACTAGGGAGAATTTGCTTCAGTCTATTAGCAATGACTTTAGACATCAATTTATACACTACATTACAAAGGCTGATTGGACGAAAATCAGCCACTCTTGTGGGGTATTTTTTCTTAGGGATCAGTGTGATGAAAATGTGGTTCAATTCAGAAGGAAACTCACCTGTATTCAGGGCTTTCAAGACAGCAATAGTAACAGCTCCACCAACTTCAGGCCAGAATTTTTGAGAAAACAGTGGGGCCATGCCATGATGCAGCGCAATAGTAACAGCTTTTAGGGGGTGCATCTGATGCAGCGCTTGTATCACTTCATGTTCGGAAAAACTTGCCTCTAGCCCCTCATTCATTTGACTTGTAACCCTCCCATTTAGCTGGTCCAGAAATTCCATAAGCCCTCTTTGCTCAGCAGTTGTAAAAAGCTGTGTAAAGAAATCCTGAATAACTTTATCCCTGTCATCTCCGCATTGCCACCTTCCCTCATCATCTTGAATTTTCAGAATAAAATTCCTTTTTTTTCTATTAGTAGCTTTTGCATGAAAAAACTTGGAATTTTGATCACCTTCTTTTAACCACAATGCTTTGGACCTTTGTCGCCACATCATCTCATCCCTTTCCAGCCATACGTGAACCTCTTTTCTGGCCACACCGAGGGCCTCCTTGTGAGTACTGCTCTGAACACAGCCTTCTATGTCTTGTAGTCTATTCTGGGCCCTCCTCAATTGATTCTTCACTTTTCCAAAATGGTCCTGATTCCACCTCTGTAGTTTGTGTCCACATTCTAAAATTTTACGCATTACTGAAGCCATATCATTCCTGTCTCCAACTTCTTTCCAAGTATCTTTCACAATATCCTCACATCCCTTCTCCCCTATCCACATTGCCTCAAATCTAAATAACTTTGGCCTTCGTTGTTTAAGAATCGCACCCTCAATCTCAATCCATATTGGCAAATGGTCCGAGTAGGCTGCAGAACCGTGACATACTCTAGCACTAGGGAAATCAGCACACCACAGGACATTAGCAAGGCATCTATCAAGCCGTGCACTAATACACTGTATCCCGTCTCTCCGGTTACACCATGTAAACATAGGTCCACTAAATCCCAGATCTCTCAGAGAGCAATCATTTAACACCTCTCTAAAATCAGTGATTTGTTTCTCAGGTCTCGCCCTCCCGCCCCATTTTTCAGCTTGACTTAGAATCTCATTAAAATCACCCAATAGCAACCAAGCCCCTCCTCTACTATGATGAATTCTGCGAATGATATCCCACATTTTATAACGCAAAGAGGCCTCAGGAGGACCATAAACCCCAGTAAAGTAAAAGGATTTTTTTGTGAACCCCAGCTTCTTTAATTAGAGCATCAATATGATTTGCAGAGAAACTCTGAATTTCTAAGTCCACTTCCTTACTCCAAAACAAAGCAATACCACCACTCTTCCCCACACAATCAACAGCTAAGCAATTAGAAAAACCAAACTTATACTTACAAATTTCCACTGCTCTAGTACGCAATCTTGTTTCTTGTAGGAACAGAACATCGGGACCTTCCTTCACAATTACATCGCGAAGTGTCCGAATGCCTCGTGGGTTCCCAAGCCCACGGACATTCCAGCTTATTATTTTCATTTTCTCCGGCGGGGCTGAATGACAGCCGCCACCGATCTATCAGTTTTGGTTGGAACTCTCGAGCCATCACCTTCCTTCCCCAAAGCATTTCGTTTCGCACCCCAGTTCTCTCCTTCTTCTCTGTTTTCCCCTTTTCTTTTCTTATTCTTACTGTTGTCCGTAAGAGAGGTGCCCGAAGCAGTCTTGGGTGCTAATAGAGCCAAGCGTTTCCAATTTCTGCTGGACCCGTCGGGTCTTAAAATTGTTTCTGGCCCCCTCTCAGATGCACTTATTTTTTGTTGGGCCCTTCCTCTCTCGGATTCGTCAATGTTCATTGAAGCTTGAAATAAGAAAAAGTCATCTTCCCTCCACGAGCTTCTCTTATCCACCACCAGTCCGGAAGAGACACTATCGACACACATCCCAGCCTCAGATGTTTCCAACATGGATCCCTTTTTTGCATCAATTGCCTCGACAGTTTCCATAATGTTCGCATCTTTTTGGGGGTCAAACTCTACTTGGACAAGCTCATCATCTCCACTCGGATTGTCTACCACTTGCACTATTTTTATAATCTTTCCATCCGAATTATCCCCCACCTGCACTACTTTAGTATTCCCTTCAACTTGGTCGACTACCACTTGCATTACTTTTATACTCTTTCCATCCGGATTGTCCCCCACTTGCATTACTTGATTGAATATTCTATGTGTTAGACATTATATATATTAGATCGAGTTTGAATATTAGTTTCACTAGTACTCATTCTACATTTTAGTGAAGAATTTGATCCACATCATGTGCATGAGAGAATACAAACTATGAAATTAAAGGATAAAAAACTACTTCATTGCGTTCCACTAGCTAATTACGTACCAATTAGTTAATTTTCATATGATCCACGTGCATGCAGTACGTACTTTAATCCAGTACTCTTATGAACTATTGCCTCTTAAAGCTCATTTCAGTTATTGGGTTGGACATGGCTTTGGACAGTTAGTTGAGATGAGATGAAAGTTGAAAGTTAAATAAAATATTGTTAAAATAGTATTTTTGTTTTAGGATTTGAAAAAGTTGAATTATTTATTGTATTTTGATTGAAAATTTAAAAAAATTGTAATATTGAAATGAGATGAGCTGAGTTAAGATGCTTTCTGAATCCAAACAAGTCCTAACACTATTTAACTGGTCAAATTCTTGTTTGGAGAGCTAAGCTATATGACCAGTGGTGAAATCAACAATTTTGTCAGAGGGGGGCCAACTTTTCTACTGTGTGACACATTTACGTAAAGAGTAATATTACTCAATACAGTCTTAGGGTGTGCAAGCTCCACACACTCCATTTAAAAACAAAAGTGAGGTCTACTATTAAAAAAATAATTTTTTCATGTGGGTTATAGATTTATCTATTTTTTTGAAAAGAAGTAGCCTCTGCACATGATCCTAGGACTGTAAACATAATTTCTCTTATGTAAAGAAAAAAGAGATTGAAAATCATAAAAACATAACTATAAATTATTTTTCATATAGATCCTAGATCTTAGATAATTTTTCTTATATTTTCACTTTGGATTCCATATTAACAAACCCAATATGGTATTAAAAAAAAAAAAAAACTTTGAGATCCATATTAATAAGTTAATTATTTCTCTTAAACTTAGTTTTAATTTTAATTTTGTAGAAGCCACATCCTTGAAAATAGATAATATATAGAAATTAAACAAAATTTTGGGACTACAAAAAAAAAAAAAAAAACTAGAGATTTACATTTTTAGGTATATTGAAAGTTTTAAAATACTTTAAGAGAACGTATGGACATTAAATATTTTTGGGGGGACTATTTTCTTTATTTTAGGATTTCTTTGTGAAAGGGCCCATGCTTAATTATTTCGGGTCTAATATTATAATCTGGATCCTTTGTGATTTCTTGGGATGGATATGGCTGTATCAAGATCAAAGGGATGTATGATTTCTTGAGATTTGTAATAATTACTATTTAATCATGATTGGCTATGATATAAAGCATTAACTTAATTAATGAAATATCAGCATTGTCCGTCCATGCATTTATCATCATACGTATAATATTTCAATTTTCATGGATCCTGATTTTTAATTGTTCTTCTTCTTCCTTTTTTTTTTTTTGAACAAAAACTTGTTGGCAAACTTAATCAACCTGTGATGATCAATGACGCGCGTGATGCTGAATCAATTCAGTGCCTCCCTCACTTTCATGTACCGGCATCTTCTAATACTCCTATAATTCCCAGCTTTGTACGTACTCGATCGGATGCAATTTGCCATAACTATTACGATTCCAGTACTTATTCTCGAAATATAAATACTAATTTCTAAAAAAAAAGGACAGAAATTGACAAATGGAAGTGTTTTGGTCAGCACTACAAACTACTTCGTTTGTTTTTATAGATGAGATGAAATAAGTTAAGATAAAAGTAAAACGTTGAATAAAATATTACTAGAATATATTTTTATAATATTATTTTTGTTTTAAAATTTAAAAAAATTATAATGATTATATGAGAATGATTGTGAATGGTCTAAGATCCAGTACTACAAACAAGTAATTCATAACATTGTAAGCTTAATTGGTTAATTAAAGAAAAACAAGTTTTCAAATCCCCTTGATTGTCCCTCCTCAAGTAGCTCATGAACCATGAAAGGTTTGATATTTGTAATTAGGGTTATGAAATATCAGATCAACCCAAAGTAATCATGTAATATTAGTCATACCATGCAGTCATACAAAACACTCTAGATTTATCGGTTCTGTTTCTTTTTGTAAGTGAAACTTATTATTCCCTTAATACAAAAAACAAAAAGAAAAAAATGCTACTGCATTTGAATGTGTATGAGAATCAATTCTGATTAGTGGTCTATTATCTTCCATTCAAGCAATCACTGAAAAAAAAAAAAAAAAAATCCGTACTCCGTACATGATGGCTACGTGCATTGTTCTTTCAAATATTGTCAATTACTTGTTAGGAACAAGGCTTGAAAGAGGAAGTCCCATTCTAATTCAACTTGTTATTTGTTAACCTAATTCAACTTATCTGTTTTTGTTACGCCTTTAGTTGCTTCTATTTTAATTGTCTCCTATGCTCTTTCTTTTTTATTTTTCTTCTTAATCAGATCTCTCGCCAAATATTCTTCGCACAACACCCATTTGTCAAGGACCATATCTCTTTTAAAGCACAACCACTCGTTGATCTCCACATGGTTGTGTTGGACTAAAATGTTATAGAAAAACTTTTATCTATAACATTTTGAATTATGAATGATGAGATACTTTTATATATCTTATCATAAACATTATGCAATTAAAATTATTTTTCTCAGTATTTATTTTAATGGATATGTACTTCGAGAGAATTACGTGCCTGTAATATAAGAATATCTTATAATTACTCTGGTACAACACATTTAAAAAGAAAATAAAAATGTATTACATATATATATATATATATCAAACATTTATTAATGCATATGCTAACATTTACATATTTATTATTAGTAATTCTCAATTGCCCGCTACTCTGATCCTCCAAATCAAAAAACTTCGTGTTACTTTTCTTCATGTTTAAAAAAAGGGGTGGATGAACTTTCTTCTTGATAAGAAAAATTAGATAGGATCATTAGGTTAACAAAGTTAGAGAGAGAAGCTCTAACTTCTCTCTAAAAATCACCCTAAACCGATCGATACCAACTGGGCTGGGGAGGGGGGGGGGAAGCTTCGGCTCCTCCTCCCTCCCTCCCTAGTCCAGTGTATTTCCTCCTTTTTGTGTTTTTTTTTTTTGTTTTTGTTTGTCTTTTCAAGCCAAATAAAGGAGAAACGTCGATTTGAGCTTTTCCGTTGGCCAATTTCATACACGTGCCCCATCGCGGAATCCTTACCCGCTGATGTTCCAAACAACCGAATTGGGTGCTAAATGGAAAGCCGCATTGCTCCCATGCGTGGGTCAAAGGGAGCGTGTGGCGCCCACGCGCCATCGCGATATTTTCTTCTGCTGATGCCATGTGCAATGACTCTGGGTCCTGCTACTTTGGCACCTTCAAGATCAATTGACTGGCCTCCTCCCTCGGAGTGGCGCATGTCCTTCACGCACCACTACAACCTATTTTTTCAGTATTTTTTCATTTTTCTGCAGTGTGTTTTCAGTGTCTGTATTTTTGTTCTTTGTTTGTGTGAAAAATAAAAGAAATAGGCTATTGAATTTTTTGTCCATAGCAAGAGAACCCCCTTCCATGTAGGAGGATGGGGGTGGTGTTCCCTTCTACTCCTTTGGAGGATGGACATTGAATACCCTACCCTCCTTTGGAGGTGGGGGATGGTTTATCTCTGTTTTATATAGAGAATGATACTCTTTTTTTAGAATTTCTAGAAGTTAAGACAATGTCTATTGCAAAGAAATTTATGTGCGGGAAGGCTTATAATATATGTTAATTTGGCTCGTATCTTGAGTCACAATTGTAACTTACTTCTTTCATAAAATGAAATTATATCTATTTTTTATATAAAAAAAAAAGGGTGATATATTTGCAAACGGTTTTGTACATTGACCATGAAACCTATTTTTTCACCTTTTCTGAGTGAGCATTTAATTGGTGCTTTTGTTCTTGATAAGGCAAGATTACCTAACAACATTGACATATTTTCTTTCTATAATGCTAGTTTTGGCTCTACCTTGTTATTGTATATGTTTAAGGACTGGTTTGGATTCAGAGATGAGATAAGATGATTTTAAATGAAAGTTAAAAAAAATATTGTTAGAATTGGAGAGGACATCCCAACTGGTTAGTCCCACATGGGCCTGGGCCCTTACCTAAGCTTGAAGCCTTTGTCATTACTGAAAGGCCCAACTTGGTATCAAAGGAATCCAGTACACAGCCAATACTGACTGTATAACTATCCAGCAATAGCAAAAGGTAAGAACGATTATCATTTGAATTTACTAAGAGATAAATCATCATATCCAGGTTTGCATTTAAATAATGGAGATAACCATTATCATCTAGACAACAAAAATAGTTCAAAAGCTCCATATAAGGGGAGAACCTAGGTACGTAAACGTGATCTGATTCTTTGGTATTAAGGAGTTATTTCAGTCACTGGCTTAGGCATCGGAGGCGTTCTCTTGAACTCCCAAGCTGTCTTACTCTTTGGTTGCAGGTGATTGTGAGGTGGTGGTGGTGAAATGCGTCCATAATAGTTGGCGCCGTCTGTGAGATTTAAACTTCTCACAATCAGCATGCTTTCCACATGCCCACCACTATTAGGTGTCAGGCAACCAGAGATTAAGGAGAAACCTTAAAAGCATGGAGGGAAGGCTTGTAGAGATGCAAGAGATAATAAAGAAACTAACAACGGAGGTGGACTTGTTGAGAAAGGAGAACGAGGTCCTCCAGGCACAAAACAGACCATTGGGAGAGGATGCAACACCCAGTCAGGTTGACCAGGTGGAGGTGGAGGCAAATAGCACGTGCATCGGTAAAAGCCACCAGGAGGATGAGGAAACGAAGAAGCTACACCACGACCTACATAACTTGATGGACAAATATGAGGAGATGGCCAAAAAGATAAGAACATCCTCTTCGGTCGACCAGTTGCTATCTAGCCCAAAGCTGTTGTTCTCCCCGAAAATCATGGTAATGCCTTTACCCCCAAAGTTCAAGGTTATACAACGGCTCCAAAGATCTTGTAGGGGATCTTGAAGTTTTCAAAGCCCATATGATGCTTCACGGATTCTCTGGAGAAATTACGAGTAGGGCTTTCCCTTTGACTTTAAAAAGGTCGACGAGAGGTTGGTTTGGAACACTACAATCGGGTTCCATAGATAGTTTTGACTAATTGGACCTACAGTTCTTGACCCAGTTTATGGCGAGTAGAAGGCGCAGGAGGCTAGCCGCGTATTTGTTAGTTGTCAAACAAAGGGAGGACGAAAGCTTGAAAGCGTATTTGACGCGCTTTAATAAAGAGAAGATGGCAGCTGATGATCAAGACGAGAAGATTATGTTGGCAGTATTGCTCGGAGGTATTTGGCCGAGGAGCCCTGTCATGGTTGAACTAGCCAGAAAAACCTTTTCCACATTATGAGAATTCATGGACAGGGCCGACGACTTCATTAACGCTAAAGACACACTTATCGCCCTAATCGCCCAATCTAAAAGAAGGAGCGAGCAGGAACTGAAAGGAGGTCAAAGGAAAGATTGAGTTGGGGGTCACAAAGTAAAGAGAGACCAACAGGACCTAAGGCTACAACATAATGATGGTTATGTGCATTACTCTAGTGCACACAATCGAGATAAAGCAAAAGAATAAGTACAAGAAGATAGCAAAGGGCGACAAACCGAGAAGTATTGCATTTATCACAAAACAAGGGGCATAGAACCGAGAATTGCCACAACTTGAAGCAAAAAATTGAAGATATGAGTGACAATGACGAGTTGGAATGCCTGCCCGCCCAGAATGCTACCCCCCACGACGTGCAAGCGATCGAAAGCCTAAGCACAAGAAATGGAGGAGTGAGAGCTCTAGGTGACGAGAATCACCAAGAAGAGAAAGGAGGTCACATGAATCTCGGGACCGTAGACCAAGAGTAGATGCAAATCGGAGAAACCCACCCTTAGGCAAGATGCATACGATTGCTAGTAGGTATGCTGGAGGTGGACCAACTTCCTCAGGAAGAAAAGCATATGCAAGGTGGGTGAGGTATGAAGAAGTCTATAGTGTAGAAAGACCTATCAAGCAACCCCAAGTACATGTATCTCCCACAATATCTTTTGGTGACGAGGACTGCCGAGGGGTTGTATATCCACACGATGATGCGTTGGTGGTAACGATGCTAGTCACAAATTTTACCACGAGGAGAATACTAATTGATAATGGGAGTTTAGCAGATATCCTATTCTGGCATGCCTTCAACAAAATGGGGATTGGTGTGGATCAGTTGCGAACGGCACCAACCATGTTAAAGGAGTTCATTGAAGACGCAATATAGCCTATGGGATACATTGCATTGCCAATATCTATAGGCACAGACCCCCATGTTGCCACTACTATGGCTAAGTTCTTAGTAGTAAGAACTCGGTCAGCATATAATGCAATCATTGGGTGACCTACATTGAATGCATTAAAGGCAATCACATCGGCGTATCATCTAAAAATGAAATTCCCGATGAGGGTTGGAGTAGGTGAAGTACTCGGCAAACAGGTCATAGCTAGAGAATGTTACGTGCAGGAACTCAAGCAAGGGCAAGGAGAGGTGAGCATTGTGGAAGCTAAAGAAGGGACGGGTGAGATCTTTTTGCCGCTGCCCCAAGTATTGATGACTGAACTGAAGACTAGAGACGAAGATGCTTTGAAGCAAGGGGAAGCAGATGAACCCCTGGAGTTGGTCACTCTCAAGCAGGGTCACTCAGAAAGTCATGTGAAGATAGGAACCAAGCTAATAAAAAAGGGAAGGCAACAATTGACCGATTTCCTTCTAGACCATAAAGACGTGTTAGCATGGAGTCATAAGGATATGCCTAGGATAGGTGAGGAGATCATCGAACACAAATTGAGCATAGACTCAAAGGTGCGTCCAGTAAAACAAAAGAAGAGAAACTTCAGCATTGAGAAGTACGAAGCAATCGAGGAATGGTTGTTGGCAGCTCGGTTCATTAGAGAAGCATAATATCCGGAATGGCTGTCAAATGTGGTATTGGTGAAGAAGTTTAATGGGAAGTGGCGAATGTGCGTAGATTTCATGGTTCTCAACAAGGGTTGCCTAAAGGACAGTTTTCCACTCCCGCAAATAGATCTAATAGTAAACACAATGGCAAGGCATAAAATGTTAAGTTTTATAGATACCTACTCAGGTTACAACCAAATCAGAATGAATAAAGCTGACTTAGAAAAGACTGCTTTCATAACAGACCAAGGACTATATTGTTATAAAGTGATGCCCTTTTGCTTGAAGAATGCTGGGGCAATGTATCAGAGGTTAGTAAACAAACTATTTAAGAACCAAATCAGGAGGAATATGGAAGTATACGTCGATGATCTACTAGTTAAAAGTATGGAGCTTGCCTAGCATATAGAAGACATCGGGGAAGCCTTCCAAGTTTTGCGGTGATACCAAATGAAGCTTAATCCAACCAAGTGTGCCTTCGGAATGTGATCGAGGAAATTCCTCGAATTTATGGTGTCAGAAAGAGGAATTGCAGCAAATCCTAAAAAACTTAGAGTAATAATAGAGATGAAATGGCCCACGAATCTGAACGAAGTGTAGAAACTAGCCCACAAAGTTTTGTATCCCAATCAATAGATAAATGTCTTCCTTTCTTTCAGGTGCTCAAGAAAGTACAAGATTGCGATCCCACGTGCGAAGAGGCATTTACACAACTGAAGGAATATTTGACTAACCCACCATTGCTTAGTCACACCAAGTAAGGAGAGTTGCTGTCGTTGTACCTAGCAATTGCCCAGATGCTGTATCAACAACATTGGTATGAGAAGAGGCAAAGGAACAGAAGTCAGTGTATTATATAAGTAGAGCACTGAAAAGAGCCGAAACCAGGTATCCAAAGATTGAGTTAGTCGCCTTCGCCGTAGTGGTAGCAGCAAAGCAATTACGACCTTATTTCCAAACCCATCCAATAAAGGTGATTACCTCATCACCTCTGTAGAGGGTATTGCAGAAACTGGACTCCTCAGGATGATTGGTCAAGTGGTCTATCAAATTAAGCGAGTATGACATCAGTTAGGGTAGATCCTGGCCGACTGTATAGCAGAATTTTCAAATTTTTGAGAGGAAATCCCTAAGTCACCCGAGAAGAAGCCATGGAAAGTATATGTGGATGGGTCATCCTACCAAGTAGGGGGAGGAGTTGGTGTGTACGTGGTGACAAAGGAAGAGGAAGAATTGTACCATGCCGTACGATTAGATTTCGAAGTTACGAACAACGAAGCTAAATACAAAGCAGTGCTCGACGAGTTAGCAATAACAAAGGTGTTAGGAGGTGAGGAGATTGAAATGAAAGCTGATTCGTAGGTAGTAGTTGGGAAAATCACTAGGGAATATTTGGTGAGGGGAGCCAAACTAATAAAATATCTCTGCCAAGTTCAGGAACAGTACAAATGCCTTAAATAATTTTGAATTGAGAAAATACCTCGAGGAGATAGTTTCAAGGCTGATCAGTTAGCACGAGTGGCCTCAGCAAAACAAGAAGATGTGTCGCCATGGAAGATTGATCTTCGAACGGTAGGCAGTTCGGCAGTAGGAGAGGAAAGCATACAAATTGAAGAGAGTATGCAAGGATGGGCTGATGATATAAGAAGATATTTGGAGATGGGTGATCTTCCCCTATCTCGGGAAAAGGCAAGGAAGTTAAAAAGCAAGTTGGCCCAGTTTACTATAATAGACGAGGTGCTTTACATGCAGAGTTTTTCAAACCCATTATTAAGATGTGTAACAAAGGAGGAAGCAGAACACGTGATGAAAAAAGTACACGAGGGGATATGCGAGAATCATTCGGGAGGGCGATCACTTGTTGCAAAGATTGTAAGGGCAAGTAGTATTGGCCAAACACACTCAAAGACACAAAGAAGTTTGTAAAAAAGTGCATCCAATGCCAGATTCATGCACCAGTTCCTAGCGCACCTCTCGAGGAATTGCAATCCATCACTTCACCATGGCCTTTCGCCCATTGTGGAGTAGACCTAGTAGGTCCTATGCCCCCCTAGCAAAGGAGGCACCAAGTTCACTATCATAGCCGTCGAATAGTTTATGAAGTGGGCTGAGGTGATAGCAACAATAACGGCCCAAAGTGTGACAAAGTTTCTGTGGAAGACCTTAGTTTGCAGATTCGGGATACCTTAGTATATCATTTCTGATAATTGAAGGGAGTTTGATTCTAAACATTATTGCCAATGGTGTGTGGAGTCAGGAATCAAACTCAAATAATCTTCTCCAGGCCACCCCCAAGTGAACAGGTAAATTGAAACAACCAACAAAACCATTGTCGGGATATTGAAAAAGAAGATAGGTGACAGAAAGGGATTATGGGCCGACAAGCTCTCGGAGATTCTATGGGCTTACAGGACAACACCAAAAACCTCAACAGGCGAAACACCTTTCGCCCTGACTTTTGGAAGTGAGGCCATGGTACCAGTAGATGTGTGGTTGCCAAGCTATAGAGAGAGAGAGAGAGAGAGCTTTGACTCAAAAGCAAATGCGGTAAGGTTAGAAGAAAACCTAGATTTGTAGGAGAAAATAAGAACATATGTGAAGGCCAGAGTTGCAACTTCGAAAAAGAAGGCAAAACAGTATTTCAACAAAAGATTGAGGCCCAAATCTTTCAAAATTGGCAATTTAGTATTGAAGGAAACTAGTGTCACCATAAGAGAAGAAGGAAAGTCGGGCCCGATGGGAGGGCCCTTATGTTGCAGTGGCAAGTCACAGACCGGGAGCTTACCATCTCAAAGATGCCGTGGGGCGTGAACTACCCCACCCATGAAATGTAGAACACCTACGGAAGTATTATGTCTAAGGAAGAGATATGTAAATTTGTTGATTCATTAATTTGTTGATTCATTAATTTGTTGATTTCATTTTCAATAATAAATGCCTGCACATGTTTCCTCCTTTTTCCTTGACTTTTTGCAACAACCTCAATTAACGTGGCCGTGTAACTCTCTCACTAACCTAAAAGTTATAGGTAAAATGATCTAGGGATCTCCCGTTAACATCTTCTTACCTAAGGTGACATGATTGAGGAACTCATCCACTAGCCTAGTACTTAAAGGTAAAACGGTCGAGGGATCTCCCGTTAAACACCTTCTCACCAAAGGTGACGTGGCCGAGGAACACTCCCACTAGCCTGACACTTAAGGGTAAAACGGTTGAAAGATCTCTCGTTAAACACCTTCTCACTAAGGTGACGTGGTCGAGGAACTCTTCTGCTAGCCTAACACTTAAAGGTAAAGCGGTCGAGAGATCTTTAGTAAAACACCTTCTCGCCAACAGTGACGTGGTCGATGAACCCTCCCACTAGCCTAACACTTAGATTATGCTTGGATGTTTCATCTTATTCAAAATTTTCATCTCATCTTATCTCATCATTACAACGTTTTCAAATTCCTATATAAAATATAATAAACAATTCAACTTTTTCAAATCCCAATACAACTTTTTCAAATTCCAATTTAACTTTTTCAAATCTTCAAACTAAAAAATAATATTTTAAACTTTAAAACAAAACACAAAATTCTCATCTCACCTTCCAAACATATCCTTAAAGGTAAAACGGTTGAGGGATCTCCCGTTAACACCTTCTCACCTAAGGTGACGTAGTCGAGGAACTCTCACACTAACCTAACACTTAAAGGTAAAACGGTTGAGGGATCTCCCGTTAAACACCTTCTTGCCAAAGGTGATGTGGTAGAGGAACTCTCCCACTAGCCTCATACTTAAAGGTAAAATGGTCAAGGGATCTCCCGTTAAACACATTTTCACCAAAGGTGACCTGGTCGAGGAACACTCTCATTAGTTTTTAAATGGTTGAGGGATCTCCCCTTTAACACCTTCTCGCCAAAGGTGACATGGTCGAGAAACCCTCCCAATAGCCTGATACTTAAAGGTAAAACAGTCGAGGGATCTCCCGTTAAACACCTTTTTGCCAAAGGTGACGTGGTCCAAAAACCCTCCAAATAGCCTGATACTTAAAGGTAAAACAGTCGAGGGATCTCCCGTTAAACACCTTTTTACCAAAGGTGACGTGGTCGAGGAACTCTTCCACTAGCCTAACACTTTAAGGTAAAGCGGTCGAGAGATCTCCCGTTAAACATCTTCTTGCCAAGTGATTAATTGAGTTGAATTATTGCATATTTTGTATATCTAGAACTAATATATTTTAATTATTTAATTATTGATTTTAGATTAAAAAAAAATGATTAAGAGATATTTACGTTTCTTACATTAAATAACATCAATTTTATTTCTGTTTTATTTTTTTATTTATTTATTTGTTTTACAAACAGCCACCGAAAGAGAACCACTCAGCCCCCATGCATGTACGCATGCACAGCCACCAACCCAGTTGCACCATGCTCTACCACTCGCAACCACACCTGAACCACCATGCACGACAGCTCCTCCATAGTTAAGCAGCAGCACCACCTTGATCCACTTCCATAACCGGCAGCCACCCAAATACACGGCAAAATGCTGCATTGCATGCACCACTCCACGTAATCAACCACCCGATACCTCCTCGTCGTGTCCACCTCCTCCAAAGAAGAGGAGCACCTCCATGGACGGCCACGAACCATCACCACCGTAAAACACCCAGCTCCATGGATGGGTTCCTTCCCCCCGCCTCCTTGTCGGTAACTTCCCACTTCCTGCCGCTGTAATCACTCTTCCGCAAGCCTCGTTCACGCTCGAGCACCACCGTGAAGGGCTCGTCATCCCCGAACCACTCCACGTCTCATTCACCTCGGTTGCACAACCATGAGACATGGGACCTCACCTGACCACCACGGAAGTCCCAACTCTACCGCAGCCCGGTCCTCACCACCCGTTAAACACCACTTTCAAACGTAAGGAAGACCCCTGTTTTTCACACCAAAAGCAGAGCATCTACTCCCCGCCGTGAGCCACTGCAAACCACCATCTTTTGCGCCAGAAACCACCGTAATAACATCATCAACCGCTGGTCGTGACACCCCCGTCATCCCGTGCCGATCGGTGAGCCCACTGACCCTCGTCCATTTTGTTCCCTCACGGTTGCCCCCTCTCGGGCTCGCTCTCACTTTCTCACTTCCATTACTGGACTTTGGCTTCACGCACGAAAAAAAAAAGGAAGCGGACAGGGTGCACGCTGGACAGAAGGGAAACGGGGCAAAAGAAACGAAGAGGAAACTCACGCACACATGAAGGAGGAAGAGACGGAAAAAGAAAACAAAAGAAAAAAGAGGTTGAGACAGAAAGATGAAGACACGGAAAAGGAATGAAGAAGAACGAAAAGAAGAAGAAGCAAGAAATGCATGCGGGAAGTGGGACCTGGACGCCGAAAGCGAGAACATGGAGTTGGCCATTTTCGTTTGGACTCGAAGACAAGCTGAGACGCACAAAAGCCAAAAGGAATTGTTTGCTTTATTTAGATGGCTTTCGGAGAACGCGGATGCAAAAGCTTTTCAGTTCTATATTAAGGAGGATGAGTAACGCAGACGTGGAGAGGAGGACAGAAGTCGAATTTTATCTTTCAGTTTCTTGAGTCAGTTTTTAATTTTCGGTTTTGGGTTAGTTTAGGATGAAGCTCTTCAATTTCAGTTTCTTTGAGTTCCTCTAGGAACAATTTGTTTATTTTATTTTGGAGTTTAATTTCAGTTTGAGTGCTTGTTTTATTTGAGAATTCAATTTAATTGAGAGTTCAATTTATTTTAGCGTTCATTTTATTTTGAGATTTTATTTTATTTGAGCGATCATTTTATTTTGAAAGTTCAGATTTTTGGGTCAAAGAATGTAGTCTCCATTTCCAACCATCTAGTTTATTCCTTACACACTACAACAAATAGTGGCTTTTTCCAGAAGTGACAGTTGTGGAAAAAAGTTAAAATTGGTAGGAAAAAATTTATTCCCACCAATTTATTTCGTGGGAGGCTTGTGGCATATAATTCATGAAGAAAGAGTCTTTTTCCACCAAACTACAAGTTCATGAGAAAAGCCTTGTTTTTCCCATGACATTTGTGGTGGTTAAAAAAAATAAAGTCTCATTTAGTATAATGTGGTGAAAATAATTTCATTCTCCATGAAAAGAGTTTGTGGCAGAAAGTATTTACCTATGATATATCTTCATGGAAAAAGTTGTCTTTGATATTTCTGATAACATACTTCATGGGAAATATATATTTTTCACAAAATATTTCGTCAGAAATACTTATTTCTGAAGAAATTTTATCGTTGGAAATAAATACTTTCGGCCAAAAAAAGCATTTGTCACAAGTTTCATTCGCAGCAAATGCTAAGAGATTTCAGAAAAAAAAAAATTGTAAACATTAACCCATGAGGCTGAGCCAAAAAAAATCATAACAAATAATCTAATATAGGCTATAATTATTATATCCAAACCTTGTAGATCCATACCCAATACCTTTAATATACACATTAAATGAATTAAACCAACATCATCATCATACTTTACAAACTCACTACAACTCCATCACTTAATCCCAACACTTCAAAATAATTTATCTTCATCCTAACTCCATTCCATACTCAAACATCAACACAAGTGAAGCCACGCCATTCCTTTCACTCCATTGCAATCCAAATAAGCTATCGTCCAACCAACAGACAAAAACAAAATCTACTTTAGAACCAATGACATATTATAACTAACCCAAACAACTACATTTCATTACAATTTGTTTATAATTAAACTACATTTAATTTAATTAATCAATTCTAAAAATGCATAAGTTTTCTAAACTAAGCATTTTACTTCCATCCGGTTCACAGAATATGATAGCAGCAACCAATGGCAATTAAACAAGCTATGGTGAAAAAAAAATCTATGCCCATGCAACAATTGGGGGGGGGGGGGGGAGAGAGAGAGAGAGAGAGTATCATGAATAGCTTATTTCTGAGTGAACTCTGCAAACGAGAGAATAGACCATGAAATTTGGAAAAAATATTATCACGAGAAATTACGTTTAAAAAAAAATCTCCAAAACATCTACTCGAGCAAAGCTATCAGGAGCTAAAGAAGTAAAGGCAAGGTTTTTCAGATGAAAATTAAAAAAATAAGTCAAGAAATTTACTTCCTGGAGCTAGCAACAAGAAATTAAATAAATGAGAGATGAAGATTTAAAAGCTGAAGGAAGAAGTGATTAGAAAGTGAGATAGGAAAACATAGCTTAAATGAATAGAACAGATGCATGTATTTTTTTAGAATAAATTACATCTACACAAAAAAAAATAGATCTATGCTGGTAAGAATTAGATTTGTTTTCTTTACCGGGAAAAAAAAAGAATTAGATTTGTAGCTCATAGATTAGAAACAATGTTGGAAAAAACAAAAAGATTTGCATAGATTACAAACAAAAATATAAAGGCACATTATAGACCACTGTAATTTCAAAAGCAGAAAAAAGAAAGAAGAAGATCAAGCTCACTAAATTTCCCATTAAACTTGCGAGACATAAGTAAATGTGAGTAAAGCCTGATTAGAAAGGACTTTCTTGGTTCACTGCTGAGGAGATCAAATCTATTATTAAGCAAAAAATTAAAAACAGCCACCAGTATCTTTCTTACCCCTTGGTTATGAAACTGAACTCTTCCCATTCTATAATACAACACTCACTACTGAAAATAATATGATACGAGTATTTTTCTTCTTTTTTTTTTTTGTGCCAAGGGGACCATAAACAAAAACATCGGTCTAATTTCGTAGATCTTAATTCATACCTCAGCACCTGAAAACTTATCAGAAGAGCCCAACTTTCCACAAGCAAAGCACTGATGCTGTTTATACTCGCAATTTTTGCATACGAAGGTTGGCAACCCCTATGAAGTTGAAAAGGAAAAAAATAAATATCAATGCTAAAAAGATAGATATGAAGGAGGATAGAGATTCCAGAGAATATATGAAGTATTAGCATACATCTAATTCTTCCTGCGAAAGGCCAAGAGATTCACATGTATCTGCATCCTCTTCGGTTGCATGAAACAACCTCATGCACCTTCCGTCACAGCTGCATAAGGACACAAATTACATCATACAATGCAGAGTCAACCGAGCAGAGGACCATGAATAAGGACCTTCTAGAGGTCCCTACACCAAATTAACCATAGACAATATAATCCAAAATACGTGGATTGATAAATAAGCTCATTAGGCTCTACTGTACTTGGTATGGTTACATGCCATCCTATTGTTGTTGTGTGTCAGTAATGGTAACAATAATTTTGGGCAATGATAATCATGATTAATGATAAAATATAATTCAAGCACAAAAAGGGATCTTCTTGGGGGGTGGGTAGTAGAGGTGATATGAGGGGATACGTATCAATGGTGCCCAATGGAGGTTATGAGGGCACATGATGTAAGTGAGAAGACATACATTAGAAGACGATAGAAGATATTGAAATATAACAGATGTAACGTTGGGGATGGGAGCCGCATTTGCTGTAGTGAGTGAAGCCACTCCATTTGAGGTCTGCCATACCACAAATTCATATTTGTTGTAGTGAGTGAAGCCACTCCATTCCATCAATACATAACACACTTGGCTACTTAGCACCAAATCACCCTTTCTCCTAACATTGCTATCAATGTTAGAATATTCTACATACAAAGACTAGTGTCATGCATCATTAATTAACTTGCAACTAATACTAACCTACATTATAAATCTAGTGACACAAGTATAATAATTAGGTAAGTTAACATACACTATTTAATTAAACATAACATAGAGAATAGCAAGAATAACCCTTTAAGTAAACTTAAAAATCTTTAAACACTAAAGTTTATAGATTAATCATTTAATACCTTCCAAAAGCATGTTTAGATTAATCATTTAATACCTTCTAAAGTTTATAGATTAATCATCACATAATCCATTATTTATGCATAATACACTCAACATATTCAAATCTGTCAAATTCTTGGACCTCATGGTCCTCATATAAATTCCAATCTATAAATCTGTCAAATTATTGTGACACTTTATCCTCCATGAGTTTGGAAAACCCACCCCAGTCCAGATATTACATATTAGATCCCAATAATGTGATAATAAGTTGCAAGTTAAGTAACCAAAGAAACATTTTGTCAAAATTTGATTATAAAAAAAAAAAAAAATCTAAGAAACGGCATAGTTAGACACAATAACATTGCACAATCAATTGAACTGGGCAGACCACATGACTACAATCTCACAACTGAATTTCATAGAATAAAAACACTGAACACTAATTCTATACCTCAAGCTCATCTAACTCCCAATCAAATTCACAAAAAATCTCCAGGGACAAAAATAGAAGAATCAAATTACATATAATTTAGCAGCCCATCTGCCAAAGGAATTTTAATTCATTTATCACTTGAGCCCAAAACCATTTTCAGAGCAGACTCAAAACCCTGTGAGGTGCAATTGAGTAGTTGAAAACATCTGAAATTGTAAATTTACATAGATACAAATTTTCCTAGGCCCTCAACACCACACCATTCATGTCCATCAACAAACCAAAAATAATGCACTTAAGACACAAAGGTAGGATTTTTACCATGCTTAAGGGCTGGATAGCGAAGGAGGCAGGTCGGAGGTGCCCTTGCGTCCATCGGTTGCTCGTGATGGTGCTGTGTCTTGGCTGGAGGCGGAGATGATGGCTCACGGCGGCGGGGAAGGCCACTGTAAACAGAAAACAGTGGGGGGGTGTGCGGTGGAGACCAACGAGAGAGATCGTGCGAGGGAGAGAGATGCCGGAGCTAGGGTGGAGGGACAGTTGGTGACTGGCGAAACCGTAGGGCGGCTGAGGGTGGCGATGGCCATGGTTGGAGACGGCAGAGGTGCACGGATCTACTGGGATCCGAGAGCAAAGGGAGAGAGAGAGAGTCGGCAAGAGGGCAAGGGGCTGAGGGGAAAGAACCACGGTGGCTCGACGGCAAGTGGAGCCGTTCGCGGTGGCGCACAGCAGGGAGCAGAAGCTTGACAACTGCGGAGAGAGAGAGAGAGAGAGAGAGGGTATCATGATACGCGGAGTGTTTTGGAAGGGGGAGGGAAAGAAAGGAGCGGGAGATTTAATTTTATTATTATTTTCGGTTGCTTTTCATCGCCGCAAATGCTAATAACACAGCCGCAAATACTAATACACCCATAATTAAAAACATTGGCCATTTGTGGCGAAAAAAAAAATCGTCACAAAAAAATAATAATCTCGTCGCAAAAAGTAATAACTCGAAAGATCAAAAGTAATTCTGTTAAGACTATTTGCGGCGAGAAAATTTCGCCGCAAAAAACTGCTAAACCTTGCGGCAAAAACTTATAACCCACGAATATACAAATTTTTTCTCAGTTTATTTGCGACAACTAGTAACCGCCACAAACTGTCTTCATTTCCTGGCAAAAAATTGTTTTCCCACAAAGTTTCACTTGACAACATGATTTCGTGGCAAAAGGTTTTTATTTTTTCCCACAAACCGTGTTGGTGTCATTAGCCTACTATTTTCAACTATTGTATATCGTGGAAAAATAATTCGTGGGAAAAGCCACTATTGTTGTAGTGACAATTTCTGCTTTTATTTAATTTCAGTTTAATGTTATTTATTTTCCTTGCACATTTAATTCCTGCTTATTTAAATTAATGTCATTTATTTTTCTAGCACCTTTAATTCTTGCTTTAATTCCTGTTTATTTAAATTTATTTAAATTACTGTCATTTATTTTCCTTACACCTTTAATTCCTACTTATTTAATTTGATGTCATTTTTTTTTTGGCTCCTTTAAATTTCTGTTAATTAATTTTAGCAATTTTAATTTACTATTTTGCATTTCAAGCTTTTACTTTCTATTGCTACACTCAAAAATCCAGAAATATGAATTTAGTCCATGACTAGTGCCCTTTTAATTTCCGTTACATTCTTCCATTCATTGTACATAGGACCACTTACATTTTTATTTTCTCTTTGTAAATATTTTCACTATTTCACATGTATTTGATTTTAAGTAACTTTCCCTAAGGAGATGATCTATGAATTTTATTCCTAATTATTACGTGATACCCTCGTGCACTTGGGAGAGCCTTTGCGCTGCTCATTTTTTAGTGAGTCGGTGACGTGGTCGAAGAACTCTCCCACTAGCCTAACACTTAAAGGTAAAATAGTCTAAAAATCTCCCGTTAAACACCTTCTCGCCTAAGGTGACATGGTCAAGGAACTCTCCCACTAGCCTAACAGTTAAAGGTAAAATGGTCAAGGGATCTCCCATTAACACCTTCTCCCACTAGACTAAGGCAATCAAACGTTAAGGAGTGAACATATTGTTTTGATATCTTTCGACAGATTACTATGATTGCATAGAAAGCATTACAAACTTTAAATTGTTCCCTTACGGGTTAGGAAACCTTGAAAATATACAAGTCTTAGGATGAGTGAGGAAAAGCATCTGGCATCTTAGCCTAACCAAAGGAGTCACAAACATGAAGAGCAACCTCGCTAGCTCGAATGGATTTCCAATCCATAGTATACAAGTTTGTCTCTGGTTCGCGAAGGAGAAGCTCACGGAGCTACTTAATACCAAGTTTGAAGCCTATACCCTAGGCTCGCAAACAACTTTGGGAGTGGCTGCCAATTGAGAAAGAACCCGATTAAGGTCATGCTGGAAATTCTCCTAGGCAAGGCTCAGCTCGGACACCTTTTTCTCTAAAATAGAAATCTTCTTTTAGGCAGATTCCACAACCTCATTAAGTTGAAGATATTGATGGTCACAACCTTTGAGGAGGTTCTTCACCTCTCTCAGATTCTTCTCGGCATCAGCTTTCACCCCTTCCGCTACGTCTAACTTTATGATTAGCTCTCGTTGCTCGTTTTGGAGAGAAACCTGGCGAAAAGCATAATCAGACTTGGTTTTCTTTGTCTCTTCAAGCTCTTCCTTTGCCCGATCAAAACTGGCAATCAAATCATCTCGCTCTTAAGGCCTCAACCTTGGCAACCAAATTATCCCACTCTCACACAGCCACTTCTGCTTCACATGCCAAGTCATCTTGTTCCTTCACAGCCACTTCTGCTTGGCAAAGGTGGGCAGCTAAGTCATTTCGCTTTGGTTCAGCCGTCTCAGCCTGGCTTAGCTTAGTGGCAAGGTCATCTCGTTCCCTCCCAATCAGTGTCACTTCCTGATGATAGTAATTGGCATCCGCAGCAGAACTTGCCAACTCTTCCCGAAGTGAATCAACTTGAGCACGGAGGGCAGCAAGTTCGCCATCAGCCTTGGGGGAATGAACTTCTAGCTGGTTCAACACGTTGGCCATTTGATTCCTCTCCTCCTCTAGTTGTAACCTATCTTCCACCAAGTCGGCAGCAAGGTGATCAACCCTTTAAAAAAAAGTTCTTTAGAATTGATGATCAAAGTATGTAGAAAGGGAAAATGAACATAAGTAAATTACCGACACAAAAATGCTTCTGAGATGTTGAACAACAACGTTGATAGCCTCTACATGGTGAGTACGTGGGGACGGCGGGGAGCTCGACAAGTGCGAACTAGAAGAATCTCTTGGATTGAGGGCTTGGAAAGAAGAGGTAGCAAAAATTCCCTGAGGAGAAGTTCCTTCGATTGGTCTAGGAGGAACAAAAGAAGAAGTGCCGGTAGGTGCATCAACATGAGGACCCAAACACACTTCAGCTTCATCCTGGCAAGGAGCTGCCTGATTAATTTGAAGGTCCTCCTTGGAAGCAATCAAAGATGGTTCACCATCTCCTCTGGGTGAGATGCTAAATGGTAGAGAAGGAATCGAAACCTTACTGCCACTAGCAAGGGAAAGTGCTGGCAACACAAATGGTAAGTTAGGAGTAACTCAGCTAGAAACTGTCGAGGCAAGGGGTGAACCAGACATTGATGGAGATTTCGCAGGAACATCAGAGGACCGAGCAATGACCGGCAAAGGCAATGAAGACAGAGGAGCCTCGAAGGGTTGGAAGTCCACAGGTGTGGATGAAGGCACTGTAAGCAAGTTGAGATTCAAAAGGATAACGTTATCCTCCCCCAAAGGAAGGTTGTTGCCTTTTTCTGCAAATTGTTGGCTGGTGTCGTTGAAGGCTGAGTAATGCTTTAGTGGCAACCTCCGCTGTAATTATAGCCTCAAGGTCCTCCTCGGCTAGACCCATCATGCCATCCAAGGAAAGGGTCAATGGAGCAACAAAGGTGGACAGTTTACTCGGTTCCTCCCAAGGAGCTGCCAACTTGATACCCCCACTTGCCTAGGTTGCCATTTCGCTCAATTTCTCCCAAGGAGGAGCCAACTTAATTCCTCCACTCGATGTGGGAGGAGGCAAGGAATCACACTTTGATGTGATAAACTCATTTGAACGAGGTGAAATACAAGTTCTTTTAAGTTTTATTTTCTTTTGCCCACCTAAGCCAGGATGGTTTTTCCTCTTTAAATCACCTGCCGGCGAGGGGGCACCAGAAACTCACGACCTGATATGTGGGCCCAACTAGGAACCATCATAAACTTTTCAATATTGCTAGGAGTCAAAAGCACATCCGAAAATCATAACTTGAAATGAGACTGGGCTAAGCCTTTACTAACTGCACACGGACCTCCTCATGAGGGAAAAGAAAAACCTCAAAGTCATCCTCATTGGGAATAGGGGACCAACAAGCCCTGATAGGAAATTCTTGATTAGGAGTTTCATCAGCGGGAAATTCCCAACCCAAGCAAGATAGAAAGAAAATTTTGTGTCCCCAATCTTTCGCATGAGAATACTTGCACTCTAATTCAACTAGTTTACTACGAGATCTAAAACTACAAGTATTCCCCTCCAAGCGCTTGAAATTCACGGGCTGTTAGGTCAGGGTACTCATTGCCCACGAGTTCCAAGACCCTTCACAAAAAAACGCAACATGCTATCAAAATTCTCCAAGCGTTGAGCACCAATTAAGCAAGGGCAAGCCCTAGGGAGTCTAAATTGTCACGGACTGGCTGCACAAAGGGCAATCGAAGCCCCAAGGTGAACATAGCAAGATAAAGAACGACATAATGGTCATACCTTTTGCATCAATAGCCTTCTGCTTTGAAGTGCGTACCTTCAGATGAATAGAATCAGGAATGTTGAAGTTGTTTTGGGCATTCTCAAGTTCGTGAAGAGAAACATTCAAGGACCATTGATGACCCACAAATAAGGATGATGGAGGAGCAACGATGACTCGAGGAGAGGAGTTGTGCACTGGTGAAGGGCCACAAGCCGAAACCACAGCCTTACCTTTGGAAGAAGAAGCCATGAGTGAAGGAGAGAAAATCACGAGAAAAAAGGAAGATTGTCTAGACGGAAAGCAAGAACCCAGGCAGTTAGCAAGGAATGCAAAAGAGTAAAGAGTTCAAAAGTGGAGGGAAAGCAAGACCTCAAGGGAGTTAAATCGGAAGTGAGTTGAGTTGATGGGTGAAGTACGCAAAGTGTGAATACAAAATGATGCCCTGACAGACACCTCAAAAAATACAATGACGTACGAATTCAAGTCCCATCACGCCACGCGTAATGAGAGTTTGCAAGGTAACTGGAGAGGATATCAGGACCAGTTAGTCCCACATGGGCCTGGGCCCTTACCTAAGCCAGAAGCCTGCCTCATTACCGAAAGGCCCCACTTGGTATTAAGGGAATCCAGTCCACACCCAATACCGACTAGATAACTATCCAACGGTAGCAAAATGTTAGAACGGTTATCATTTGAATTTACTAAGAGATAAATCCTCATATTCAGGTTTGAATTTGAATAGTGGAGATAACCATTATCATCTAAACAACAAAAACGGTTCAAAAGCTCCATATAAGGGGAGAACCCAAGTATGTAAACGGGATCTGATTCAATGGTATTAAGGAGTTATTTTCAGTTACTGACTTAGGCATCAGAGGCATTCCCTTGATCCCTCAAGCCATCTTACTCTTTGGTTGCAGGTGATCATGAGGTGGTTGTGGTGAAACACGTCCATAACAAGTATATTAATTATTAATATTATTATTATTTTGAAATTTGAAAAAGTTAAATTGGAATTTGAAAAAGTTGAATTGTTTGTTATATTTAATATAAAAATTTGGAAAAACTGTAATGATAAGATAAGATGAAACATTTTCCTAAATCGAATGGGTCATCCGCAACCAATCCAAAGCTCAATATTTGAGAACAAATTGGGCTGCTTTAACTATATCAGCAACTCACACAATACGGAACACTCAAAAGCTAAAGCGTGCTTAGCGGCTTGCAGAAGTGGCAAAGAGACTAGGGATCCACCTTCAAAAGATGGTGCAAGGACGAGTGTGAAGTTACATAGATGGATAGGCACACAATGGAAGAACTTGGTTCAATATTATTATGGATAAAACAACGATAATCTTATTGGATCCAAATTATATATAATGGGCCACATTAGATAGACAATAAATTTATTGAGGTTGGTTAAAAATCCTTATTGGGCCCATAGGACCAAGAGCTTATTTTAATGCCATTTGATACTTACATGATGATTTTGGATAGTATTAATGGACCATAAGTTAGTTAGGCCCATTAAATAATCTAACCTATGGCTAAACCTAAAAAGATTTCTAGAAGCACATACAAGGCTCAAGAAGAACAACCCAAAGTTACCATACCAATAACCCAATGTACATAAGACCTAAACCTATCTAAAAGTCACCCCTCCAAGATAAAAGCCCTAGCATACTTGTAGAACCCATGCACTCTCCTTCTCCTAGGGTTGGCATCTATGGCACCTTCCTCAAGTTTGGCATAACATGCCTGGGTTTCTCTCCTCCAAGCTAGTAAATCGTGAGCCACCTAGTTCTTTCTCCCATGCTTCACCATCTCAGTTGTGACGTCCCAAACTCTGCTTGGGGTTTGATTGAGTTTGAAGTGTCGGGACATGCAACACAAAGTTACATACCTCATTCATGATAGTTAAGAATGCTATGCACCTAGCATGTTTCTAACAATATGAAGTAACACAACGCATAATATTTTTTTAGCAATACATAATGTACCAAAATGCTAATACCAAAACATAAAACCATTTCCACTAATATTCATATATCAAAAGTTATATCATCTGTCCAACAAGTTTGTAATAAAAACAATGTAGTACTGGAGACAAATCTCCATAGTTACAGACATAATAGAAGTCTAATATATATGCCATGTCGCTCACGCAACTCAGCTATAAGCTCCAAAATAATATCCAGGAACTAGATGATCAACTCCAAGAGCTCCCTTAAGGTCTTCCTTGGCCTACTCAACCTCGTGTAGTGAATCATGCATTGTTCCTTTGCTCCCAGACACATCATCTACCATTCTGGGGGGAATGGTAGTTGTGACTAGCACAATGAGATTTATAAAATCTCAGCAAGTTCCTAAACTACCATTGCATAATAGTAACGAGACATGTATGCTTGATGAAAATGAACTTGCTTATGCAAGATATGACTAAGAAATATAATAACTTGACATGAACATGGCATGCTTGCTTGCGTGAACATGAGACATTTATATGCGTATACATGTTTGCTTACGTGATAATGGACGTTCCACAATTCCCCATAAACAGTGTGCTCCTACCGTTATGACACCACATCATAAGTCCTTGCACTAGTTGTGAATAAATCATTCATGAAGGCTTTACCCTTAGGCAAGTCCACAGCTTGTACTTGTAGCTTGTTTCGGCACCCACCAGTGTTTGGTGCTTGATTTCACTTCGAAAACTAGTTACTTAGGTCCTATTTGAAGTTTGTTGATTGTACTTTGTCAACTCAAGGGATTCCACTCAATTTTAAACACCCTGGAGTGGACAGAGGAATTCCACCATCCTAGAATTTGGGGTATTGATAAAATAGAACGACTCATGCATGACTTAAAAATATTTTTGTGATGTGCTTGTATGCATATGACATGACGTTCATGACATGTAACAAATAATCATGTAGCAGAATAAGATGACATGATATAACATATTATCAAACAATTAAATAGGCATAAATAAAGCATGAATATATTTAATGCAGCTTACCACCTTACATACATAAAAATACCACAAGTATGTTAGAAGCTAACTTACGGAAAGTCGTGTGTAACGTAAACGTAGCATAGGCTGAAATGAGAGACATTCTTGGGTTAGAATCTCTCATTCAAGTTTAAGATATTTTAAAGTTTGAGATTGTTTGGCATTTGTTAAGCTAACATACCCTAAAAGACTTAAATTAGATGTTAGAACTACTACTAGTACTTGTACCTTTCTTTGATAAGCAAAAAGTAGCACAACCTATAGTTTTTTTAAAATAATGTGCATTTTTAGGAGATGCAGTTTTTGAAAAATTTCCCTTTAAATCCAAAATAATGGGGTATAAAGGACCTAGACAAAATACTGTTTTTATTAAGCTAAATCTTCTACTCCTTAACAAAATCAAGAAAATTCTGAATTAAAAAATCTCCACACCTTTCTACATACTCGTGGGACATTCTCCCCAGAAGGACGATATCTTCTTCAACCTCTCTTAAGTCAATTTTTTTTTCCATTGTATTAAGAGCTATGTAAGGTCATGAATAACTTTATAATCACCAAACATACTGGATTTCACCCCAAACAAACTGTATATGGAAACTTTTATGCCGAAACACGTAAATCTTCATGTTTCTCTCTTTATTTATATTTTATATGTTTATTTATTGTTTACTTCATGGATGAGCATTCGACTACTGTGTCAACACCCAATCCATCATCACAGTCCATTAGACTGTATTGTTAGGCTACGATCACACTAGAAATTGGCATTAACACACTTCCAACAAGGAATCATTTTTCTAGAATTGAACATTCCATTTATTTATTTTTTCTAATATGTATATAGAATTGAAATGATATACATGAACTGTTATGAAACATGTCATCATGATATTCTCACGACTTTAATTAGAAGTTTCAAAATTTCTAAAATGTTTTATTCGGATCGAACCTCCATACAATATGTCTTTAGATCAAGTTCTGCAAGATTTCTTGTTTTCACACGCAACAAGCTATCTTCATCCAGATGGTGGATTTAATTGGATCGAAGACTTTCAAAGTCAAGCAGAAAATTATTCATTTTGTAATTGTCTCTGTAAGTAACTAACTTTTCAAATACGTTGCACCCTTGGGTACGCTTTTCTTTTGATTTTGGGAATTCTCTTTTCAAGTGTATTCCACGTACCATTCTCTATTCTTTTTCCAAGCATCATGTTATTGAAATATATTCTATGTATTATAAATATTTTTTAAATTAAAAATTTTATGGGAAGAGAATGTGCGAATTAAACCGAGAGACTTGCTGTTATAAAATCAGTAAGTGAAAATTTATTTAGTTGAAAAAGGAAGATGGATTACAGGGGGACTCTATCATGATTTGGTCTACTTACCTTTAAATTATAGTATTAATTAGAAGAATTTGATGCTAGCTAGTACCCAATTTTGTTTTTGTTTTTTTTTTTTTTGGGCATGAGAAGGGAATCAAAGGAGAATAATATTATCAAGCAATTTGAAAAATTGAATAATCAAGAGAATGAGACTACAAGAAAAAGGATCTTTTCTACATTAGAATTGGCCGTTAAAGGTATCCAAAATCACCGCAAATACACTTTTCCATCCAATTCGACGCACGTTGGATGCCAAAGAAGGGTTACAATTTTTTTTTTGCAACGATTTGCAATAATCATTGGAAATAATATTATTTCCGACGACACACAAACATCAAACATGGTGGATTTCACTCCAACTGTAGATGTAAACTTTTATGTCGAAGCACATAAATATCTCATGTGTTTCTCTCTTTATTTATATTTATATGTTTATTTATTGTTTACTTGATACATGAGCATCCGACTACTGTGTCAACACCCAATCCATGATCACAGTCCAATAGACTGTATTGTTAGGCTACGATCACGCTGGAAATTTGCATAATTAACACATGAATTCCAACAAGAAAACAATTTTCTAGAATCGAACATTCCATTAATTATTTTTTCTAATGTGTATATAGAATTGAAATGATATACATGAACTGATATGAAACAAGTCATGATATTCTCACGACTTAATTAACAGTTCCAAAATTTCTAAAATGTTTTGACTTTAGAAGTTGTGCAAGATTTCTTGTTTTCACACGCAACAAATCTTCATCCACATGGTGGTCCTGGTGGATTTAATTGCAGACTTTCAGAGTCAAGTAGAAAATTATTATTTTTGTAATTGTCTCCGGAAATAACGTCACAACTATTATGTGATGAGGACTAACTTTTCAAATTCGTTGCACCATCATATACGCTTTTCTTTTGATTTTAGGAATTCTCTTTTCAAGTGTATTCCACGTACCATTCTCTATTCTTTTTCCATCATGTCATTGAAATATATTCTATTTATTATAAATAATTTTTTTAAATTAAAAAGTTTATGGGATGAGAATTAGAGAATTAAAGATCAGATCTAGAGATCAACTGTAAGATAATCAGTAAGTGGAAATTTATTAATTAGATTGAAAAGGAAGATGGATTACAGAAGGAGTCTAGTACTTAATAAAATATATCGACGCGAACGTATATCAAACATACCACTGCTGTTGTATTTTTAATAATGGTTGTGGAAAAATTAATGTAATTACTTTAGTGGAAGACTTTCAGTGGTCTACTCACGTGTTTCACTTGAACTAGAATAATAAATATGAGCAGGTGAATGAAAATGGAACCCAAATTGATTAAGAGTGAGTTTTGTTCGTAGAAATTTATAGCCCTCAGATTGAACGTGAAAGAAGACAGGCCCTAATCCTGTAACGGACTTTATACTCGACACGACCTCTTGGAGCAGTGTATCTTCCTGCTATTGTAAGTTACCCAACCGTCTTTTTCTTTCCTATATTTTTGGCAGCAGAAATTGACTGAACTTTGCTTACATTTTTTGTCTTTTTTTTTTTCCTGGTGTGGGTGTCTCTTATTACAGCATTAAATGAGAATTCCACTCCTTTCATGGCTTTTCTTCATGCCCATATGCTTACTTTCTATCAGCTTCTATGTTCCTATGGTTGTCGGCAAATGTCTTAGCAATCAGAAATCCTTGTTGCTGCAATTGAAGAATAGCCTCATTTTTGACAGTGCTTCATCTACAAAACTGGTGCACTGGAACAAAAGCATCGATTGTTGCTCATGGGAAGGCGTCACCTGCAACAAGGGACATGTTATTGGTCTCGACCTCACCAATGACTCTATCTCATGTCCACTTTACAATTCAAGCAGCCTTTTCAAGCTTCAGTATCTTCAGAATCTGAATTTAGCATACAACTACTTCAACAGTTCTGAGATTCCTTCAGAATTTAGTAAGTTGTCGAATTTGGTTTATTTAAACCTTTCTCATACTGGGTTTGAAGGACAAATTCCAATTACAATTTCGCATTTAAAAGGATTGGTTAGTCTCGATTTAAGTGCGGATGGGTACTACGACTTTTTGTTGAAGCTTGAGAATCCAAATCTAAATATGCTTGTTCAAAACCTTTCGAAGCTTACGGAACTTTATCTTGACGGTGTGGATATATCAATGCAAGGGCATGAGTGGGGCCCAGCGTTATCATTTTCACTACCAAATCTACGAATGTTAAGCTTGTCGTATTGTAATCTATCAGGGCCTCTTGATTCCTCCTTGGCGAATCTTGAATCCCTCTCTGTTATTCGCATGAGCGATAACGAATTGTTTGCTCCGATTCCTTATTTTTTTGCAGACTTCAAAAATTTGTCAACCTTGATTTTCCATAGCTCTTCGTTGAATGGACAATTTCCAGAAAGGATCTTTCAAATTCCAACATTGCAAATTGTTGACCTGTCATATAATGATGAACTTGAAGGTTTCTTGCCAGAATTTCCTTCGAATGGATCTCTTCAAACCCTAGTCCTTAGCATTACAAAGTTTTCAGGGTCATTGCCATATTCGATTGGGAATCTCAAATTATTGTCGGAAGTCGATCTTTTGGGTTGCAATTTCAGTGGACAAATTCCGAAATCTATGGCAAATCTCACTGAATTGATTAATTTGGACTTGTCGATGAATAGATTCATTGGACCAATTCCATCATTAAGCATGAGCAAGAATCTGAAAAGAATAATCCTTTACCACAATGATTTAACAGGTCAGATTACTTCCACTCGATGGGTAGATCTTTTGAATTTGGTGGCTCTTGATTTGAGTTCCAATTCACTAGAAGGGAGTATTCCAGTTTCTCTTTTTTCACTTCCATCATTGCCAGAATTACACCTTGAATACAATCGATTTTCTGGCCAACTTGATGAATTTTCAATTGCTCCTTCTTACCTATTGAGTTATCTTGATTTAAGTCACAACAACTTGGAAGGGAAAATTCCCATGTCTCTGTTCAAACTACCTTCTCTTGTGGCACTTGATCTTTCTTCGAATAACTTCAATGGCTCTTGGCAGTTTAGTGCGACTCAAAACTTAAAGGATCTTACCTTTCTGGATGTTTCATACAATAATCTCTCAATAGAATATGGTGGAATTAATTGTTCACTATTGTCTTTTCCCCAGTTTTCAACTTTGAGATTGGCTTCTAACAAGTTGAAAAGATTTCCATATTTCTTGCGAAACCAATCTGACTTATCCGATCTAGACCTTTCAAACTGCCAGATTCATGGAGAAATACCACACTGGATTTGGGAATTTAATTCGCTGCACTACTTAAACCTCTCCAATAACTACTTGGTGACTCTTGAGAGACCTTTTCTCAATGGTTCTTTCTTGAGGGTGCTGGATCTAAGCTCCAACGAACTCCAAGGGCAACTCCCGATTCTCCCAGGTTTTGTTGAATACTTGGATTTATCTAGGAATAATTTCCACTCCAGCATATCAACTAGCATCATTAACTCGATGGTTTATATTCATTTCCTTTCTCTTTCAAGCAATAAATTTTATGAGAGTATCCCCGAATCAATTTGCAATGCTACAGCTCTTCGTGTTCTGGATTTATCTAACAATTTCTTGAGTGGCATGGTCCCCCATTGCATATTTGAGATGAGTGAGTTTCGACCAGAGTTAGATGGGCCAATTCTAGGGGTGCTGAATCTAAGGAAAAACTACCTCACAGGTAAAATTCCTGATACGTTCAGAAGCAATTGTGGTTTGCAAACTTTAGATCTTGGTGAAAACCAATTAAAAGGAAAGTTGCCAAAATCTCTTGCCAAGTGCAAAGATTTGGAGTTCTTGGACATCGGGAATAACAACATTGAGGATACTTTCCCATGTTACTTGAAGAAGATATCCATGTTGCGTGTCCTTATTTTGCAATCAAACAAGTTTGATGGACCTATTGATTGTATGGAGTCTAATGCCACTTGGCCAATGCTTCAAATTATAAATTTAGCTTCAAACAATTTCAGTGGTAAGCTAACAGAAAAGTCCTTTGGCATCTTAAAGGCATTGATGGCTAATAAAGATGAAGCAGAGTTGGAGCATATTCATAGAAATTTTCAGCTTGATGCAACAATTGATTTTGATTATCAAGATAAGCTGACAATTATTGTCAAAGGTCTATCTCTAAATCTGGTGAAGATACTAACTGTTTTCAACATCCTTGACCTTTCCTGCAACAACTTTGATGGGCCTCTACCTAAAGAAATTGGAAATTTCAAATTATTATATGTCCTCAACTTGTCTCATAATGGTTTCACAGGCAATATTCCACAATCTTTGGGAAAATTAAGTTGTCTTGAGTCACTAGACTTGTCAAGCAATAAGCTTACTGGTGAGATTCCTGTTCAACTGGCAGATGGTCTAATTTTCCTATCATTCCTCAATCTTTCGTTCAATCAATTGTCGGGAAAAATTCCACAAATCAAGCAATTTGCTACATTCCCGATATCTTCCTACAAGGGAAACATAGGATTATGTGGCTTTCCTTTGAAAGAACATTGCACAGGTGATGGGTCGGGATTGTCAACTCCAACATCTGAAGAATCTAACTCGAATTCTAGGATTGGAATTGACTGGAACTTCTTAAGTGTTGAATTGGGATTTGTTTTTGGTTTTGTAATTGTTGTTGGGCCTCTTATGTTTTGGAAGAGGTGGAGGATGTGCTACTACAAACATGCTGATGATATTTTTTTTAAGATCCTCCCTCGGCTATATATTACAATAGAAAACTGTCAAAGGCAATCACATATGAACCACAGAAGAAGAGCTCACAGAAATAAAGGACGGAGCCATGAGTGAGCTTGATAGCCATGAGCCATGAATGTTATCAGGCAAGACTTTTTTATGTTTCAATATACTGAAAAATGAAAAAAGAAATTACTCATGCAATTGGATGTGATTATTGCTTTAAATGATATATATTGCTTGTTTTTATGAAGCTAAAAATGTTATTAAAATAGTACTTTTGATGGTAGATTTGCAGGTGATTTATGGGAGGTCATGAACGGGATTTGGAAGCAAAACTGACTGATGTTGTCGCTATTATATTTTAGCACTCGAATTTTTACCGCAAGATTGGCAATAAATGGATGTACTTTTATATATAACTAGCTTTAAGTTTCATGGAGTGGATTATTTAAAAAAGAAAAGAAAAATAGTACTGGATTTGCAAAAGTGAATGAAAAGAGTTGAAAACTTGTTTAAATATAATTTTTATGATATTTTTGTATTTAGTTTCTGACTTTTGAAAAAATTCTAAGCAAATGATTGGACCAAAAGTTGAAAAGTTAAAAATAAATTTGAAAAATATTTAGTTTGAAGTTGGTAAGCGTTTTTAAGGCATTTTAAAAATTGTTGAAACCAAACTTGGCCTAAATATTTCATAACATATAACATTGGACCGGTTTTCTTAATTTATATATTAATGGAAGAGTGGTGTAATGGTTAGCAAAGATGCAAAACTAACTTTGCCAAGGATAATTTGGGAATTCTGATGTTATTTAATTCTTTTTTTTTCTTTTCCTTTTTGCTAATTTTAAGCATTTTACATATTAACAAATAACCTAATTCTACCGCTACAACTAATCATGTTAGGGTAGTGCTACGTTTACCGGTATTGGGTTCCGATACATGCAATTCATTTTTTTTATCTTTTGTTTTTTATGCATTTTTTTAATCTCTTTAAATATTAAAGAAAAATTCACAATATTATTAAAAAATACTTCTTAATCATTAAATAAAATAAATAAATAAAATAACCAAGACCCATTGCATGTCACGACCGTAGCATTTTCTATCATGTTATGATCATTGATTCATTAACAAACAACCTAAATTATGCGGCTTCAAGTTCTTGTTATGATCGGCTTTGGGCTATTCGTGGTGCAAACCCTCCAAGGCCAACCTCACGTTGACAGCTAGGAGGAAAAAATGAGTAAAAACAGAGTCTCTCTATAGATGTCCGAATCTCTCCAAAATTCGAATTCATCAACAAATGACAACTGCCTTCTTACTTCCATTTGACCCTCTTTAAAAGGAATACATAGAATGCTACAATCTAGAAAATAAACTAGGAAAGAATTACTAACTAAGCACCAATATTTCAAAACAAGTAGATAAGAATTTTAACAATTAGATAAGCCTCCATCATCCACGATTCAAGGAGCAGTTCCGCATTGCTATCAACCTCCAAATTTGCATCAATTGCCAATCACTCGGAAGAACTTGACTCTGGCAAGTCTTGATGAACATAGGCAGCAAATAATTTTGGTTGAAGTTCCTTTGAGTTCCGAAGGTTGCAGCTTTGTAATAACGCCCTTGTCGGGTAGTAAAAAACTAAAGATCAAGTATAGATGCGATCTCATCTTTAGGGGCTATATTTTTAAGCTAGGTTGGTGTCTCTAGAGTTGTTGGCACTTGTTCCTCCGAACCTTGAAACTTAGTGAGGTCTTCAATATTGGAAGCAAGGCTTATTCCATAGTCGAAGGGTAACTCTATGACATAGGCATTTGGACCCAATCTCTTGGCAATCTTAAAAGGTCCTGCGCGCCGAGCATGTAACTTGGTAAAACTCCCAAGAGGAAAGCATTCAGACCTCAGGCAAATAAGGACCATATCACCAACATCAAATTGCCTATCTTTATGCTGAGTATTTGTGGCGATCGTGTATGCTTCCATGCTGAGAGATAGAAGCCGCTTTACTTCTTCAAGGATATCCTTCATGTAGATAGAAAAATCTAGTACATTTCACTTTGTCTAGAAGGCAAAGTCAGGGAGTTGAGATCCATAGGAGTGTGGGGTCGAAAACCATAGACCACTTCAAATAGCGTATAGCTTGTGGATCAATTAATAGAATTATTGAAAGCAAACTCTGCTTGTGGTAATACTAAGTCCCAACTCGATTCATGTATGCTACTACACACTGCAATAAATTTCCCAAACTCCAGTTGGTCACTTGATATCTCAATCGGACACTATAGTAGCTGGAACACCTTGTAATTGAATCACCTCTTGCAAAAATAGTGTTGCTGTTTGGGAAGCATCATAATTCCTATGACAAGGAATAAAATGGGTCATTTTCGAAAAGCGATCCACAACCACCATGATAGTACTTTTGATGTTTCAATATAAAGAAAAATCAAAACAAATACTCATGCAGTTGGATGTGAATATCGCTTTAAATGATACTAATTGCTTCTTGTTATCAAGCTAAAATTGCTATTAAAATAGTTCTTTTGTTCGTAGATTTGCAGGTGATTTGGAGGTGAACGGGATTTGGAAGCAGAGCTAACCAATGTTGTCATTTTAGCACTCGGCTTTTTACAGTAAGATTGGCAATAACTGGATTCACTTCTATATAAAGCTAGCTTTAAGTTTTATTAAACTTCCAAGCATAAAACTATAGACTCAATTAATAGGAGTAAGGGTTATGCAATAGATGTTCCAAGGGATATAAAAATGTAATATCCAATTTAAGCTTTTATAGTTTATTTGGTTTCATCACTACCACATATAGATCATGTCATTTTAAATCATACCGACTACCATGCAATATTTTAAGTGGGTTTTCATTGGTTAATTTGATTGGAGATAACAAATTTAAGATGAAAATGATTGACACATTCACCATAGTGTAAAGACCCGATCCAATATTTCCAAAGTCAGAATATGTATTTAATTTTATTGGGCCATCAACTTGACAAAAGCCCATTTACTTTTTTTAGTGACCAAGTGGCCCTATTTAATTGGTAATAAGTCCAAAATTTTTATCTAAAACCCAAACTTATTTGACAAGTTGCGCTTATTTTAAGCTCAAAGCTAGGCCTGCTAAAATTTATTAACTACGAGGCCTATGAAAATATGGATAAGTCTAAGAGATTATTTGGACAAATTCAAGTATCCCATTTGCTAAACCCAAAATTTGAGAAAGCCCAAGACCCAAAGGCCCAAGTCCTATCACAAAATGCCCACCAGATGCGTGTGACATAAATTTCCCTACTGTATGTCTTCCCCATTTGTTCATGAAAATCTAAGGTTGCCCTAGTCCACACCCAGCCTCTCCATTCAGTCAAATAGACCCCATGTCCCACATTCACCACCCTAGCAACTTGAGGATTCTCTCCCACGTTGGAAGCTCTACCTAGCCACTATCATACGTCAACCATGATGCACTACGGTTGCACCACACCAACGCACGTCCAAATAAGCCCTCAGGAAGGTTCTATACGTTCAAAGCATAAAAACCGCAACCCACGTTCAAGCTTCAAGCACCCCGAAACACAACACTCTCTCTCCACACCAACCCCAAACTGCTAGCTTGCACGCACATAAATAGATATGGTCCCTCCATCGCATGCTTGCCGACCCCCTTCTCCATGCCTAGCAAGCCATACACAGCAAACAAAACTGCAAGCCTCCACGCACACCCACCAAGCCACCATATCTCCTCCACATGTGAGTAACCAACGCAAAGCCTAGCCACCAGAGGTCTCCTATCATGCAGCACCGGAACCA
The DNA here is from genome assembly GCA_029856935.1 of Cyclocarya paliurus. Classification (NCBI taxonomy): domain Eukaryota; kingdom Viridiplantae; phylum Streptophyta; class Magnoliopsida; order Fagales; family Juglandaceae; genus Cyclocarya; species Cyclocarya paliurus. The sequence continues at coordinate 15,409,524 of CM056953.1, read as the reverse complement.
GTGAAGACACCTTGATTAGGTTGCACCAAGAATTTATGAGCCCTAGCTAAGGGAGGAGATGGAGGCTAGGGAAACCCTAGCTAGGGGGAAGGCACCGAACAAAAGAGGAGGTCTTTGAAGTGTTTGGAAGGGAACTGAAGTGAAGTCGTGTCTTTGAGTTGAATGTAATAACTGAAAAAGGTGTCGTTCTGAATTAAGTCATAACATGGTCACGCTACAGTAACACTTCAGTCACTATAAGTTAGCCTCTAACTTACTTTCAACATATTTTTATGTGCATGGTGGTAAAAAACTATTACTCATGTTTATTTTTACTTATTATACATGTTTGATATAAATTTCAGTTCATACTTCTCTATTACTCGTTAGGTCATGTCAGTAAATGTTTATCTGCTACACGCAATGTTATGCCTTGTCACTAGTCACACGTACAGGTCACGTCATCTGTGCTATGTCGTCTTTAATTTTATTTCATTTCACATGCATGGAGTATGTCACGTAAAATAGTATTATCAAGTCAATTGAATCTTTTATGGTTATCACGACTCCAAGTGTTAGGATGGGGCAATATCCTAATGGAACTCTATTGTTCATGCTAGAGTGGTTAAACTGGTGTGAAATTTCATGCATTGTTAAAGTACCATCAACAAGCTTCGAATGTGGGCTATGTAACTGGTCGCCATAGCAGAGCCAGGCACCAACGCCAATGGTGCCAACTACAGTTTAATTTCATGTTATTTGTACTTGTAATGGGTGCAAATACCTGTTATGGGATGCATAAATTACGTACTCACAACAGGTATGAATACCTGCGGTGTGATACGTATGTTAGTTTACTCACAACTGATATAGATACTTGTGAAGTGATGCGGTATCAACAAGGGCACATCACTCAAAAGGGCCTATGTAGCATCCATATCTCATGTTTAATTAATCAGTTTATTTATGAAACAAGATTTCAAGTTCATGTTCAGTTTCTTCTTCAGTTTCAAGTTTCAATTCATGTTCATTTCTAGTTAGTTCAAATTAGTCCATGTCATTTCAAGTTTTTTTTTTGAATAAGTGCCTCTTTATTAAAAAACCTAGGAATACCTTCACAAAAACTCAAATGACCCAAAACATACCAACAACACCAAATGACCCAAATAAAAAATAAATAAATAAAAACCTCACAAAAAACTTCAAAATCTTAGATATGGCAAACCCAAATAATCCAATCTCAACAAACCTCTCACCTCCCTTGGTAGCTCCCTTAAGCTATCTCACAAACTCGAGATGCCATCCGCACCCATACGTGCCAAGTAATCTGTTAGACTATTTCCTTGATGATAAACATGCTGCACTCAAAAATCAATCTGATGAAGTAATTCTAGAATTTCACTCCAATAGTCTTCCAAATACTAAATATTACAACGTGTTCCTATGATCCAATTAACAATAACCAAGGAATCAAGCTTCAGCGCCACACGAGTTGCTCCCAGTCTTTTCACCTGCCTAAGGCCATGCAACAAACCCATCATCTCTGCAAAATTATTTGAACTAGTCCCCACTGATACTGCAAAAGCTTATAAAAGCTTTTCCCTCATGACTTCTCAACACACCACTTGCACCAACATCACCTAGATTTCCACGACTGCATCCATCTGTATTGATCTTTAACCAACTTGCTTCTGGCTTCTTCTAGTATGCCAACTTTGGCACTCTTCTCTTGGTCAGATTAATAGGAACGTTCAAGGCTATTAAGATAGCTTCATCTCTTTTAGATAGACACCTTCCTGCATTTAATTTCTCTCCAACTCGAGATGCACAGTAAATAGTATGCCTCCAACCTGTAGCAACATTATCAATTATACCTTCCATATGAGCTCTACATCTCCTCATCCAAAGACACCAAATAATAATTCCTGGTAACAAGCCAATCAGCTGCCCTAATTGAGATGTACAAGATGCTCTACAAATCCATATTTCAACCATATCTTTCCGGCTCCTCCATTCCACAAATAGCAACCTGACTAACTTATAGCTTCTTCTCCATATTTCTCTGACAATATCCCCCTTAGCTAGCACATGTTCCAGAGTTTCATAGTCCCCATGCACACAACAGTCACATTTTGAAGCTAAAGGAATCCCAACCGATTTAATCCACTCATCAACACTAAGACCATTAAGCATAGCCTTCCATATAGTCACCAACATAGTTTTTGGCAAACAAGAGTGCCACACCCAATCTGACTATTTATTATTTGGCGCTCATATTCGAATGCAATCCCAAGCACTCTTGGTAGAAAATTTTCCATCTACACTGTCTAGCCATACCAAACAATCTGCCCCATTGTGACATTTACTCAAGACCTTCATAATTTTAGTTGTTCTATCATCTCCAATCATACGTTGAAGCAGACCAACATCCCAACCAGAATCCATTTTGCACTTTTTTATTACCAAATTCAGTCTCTCACTTATTGGTTGTAGTTGCATCAATGGCCCCTCCTCAAGCCACCTATCAAGCCAAAAAGACACATTTCCTTCCTTAACATTCCACTTCGACAAACGAAGCACATTCGGTATACAATGAATAATCGATCTCCAAAATCGAGACCCCTTATTATAATTAATCAATGAAACATGTTTATTATGAATATATTTTGCGTAAAAGAATTGAGACCACAAAGAATTATCCACCAGTATTTTTGAAGAAAATTTCATATGAAAGGATTTTTGAATTTCTTGAAGCTTCCTCAAACCCACTCCTCCTTCTCCTACCGATTGACATAAAATCAACCATTCCAACCAATGTTTTCTTCGGCTTCCCATCAACCGTCCCCCAGAAAAAATTGCTGAAATATCAATTTAACTTCCTCAAAACTGTTAAACGCACCTACACAAAAGACATAAGATGAATAGCCAAGCCCCAGTAGATAGAAATTAGTTTTGCCATCCTTCCAATCTCTTTTTTATTTTACCAATCAAATCATCCAAATAAATAGCTTTTAACCTTCCTAAAATAGTTGGAGCCCCAAGGTATTTGACCGGAAATAATCCTTCCACAAAACCCATCATCTGCAACAATACTCACTGCCGAGAAGGAGGATTATATCTTGCAAAAGTAATGGAAGACTTCTCTTTGCTAACAGATTGTCCGGACCACAACTGATACTTTCTCAAAATATTAGCAATGGACTTAAGGGAAGAGTTACCACCATTAGAAAAAATGACAATATCATCCGCATGGAGTAAATGAGAAATAAGCGGAGTGTTCCGACTTTCAAGGGTGATAAAAAGCCTTTATGTTATTATCCACAAACGCTTTCTTCAACAACCGAGATAACATTTCTTCGACCATAATGAATAAATATGGCAAAAGAGGGTCTCCTTACCTCACACCCACGACCCCCTTTAAAGAAACCTGTGGATACGTGATGGGAACCAAGGTGGGCCTAGTCTTAAAGATCATTTGCAAGTTTCAGATGGGCTAATTAGAAGATCAAGGAAGCAAGACAACAAATTAGTCTAGAATAATTGGGCTTGAGGATGCTTGGCCCACACATCTTATTTTTATGAATTAGGATTTTGGGAAGGCCTTGTATTGTGGCCAAGGGCTTATTTGGAAAGTTACATATTTTAGGAACTAGGGTTTAGAAAAGTACTGTAGCGCACTGTTCATGCAGCCGAATACTGTAGCGTTACTGTTCATGCGGCGATTCACTGTTTCGGTACTGTTCATGCAGGGGCATTTTTGAGAGAAAGGGTTTTATTTTGCCTAGGGTTTCAATAGGGTTTGGGTTAAAACACTCTTTGTAGCCTCATTTCAAAGATTAGACAATTTTGAATGTTATTTGTGAGTGAGTTTGCTCCTCTTGTTCTTCATTGAACTTTTGAACTTATCAAAGGCAAATCACAACCTTTGTGGCGTTCCTCCTTGTAATCTGGGTTCTTGAGACGGGTTATTCATCGGGTCTAGATTTTAATATAATCTAGGTTCTTGAAACAAGTTCTCATCGGGTCTAGATTCTCCATCCATTGACTTGATTTTGGCTTTCTTGGGTGCGTTTTCAAATTGATTGTGGGTTCAAGGGATTCCTTTCCTTCGGGTTCATATCATTTGGTATTCAGAGCTCGGTTTCCAATCAGGTCTGATTCTATCTTATTTTTTTATTGCATCTTTAATTCTAGGGCTTCATTGTTCTAGGCTTACGAAAAAAAAAAAATTGAAACAAAAAGTACGCTGCCAAAATTCTTAGGGTTTTGGGTTTGGCTGAAATTTGCATCTTCTAGGGTTTCTTGCATCTCTATGTTTTTCAATTGCTTGGAGTGTCGTTCCATTGATTCTCTTCTATTTCGTTGTCATTGATTTTCAATTGAATATTGCTATTTGTGATTGAATTAGAGAAAAGAAAGAAAAGAAAAGAAAAGAAAAGAAAGGAAAAGAAAAGAAAAGAAAGGAAAAAAAAAATTCAAAAAAAAAAAATTTGAAAAAAAAAATATTCAAAAAAAAAGAGAAGAAGGTAGCATACATATTGGTTGTGCTACATTGTTACAACAAAGAAAAAAAGATATTTGTTGATTGAGCTTTATCATCAAAGGGGCTGAAAACATCTTTCTAGTGGGTATCTTGTTTTATCATTACTCTTTCTCTCGTATAAATTCCTTGTGTCTCGTGCCATTTTATTCATTCCTTATTTTTTGTTCTTGTCTCTTGGATTTATATTACTGGTTGGAATAATACAAGGTTGTATTGTCTTGATTTAGTTCAACTAGTTCTTAAAGAACTTGAGTGAGAAAACCATTGAGGTAAAAGGCAAGAGAGTGTGAGACTATTATTGGGAAAAGCCAATTCTGTTATTCGAGTGAAACACGAGTGGAGTGCCGTTATTCGAGTGTAAACACGTAAGGGAGTGTGTGAGGTTTTCCACTAACATTCTTTTTGTGCAGCACATTATGATGTCTCATAGGAGTGACTAATCACCAAAGGGGATGGCAGATAACTCATCTTTTGTGTTGCAAGCCATGCAACAACAATTTGAGCAGTTGAACTTGGTGTTGGATGAAGTGAGGGATAGGATGGATCAGCGAGAAGTTCTGATTAGAAATTTGCAAGGTGGGAGAGATAAGAGGGGACTTAAGCCTAGTATTGAGAATGGGTATAAGAATGAAGAGTATAGTGAGTCTATTGTTGCCAGGCGTGCTCTCAATACACAAATTAGGATGGATGATACAGAGCAGCGGAGAGAGAACATTTTTCATAGTAGATGCCACATCAACAACAAGGTATGTAATATGATCATTGATGTGAAGAGTTATATTAATTTGGCTAGTACTACTTTAGTTGAGAAATTGAGTTTACCTACCTTGAAACACCCTAGACCATACAAATTGCAGTGGTTGAGTGATTGTGGGGAGGTTAGGGTAAATAAGCAAGTGCTAGTTTCTTTTTCCATTGGGAAATACCAGGATATGGTGCTTTGTGATGTAGTGCCTATGCATGCTGGACATATTTTGCTGGGGAAGCCATGGCAGCATGATAGGAAGGTGATCTATGATGGGTTAAGGAACATATACAGTTTTAAAAAGGATGGAAAAATAATCAAACTTGCTCCTTTAACTCCAACACAGGTCTATAGGGATCAACTGAAACTGAAAAATGAGGATGCTCAAAAAAGAAAGTGTGAAAGTGAGAGTGATCAAAAAAGCAAAAGTGAAAGTGAGGTTGAGCTAAATAGCGAAAGTGAATGTGAGATTGAGAAAAAAAGAAATAGTGAAACCTCAAGAAAAAGAGAGAATGAGTTGAAAAAAAATTGTGAGGCCGAGAAGTCAAAAAAAGATGAAGAAAAAGAGAGTGATAGAAAAAAAGAGAGTGAAAAGAAGAAAGAGAGTGAAAAAGAAAAGGAGAGTGGAAAGAAAAGGGAGAGTGAAGAAAGTGAGAGAAAAACAAAGAGAAAAGAGAGTTTTTATGCTAAGGCGAGTTTTAATAGTAACAAACTTGACATATGTTTGCCTAGTGTTATTGTCTCTTTGTTGCAGGGATATGAGGTCGTGATTCCTAGCGGTGTGTTTAGTGGATTGCCACCTATTAGAGAGATAGAGCATTATATTGATTTTGAACTAGGTGCGACAATTCCTACTCGACCTTTCTTTGAAGAGCATGAGTCCTTGATGCACATGAAGGGACAAGGTAAGTTGAATAGAATGCATGCCAAGTGGGTGCAATTCGTTGAGACCTTTTCTCATGTAATCAAGTACACACAAGGTAAGAAAAGTTTTGTGGTTGATGCTTTAGCAAGAAGGTATGCCCTTATCATCATTTTAGATACAAAGTTATTGAGACTTGAATATGATAAACAATTGCATGCTAATGATGACGACTTTACTGTATATGGAGCGTGTGAGAAGGTATTGTTTGGTAAGTGCTATAGACTAGATTGGTATTTGTTTAGAGAGAATCAACTTTGTGAGCCTACTAATCTTATGCGTGAGATGCTAGTGCATGGATGTGATTTACTTGGTCATTTTGGTGTAAAGTGCATTTTAAACATGTGGCGTGACCATGAATGGGAGTATTACTTGCCATTCATTGAGTTTGCATCTAATAGGAGTGGTCATTTTGGTGCAAGGAAAACTTTAAATGTGTTTCATGAACGTTTGTGGAAGTATTATTTTCCATTCATTGACATGTTGCATGAACGTTTGTGGGAGTATTGCTTGTCATTCATTGAGTTTGCATATTATTGGAGTGGTCATTTTGGTGCAAAGAAGATTTTAGACGTGATGCATGAATGTTTGTGGGAGTATCATTTGCCTTTCATTGACATGTTGCATAAATGTTTGTGGAAGTATCATTTGCCATTCATTCTTATGTTGCATAAAAGTTTGTGGGAGTATTGCTTGACATTCAGTGAGTTCACATATAATTGGGGTGGTCATTTTGAAGTAAGAAAGACTTTATATGTGTTTCATGAACATTTGAGAGAGTTTTGTTTGCCATTTATTGATTTTACATATAATTGGAGTGTTCATGCTACTACTAAAGTTTTACCTTCTGAAATTGTTTATAGACTTAATCCATTTACTCCATTAGATTTAATGTCTTTACTTGTTGATGACAGGAGTAGTTTGCATGGATTCTTCAAAATTCTTGAACAAATTAATGATAATGCTTATGAAGTGGATTTTCCAAGTAAGTATAATGTCTATGCTATTTTCAATGTCACTAACCTTTTTCCCTTTGATCCAGGTGGAGATTCGAGGTCGAATCCTTTTGAGGAGAGGGGGAATGATGGGAACCAAGGTGGGCCTAGTCTTAAAGATCATTTGCAAGTTTCAGATGGGCTAATTAGAAGATCAAGGAAGCAAGACAACAAATTAGTCTAGAATAATTGGGCTTGAGGATGCTTGGCCCACACGTCTTATTTTTATGAATTAGGATTTTGGGAAGGCCTTGTATTGTGGCCAAGGGCTTATTTGGAAAGTTACATATTTTAGGAACTAGGGTTTAGAAAAGTACTGTAGCGCACTGTTCATGCAGCCGATACTGTAGCATTACTGTTCATGCGGCGATTCACTGTTTCGGTACTGTTCATGCAGGGGCATTTTTGAGAGAAAGGGTTTTATTTTGCCTAGGGTTTCAATAGGGTTTGGGTTAAAACACTCTTTGTAGCCTCATTTCAAAGATTAGACAATTTTGAATGTTATTTGTGAGTGAGTTTGCTCCTCTTGTTCTTCATTGAACTTTTGAACTTATCAAAGGCAAATCACAACCTTTGTGGCGTTCCTCCTTGTAATCTGGGTTCTTGAGACGGGTTATTCATCGGGTCTAGATTTTAATATAATCTAGGTTCTTGAAACGAGTTCTCATCGGGTCTAGATTCTCCATCCATTGACTTGATTTTGGCTTTCTTGGGTGCGTTTTCAAATTGATTGTGGGTTCAAGGGATTCCCTTCCTACGGGTTCATATCAATACGCCATTCATCAGAATAGAAAACCAAGGTGTTGTAACACATTGTCAAAGCAATTTACACACCACCTTAAAAGAACCAAAATCTGCCAACACATGGAACAAAAACTCCCAATCCACACTATCATAAGCTTTAGCCATATCAATTTTAAGGACAACATCTCCACCCCTAATAGGTTTATTAATACAATGAACCATCTCCTGAGTAAGACTAATATTCTCAAATATACTCATTCCTTTAATAGAAGCACCTTTTTCTTGGGATATTGTCTCTCCTTTGAAGTTACCTCCCAAGTGCAGAAGGTGTCCAACTTGTGTATAGTGAGAGTCCCAAGATCAATTTCATAGGGATTATGGCAAATTAAGTGTTCTGTAATTATTTATTGGAATCAATAGGATTAAGAAAATGGAATGTTTAGCTGCACAAAGTTACTTAAGGTTACTAGGCAAATTAATGCACCTGTAAGCTTAAGGATTTGAAAACACTATTTGCAACCTTTCTGAAGATCCTGAATGAGGATAATATGGGTTTGGATGCACACAAAAAATTTGTATAGAAAAGAAAACTAAAGAAACTCAACTCTATGTGCAGATGAAGAAGAACAATGCAATACTTAAAATCAAAGTTCTAAAACGGCTTTTAGAAAAACACTTAGGCCACGGGTCCCCTTTTCACCGAGGGGTTTCAGTGGAGGTTTGTATTCATAATTTCTATCAAATGCAATTTTAGTCAAGATTAAAGTATTTGGATAATGTATATGATTTAAGCACTAACAAAATATTTCCTGAATAACCTCAACAAAGTTCATATCAAATCATCAACCATTATACAATTCGAAACTAGGGTCAGCATCCCTTAAGCATTCATCGTGCCTTCAATCAACAATGAACCAACGAGGATCCAGATGAAACCCTTGTCTCGGTATCTATGGGAATGACAAAACTTATGGAGAACACAAGTTGAAACCGAAAAAGAAATCAAACCCCCAATTGAAACCCTACTGCGCAAAGGTTTCCCTTGACCTAGGTTACGAAAGTTACTCTCCCATCAAGTCTGAAAACAAGCTATTAATCAAAAAGAAATATTGATCCATCAACCACAGAAAAGAAAAGGAACAAAAACCCTAGATTGGAAGTAAAATTTCTCAAGCGATTTTTGGACCCTGCCAAAAATCCAACATCCCCTTTTCGCACACCCTTTCCTTCCTTTTGAGCTTTCCTTCTTCATCCTCTCCAATGCTCATGCCTCTCTCTCTCTCCAAGTTGTTACTCTCTCCAATTCCATGCAGTTCTCTAAGGTGCGAACTCTGAAATGTAAGACAACAAGGGTTACGGCATGAGAGGGTTCTTTCTACTCTTCTTTTTTTATCCTCTGAGTGTCGAGTTAGTGTGTGAGCATAGTGGCAGATTATGTTTGTTTCACATGTATTTCCCATTTTGACCTTGTGGTGCTTTTGTTGTAAACATATGATATAAATATGCATATGTAACTCTTTCCCAAACCAAAATCCTTAGTTTACATGCTTAATTATCATTTTATTTCCACTTAATCAGACATAATGCAAGGCAAAATAGTAGCCAAACAGTCTACAAGAATCTTGGAGCACACTTCATAAAACACAGAGCATAAACTAATTGGCCTAAACTTATCAAAGGATGCCGGGTTTTCAACCTTTGGAATAAGTACAATAGCTGTTGCAGTAAAAAAACAAGGTAATTCAGTATTGAAAAAAATCATGTACTGTTCAAACAACATGCTTCTCCACAATACTCCACAAGCTTGAAAAAAACTAACCCAAATCCATCTAGACCAAGACTACTATTCACAGGGATGGAAAAAATAGCATTTTTAATAACTTGGATTGAAGGGAGTTGATATATCATTTCATTATCACGTTCAGAAATGATTTTACTAACTATAGAAGAAAGATCAAATAAAGAACCAACTTGTTTGTCCTCCAATAACTGCTCGAAGTACTTCGCCACCCCTTCATGGACCTCTTCCGGAGATGATAACAACGTGCCATCATGAAGGCTCATCTCATTAACCAATGTAAATGACTTAGAAGCATGATCACGGAAAAATTCAGCCAACGCTTCCCCCTTGTCCAACCAATTTTGCTTATACAGTTGCCTTAGCTCGATAGTCTCATGGTCTGTCCAAGTTTGCAGTTCAATTTCTGTACACAAAAAATCTTGTTCATCTTCTTCTGAATAATCCTCCTGCAAATTACCTTCTAATTCTGATAGCCTATCTTCCAACCTCGTGATATACCAATTGGTTCTACCAAAAACTTCTTTATTCCCCCTTCTTAATGCCACTTTGGTGTTTTTCACTATCCAGAAAAGCCTCCCCATACCACTATCCTCAGCATCAACCACCCAAGCCTTTTCCACACAATCCTTAAAAGAATAATGTGTTATCCACATCTGCTGAAATTTAAACAACGGAAAACCATATCTCCTATAATCCTCCTCCATCTAGGCCACCATTGGAGAATGACTTGACGTCAATCTATCCATACACCTCATATGCGCACCAAGAAGTAAGAGAAGCAGTGTTCATCAACACACGATCAATTCTCGACCAACTCCTTGATCTTCCCACTTGTCCATTACACCAAGATAATTGATTCCTTGAGAAACTCATATCCAGCAACCCAATCTCATCAATGAAATCATTAAAATCTTCCATTGCTGAAGGTAATCTTGGTCTTGCTCCTTTACATTCAAAATCTCTTCTAATAATATTAAAATCCCCCATGACAATCCATGGCACCCCACTCAGACTTACATTACGCAACTTCTCTCATAATTGCCTTTGCTCATATTGAGAACATTTTGCATACACAAACAAATAGCAAATACTTTAATCTCTATCTTTCACAAGAACTGTAATTGACTGATTTGACGTAGCCACCATTGATACCTACACATCAAATCTCCACAAAAGCCACAACTTTCCCCCTTTCTCTTCGTTAGACAAAAAACTAGAAAATCCAAAATCATTCTAAGCCTTATCCAATTTTCTACCAGATTGAAACGGCTTTGCCAAAACAAGAAAACCATTTTTATTCTTCCTACATAACTTTCTCAATCTTCTTTTAGAAGTACCTAACCTCCTAATATTCCAATATATAATTGGATGCATCATAAATTCATTATTGGGGGCTTGGTTTTAGCCCTGGTCGAGCTTCTGGTAGGTTGTCCTTTTTCCCTTTCAAAACATCATAATCCAAGGCATAATCTTTCTCTTTACATAATTGTGATACATCCTCATCCCTCCTTGAATCAAATCTAACTTCCACATCACAAGCATCATCCTGCTGAACCACATCTTCGTCACAACATTCTCCATCGACCACTTTAGTAACATAAACAATAGGATGTGCTACCAAAACTTCAAAATCATTGCCATTCCCTAGTTTCGCCACTTCATTAATGGAACCCCAAAAGACCAATGCCATGCTCACCACTCCCATTTATAGTGACACCCTCCAGTCCTATACCATATTTTGCCAAAGATTCCACAAGAACAAATGCAAAGTTCTCGTCATTATCTTCTATCTAGGAATGAACATCTACATCCTTGACCTTTAAGCCTTTGCCCCCCTCCACAAGAATAGGAGACAACACAATCGGCGTATTTCCTTCCAAAGCAATCCCAGAAGCACTAGCATTCAAGGCATCACTACTCACATCAGAATTTAAGACCTTTGTTTTGTTCCAAACCTTCGTTTCTCCAACTTTTTGCATCTTATCTGGATCTAATGCTTGTTTATCCTTCTGGACCCATCTTTGGCCTTGTTTACCTCCATCAACCTTTTGCTTTTCACCTTGCTAATTTCCAATCCTTTTATGCATATTAAGATTATGTCCTTGAACCAAACACTTCCTACAATACGCCGGTAAAGTCACGTACACCACATACCAAAGAAAACTCCCATTTTTATGTGGCATACCAATCCAGAATGAATCAATCGGATCATTGGCAATATTCATTTCAATACACACTCTAGCACCATCAGTGCAAGATGCACACCTTGGAAAAATTCACAAAAACAGATCTAGGATTTGACATCGCCGATACCACAGGCTGAAAATCCAAACCCCATCTATCACGAATAATCGCCCCAATAGAATCTAGCAAAGGCCATTGCCAAAGAAACTTCAAGACCAAGGAGAACTGAAAAGGCTTTGCAAACCGATCAATTTCCTCCTTCGAGAGATTGATGAAGGTCTCTCCATCCAAAAACTTTGGTGGCCTCAAATGAATCTCCAGCTCAGGAAGAGGTTGTGGAGATTGGGCCACCATATCAGTAAAGGACCAACAGCTAGAAGACACCGAGGCCACCTGCAGGCCCCCGATGGCAGGCATCACAACCCTAGCACCGTAGTTTTTTCCAATCAAAGAAATTTTTATCTATTAAAATTAAAACCCCTACATGTCAGTTCAAGTTATGTCAGCACATATCATGCTCATTTATATTAATGCCAACATTCATGTATTTATATAAGCATCTGTATACATCTGTCTTTCACGAAAAAGTTGAATTATTTTTTGTGTTTTGTTTGAAAGTTTGGAAAAATTATAATGATTAAATGAAAGAGTTAAAAATTTGAAATTGAAAAGTTTTTGTATTTGAGTGGTGTTTGGATGTTGAGATGAGATGTGATGGGATGGGATGGGATGGGATGGGTTGAGACCATCTCAACATCCAAATGGGGCCTAACTGTCCAAATAAGGCCAAAATCAAATCAACTATTAGCAAATATATATATATATATATATATATAAAAGATAAATAATTTTAATGTTCTATTCTAAGCTTCTCCTCCATTCGAAATTAAAAAGTGTATGTATTTGAGTGGTGTTTGGATGTTGAGATGAGATGTGATGGGATGGGTTGAGATCGTCTCAACATCCAAATGGGGCTAAGTGTCCAAATAAGGCCAAAATCAAATCAAGTATTAGCAAATATCTATATATAAAAAAGATAAATAATTTGAATGTTCTATTCTAAGCTTCTCCCCCGTTTGATATTATTAATAAGGATTGCAATAACCAGGAAACCGATAAAAGGGGTCTTTGTAGAATCTATAGATTGCTGAATAGTTGGACCTACTTGGAAAGTGTTGCACATCTATGAGGCTAGTTCTATCAACTTAGTATAGAAAGAGTTTCAAATCTTCTTAAATTTTTGGCAAAGGAGATTTTATAAGTGTGACGCCCCCAGATTTTCGCTTGGGATTGGAGGGACATTTGAAGCATCGGGATATGCAACACAAGGTTATCTACCCCCGTTTGTGACAATTAAAGGTACAATGCACCTAGCATGCAACTAAGTAATGTAAAATTCGCAGTGGATAATTTTTTTCTTTGAGCAATGCTATGTACTAGAAGTAATGTATCCCAAAAACATAAACATACTTTATGACATTCATAATATAATTAATATCCAAAAAGTTACAGTACTTGTCCAATAGATCTATAACATAATTAGTACTAGATCGATCTCCCTAAGTACATGCAAAACTACGGTAACTGTTAGGCTAATCCATCGAGTAGCTAGCACAACTCGGTCCAAGATGTCATAATACTATTGTGGAAACAAAGCATCAAAGTGATGAGCTTTACGTCGTGTCGTTGCTGTCTAGTTGAACGCCTTAATTCTATCATCCGCCGCATCTCCTGATCCTAGCACATGATCTACCATTCCGTAGGAAATGGTAGTTGTGACTACCATGGTGAGTTTTGATTAAAAATCTCAGAAAGTTAACAAGAAACTTAACATATAGTTTAAATATCCATGCATGATAATAAAAGCGTGAATGCATACATGGTAATCATAAATAAGCATGATGTGACTCGACATATAACATGGCATGAACTGACATGACTTGAACAGAGCACAAACTAAACTTGAAACCTGACATGACATGAACTGACACGAGTAGAATTGAACTAACGTGAATTGACTGAAATTGAACATGAGCAGGAATATAGCATGTGTGGCGCCCCCGACTTCCATGTACGGACAAGCACGGAAATCGAGACACCCGGGATGATGACAGCACAGTCACGCACCCCAACGACACGTGCCGAGTGTGTGAAATGTAACACGTGTACAAAATAAAATGCAGCGGAAAGGTTAAGTCAGATAACTAAGTACCAGAATTTAATACAATACAAAAATAATACAGAAATCCACAAGTCAACATAATACAATTTTGTTGTTCATAAAACGACATCAAATAAAATACAAATACCAAATAAAAATATAGCCAAATGTCCCTACTCCTCAGGCGGAGCCGCATCCTCGGGCTCAACCTCCTCAAAACCTGTATCAAAATCTGCAGTACCAAATAAATGGTATTACAATAAGTAAAACCCAAAAGTACCCCAAGATAACAAATATATAAATACAACGACCAATATGTATGCACATGATGACCCAAGTGCAAAACCCGAGAAAAACACCATTTCTCGAAAATCACAAGTTTTTTTTTCCACGCACGCCAAAAAATCCCTTTGGCACAAAAATCATGTCCAATAAAATCAGTTCCACCATTTTCCCAGAAAATGGCACACAAAATCAACTCACGCTATTTTCCCAGAAAACAGCCAATTTTAATCCGTATGTACCATGGCCTCCCCTAGGGACCATCCACATACCCTGGCTTCTTTATTCACTCCACAGGTAACGGCTGTGCGAGTAATACATGAGCGATGCCCAGTTCCGCGCCCACCGCGTACATAGCCAAGCATCCTCTGATCTCCGCCAGCACGAGAGATCACGGAGTCGGATCCGAGAGCGCTACCATCCCGGTCCAAGTCCCGAGCAACAGCTCCAGGGGACGACACTCAGTTTATTCCGCTCCCGAGTGCCCAGAGGAGCTCCACCGAGATAATAACCCATCTCGGCTTGGGGGTGATACACACACACCCGAAAAGCCTTTTCCATTTACACACCCACGCATGCGTGCACAATGCCATGAAATGGACCAAAAATCATTAACTAACAGTTCTCAACAATTATCCAAATACCAACACAGTCTATCGGATAACCAATTCGCAGTTTATAAAACAGATCATTGCAAAAATATATTTAAATCTTAAAAGTCTTTTGGAGAAATACTTACAGTGCTTTAAAATAATTTATGGAGGATCACGGGAGAGCTGGAAGTGCCAAAACAGCAACACCACGGTGTAAAAATACACTGTGGCCGAAATACACAGTGAATCTCAAATTTCACCCGGGGTCAAACGAAGACTTGGGAATGGTAGGGTAGGGCCTATAGGAGGTGGGGAATCTAATGGTGGTGATGGTTGGCCGTGGGTGGCGGCCGAAACGGCGGTAGAAAGTCTAGAAGTTCGGATCGGAGATGGGGTTCAATGGGACGGCTCCGGCGACGAATCGGAGCAGGCGTTGGGTCCAAATGGTTGCTTGAGGGCCGGTGGTGATGTGGTAGAGAGATGGTGGCCGGAGGTGGCCGGACGGCGGCGGAATGGGTGAAGGAACGCCGCGACTTCGCACGGCCACTGGCGGCTAACGGCAGGGTTAGCCGGCCGGATATTGATGGTGGAAGGTCGCCGGTGCACGGGGGAGCTGCTGGTGCCGGCGGTGTCGACCACCGCCGGCTGAAGGCGGCGCTGCGAGGGAGAGGCCGTAGCTCGCGTGGGTGAGGAGAGAGAGAGAGAGATCCGATCGGGGCTGGGGGGAAAAAGAAGAAAGAAAAAGGGAAAAAGAAAAAGAGGAAGAAGAAAAAGGAGATCCAGACTTTCCCAACTTGGGTTTCGAAAGTGATCCAACGAAAACGATTTTAAAACCCCTAGATAAATAAAATAATTCAAACTTATTGAAATGCTCAATTAAAACAGTAAAAATATTAAAATCCAAAAACAAGCTCATTTAAATAAAACAATAACAATTTTTAAAACAGTTAAAAGAAATAAATCAATTTAACTCAAAATTAACTACAGTAAAATATTAAACTCTGACAAAAACATCCTTTTAAAATAAAGATAAATTAAATTACAAATCATTAATTAAAATAAATCAAACACAGTGAAATGCTTTAATAAAACAATAGTAATTTTTAAAACCCACAAATAAACCAATTTAAACTAAAGATCAATTTAAATCCAAAATAATAATTAACAATAAAAAGCCCAATAAAAATAATATTTTCACAATTTAAAATATTCTAATATAATATTCTAAAACTCCAAAATTAATAATCAATAAAAATAGAAAAGTCCAATAAAATAATAAAATAAAATCTTTAAAATATTAAAACAAGAGAATTACACAATAAATAATTAAAATAAACCTTCATTAAAAATACACTAAAAACCGGGATGTTACAGCATGAACGTTAAATAGCATGAACGTCAAATACATGAACTTGAAATCTTGTTCAATAATTAAGCATGATCAATAAAAGTGAAATGTGAGCTCTTCACGGGTTCCCTTAAGTCATGTGTCCCTACCAATTACCGCATCACAACACAGATATTTGCACTAGCTGTGAGTGTATTAACATACGTGCCAGTTCTCAGGTATCTGCACCTGCTGTGGAACACATAATGTACGTATCCTGTGTCAGGTATCTGCACCAGTACAACTACATATAAAATGAAATTGAAATGTATAGGGCTCACCATCGGTGTTATTTCCATTCTTCGCTTCGAGGACTAGTTAATTATGCCCCATTCGATGCCCGTTGAATTTTACCTTGTGAACCCAAGAGATTTTTTTTCATACTAGATTGGACACTCTAGCTTGAACAAATGAGTTCCACTAGGATATTATCTCATCCTAACATTTAGGGTCATGATAAACGTAGATAGACTTGACTAAAGTGGAAATACTGGTTTTGAGATACATGAACAATACTCAAGACATAACGTGACCTGAAACGAAAGGACAAATGACTTGACTGTACGTAATGTGACATGTACACGAGATGCATGACTTGATGTAACATGAAACAGACAAACAGTACATGGCATGACATAATGTTTAAAAGATAAAATTACGTGATATGAAATAATATGTAATAGATAATATTACGTAACATGTCACAATATGTAGCAGACAAATATCATGTGACAGAATATATCATATAACAGATGAATATTCTATGACAGAATATATCAAGTAATAGATAAATATCTTGTGACAGAATATTATGTGTAACAGATAAACAAGTAGTTAGATGACATAGCATGACACATGATAAAATAAATACATAAACAATAATTCCCTTACCAATCACACATATATAGTAATTTGACAGTAAGTTATAAGCTAACTTACAGTGATGCGTTTTATGAGGAAAAGAATGAAACATGAGGAATTGTAAGTATGAGTTTTAAATGTTAGAAACTTTATCACTAATGACTTAGAAATATGAAAAATGCTAACTTAGAGTAAAATTATCATTTTACTCTCTACATGTAGAAAAATGACCATTTTATCCCTATCTTAAGGATTTTACATCCTAACTCAAAAAATTATCAAATTTTGCATTCCTTATATAAATTTTGTCCTAAACTCAAATATCAAGTTAGAAAATTTAGAAACAATCACAACTATGAAAAACACCAAAAGGCCGAAACTTCCAAAGGTCATATCTCTTGATTTTTGTTGCAATTTCATCCAACTCCAAAACTTATGATCGAACAAAAATATTGCAACAAGGATCCTCATATCCTAAGCTCAAAAACATGCTTAAAACATCCAACAAAAATCTACTTCACAAATACAAAAGTTTTCATGCAAAAGATCCGTACTTTTACCAAAACACAAGACCTTTAATCTCAAGATTTTGACCTTTATCAAAACATTTTCAAGAACTTCCAAATTTTAAAAATTTCTTCTAACATGTTCACAACACATTAATAAGAGCTAAAATTCTTTGAATCAATACATAAAAGTCACCAAAAATACAAAATCTCACTTGCAGTACTGGGCTCCAACACTTAGTCAAAAACAAAATTGTTTTCTCAACTTTGCTTTGATCAAACACTTGATCTTAGACATACCATGATGAAATATTCGAACCAACAACATCATATGGTTTAAAAATGTGTCCGAAAGTAGTCCCACATATTAAACTTAAAATCACATGGCTAAAACTAAACCAAAACATGGATCTAGTCGAAATATCAAACGTTTGACCTAACCAAGTATTCTCTTGCATAAAAATCATATTTTCACAAATCAACACCTAAAATCTTTTAAAAAACATTCTAACATGTATATCCATGGCTTATAATAATCAACTAAAAATATCAAAGCCATTGGAGTAAGACTAAACCACAAAAGATCTAAACTTTCTTAAAACAAAAACAGCTTTGCTCCTTCCAATTTCTAAGTTTCGAGACATGAGAAAATCTTTCATCAAAGGCCTTTATCATGCAACGAGTCCTTAAAAAAATTCATATAAACATGTTGGAAATACTCCATAAATTTTTCAGATCAAGATCTATTTATTAGCTTGGTCAAAAACCCGTAAATACAACGTACTATCCAGTTTATCGACTAGATTGACCTTTCTATTGTTAAAACAAATTTTTACCAATCAAATGACAATGAAATGGAACAAAAAATATATCCACAAAAACTATACACAAATAGGAACAACTTTCATGAAGAAAGCTTAGTGATATAAAATGGATGATTGGATAGAATAATGTTTTGCTTTGGTGGCATGGAATAATGGAATAATGGGTTTATTGTGCCTAAATCCTAAATAATAAACTGAGTTTAATGGCACAAACCATATTGCATTCTGACACTTCTAACTATTTCAAATAATTAAAAATGTGCTCCTAGCACCATAGTGAGTGGTAACCCTGATTATGCTAACATACTAAAATCTATGTGATTGGTCGATTCGTAAAAATTTTTGGAGTCTTGATGAGGTTTCTAAAGTCTATAGAAATGCAACTCTTGAATTTCTAGCAATCGTTTACAATTAGGATCATGCTTACCGATTAGATTCTCGCAAGAAAAATTTCTCACATTCTTGTTTGACCTAGTTTTTATTTATCCAAATAAATTTTTATGGCCAAACAATTTTCTTCGAATAATGTTTCAAATTTGAATCATGAGTCCATCGTGCCTCAACCACCTATTTTCTCCACTGAGGCTATTAATTCCATGATAGGAGCAAAATGACATTTGATTTGTAGGACTGATATTGAGGGCATTGCAGAATCAAAGACTCTCAGTGCTTAATATGTTCCCTCTATTACAATCATGACTTAGAGATTACTAGCGAGAGTGAGTGAGGTTGATTAGCTTAAAAATCAAGTTTCTAAATTACATATGATGCTTGCTTATCAAAACAAAAAGAATAAATGGTTAAAATAGGAAAAGAAGGATTTGGAAAATTTGACAAACTGGTATGCTCGTGACGTTCAACCACGAGTAGGGGAGCTAGAAAGAGAGATAGCTCAAATTGAATGCTAACATGAGTGAATAATGGCAGAGGTTCAGCTTTTAGGTGAAAAATAATGTTATGAGAAGACTGAAAAAATGGTGGGGACAAGCTGTATTTAATCCCATTGGTCTAGAAAATAATGTTTGGTAAAAGATACAAAGAGATACAACGTTTTTCTGTGCTCATGTTTATATTCACTTGACTAGCCAAACCATATGAGAAGAGGCACCATGTGGTGAGGTTCTAGACTGCCGCAATGGAATCATATTGACTCGACCAGTTAGGCCCCACGAAGAGTGGCTTATGTCGCGTGAACGGGAGCTCCTAAAGGAGAATGAGTTGAGATGCATGGCCAAGTCTAGTAAAGCAGCTGAGGCCCAATGAAGATGCATGAGATGGAGGCATTGCTCATTATAATCACCAACAACTTCAGCTGAAAGGAAAGAACACTGGTGGAGGGACCTCCAAACCCACCAGAAGAGGTTGAACTAGACCTAAACGAGTTCGTCAATGCCTACTTCGACTCTTATGATGAGCAGTTACCACTACTACCCAAAGCGCAGCATGTCTAAGGAATTAGAGAATCTGCAACCAATAGTCTTTAAACCAGCTACATGCAATGAGGATGAAAACTAAGGTAAAGTTCTTGACCACCCTTTGATTTGGTTACAGTCATAGTAGCTTTGTCCAATTTTGAGGATGAAATTCTCTTTTAAGGGGTGGAAGATGTGAGAACAACGTCCAATGTTGGTAGGATCACCTTGTGCAGTAGCAACTTAACCATATTGATCCTCGTAATCTCGGGCGAGCAAAGGCTAGGCAAGCACAGAGCTGGGCATTGAAGGACAAGGGCTAGCAACATGATAAGTAGACATGGCACTGTCCGTGTAAACTAAGCGAACACAAGATTTGGGTGAGCAATGACAAGGGTGAGCAAAGAATAGACAAGCATAGTGCAGTGTGGAGAAAGAATAGGTGGACACATCAAGCGAGCAATGCACAGTACGAGCAAGGTTGGCAAGCAAGGAATTAGGCCTACTACATGATAGGCTACTAACACAAAGTGATACGAGTCCAAATAGATGCTGAAAAAATAGTTTCTCGCCTAACCGTGAGTCTAGGCTAGTTCTCGAGCCACATTCTCTATGCTTATACGAACCCAAGCTAGGGTTGGGAGAGTTTTGGGAGTGCTTGGATGTTTACCCAAGTCGACCAAATGCCCCTGCAAAATCTTTATTTTGTGAATATGACACCATTGCGAGAATGTTCACAGACTCACATTCTGCCTGACCATGTGCAAGGACGTTATCAACACTTGTACGACATTCATAAGCAGAAGATTGGAAGACCAACCCCGTTTGAGGAGCTCATCCCTCCATGACCGAGCTTTTGGACAACACTTGCATCATTATTGTCTTTGTCACCCCCTCAATCTGGCGTACACTTTGATAGTTGGATACTCACCGATCAATGGACCAATCCCATGACGAGTGACAAGACATCACTTCCTTTTAGGTCTCCTCTCTGGTCATCTCCTTCTTTCACTTTTCCTCTTTCTAAAAGACTCATAATTTATTTATTCTCTCTATCTCTCTCTCTCTCATCTATTTTGTGTTCAAACTAAGAAGGCCCTTTCATTCCCAAATTTTCAAAGACGCGCAGTCTCGGTTTGGAATTCTGAACAACAAACGATTGGCCAAATCTCTAATTTTCTGAGGTAAGTGTTTTCCACGACGATGCATACAATGTGTGTTATGTTTGGTTCAAGTAATAGCTTACGTATTGATCTACTGGGAAATAATCTTGTTATCTCACATCTCACTAACTCTTGATTTTGCTCTGTAAGTTGTTTTGTGCTTTCAATGCATGTACGAAGATTATTCATGTAATTTCATGGTTTTACTTCACACTTGTTTTTGGACGAATTTTCCTATATATTGTATGTGAGTTTTGTAAACCTTTAGATATTATGCTTCGATGATATTTTAAGGGGATGTTGGTTGTCTTTAACAAAAGGGTGTGTGTGTCTCACGACCCCAAGCCTAGGTGAGGTATTATCTTGGTACAACTCTCCAGCTCAGTTAGGTGTGTAACAATCAAGTGACATCCTTGGGTTGATGTTGGGCTATCAACGGACTCGAGTAGGATGGTAATTTTCTTGGGTCAAGCCATAATTCTCTAATGGTGGAGGCTAGAGATCGCTTGTGGTGAAGGATGGGTATGCCAATCTAAAGCATTTTTGAAGATGAAATCATACTCGCAATTGTAACCTGCAATGTGGCAAAGGGAGCCAAGGTGTGTGCAAGACCAATTTAGGGGATTTGCCGCATATGGTGTGGCCTTGCTATTTTAAATACATAAATACCTAAACATTCATGTTGCTCGGGATGGTCATACCCATGAAGCAAAAATTTATTTGCTTGGGTTCTTTAATCTCAGTAAGCATGCATCATTGCTTGAATCCCTTATGTTTTATACTTAGCATTATTCACTATCATTACATGTATTACATGATTTGTCAGGGCTTTTAACTTACTGAGATTTCTTGAAATCTCACCTTGATAGTCCCACTAAGGTTTCGTTCATCGAAACTATAGACTTTGATGTAGATTTAGGCGATAAGATCGTTTACGAGTAGGAAGACCCAACACAGCTGATTGAGCTGCATTATTGCATATTTTATACATTTAAAATCAATATATTTTTAATTATTTTATTATTTTATCATTGGTTTTAGATAGAAAAATTGATTAAGAAGCATAAATCCAAGTTGTGGTTTGAATTGATTAAAAGTATAATTTATACTTGATTTTAATACTTGTAATTTATTTGTGTAATATTTATTCACTTGTACAACACACTTTTAATATTTTATTCTCCATCTTTTGTCTAATTTTATTTTTATTAATTATTTATTTTATTTTCTGTGTCTAGTTTTATTTTTTGTTTCTTTAATTATTTATTTACGTTGTTTGTTTAGTCTTATTTTTATTTTTATCTTTATTTTTTTATTTGTTTTTATTTTACAGCCCCCTCTAAACGACATGTAGTTTTGTCCATAGATGAAAACTACATGTCTTTTTGGTCATCTTCATCTTCACGCACTGCTACAACTCTTCCACGCAGCATGCACAGCCGCAGCCAAGCGCCTCCTTCCTGCGGAACCACCATCGCATGTCTTCAACCTCCAGCACAAACCAACCACATTGCCACTTTGAAACTTGGACAGGCCACCACTGCAGCTCATACACAGCCTCCATCAACAGCACCTCCAACATGCTACCGCGGTTCATCCTCCACAGCAACACCAAGAGCAACCAAGCTCCTCCATCTGCTGCAGCTCACGAGCACCGCGGCAGCCTCTTACTCTGTTTTTCCCACAAAAACCAGAGCATCATATGTGGGTATCGTAGGCCTCAAACTAGTCCCATAACTCCACCGCGCTGTCCATGCACCGCTCCTCCACGTCCAGGAAACAATCACAGTGTGCCACTGCCTAGCATGCACGGCCATGCGAATCAGCCAGCCACCACTTTTTCTCCGCACATTTGAGAGCCATTCCCATGAACCTCCAAGCTGTACTGCATCCACATGAACCACCATACCTCCGCAGCGCCACTCCACGCACACAGCCGTGAAGACTCCTATGCACCATGGCCATCACCCACATTGCCTCCACAGACTGAAGCTCCATACACAACATAGCATCCACCAACCGTCTCCCTCTAGCTCAGCACTCTCTTTACCTCTCGGCTCCATCTCTCTCTCTCAGAGTACTCCAATCCGAAGCCAGCTGGGTGACAGACACAAAAGAAAAGAAATGCACAGTCGAGACATGCACTGATAAGAGTTTAGAAATTCACTAAAGGAAAAATACAAAGAAAAGCACGAAGCCCGGGTAGATGACACTGCACAAGGAAAAAGAAAAGGAAGCTAAGTTTTTGAACTCACACATGGGACCCATCTTCTTTACATATTGAAATTGAATAACCGAAGAGCTACAAGGTTGTACGAAGAAGAAATAAAAAAAGAGAGAAAGGCATTCGGTTTTGATTGATAGAGCTTTTACTTTTCGTAATAACTAGGTGGGGAACAAAAGAAAAAGGCGCAACAAGCATTTAGTGGAGCGGTTGAGCGGAATGACGCAGCTGGAAAGGAGATGCAAACTTTCGTCTTTAACACATGGATGCAAACTTTCGGCTATGAGTTGGAGAGATAAGGACCTAGAATTAGACATGGGCAGCTAAGCAACACTTATTTGCAGCGTTCTTTTGAAGCCTATATAAGAGCTTGAAGACAGACGAAAAAATTCGTTTGTTGTTTGTTAGATTTTAGGGAGAAATAAATCAGTTAGAGTTTTTGTAATTAGGAGTAGGAGTAGAGTAGAAGTACTATTTTAAGTGTCATTTTATTTTTTAGTTTTATTATTTTCATTTTATTTCAGTTTGAAGTTATGATAAACATGCCTGTATTTCCATACTAAGGTTAGAGGTGAATTCTATTGATTTAAATATTGTTTTAGATCAGTAATGGAGTTTATATTGTGAGTTTGATCAATTGAATGGTGTTATTATTAGAAACTTTGATTATCTATATACTTTTCTTGATCTATTGTGATTTTTGGATACATTGGATGCTTGAAGAATCCCTATGGTAATCAATTGGACTTGTGAATATTTCTACCATAAATTGTTCAAACTTAATCTTTAGTGATCGAAAGAATTTTTGGTGTTATTATTAGAAACTTTGATTATCTATATACTTTTTTTGATCCATTGTAATTTTCGAATACATTGGGTGCTTGAAGAATCCCTGTAGTAATCCAATGGACTTTTGAATGTTTTTACCATCAATTATTCAAACTTAATCTTTGGTGATTAGTTTTCTTGGGCTTCATTGTTAAATTTTCCAGTTAAACGGAATCATTATTCTAGTTTCACTGAGCTAAATTGGTTGGAAACAATATTCTAAATTATTAGACGGATCCTCGAAACCTTAGTCATTCTTTATATTGATTTATTTTATTAGTTCAGTTATATTTTGTTACTTTAAAAATTCTCATCTCAATAATCTTCTATTTTTTTTATTTGCACGTTCCTTTTAATAATCTATTTTTATTTTATTCTCTTCATCACATTAGTCAATCCCTATGGATTCGATCATGTAAGGTACTACAACACCTGTATATTTGCAAGTAAAACTACTCTGAATTTTTTATTCATTATTTTGAGTGAAAGTTCAACCGCAACAACAGCCCAAGGAGAGATATTGTGGGGTTGGCCCCCCATCCCTCACCTCCAGGTGTGCTAGATGCATGTGGGCTTATCCCACCCATTCTCACTCGCTAAAGGCCATTGCTTGCCACAACAACTTGGCTTGCCCATCATAAGCTAGCTTGTCCCCTTTGCTCGCCACCACTCTGGCCGTTTTACATGTATGGGTGTGAACCGAGACCATTCTAAGTTGGGACCACATGGTGGGTTGTATCTTGCCACTAGTTGAAGTGCTTGCCAAAAATGAGCCATTCTTGCCATTGTTAGGGACGACCTCACTTGTGGCTTTGAGCAACACTAGTGGGAATGCAATATGCCAGCCACAAGGGACTTATGATCGACTAGGCTTGTCTGTGAGGTCACGTGGTGGCCAATAAGCTCGCCACCTACGGAAAATTGTGTGAAAGGTTTGAGCTTGCCCACTAAGCTTCAGCAAGGCACAGACTGCCCACCAATATGGCCAACTCAATCATGGAACCACTGACGAGTGGCGAAGCTCACCTCATTTAACTCGAGCTCATTTCCTTCTGCCTGGTGCACCTGAACTCAACTACGACTTCTCCTAGGAAACCTTAATCAATGGGTTCCATGAATGAGTTGGAAAATTGTTATAGTCCCCAAATCGTCACTAAAAAGTATTTTTTGTGACAGTTTCTAGAAACCGTCACTAAAGACAGATGAGATTTTTTTGATGTTCAAATGGAGGAAAAATTTACATTCGAATGTCACATATACGTTCAAACATTGTGGCTACTTACATGCGAACGTGAAATGTTTTGGTGCCAACGTTCGAACGTTAGTAATTAATGTTCAAACGTTAATTGTAAATTTAAATTAACTATAACTTTAATTTAAAAATTATATGGTTTTTATGGTGCATAATTTGTGAACAAGTATAAAAAATTCTAATATACATTTATATATACACATTTTGTAAAATATAATTATATATTTATCCATGTAAATATATATTTATGTTTATATATATTTGAAGTGCAGTGCATGATTTAGTATTAAAGATGGAAAATCTAATATTAAAGAAGATTGACATTGAAATTAAGAAACAATAGATATATTAAATAATATTGAAATTAAGAAACAAGATATGATATAATTTCATAAACAACACTCAGATGAATGCGTTGTTCACAAAATTTGTACTCTGTATCTCCTCAGTCAAGCTGAACCACACGGGGAGTCAGTAATGGTTAGGATGGCACACGTGTTGCTTTGCATTTAGGAGGCATATCTATTTGAAATTGTAACAAATTATTATTCAAATAAACATTATGGATATTTATAAGAATAATACTTACAAAAATTCATATTTGAAATTCATTCACTATCTGTTTTGCTAAACTAGTCGCCCTCATCCTTACTAGACACTTCAGTTGATTCATTTTCTCCCGATATTTCACCCTCAATTACTTCAGGTTGAACATCTTCTCTACACAACGGGACCATATCATATTGGCTGAGATCAACCAATAGATTGATACCTACTTCATTTTCTTGATATGCTTCTTCATTTGCTAGACTATCAACTTCTTCTGAAGGTTCGTCTACCTCTAAAATGTAATCATATACATTTCTTGGTGCAAACTTCTCCACTACTCGCCATGGATTTTTGTACTCCGGATCATCTAAATAAAAAACTTGATTCGCTTGGCAAGCGAGAACAAATGGATCATCCTTATACCATGTGCGAGATGTATTAACACTCACAAAATAATCATCGTTACGCACTCGCAACCTAGGATTTGAGACATCCCACCAATTACATTTAAACAACCAAACCATATATCCCCCCAAGTATTTTAACACTATGATATCTTCTACAATTCTGTAGAAGTCAATGTTATCATCCTCATGGCTTCCTTTAACTACGATTCCACAATTTTGAGTTTTTCTATATCGTTCTCTGTCAGTTGTGTGAAATCTATATCCACTCACCAAACAATCTAAGAACTGGATGGCCCGCTTGGACAGACCACATGCCAGAGCATACAGTTCTAGTGAGCTTTTTTCTGAATTTTCACCATATTTCGATACAACCTACATCAATAAATATTATTATATAGAATAAAAGTGGAGTTTAATGGTATGAAGTTTGCATTATAAAATGAGGCTTTACAATAATACCGTATGTTCAAACCATGAGACAAATTCTTCTTCCTCCGTCTTTTCTACATTAGTTACACCATTCGTGTTAAGTAGTTGTATATGTTCGCTGCGCATATTCATGTGAATGTTTAATTTGTATCAAGTTATACTATATTATTATACATGGATTTAAAGATAATATTGATTTAGAGGATCATCACTAATCTCAAGTAGTGGTCAATTTCTACATAGTTATTCAAGACATACCATCAAGCTCTTTCAAACTCTCACCGACATAGGTCGTAGCCCTCTTGTGCGTCTATGGGATGTATTGTTTGGAAAAACATGATAAATGTCGATAAGACACCCATCTAGTCCACCTTTATAATTTTGGTCTGATCTTGTAAATCTAGTATCAACCCCACGGAAATACATTGAACAAAAGGTATGCCACTCATTATCAATATATGACTCAGCAATCGAACCTTCTGGACGAGCTTTATTCTCCACAGATCACTTAATTTTTTTCAAAAATCATTCAATAGGATACATCCATCTATACTGAACCAGGCCAGCGACTAAAGCCTCACGAGGTAGGTGCACAGTAAAATGAACCATTACATCAATGAATAAAGGCAGGTAAAAACTCTCGAGTAAGCTTTCCACGCACACCAACCGGCAACAGATACTGCAGAAATACATGACACTCATGACTTTTAAGACCAGTTATCTTCCAATCATGTATTCGAACACATCTTGACATGTTTGAAGCATAGCCATCGGGTAATTTGATTGTCATGAACTAATCACAAAATTTCTTTCTCTCATCATTTGAAAGTGTATACCATCCGGTTTTTGTGACCAAACAATTATTCTTTTCTAGAATTAGTCTCCTCTCTGGTTCTCTCTAGAGAATAGAGGTGGTGTCCCGAGTGACTATCATGGATAAACTCCATGAGATGTGGGAGAATTTCCAGTTGAATGAAGAGGAAGGTGCGGCTATAGGCATTGAAGAGGAGGGGATCTCTGAAGTCCTCCGTAAAGGTGATAGGAGTTTGATCAGTAAGATCTGGTCGGATCGGCAGATTGGCAAGAACATCGTGGAATCTACTATGGCAAAGGTGTGGAGACTAAGTAAAGCGGCCATCTTCACTGAGGTGGGAAAAAATAGTTTTGTTATTACCTTTGCAACGCATGCGGATAAAAACCGTGTGATGAATGGGAGGCCATGGCTTTTTGATGGTCAAATCTTTGTGATGAAGGTTTTCGATGGGTATATCCCACTCAATAAGATGTCTTTTGATGAAGCTGTGTTATGGGTCCAGTTCCATAATTTACCACTGTTTGGTATGTTAAGAGATTTCGGGGAGAGGTTGGGAAGTTCTTTAGGAGTAGTAGAAGAGGTTGAGGTGGATGGGGATGATGTGGGGTGGGGTAGGTTCCTGCGAGTAAAAGTTTTGTTGAATCTGAATAAACCTTTGGCCAGAGGACGGACGATTACTTTGCAAGGTTTGAAAACCTGGATTCTGATACAGTATGAGAAGTTACCGCATTTTTGCCTGCAGTGTGGAAGGATCGTTCATGAGGAAGGAGGGTGCCCAGTTTCTATCCGTTTGGAGATGAGCAGTAAGCAGTATGGAAGCTGGCTTCGTGCTGATCAGGGCGGTCAGGGATTTCGTGGTACTAGTCAAACATGGCACAGATCACCGACTAAGAGTAGTCTGGAGGAGAAACGGCAGGCAACGGTGGAGGAGGGTGGTGAAGAGGGCGCAGTTAATGCCATGTAGCAGAGTGCAGATTCTGCGGATCAATCAGTTATGGGTAGCGGAATGCAAGGCGTGAATAAAGGAGGAGATCAGTAGGAAAATACTCAAAATAAGGATGCAGATCAATGTAATCAACAACCACTTGAAGTTGACTCGATGCCTTTATTTCAGGAAGTTGATGAGAGAGTGCCTGCAGTAATGGATATCTTGGAGGGAAGCAGATTTACCGGATTTTTGAATAATAAGGAAACTGTTGATATCGAGGTGGGCCAAGAGGATGAGAGGGCTATTTTAGCCCAGGAAGGTGTGGTTGGCGAGGCCCATCAAGTGACTAAAAAGATACTGAGACAGTCCATTAGAAAAACTTGGAAGAAACATACTTGCCTATCAGAAGACGTAGTTGAAACTAGCTCCATGCATTAAGGGAAGAAGCATCCTTTTGAGTAAGGCAGCAGTGTCTCCATATCAACTAAAGGGAGAAAGAAAAGTAGATTGTTGGGACTCTCGAATGGTGATTCGGATACAATTGGTACTCCTCTTTTACGAGATATTGATCAAGATTTGTTTACATCGGCAGAGGCCGTTGAACAGCCCTGCCGACACCAATGATTCTCATTAGTTGGAACTCTCGTGGGCTTGGGAACCCACAAGGAGTTCGAGTCCTTGCTGACTTAGTCAGAGAGGAAGATCCCAAGGTCTTGTTTTTACAAGAGACCATATTGCATGCAAAAGTAGCGGATAGATTAAAATTCAGATTGGGTTTTGAAAATTGTTTGGTAGTAAGTAGTTAGGGGAGGAGTGGTGGACTGGCACTGTACTGGAAAAAGATGTTTAGGTGATTATTAAAAACTATTCCAAACGTCACATTCACACTTCAATCTATGACACAATTGTGGAAGCGGAAACTTGGTTCTTCACTGGGATTTATGGTCAACCTGAGGCTCATAGGAGACATGAAACCTGGGATCTTATTAGGTCCTTGAAATTACCACGAGAGCAAGGTTGGCTTCTGATAGAAGACTTTAATGAGATCTTGAGCAATCAAGAGAAAAGTGGAGGGAGAGTGAGTTCAGACAAACAGATGCAAGCCTTTCAAGCTATAGTTGATGATTGTGAGTTAATGGATCTGGGCTTTCAGGGTAATCCTTTTACCTGGTGTAATAACAGAGAATCTGACCACTGCATTAGTGAAAGGCTAGACAGATGTCTTGCTAATCTTAAATGGAAGGCTTTATTTCCTATGGCTAAAGTTATTCATAGTACAACAGCATATCCAAACCATATCCCCATCAAGTTAAATGTGTTTCCTGCAGAAGTCCAGAGGAGGTTTAAAAGACCATTTCGGTTTGAGGCAATGTGGGTGGAGGATAGTAGTTGTTAGGAGGTCATCAAAGGGGTTGGTTAGATAGTGTTGGGGACATAACAATGGAGGGGGTGCTGAAATAGATTACTAGATGTGGTGAGAAGTTAGAAAAGTGGAATAAAGATAGCTTTGGGCATGTGCAGAAAAATCTCAAAAAGGCAAAACAGAAGTTACAGCAGGTTCAGGATGCAAACCCTCAGAGTCTTGATCATGAGGCTATCAAGAATGCTAGATCAGAGGTGAATAAATGGCTGGCTAGAGGGGAAATCATGTGGAGACAGAGGT
Source organism: Cyclocarya paliurus (assembly GCA_029856935.1). Lineage (NCBI taxonomy): Eukaryota > Viridiplantae > Streptophyta > Magnoliopsida > Fagales > Juglandaceae > Cyclocarya > Cyclocarya paliurus. The sequence continues at coordinate 15,379,328 of CM056953.1, read as the reverse complement.
CGAGAGTGCAATGGCTAATAGAAGGTGTGACGCCCCGACTCCCACGTACAAAAAACCTCGGGAATCATGACGTCAGGATGATGACAACTCGGTCACGCATCCCAAAGGCAAGTGTCAAGTGTGTGCAACAAATAAACAGTGCACAAATAAAATACAAAGCGGAAGGTAATTAAGTCAACTAGTACCAGAATTTTAGTTTAATACAGATATCCAAAATACAAATCTCATAAAAACAAGCCAAAGTCCCAAAATAATAATACAAGTCTGAAGATAAAATAAGCAAAGCACAACTGATCCCAGATCACTCCTCCGGCAGAGCCAAATCCTCAGGCTCGGCATTTGCATCATCAACAAAGTCTGTAGTACTATTAAATGGTACCACAGGTAAGTTATAACCTAATCAAGTCTTGAGATAAAAATATATTTAAACAACTAACCATGCATGCACATGATGTAATATGCAACACACGCCAAAAATCTCTTTTGACCCAAAAATATTTCCAATAAAATCATTTCCACCATTTTCCTAGAAAATGGCCCAAAAATCAAAATCCATCATTTTCCCAGAAAATGATACACAAAAACTAACACACGCTATTTTCCCAGAAAACGGCCATTTTCCATTATCCAATTAACCATATCCACCACGGTCTCCCCTATGGACCATCCACACGTCCTGGCTACTTTACGAGTGATGCCTAGTTCCGCACCCAGTGCGTTCGTGGCCAGGTCATCCTCTAGCCCCAGCCAGCAGAAGGGCCACGGAGTCGGCACGTCCAACGTCCGATCCCGTTGTCGCCCGGCGACAACCCAGGGGACGTCACTCAGTATATTTCGCTCCCGAGTGACCAGAGGAGCTCCACCGAGATAATGCCTCATCTCGGCTTGGGGTCGTGATACACACGCACCCACAAATCCATTCAACATATGAAAACCCAGTTTTCAAGATAACCACATGAACATGAATGCAATACACGAAAAGCTAGTTTTCAATTTACAAACATGATCATGCGTGCATATGTAATGTACCAAACCACAACAATAAACCTCAATAACCAATGATCAACTCCCAAAATCACACATAACCAATTCCAACTCACAAGATAATCAATATCTAACAATAATCCAATCACCAAAAATCACACAACAATTACTCCGATCAACCAACCACCCCCGAACTCCTCGAACTCAGTTCGGAAACCAACCAGGATACATATATAAATATAGCAGTTAACTGCAAAAATATAATTAAATCTCAAAAGAATTGTTTAGGAAATACTTACAGCGCTTTAAAAATATTTTAAGGAGGATCCGAGGCACAGGGAATCACCAAAGCAGCAATTTTCACAGTGTAAAAACACTGTGGCCGAAACACAGGGAATTTCAAATTTCACATGAGTTCAAACGAAAACTTGAAAATGGTAGGGTAGGACCTATGGAAGGTGGGGAATCTAATGGTGGTGATGGTTGGCCGTGGATGGCGGCGGAAATGGGCGGTTTACGGTCGAGAATTTCAAATCGGATTTGAAGCTCGTACGGGCGGCTCCGGCAACGGATCGGGGCCGGATTTGGGTGGAAAAGCTTGTAATGGGCCGGTGAAGAAGTGGTGAAGAAATGGTGGCCGGACGGCGGCGGAATGGAGAGAAAACCACCGCAGGTTTGAGCGGCACGTGGCGGCTAACGACGGCGTTAGCCGGCGCACGGGGTTTTGGTGGGTAGAGTCGCCGGCGCATGGGGGAGCCAATGGTGCCGGCGGTGTCGTGCACGGCGGGCCGGAGGCGGCGCAACAACGGTAAGTCCGTTTCACGCGAGAGAGAGGAGAGAGAGAAGAGAGAGAGAGAGGGGTCGGGCACGCGGGGGAAGAAGCAGGAGAAAAAGAAAGAAGAAAATGAAAAAGAGGAGGGAAAAAAGAGAAGATCCAGTCTTTCAACATGGGTCCCGAAAAATCCAACGAAGATGATTTTAAAACTAAAAGCTAAATAAAATAATCCAAACACAGTGAAATATTTTAAATACAGCAATAAAAATTTAAAACTCAAAAAATAAATCAATTTAATTTAAAGATCATTTTAAAAGCCAAAACAGTAAATAAAATCTAGAAAGCACATAAAAATAATTTTCACAACATAAAATATCATGAAATAATATTTAAAAACTCCCAAAATTTTAAAACAAGATAATAAATCACAAAATAAATTAAATAAATCATTCATTAAAAATACACTAAAATCTGAGATGTTACAGAAGGGGATAAAAACACCAGGTTTTTTCATCATAAGGCATCACAATGAAAAGCAAAAAATATGATCAAGGTAGTTAGGGATTCTAATGACATATGGCAAGTGGATGAAGGCTGAGATGAAGTAATCCTCAACTACTTCCAAGATCTGTTCATAGCATCTACAGACAGTGGCAGTATGGATTTTTTGGAGAACTTAGTGGGAAGGGTTACTACTGATATGAAACAGAAGTTGGATATGCCTTTTGTTGCAGCTGAAGTGGATGTGGCCTTGAAGGAAATGAATCCCACCAAGGCCCCTGGTCCTGATGGAATGGCCCATTTATTTTATCAAAAGTTTTGGCATATTGTGGGAAGAGATGTGACCTGTGCTGTTTTACATGTTCTAAATACTGGTAGTTTCCCACCCATGTTGAACCATACTTATGTCACTTTGATTCCCAAGAAGATTAAGGCTGAGTTAGTGTCTGATTTCAGACCAATAAGCCTCTGTAATGTCATTTACAAGCTGGTGTCTAAAGTGATTGCAAATAGGCTGAAGAAGATTTTACCAGATCTGATATCACAATCACAATGTGCTTTTGTACTAGGGAGATTAATCTCAGATAATGTCCTAGTAGCCTATGAGCTTGTCCATTTCATTCGAAGGAAGAGGCAAGGAAAGAAGGGCTTCATGTCTATTAAACTAGATATGAGTAAAGTTTATGATCGAATAGAGTGGAGGTTCCTTGAAGCAGTAATGCAGAAAATGGCGGTGCTAAGTGGGTGGAACTGGTTATGACTTGTGTGAGGACTGTTTCTTTTTCCATTTTGATAAATGGGGAACCTAAAGGTCCTATTTATCCCACTAGAGGGGTAAGGCAAAGGGATCCTATCTCGCCTTACTTATTTCTTCTATGCACTGAGGGACTTATTTCTTTGTTAAAATAAGCTAAGATGAGTGGAGCTGTGGAGGGGATTCGGATATGCAGGAATGCTCCTAGTGTCCATCACTTAATGTTTGCAGATGATAGTGTCTTGTTTTGCAGGGCTTCCTTACAAACAAACTTGAGTATAATGCAGCTACTAGAGACCTATGAAAAGGCATCGGGGCAAAAGGTGAATAAGGATAAGACTGCAATGGTGTTCAGCAAGAATATCATAGACACTCAACAATTAGAGATTATGCAGTTGTAGGGAGTGGTGCAATGCCAAAACTATGACAGGTATCTGGGCCTCCCTTCTATGGTGGGCAGAGGAAAGCATCAAGCATTCTCTCAGATTAAAAGTAAGGTTTGGTAGAAGCTCCAAGGGTGGAAGGAGAAGATCCTGTCTCAAGGAGGAAAAGAAGTGCTTATCAAGGCTGTGGCCATGTCCATCCCAACATACTCGATGAGTTGTTTTAAACTTCCCATATCTTTATGTTCTAAATTGGAAAATTTAATTGCCAAGTTCTGGTGTGGTCAGAAGGGAGAGGAGAATAAAATTAGGTGGGTGAGTTGGAGAAAGATGTGTGCATCAAAAGCAAATGGTGGGATGGGGTTTAAAGATTTGAAGACTTTCAACCTAGCTCTCTTAGCAAAGCAGGGATGGAGAATTCTCAAAGAAGAAGATTCTTTGCTACACAGGATCTTCAAAGCAAAGTATTTCCCTTCATATGGTTTTAAAGATTCGAAGCTAGGTGCAGCCCCTTCTTATGTATGGAGAGGAATTTGGGAAGCAAAAGATTGGCTGTTAAAAGGGTGTAGATGGAGGATAGGTGTGACGCCCCGACTCCCACGTACAACAGACCTCGGGAATCGTGACGTCAGGATGATGACAACCGGTCACGCATCCCAACGACAAGTGTCAAGTGTGTGCAACAAAATAAACAGTGCACAAATAAAAACACAGCGGAAGGTAAATAAGTCTACTAGTACCAGAATTTTAATTAATACAGAAATCCAAAATACAAATACCTTAAAAACAAAGCCAAAGTCCCAAAATAAAATACAAGTCTGAAAATAAAAATTACAGCATGAGTGATCCCAGATCACTCCTCCGGCGGAGCCAAATCTTCAGGCTCGGCATCTGCATCATCAACAAAGTCTGCAGTACCATTAAATGGTACCACAGGTAAGTTATAACCTAACCAAGTCCAGAGATAAAATCATATCTACACAACTAACCATGCATGCCCATGATGCAATATGCAATAATGCCACGCACGCCAAAAATCTCTTTGGCACAAAATCATTTCCAATAAAATCATTTCCACCATTTTTCAGAAAATGGCCCAAAAATCAAAATCCATCATTTTTCCAGAAAATGATACACAAAAACAACTCACGCTATTTTTCCAGAAAACAGCCAATTTCCAATTATTCCAATTAACCATATGCACCATGGCCTCCCCTATGGACCATCCGCACGTCCTGGCTACTTTACGAGCGATGCCCAGCTCCGCACCCAGTGCGTTCATGGCCAGGTCATCCTCTAGCCCCCGCCAGCAGAAGGGCCACGGAGTCGGCACGTACAACGTCCGATCCCATTGTCGCCCGGCGACAACCCAGCGGACGTCACTCAGTATATTACGCTCCCGAGTGACCAGAGGAGCTCCACCGAGATAATGCCCCATCTCGGCTTGGGGTCGTGATACACACGCACCCAAAAGTCCAATTCTCATGAAAACCCAGTTTTTAAAATAACCACATGAACATAAATGCAATGCACGAAAACCCCGTTTTCCATTTACAAACATGTCATGTGTGCAATATGCAATGAACCAGATCAATCCTCACAACCAATGATCAACTCCCAAAATCACAATACAACCAAAATATCCAATATCCAAATCACATAACCAAACTCCAACAATTAATCCAACCACAATTAATCACACACAACAAATACTCCAATCAATCCATCCACCCCCAAACTCCTCGGACTCAGTCCGGAACCAACCAGGATACATATATATAAAATATAGCAGTTAATTGTAAAAATATAATTAAATCTCAAATAATTGTTTAGGAAATACTTACAGCGCTTTAAAACAATTTTACGAAGGTTCCGAGGCACAGGAAAACGCCAAAGCAGCAAATTCACACAGTGTAAAAATATTGGCTGAAATGCAGTGAAATTGGAATTTTACACGGGTTCAAATGGAGACTTGAAATTGATAGGATAGGACCTATAGAAGGTGGTGAATCTAATGGTGGTGGTGGTTGGCCGAGAATAGTGGTTTAAGGCCGGAATGTTCGAATCGAAAGTGGAGCTCGCACAAGCGGCTCCGGCGATGGATCGAGGCCGGGTTTGGGTGGAAAAGCTTGGTATTGGGCCGGTGAAGATGTGGTGAAGAAATGGTGGCCGGAGATGGCCGGACGGCGGCGGAATGGGGAAAAACCCACCGTGGATTCGATCGGCTCGTGGCGGCGTTAGTCGGCCGGATATTGGTAGGGTAGACTCGCCGGCGGACGGGAAGGGGCTGGTGCCGGCGGTGTAGTGCACGGCGGTCGGGAGGTGGCGCAGCGACGGTTGATCCGAATGCACGGAGGAGAGAGAGAAGAAAGAAGAGAGAGAAGGGAGAGGGGTCGGCTCGTAAGGGGGAAAAGCAGGAGGAAAAAGAAAAAGAAAAAAGAAAAAAAAAAGAAAGGAAAAAGAAGAGGGGAAAAAAAGGAAGATCCAGTCTTTCAAGCTGGGTCCCGAAAAATTCAACGGAGATGAAATTAAAACCGGATGCCAAATAAAATAAACCAAACGCAGTGAAATAATTTAAATTCAACAATAAAATTAAAAACCCAAAAATAAATCAATTAAAATTAAAAATCATTTTAAATGCCAAAACAGTAAATAAAATCTAAAAAGCACATAAAAATAATTTTTACAACATAAAATATTAAGAAATAATATTTAAAAACTCCCAAAATTTTAAAACAAAATAAATAATCACAAAATAAATTAAATAAAACCTCTATTAAAATTACACTAAAATCCGGGATGTTACAATAGGAGATGGAAAGGCTATTAATATATGGTCTGATTATTGGCTACCTAAACACAGACTTATCCCACCTTCAAACTCTATAACTCAGGCACAACTCAAATGGACAGTGGTAGAATTGATTGATGAACACACAAGATGGTGGGACATGGAGAAGATCAGAAGATTCTTACCTCAGACTGAAGCTCACGAGGTTCTAAAGATTATGCTACTTGTTGTGAGCCAACTGGATAGTTTGGTCTGGGAGCATGAGTCTAATGGTCAATATAGTGTTAAGAGTGCTTACAGTTTGTTTATGGTATTAAGTGAAGAATCGCAGGTGGGTGAGACTTCTTATAGGGAGGATCAAAGGAGCTGGTGGAGGAAACTGTGGAAGATGAGAGTACCTAACAGAGTCAAAATCTTTGCTTGGAGGGTATGTAAAAATGGGTTACCAACTTTGAAGAACCTCAAAGCCAGAAAGGTGGTGGAAGATGCTAAGTGCAGATGGTGCAAGGTGGAAGAAGAGGACATCAATCATGCTTTCCTTTACTGCTCAAGTTTCAAAGAAGTTCTACAGGAACAACTCAGTTTTTTGCAAGACCTTCTAGATAATCTTGATTTTATGCATATTTTGGCACACGTGGTCAGAAGGAATAAACAAGGAGAAATTAAGAAACTGTTCTTGTGTGTGTGGGGGTTGTGGTATAGAAGAAATCAATTCCTCTATGAGAAGAAAACCTTGAAACCAGTTGAAGTCTTGGATAATGCTCTATCAAGTTATAATGAATACCATTCTGTGTTAGAGAATCATCAGCAAGGAGGAAAGTCTCTCTGTGGTTGGCAGCCACCACCTACAGGAGTAATGAAGTTAAACACAGATGAGGCTATTTTCTATGATTATTGTCGATCAGGTGCAGGTATGGTTCTTCGAGATGAGGGAGGCAGGGTGATCTTCACAGCAAGCAAACCAGAAGCTGAGATTGATGATCCTATGGAGATTGAACTTTTGGTTGTGTTGAGAGGGCTTTAGATCTGTCTTCCGTTGGGCATTCTTGATCTTCAAGTTGAATGTGACTCTCTGTTGGTTGTTCAAGAAATAAACAAGGAGCAGATTTCTCTATCTATATGGGGAAATTTGATTCAAGAGATAAAGAGATTGATTCTTAGATTTCCAAAAATTTCTTTCCATCATAAAGGCCGGTTGGCTAACAATGTAGCCCATAGTTTGGCAAGATATTCATGGCATTTTTTATGATCTGGTGATTTGGTGGAACTCGTTTCCAAAGTTTGTCTCACAAGTCATTTTTTGAGGAATAAAACAGTTTCAGATTGTTTATAAAAAAAAAAAAGTGTATACCATCCGATGGGTATATAAGCTGACAACCCATTATCTTGCAAATGCAACTCCGGTCTTATCCCAAACTCCTTCAAGTCTTTACGAGAGTTAGTTGTATCTTTTGTCTTCCCTTCTATTGACATCAAAGTACCCAATATATTCTCACATATATTTTTTTCAATGTACATAACATCTAGATGGTGGTGCAGTGTCAATGTAGACCAGTATGGCAACTCCAAAAAAATACTTTTTTTTGTCTAATTCAACTCCACTGCTTGTCGTTTTCTCTTTCGAACTCTTGTATCTTTCCCAAATCTGTTTTATGAAACACCCCCCAACTACGCGATAATATCATTCCTAGTCAACTACGGTGGTGATGACCTGCACTCAACTCTTCCATCAAACATGGCTCTATTTGAACGTCATCTATGATAATGGGTTAAATAACGACGATGTCCCATAAAACATAATTTTCTACCATGACTCAACCACTGAGACTATGTATTTTTATTACAAATAGGACAAACCATTTTACCTTTTGTGCTTCACCAAGACAAATTTTTATATGCTGAAAAATCATTTATTGTCCACATCACTACAACATGCATCTTGAACTCCCGCGACGAGGCAGCATCATATGTACTAACACCCTGATCCCACAACTCTTTCAACTCTGCAAGTAGTGGTTATAGATATACATCTAATTCGTTCTTTGGTGACCTTGACTTTGGTATCAGTAGAGTCATCATAAAATACGGATCCTTCATACACTTCCAAGGTGGCAAGTTATAAGACATTAATATGACAGGTCAAGTACTATGAGAAGTGCTCATGTTGCCGAATGGATTAAAACTATCCGTTGTTAAACCAAAATGTACATTGCGAGGTTCTTCGGCAAACCATGGATACTCAACATCAAATTTCTTCCATTGTAAGGAATTTACAGAATGCGAGAGGAAGTTTTCATTTTGGACTCTTTCAGTATGATGCAAAGATATATTTTTCGCAGTCAACCAGGACGTAAACAGTCTTTGAAGTCGAGGAGTCAATGGAAAATGTCTTAAAACTTTGTGGGGGTACATTACGTTTATCGGATGTCCATCTTGACTCATGACACACTGGGCATGAGTCAAATTTTGCATATTGCTGTCAGTAGAGAATACAACCATTTTTATAAGCGTGGATGATGTTATAATCAAATCCTAGCCCTCGCTTCAATTGTTTCACTTCATAAAAATCTTGGGGTACTACGTTATCCTGAGGAAGAGCCTCTTTAAATAATTCAAGCAACATATCGATAGTTTTGATAGAAATACGACAAATATACTTAATATGGAGCAACCTTACCGTGAAAGACAACTTGCTATGACGAGTTCACCCCTCGTACAACTCTCTTTGTGCATCCTCCCACAATCTTTCAAAGTTTTCATTTCCCTCAAATGATTGTGCATATGTTCCTTCTCCATCCCTCATCCCATATATTCCTGCACCCAGATCACCTAACATCTCAATCATATTCTCTCTATTATCATCATTGTCATCAAGATCATCCACATTAATGTCCTCCATGTTAGTGTCGTTACTCTCCTCCATTTGATTGGTCTGACTGCTAAAAATAACTCATTTGGAAAATGGTTCGCCATGTAAGACCCAAGGTGAGTATTTAAGATCGATTCTATTTACAAATAAAATATCCTCCACTACCACCAAATTATAAAAACTAAGATTTTTGCACTTTTTACATGGACATCTTATAAATCATTGACTGTCAACACTCATGTGAGCAAACTCTAGAAAAAACTTTCCTCCTTATGTATACTCATTATAATCTCGCCCAAGTTTATCCCTCAACCGCATCCAACTATGTTAGGGAATCTATATGGTGGAAATTAGTTCCCCACTGCGTTCAACAAGTCCTATGGACTGGCTGTCATTTGCAATGCTACTTTGACCGTTTTAATGAGAGGTTTTGCTTTACAATTAAAAAAAAAACTAATATTGTATAAAAAAAAAAAACTTTGAGATCCATATTAATAAGTTAATTATTTCTCTTAAACTTAATTTTAATTTTAATTTTAGAGAAGTCACATCTTTGACAATAGATAATATATAGAAATTAAACAAAATTTGGGACTATAAAAAAAAAACTAGAGAGAGATTTTTTTAAAAATATTGAAAACATATGGAGATTATAAATTTTTTTTGGGGATTATTTTCTTTATTTTACGCGCGCGCCCCTTGGGGGAGGGGATGGCTCCCTCATTACAATGTGGGTCCACCACTGTCTATGACGAGTACATCGTTTAGGATTTCTTTGTGAAAGGCCCCATGCTTAATTATTTAGGGGCTAATATTATAAGCTGGATCCTTCGTGATTTCTTGGGATGGATATGGCTGTATCAAGATCAAAGGGATGTATGATTTCTTGAGATTTGTAATAATTACTATTTAATCATGATTGGCTATGATATAAAGCATTAATTTAATGAACTATCATCATCATTGTCCGTCCATGCATTATCATCATACATATAATATTTCATGGATCCTGGTTTTTAATTCTTTTTTCTTTTCTTTTTAACAAAAAATAACTTGCTGGCAAACTTATTCAAGCTATGATGGTCATTAATGACGTGATCCTGAATCAATTCATGTGCCGGCATATACTCCTATAATTCCCAGTTTTGTACGTACTCGATCGGACGCCAATTTGCCTTAATTATTACGATTCCAGTACTTATTCTCGAAATATAATACTAATTTCTTCAGAAAAAAAGATAACGAAAAAAGGGAATGAATGGCCTGCGATCCAGTGCTACAAACAAGTAATTCATAATGTTTAAGCTTAATTGGTTAGTTAATAGAAAAACAAGTTTTCAAATCCCATTGGTTTTCCCTCCTCAAGTGGCTCAATTTTGTCCATGAAAGGTTTGATATATATTTGTACTTAGGGTTATGAATCAGATCAACCCAAAATCATGTAATATTAGTCATATCATGCAGTCACACAAAAAATTTTAGATTTATCGGTTCAAATTCTTTTTGTAAGTAAAACTTAGGTCTCGTTTGGATACATAAATCATTTCATTTCATCTCATAATTATAATTTTTTAAAATTTTTACATAAAATATAATAAACAATTCAACTTTTTCAAAAATCAATACAATAATAATATTTAATTTAACTCATCTAAAATCATCTCAACTTATCTTACTATCCAAACAACTCCTTATTATTTCTTTAATACAAAAAAAAAAAAAAAGGGCTACTTCATTTGAATGTGTATGAGAGTCAATTCTAATTAGTGGTCTATTATCTTCCATTCCAAGCAATCCCTGAAAAAAATCCGTACTCCGTACATGAGTACGTGTATTGTTGTAATGATAAAATAAAATAAAATAAAATAAAATAAAATATTTTTTAAATCTAAACAGGACCTAAGTATTTATTTTAATGGATACGTAATTTGAGAGAACGTGTCCGTTTGAGAATATCTTATAATTACTGTTGTTCGATACATTTGAAAAGAACAAAAATGTATTATATATATATATATATATCAAACATTTATTAATGCATCGGCTAACAATTATATATTTATTATCAGTAATTCTCAATTGCCGCTGCTCCGATCCCCCAAATCAAAAACCTTCGTGTAACTTTTGTGTTCATGTTTGAAAAAGGGGTGATATATTTGCAGACGGTTTTGTACATTGGCCATGAAACCTGTTTTTTCTCCTTTTCTCAGCTTCCACATGCGCATTTAATTGGTGCTTTTGTTTTCGATAAGGCAAGATTACCTAACAACATTGACATATTTTCTTTCTATAATGCTGATTTTGGCTCTACCTTGTTATTGTATATGTTTAAGGGCTAGTTTGAATTTAGAGATGAGATTATATGATTTTAGATGAAAGATAAAAGTTGAAAAAAATATTGTTAGAATATTATTTTTTCAATATTATTATTATTTTAAAATTTGAAAAAATTGAATTGAGATTTGAAAAAGTTAAATTGTTTATTATATTTTATGTAAGAATTTAGAAAAATTATAATTATAAAATGAGATGAGACGAGACGACACTTTTCAAATCCAAACAGAGCCTAAATCAAATACGTCATCCGCAACTGATGCAAAACTCAATATTTGACAACAAATTGGTCTGCTATATCTATATCAGCAACTCAAACAGTACGGAACACTCAGAAGCTAAAGAATGCTCAACGGCTTGCGTAAGTAGCAAAGAGACTAGGGATCCACCTTCAAAAGATGGTGCGCGGACGAGTGCAGTTACATAGGTGGCTAGGCACACAATGTAAGAACCTGGTTCAATATTATTATGAATAAAACAAGGATAATTTTATTGGGTCCAAATTAAATTTAATGGGTTACATTAAACAAGTCCACAGACTCTAAATTTATTTTAATGCCATTTGATACTTACATGATCATGATTTTGGATAGTATTAACGGACCATAATTTTAGGGAAGCTAAACTAAGGTTTATCGCATAATTTGAATATATGAACTAACGGAAAAACTTATTATGGTAGGTTAATTGAGTTAAAGCACATTTAATGTTTATTGAACAAGTGGGCCCATATTTAATAAGTATATATTCAAGAAATTACTTAATAGTTCAAGAGTACTTATTGGACAAGTTTGGCTTATTTGGACTCAAGACGTAACCGATGAGAATTTATTAAGTGACTTGGCCCATGGAAGTATAGGCAAGCCCATGAGTTAGTTAGGCCCATTAAATAGTCTAACCTATGGTTAAACCTAAAAGGATTTCTAGAAGCACATACAAGGCTCAAGAAGAACAATCCAAAGTTACCATACCAATAACCCAATTTACATAAGACCGAAACCTATCTAAAAATCACCCCTCCAAGATAAAAGCCCTAGCATACCTGTAGAACCCATGTGCTCTCCTTCTCCTAGGGTTGGCATCTATGGCACCTTCCAAAAGTTTGGCACAACATGCCTGGGTTTCTCTCCTCCAAGCTAGCAAATCGTGAGCCACCTAGTTCTTTCTCCCATGCTTTACCATATCAGTTGTGACATCCCAAATTCCGTTTGGAATTTGATTGAGTTTGAAGCATCGGGACATACAACATAAAGTTACATACCCTCATTCATGACAGTTAAGAATGCAATGCACCTAACATGCTTCTAACAATATGCAGTAATACAACGCATAATATTTTTTTAGTAATACACAATGTGCTAGAATGCTACCAAAACATAAAACCTTTTCCATTAATATTCATATATCAAAAGTTATAGCATCTGTCCAATAAGTCTATAATAAAAACAACGTAGTACTGGAGACAAATCTCCATAGTTACAAACATAATAGAAATCTAATCTAAATGCCATGTCACTCACGCAGCTCAGCTATAAGCTTCAAAATAATATCCACAAACTAGAGGATCAACTCCAAGAGCTCCCTTAAGGTCCTCATTGGCCTACTCAATCTTGTGCAGTCAGTCATGCATTGTTCCTTTACTCCCGGACACATCATCTACCATTCTGGGGAAATGGTAGTTAGGACTACCATTTCCCCAGAATAGTATAAATAAGCATGCATGATAGTAACGAGACATGTATGCTTGATGAAAATGAACTTGCATATGCAAGATATGACTAGGAAACATAATAACTTGACATGAACATGGCATGCTTGCTTGCATGAACATGAGACATTTATACGTATACATGTTTAATTATGTGATAATGGACACTCCACAATTCCCCATAAACAGTGTGCTCCTACCGGTATAACACCACATCACAAGTCCTTGCACCAGCTACTTTTACATCATTCATGAAGGCTTTACCCTTAGGTAAGTCCATAGCTTGTACTTGTAGCATCTTTCGGCACCCACCGGCATTTGGTGCCTGACTTCACTCCGGAAACTAGTTACTTAGGTTCTATTTGAAGTTTGTTAAATGTACTTTGTCAACCAAAGGGATTCCACTCAATTTTAAACACCCTGGAGTGGACAAAGGAGTTCCACTAGGATAATCCACCATCTTAGAATTTGGGGTATTGATAAAATAAAACGACTCATGCATAACTTCAAAATATTTTCATGATGTGCTTGTATGCTTATGACATGACATTCATGGCATGTAACAAATAAGCATGTAGCAGAATAAGATGAAATACTATGACATATTATAAAACAATTAAATAGGCATAAATAAAGCATGAATATATTTAATGCAGCTTACCACCTTACATACATAAAAATACCACAAGTAAGTTAGAAGCTAACTTATAGAAAGTCGTGTGTCACGTAAATGTAGCATAGGCTGAAATGAGAGACATTCTAGGGTTAGAATCTCTCATTCAAGTTTAGGATATTTTAAGGTTTGGGACTGTTTGAAATTTGTTAAGCTAACATATCCTAAAAGACTCAAATTAGATGTTAGAACTACTACTAGTACTTGTGACTTTCTTTGATAAGCAAAAGGTAGCTCAACCTATAGTTTTTTTAAAATAATGTGCTTTTATAGGAGATGCAATTTTTCATGAAGAAAAAATTTCCTTTTAAATCCAAAAATAATGGGGGATAAAGGACCTAGACAAAATACTGTTTTTATTAAGCTAAATCTTCTACTCCTTAACCAAATCAAGAAAATTCTGAATTAACAAATCTCCACACCTTCCTACACACTCGTGGGACATTCTCCCCAGAAGGATGATATCTTCTTCAACCTCTCTTAAGTCAATTTTTTTTTCATTGTATTAAGAGCTATGTGAGGTCTTGAATAATTGTATAATCACCAAACATAGTGGATTTCACCCCAAACAAACTATAGATGAAAACTTATACCGAAGCACGTAAATCTCTGTGTTTCTATCTTTATTTGTATTTTATATGTTTATTTATTGTTTACTTCATGGATGAGCATTCGACTACCATATCAACACCCAATCGATCATCACAGTCCATTAGACTGTATTGTTAGGCTACAATCACGCCGGAAATTTGCATTAACACACTTCCAACAAGGAAACAATTTTATAGAATTGAACATTCCATTTATTTATTTATTCTAATATGTATATATAATTGAAATGATATACGTTAACTGTTATGAAACATGTCATCATGATATTCTCATGACTTTAATTAAAAGTCCCAAAATTTCTAAAATTTTTTTGATGTAGCACGCGAGACGTTAGGGATGAACCAGAAAATCCAGCCATGAATGGTGGAAGATTGTAGCAGCTTTCCTAGAAGATTGCAGCAGCTTTCCAAAAGAGTCCAAGATGGCCGAGTCTTCATTATTTTGCAGATTTTATTTCCATTCGAATAAAGTTTCCTTAGTTGTTAATTTTACAGCCAACTTCCTTCCATTTTTAATAAGTTTCCTTAAATGTTCCAGCTTCCTTTATATGAGGACTGAGTACTGTAATGGAAAATTATTATTGATTCAATAAAGAACAAGTGTCATCGTGGTGTTTTCCAATTAATTTGGATTTCTTGGTACTTGGGAAACACAGATTTCCTATTGTTTGTTTTGTTAATCTTCCGCTATGCCAATTTGGCATCAGAACTTTGTTGCGCCTGGCTCAATGGCAAAAAATGAAAACAATCAATCCCAGGATGAGGGTCTTGGTGCACAGGCCCTTTGGGAATCTATCCAATCACAGAACCAACAAAACCAGGAACGGTTTGAAGGGATCGAGCGCATGCTACAGGAGATTCAAAGGTCTATCACTAATGTCCATGTGGTGGGCAATAGGGACCAAAACGAGAGGAGGCCAGGTCAGTTTAACTTAGGCGGGGGCAGAGGATTTAGACCACCACGGCAAGAACATGCTGGAGATAACTCCTCCAGTGATGAAGAACTCGAGAACTTGGTGGGAGGAGGAAAACAAAGACCTCGTGATGGTAATACCAACTTCAAAATTAAGATTGACTTACCATGTTTCAACGGACATCTCCATGTCGAAAGTTTCCTTGATTGGCTCCTGGAGGTAGAAAACTTCTTCGACTATATGCAGATACCAGAGGCTCAGCAAGTGAAATTGGTGCCTTATAAGCTACGTGGTGGAGCATCCGCTTAGTGGGAACAAACGCAGAATAACCGAAGGCGCCAAGGTAAACAACCCGTTCGTGTATGGCCTAAAATGAAGAGACTGATGAGAGCACGATTTCTTCCGCCAGACTATGAGCAACTTTTATATCAGCAATACCAAAATTGTCAACAAGGTGCTAGGACCATCAATGAGTACACTGAGGAGTTTTATCGCCTAAATTCTCGGAACAACCTTTCGGAAATTGAGGGGCAACAAGTGGCAAGGTACATTGGTGGGTTGTGCATCGCCATACAGGATAAAGTCACGCTCCACACCGTATGGACCCTATCGGAAGTAGTCAACTTAGCCATGAAGATTGAATCACAGCTTACACGTCCCTCTACCAGAGCACTGAGTCTCACACCATCAATTAAAGGGGTCGAGCCACCAACTCAGGCAAATCCGCCACATTTTCCTTCGTCCAGCCGTGACCAGCAGACACAAAATAACTACTAGGTTCCTAAGGCCAACACCATCCCGACTGGGAATAGAGGGAGCACCAGTCAAAATCCTTACAGCAAACCAATAACCGGAAAGTGTTTCCATTGCAACCAACCAGGGCATCGCTCCAACGAGTGTCCTGCGCACAAGTCTGTCAACATGGTGGATGGTGATGAACCAACTAAGGAGAGCGACGATGAATCGGAAGAAGATGGTGAGTTCGTTGAAGGGGATGAAGGTGACTTGGTGAACTGTGTTGTCCAGCGGCTACTCTTGGCGCATAAACAGGAAGATCATACCCAGAGGCATGTTATATTCAAAACATGCTGCACCATCAATCACAAAGTTTGCAACCTGATCATTGATAGCAGGAGCTATGAAAATATCATATCAAGGGCGCTAGTTTCTACCTTACAGCTGAACACAGAGAAGCATCCTAAGCCTTATAAAATCAACTAGATCAAGAAGGGTGCCGAAACAAAGGTAACTACCACCTGTCGTGTTCCATTTTCAATTGGTAAATTCTATAACGACGTGGCAGATTGCGATGTTGTGGATATGGATGCTTGTCACGTACTACTCGGGAGGCCGTGCCAGTACGATGTGGACGCCACGTACAAGGGGTGCGACAATACTTATACATTTTGGTGGCATGAACAGAAATTAGTGTTGCTACCCGCAGGAGAACATCAACATGATCTACGGTGCTTGAGAAGAAAGCTAGTTTCCTCACCGTGCCAGAAGACCAGTTCTTAATTGATGCAAAAGAGTGTGGGAAAATTTTAACGCTGGTTATGAAGGGTACCACAGAGGAAGCAGTTTCTGAGTCACCTCCATCTGTCCGGAAACTACTAGAGGAATTTTCGGATATTGCTCCACAAGAGTTACCAGCGGGATTGCCTCCCCTGCATGACATTCAACACTGCATTGATGTGGTACCAGGTGCAAGCCTCCCCAATCTGCCTCACTATCGTATGAGCCCTAACGAACACAAGATCCTACAAGATCAAGTAGAAGACCTCATCCGTAAGGGACTCATTCGAGAAAGCATGAGCCCCTACGCTGTCCCAGTATTACTCACTCCAAAGAAAGACGGAAGCTAGAGGATGTGCGTGGACAGTCGCGCCATCAATAAGATCACGGTAAAGTATAGGTTCCCTATACCACGGCTGAATGACATGTTAGATATGCTTGCAGGATCGAAGGTCTTTTCAAAGATTGACTTGAGAAGTGGCTACCACGAAATAAGAGTTAGGCCTGGAGATGAGTGGAAAACAGCTTTTAAAACAAAGGAGGGACTCTATGAGTGGCTAGTCATGCCCTTCGGTTTGTCCAAGGCACCCAGCACCTCCATGAGGGTCATGCACCAAACTCTCAAACCTTTCATCAGCAAGTTCGTTGTCATGTATTTTGACGATATCCACCTATACAGTCGAGATGAATGGCAACACATGGAGCATTTGAGGGAAGTACTTTTGGTTTTGAGGGAAAATAAATTGTATATCAATTTAAAGAAATGTAATTTTCTCACTAGCAGGTTGTTATTCCTTGGTTTCGTTGTTGGCGCGGAAGGGGTGCATGTAGATGAAGAAAAAGTCTGAGCCATCTAAGAGGGACCTCGTCCATCCACCATTACCCAAGTCCAAAGTTTCCATGGGCTAGCCACCTTCTATCGGTGATTTATCTGAAATTTTAGCACACTTGTTGCACCTATTACGGAATGCATGAAGAATGGGCGATTTCATTGGGGTGAAGACCAAGATGTGAGCTTCGCTGTCATTAAGGAGAAGTTATCTACAGCCCTTGTTCTTGCACTGAGTTTTGAGAAGTTGTTTGAAGTGGAGTGTGATGCTTCCACCGTTGGTATTGGGGCCATTCTCTCACAAGAAGGTAGACCTGTTGAGTTTTTCAGTGAGAAGTTAAACGAGGCACTACGCAAGTGGACTGTATATGAGCTAGAGTTCTATGCAATCATCAGAGCTTTGAAACACTGGGAGCACTACTTAATCCAACGAGAGTTTGTACTATATAGTGATCACCATGCCTTGAAATTTGTCAACAATCAAAACCATGTGAACCGAATGCATGCAAGGTGGGTTACATTCATACAAAAATTCACCATGGTCCTTAAATACAAGTCTGGGCAGCACAAAAAAGTTGCGGATGCTCTCAGCCGACGGGGAGAGCTTTTGATCACCCTACAGACTGAGATCATTGGTTTTGAACAGCTCAAAGACCTCTATGTGGAGGATGAAGATTTTGCAGCAGCATGGCAGAAGTGTAAGCTCAAGCAACCTGCGACTGACTTCCACATTCAGGATGAGTACCTATTTCGGGGCAACTAGCTTTGCATACCATGGACATCGTTACGTGAACACCTAGTGCGTGAATTGCATGGGGGCGGTCTGGGGGGACATGTGGGAAGAGATAAGACTATAGCCTTGGTGGCCGAACGTTACTACTGGCCCCAATTGAAGCGAGACATGGGAAGGTTTGTTCGAAAATGCCCCATCTGTCAAGTGGGGAAGGGGCAATCGCAAAACACCGGGTTATACACCCCCCTGCCCGTACCAGAGAACATTTGGGAGGATGTGAGTATGGACTTTGTGCTCGATCTCCCACGAACTCAACGTGGAGTAGATTCTGTCTTTGTAGTTGTCGACCGGTTCTCAAAAATGGTCCATTTTATTCCTTGCCGAAAGACAGCTGATGCATCGAATGTTGCCCGCCTTTTCATTAAGGAAGTTGTGCGGCTTCATGGAGTCCCGAATAGGGCTGAACAAAAAGGCCGAATACCCGACCCTACCGTTTTTCCGAAATGTAACCGATCCGAAAAACCGACCCGTTCACAAGTAAAATCGAAAACGAAAATAGCCGCACCGTTTTTTCATTTTAACGGGTATTACCCGTTACCCGATTTTAAACGAAAAGCGTCGTTTACTCGTTTTCATTTCTACCATCTCAGACACTTAACCCTTTCTCTTCTTCCTCTCATCTCTAAGCTCTCTCTGTGTCTCACTTTTTCTCACAGCTCACTCTCTCATTCTCACTAAATTTACTCTGTTTCCCAAGCCCCATCTCCGTGGCTCTCTCATTCTCTCATACTCAAGCGCATCTTCACTTTCTCAGGTAAGGATTATTTGAAGGTTAGGTTGGGTTTAGGTTTCGGCATAATCAATAATCCAAATACCCTCTATATGTTTGCAGATCTACAATTTACAAATGTCTTTCTCTCTCTAAGTCTTTCAATTTTTTTCTAGTATTTTTTCTGTGGGAGTTTTTGTTCTGATGTGGGATTTTTGGGTGTTTTTTCGTTTATGTGGGTGTTTGAAATTCTTCGTAGTGGATCTGTTTCTTGCAGTCTATGGCTTTCAAAACCTAAAATGGCTGCTGTGATAAGTAATGCCCAAACAGGGTTGTATCTTGCAGACGAACTGATGCTTGGACCATTTCTTGATTTTTGTGCGACACCAAGAGAGCTCTGGTTCTTCCAAGGAGAGAGTATACATGGATGAACTTGAATGAAGAGAGCTTTCAGGAATGAAAGCTAGTTTCTAATTTTTCTTAGAGGGTAGAGGTGTGAAGAGAGAAGAAGAAAGCATGAGAGACACGAAAGAAATTAAAAAAAGAAAAGAAAAGAAAAAGAAGAAGCAAAGAAATGGAATGGCCATTGTTTTTTTTTTTTTTAATCTTTAATAATACATCCTTCTTTATATAGTCTCTGCTACTTGTCGCCCTTTTTCTCGAGTTACAGTATTTTAATTTGGCAATGATCTTTTTGATTTGCTTTTTCTCTTTAATGGGCATGTTTAAGGCTGAAAACGGGTCGGAATACCCGTTATTCCAAAAATAATTCCGGGTCGGGCAATCGGTTATCGGCCAAAATGAGTAAACGGAACCTATGTGGACCGGGTCGGGTTGAAATATCATTTTTCGGGTCGGGTCGGCCCGGGTGATCAGGCCTAGTCCCGAAGTCAATCACCTCAGACAGAGACGTCAAATTCCTCAACCATTTCTGGATCACCCTGTGGAAGAAATTTGACACGAGCCTTAAGTACAACAACACTTGCCACCCACAAACAGATGGTCAAACGGAAGTGACCAATCGGACATTGGGTAACATGGTCCGATGCATTTCAGGGGACAAACCAAAGCAATGGGACGTCTGCCTTCCCCAAGTGGAATTTGCTTTCAACAACATGGTCAATCGATCAACAGGGAAGACACCCTTTGAAATTGTTTATACTCGACCTCCAAAGCACACTTTGTATTTAATTTCTCTTCCTAAACTCCTTGGATTTAGTACGGCAGCAGGGAACATGGCAGAAAGAATCCAGCAAGTCCATTCTGATGTTCGCCTTAATTTGGAAAGGGCTAACTCACGCTACAAGCTAGTAGCGGACAAGCATAGGCGAGCTAAAGTTTTTCGAGAGGGAGACTTGGTGATGGTTCATCTTCGCAAACAACGTTTTCGTGCAGGGACCTACAACAAGTTGTAGAATAAAAAGTTTGGCCCATGTCGGATTGTCAAGAGGATAAATGATAATGCCTATGTCGTCAACCTCCCGGATCATATGTCAATCTCTTCTACTTTCAATGTGGCTGATATCTTCGAGTACCACCCACCAGATGAGCTTCTCTATCCTAAACACAGCTCGAGGTCGAGCTTCATTCCAAGTGGGGAAGAATCTGATGCAACACGCGAGACGTCAGGGATGAACCAGAAAATCCAGCCATGAATGGTGGAAGATTGTAGCAGCTTTCTTGGAAGATTGCAGCAGCTTTCCAAAAGAGTCCAAGATGGCCGAGTCTTCATTATTTTGCAGATTTTATTTCCATTCGAATAAAGTTTCTTAGTTGTTAATTTTACAGCCAACTTCCCTCCATTTTTCATAAGTTTCCTTAAATGTTCTAGCTTCCTTTATATGAGGACTGAGTACTGTAATGGAAAATTATTATTGATTCAATAAAAAACAAGTGTCATCGTGGTGTTTTCCAATTAATTTGGATTTCTTGGTACTTGGGAAACACAGATTTCCTATTGTTTGCTTTGTTAATCTTCCGCTACACCAGTTTTATTCGGATCGAACCTCCAAACAATATGTCTTTAGATCAAGTTGTGAAAGATTTCTTGTTTTCACACACAACAAGCTGTCTTCATCCACATGGTGGATTTAACTGGATCTAAGACTTTCATAGTCAAGCAGAAAATTATTCATTTTGTAATTGTCTTTGTAAGTAACTAACTTTTCAAATACGTTGCACCCTCGAGGATGCTTTTCTTTCGATTTTGGGAATTCTCTTTTCAAGTGTATTCCACATACCATTCTCTACTCTTTTCAAGTCGTTGCAATTATATTTTTCCACAAATAAGCTTATATGAGAAAAAAATTATTTCCAGCGAACTTAACTCACCGAAAATGATGTTTCAGAAAATAAAAATAAAAAAAATGCACAAAACAGAATAAATAAAAAATATAATACACATCTAAATTATATTGATCTCCAAAAATATATAAGTGTGATTTCAAATGTTCTAATCCTAGCCCATACCAATTATGCTACAAAGGGAGAATAGGTAAAACTGGTTGTGCAAATCACAATAACCATTGAAAAATCCTTTAAAGTACCATTCACCAATACCAATTGAATTCTCCAGTTATACTGTTATGTATACTAACATTTTGGAGATCAACACAAAATGATCACTTATCTCAGATTGATAGAAGAAACTATACCATTCACAGACAAAAAATCAATAAAAGTACCGGTAAGTGTTCAAACTTTAGAAACCAACATACTACATGTTCTTCAAGATAGGACCTCAAGTTCATGCCAAAAATTATACCTGCAACCAATAAACAATGTCTTGAGCATGGCAGTGCATGGAACATCCCACTTCAAAATTCAACAATTTGGCTGGCAGTTGGAAATTAATCATTCTGAAGCATTCAACTTTATAAGTAATTCTTTCATGGATTTAAGTGAGATTAGATTGATAATGTTTTGACACCAAAAGGATTTCAATAAATGAGCCCTATTCCCCTTTAATTTTGTTTAAATGTTTTTTATATGACCATTTAGAAATTAGTCCATTCTTTGTTCTCTCATTGGGAAAACAAGTACTCCATGTTACGGCAATTAATGGCATCAGAAGGGTTGTTAAAAAAATCAAGGTCTTATGATAATAAAATCATATTTCTAGACATTATCATTGTTTGAAGGACATTGAGAGAAATCTGTTTATATGTTTTCTCACTCTTGGGGTAAATGTGGGTCATGCCTTGTTTGCTGATGGAGTTCCTGTCTCGTTGGAGAGTGCATTATGAGGAACATAATAACATCATGATTGGGAATGATGTACCCTTGCCTATGTGTGTAATTGGAGAGACTGAATGCTTATATGTTTGAGGAACATAATTTTTCGATCTTTGATCTGAACTTCTGAAGCTTCTGTTTATTTAAGAACTCCATGATTATTGCAGTGATTTGCCTTTCAAATATGTTAGGGTTTGAGTTGCCAAACATTTAGACATTAATTTGAGTTTTTTTCTTGTTAGTCTTGTATATTTATGTGTGTTAGGAGGCCACACTTTTTTTGTGCTCTTTGAAAACCATGATGTTTTGGTCAAGAAACTAGTCTGTCAGTTCACGACCTTGTTTTGAGTCATAAACTCACAATCTTTCTTTTTTTTTTTTTCCTTTTTTGATAAGTTACTCTAACAATCTATTTGCAAAACCAAGATTCCTATTGTTGATATTTCTATGCTAATTGTACGTCCAAATTGTGATCCTGCCATTCTATATCAGAAGTGCTTTCTATTCTTAGAACTGAGTAAAAGAAAAAGGTTTCTAGACCAGAAGTTCATGGAGAGGCTTCTATCAGGGTAAATTGTTATAAAACGCAAGGCAAGTTCCTGGGTGGTTAGATGATGCAACAGCCATATGCAAAGAATATAGAAGCATCCATTTCTCCCCATAAAAGACCTAATAGGAGGAGTGTGGTAATTCCTTATAAAACCTAGGATGAGTTTGTTCCTAAACAATGTGGGACTTCTCAACAAAGAAGAGTGTAATACTTACTGTATATAGTTACTACAACAATCTCCTTTTGTGTAAGCAACTTGTACAACAATGTGATTATGTAAGCATAATATTAGTTTTATTGCAGGTCAAAGGCATACCAGCAACTAGAGCCCCAACTGCCACACAAAATGTCCCAACCTGGAGAAGCAACTCCACTCTGCTAACCTCAAGCCTCCGAGAACTAATAAATAGAAGCAATTAAAATTGGTGATGGAATTGTACAGCACATAAACAAAACACAAAGATTAGAACCAGTTCTCCCAACCTCAAATTCACATCAATGGAGCCTTCCATTTCTTTTGCAGAGTCAAGAAGCCTTTTAGCCTGACCATGACATGATTCACATCTGTAAATGAAGCAATGCAATTAAAAGTTAGCCTCATCAACCAACAATTACTTGTCCTCAGTTGTCAAAGTAATACAAAGTTCAGGATGCAGTACCATTTTATCAGCAGCTTCTCAGAAGTTCCTATTGACGAGAATTATTTTCTTGGTCAAATCTGGACTTCTCATTAAAGTAGAAAGCATGGCCTCCTATGTTGGTTTATTTACATTCATAAGTGGGCCAAAATGGAAAGCAAAAATAGTTCAGAACATTCCAGCCAGGTGCAGTTAAAGGAAAATATTTTAGGTTAATTATATGGACTTAGCCAAGATCGAACAACTTTATTCACTAACAGACTAAAGACTAACTAAAACGTATTGGAAGGAAAAAAAAAAATCAAATGTTTCATTTTGTACAAAAATTAACTAGCTATTGGAGACTAGCTTTATGTTGCTGTCCCCGCCTTTTTTTTTTGGTTAATAATATGTATACACTGTGTAAAACAAGTCAAACACTGGCTTTCTAAAGTAAGACACAGATTCTAAGTCAGCATCTCTCTTTATTATAAAGTAATGATAATTGAGCAATTAAGATATCCCAAAATGTTATACATGAAGCATATTATTTTGGGCATCAAAATACAAAATATGCCAGACATACTTTTACATGCTCTAGAAATGGACCATGAAATAACCTTTGAAGATAATTTTCCAGAAGCATCTTGATTTCTTCCTCCTCTTCTGCATATAGCAGGATCAAATGGAATGAAACCTATACTTCTGAATTGCATATGCACTTGAACCATTTCTAATGAAAAAGTATGAAGAAAGAAACTTTTACATAGCTTACCCTCAGCAATCTGCTTCTCTAAGAGGACAGAGCATCCCACTTCATCATTTCCTTTCTTGAGCGTGCAGTTTTTTCCATTATATACGTACGACGTATTTCCTCAGGGTCTTCTAAAAGATCAAGCAACACTTGTCTGAGAGCCCCAGCCCTTGAGCCCAATTCAACGTTCGAAAAAACAAAATAGACAGTACATTAAATAAGAGCACGCAAAAACACATGCAAGCCATTTTGAGTGAATTCAGTAATACCAATGTTTGCTTGCTAATGCGAAGCTGCTCCAATATGTCAGCAGTTAATCAGTTTGGCTAAACCTCAAGGAGAGCTTGTACCTAAAGAAAATGGCAGATTATTGATCATATTTCACTGGATGGCCACTAGAGAGAGAGAGAGTCATCTTTACAACGAAGAAACAAGAAATAATTGCATCTGCAAAGTTCATCATTAAAGATTTCTTATCCTAATGTCGAAGCTTGTTTAATTTCAGAACAAATCCAGAGAGCTGGGAACTTAAAGCATCATGAACTTGTTTAAACCATCATTAATGATACAGCTGAAAATTATCGCATATCCTAATCTCAAGGCAAAGAAGGACTGGGAACTTGAAGCATCATTATATGAGGACAGTTAATAGTAAATCATATAAGTAGCCACATATAACATTATCAAAAAGATGGCAAAAGATATACAAGCCACAGGCTAAAAAGAACATACTAATCAAATGAATATATTAAAAGGGAAAAGGCTCTGTCTTTAAAAAAGCATCAACCAAACAAAAGATGATTCCTGCTTTCCATAGAACTTGATAGAAAATGCATGATAAAGCACCTGCAGTAACATGTTCCCCACCAAAGTAGCATGTCTGCTGTAAACTGCACAAGTTAGCAGGGCAGTTGATGAGTGTATGACTGCCCTGCTAACTTCATAATCCATTCACCTAACTTTCTGAAGTTTATCTCTTCCCATTCAACAGTCTTTTTGAAATTCCAAAGTACATATTCTTTCAGCACTAATAATTCGGTCCCTAACATTTTCAGTAATTTTCACAAAAATTATCTTATAACATCCTAAAATGATTCAACAATATCTTCCACCTAGCTATCTATCTGCTAGGGCTAGCTACTACTGAGCTATATATTGGTTATATATATATATAACCAGCCAAGCATGTTGAGGTATATATATAGCTGTAGATTAATTAATAACTTCCAGATTGGATACTTGAATATATATGCCATCCAAGCTATGAATTTAGATGCTCAAAATTGAAGCAGATGATGATTAATGGGTACTGAGATGATGTATAGTAACAGTAATATTAGAGATGCCAACAACAGCAGTAATGAAGAAAAAGTAGTAGCTAGCTAGGTGGATGCTCATGAAATTAAACACATTCGGGTCCACTCAAATTTAAAACACTTGGTATATATCAATATTCATATTCCTAACCAATGTAGGTTCACATGATGGTGATCAGGAAGCAATGCAAATTAATATTTCACAATGCATGGATGCATATTGCTAGCTGCAAGCATGACAGAAGGCTAGCTAGGTAGGCAAAGAGCCAGCAAGAGAAATTAATATTTCAGTGTACTTAGCTAAGGCAATATTGTGGCAGAATTAAACCCAAGTCAACCGCCGATAAACGATGACCAATTACTTTTAGAACTTGAAATTAATTTAGTTATTCCACTAATTACTACCAGTACTACTGATATATATATATATATATATATATAGCTATTGATTATTACACTTATATGAGTCTATCTATCCAAACATGCAAAGAATATCAGAACTCTTTAGCTCTCATCATCTATTAAATATTTTTTTTTAAAGCATAACCATAGAAACGCCAGATAATTACTACATCTAAACTATGTCACTTCAGGGATACAGGTTACACAGCATCGATGTCATTGTAAAATACTAAATTCCATTCTCAAGGAAAGTATACACTTTTATGTCAAAATTGCAAGACTTAATCCATTTTAAATTGTTCTCATTAGTCAAATATCAAAGCTGATATGTGCCTAGGTTCAGAAAAATTAGGAAATATGACAAAATAAGATGCATTTCTAAAAGGTTTAGAAAGTAGCATACCGAGATCATTGTGCTGATTACACTCATCAATATCCTTAAAGCAAACAAACGAGAAGGTTAGAGAAAGAAAAGTAAAATGCTGGTAAAAAAACTACATCAAAACACAATTTCTTTTGACTTTCTTCTAACAAAGAGAGTGCAATAGCACAATCCATATCTTCATTCTGGCTCTCTGCCCACATATCCTACATATTCCCCATAGAAACATTATACAAGGAGAACCATATCAAAGAAAAGATATTGTAAAACAAAATATAAATTGAGTATACTGTCTACTAGGAAATGGCAAGCCAAATCTGTTAACGAGAAAGATGAGAGGGGCGGTCGTGGTGGTTGCTTGGTATGGAGTGGTGGCTCGGGAGGAGCACGGTGGCACTAGGGAGAGCTGTTGGCTGTGGGTTGCAAACAAAGCAAGGGAGAGAGGGAGGGTCTCGGGCTGCTAGGCTAGGCATGGAGGAGAAGGGGGCTTTGAATGAGAACTGGCGACGGCGTCAACGTGTGGGTGGTGGCGAACGGCGCCCCTAGTGGCGCGATATAGAGAAATTCGAGAGAGATAGAGGTGAGGCCATATTAGGGGAGGAAAGAGATCTGCGGGGGGCTAGGGGAGAAGGAAGGGGTGGCCGTCGAGGTGAGGTGAGGTGGCGTGGTGGGGTCGCTGGCAAAGGACTGTGCTTATCGACGTTGGTTGTGCTCGAGAAGGAAGAGTTGGGGAGAGAGAAGGGAAGTGAGGGGGGAAGGGCTAGAGGGAAATGACTGGAGAACGAGTGGGTATTTCATCATTATCAACAAAAATAATATCGCTTGAAATACTCATTTGTGGCGACTAAAAGTCACCGGAAAAAAGCTTAACAGTGAATTCCATCGACAATTTCAAATTTCGTGATGAATTCACGGCAAAATTTAAAATTGCCGCAAATAAGTAGTATTTGTAGCAATTTTTTTGCGATGATTTTTTAATTGCTAGAAATAATATTTTTCGACGATTTTTAAACATAAAAAATTGCTGCAAATGACCACTTTCGCAATTGCATCGATTAACTAAATGTCACAAAAAAAAATTTAATATTCCGGTGAATTTTTCGTCACAAAAATTGAAAAGTCGTTGCAAAAGACCAATTTAGTATTTGCTGCAATTTTTTCCGTCATAAAAAGTGAAAAACTAAAAATCCTGCGACGATGTAAAAAATTGCTGAAAATAAAGGCTTTTTGCTGCGATTTTATTTGCAATAGATAGAAAATCGCCGCAAAAGGCTTTATTTCTTGTAGTGAATTCAAATGATATACTTGAACTATTATGAAACATGTCATATATGATATTCTCATGACTTAATTAACAGTTCCAAAATGTCTAAAATGTTTTGAACAAGTACAGATTTTGATAGTAAGATGAGAATTTTTAATTTTAGATAAAAGTTTAAAATATTATTTTTTAATATTATTATTATTTTGAAATTTAAAAAATTTAAATTAGAATTTAAAAAAGTATAATTATTTATTATATTTTATATAAAAATTTAAACAAATTATAATGATAAGATGAGATGAAAATTTTGTGTCTCATTCCACGTGCCAAACCTGCCCTTCGCCTCCGACAATATGTCTTTAGAAGTTGTGCAAGATTTCTTGTTTTCACACACAAGAAGTCTTCATCCACATGGTGGTCCCGGTGGATTTAATTGCAAGACTTTCGAAGTCAAGCAAAAAATTATTCTTTTTATAATTGTCTCCGGAAATAACGTCACAACTATTATGCGATAAGACTAACTTTTCAAATACGTTGCATCCTTGGATACGCTTTTTTTTTTTTTTTTTTTTAGTTTAGGAATTCTCTTTTCAATTGTATTCCACATACCATTCTCTATTCTTTTTCCATCATGTCATTGAAATATATTCTATTTATTATAAATAAATTTTTAAAATTAAAAATTTTATTGGATGAGAATGAGAGAATTAGATTGAAAAGGAAGAGGGATTACAGAGGGAGTGTAGTACGTAGTTAATAAAATAATAGCGAACGTTTATCCTCTTTCAATTAAAACAATATATACTTTCACATCTCAATGAACATGCATAGAATTAAATTATAACAATCATAATTGAATTCATGCTTGTAGAAATGCTACTGTTGTATTTGTAATTATGCTTGTGGAAATATTAATGCAATTACTTTAGTTGAAGACTTCAAAGTCAAGCAGACACCTTTTCAGCCTACTCACGTGCTTCACTCGAACTAAAATAATAAATACGAGCAGGTGAACGAAAATGGATCCCAAATTGAATTTATAGCCCTCAGAATGTGAAAGAAGACAGTGGCCCAAATCCTGTGACGGACGTTATACTCGACACTGTTGGGGTATATGTGGAGACTGATTTTGGAGTTGAAAAGGTGTTTGCTGAAAGTTGGCTTAACTGTTGGCTTGAGCCAAAGTTCGCTCTAGCCAAGTCAAGTCCGCTCGAGCGAATTCAGGCAAAGAGGTACGCTCGAGTCCTGCTTGACACTCCGCTCGAGCGAGATGCAAACCCTAGTGTTCGCTTGACCCTCGCTCGACACGCCGCTCGAGCAAAGTACGCAGTTTTGCCAGCATTAGGGTTTCCATGCCGTATGCTATATATATGACATATTTTGACATGTCTTGTACGGCCTCAAGTATATTTTGAGAGAGAACAATTGTCTTGTGAGTGCCTATTGTGTGAGAGAGCAAAAAGCCCTAAAGAGTGTGAGTTGAGATTGAGTGATTGTAATCTCCTCTGATTAATAATATTTCTGCAGCTCTGTGGACGTAGGCAATTTGCCGAACCACGTATATTGTGCGTCGTGTTCTTGATTGTGTTGCTTTTACTTTATTTGCCATCGTTGGTGTATGTGTTTTGCATAAACATTTCACAACAGACACATTTTCGAACAGTGTATCTTCCTGCTATTATAAGTAACCCAATCGTCTTTTTCTTTCCTATATTTTGCTCAACCAAATGATGTATCGGCTTTTATTTTTGGCAGCACAGATTGACTGAACTTTGCTTACATTTTGTATTTTTTTTTCCTGGTTTTGGTGCTACATATATCATATTTGTGTTGTTTGCTGTTCAACTCAATCATTATTGTGTGGGTGTCTCTTATTACAGCATTCAATGAGAATTCCACTCCTTTCATGGCTTTTCTTCATGCCCATATGCTTACTTTCTATCAGCGTCTATGTTCCTATGGTTTGCGGCAAACGTCTTAGCAAT
Organism: Cyclocarya paliurus; assembly: GCA_029856935.1. Classification (NCBI taxonomy): domain Eukaryota; kingdom Viridiplantae; phylum Streptophyta; class Magnoliopsida; order Fagales; family Juglandaceae; genus Cyclocarya; species Cyclocarya paliurus. Next base: position 15,349,681 of record CM056953.1, on the reverse strand, counting down.
CAGAAATCCTTGCTGCTACAATTGAAGAATAGCCTCCTTTTTGACAATGCTCTGTCTACAAAACTGGTGCACTGGAACAAAAGCATCGATTGTTGCTCATGGGAAGGCGTGACCTACAACAAGGGACGTGTTATTGGTCTCGACCTCACCAATGACTCTATCTCATGTCCACTCGACAATTCAAGCAGCCTGTTCAAGCTTGAATATCTTCAGAATCTGAATTTAGCATACAACAATTTCAGTAGTTCTGAGATTCCTTCAGAAATTAACAAGTTGTTGAATTTGGTTTATTTAAACCTTTCGAATATTGGGTTTGAAGGACAAATTCCAAATACAATTTCGCATTTAAAAGGATTGGTTAGTCTCGATTTAAGAGCGCATTTGTTGACCTACGGTGACTTTTTGTTGAAGCTTGAGAATCCAAATCTAACTATGCTTGTTCAAAACCTTTCGAAGCTTACGGAACTTTATCTCGATGGTGTGTATATATCAATGCAAGGGTAAGAGTGGGGCCCAACATTATCATTTTCACTACCAAATCTAAGAGTGTTGAGCTTGTCAAATTGTTATCTGTCAGGACCTTTTGATCCGTCCTTGGCAAATCTTGAATCCCTCTCTATTATTGATACGAGCCTATATCCCGCGCAATGCGCAGACCGTTATTTATGTTAAATTTTATAAATTTAAATAGTTTATTATACATAATCACTATCATAACTATTAAAAAAATGTATATCAAATATATATAAAATATCTTCTCGAAAAGGGTTCTTCGGATGCCACATTCTGAAGTAGTGTATCACCCGCGCAATGGCACAATTCGCATGCAAGATTTTATAGATTTATATTTAAATGTAAACATGCATAATCACTGTTACAATTATTTGATTTTAAATAATTTTAATTACAGATCAATATATAAATACATGAAAAATGAATAAAAGATGTATGTCTATTTAAAATGAAGCAAGCGTATACTTTATTTTAAGCTTGGAGTGAATAAGCAGGTATGTGAGTAAAAATTGTTAAATTATATTTTATTTGTGTTTGATGCCTAAGTTACATTTTTACCCTTTAGCTTTATGATGAATTAGTGTATATTTGGGAAAATGTTGGTATCCCTATGATGTGTCTATTTTGTATCCCTATGACTGTAGACTTAAAACTGTGTGATTATCATTGCCCTAATGACGCAGACATTTACTCTTTTAATTATTGAATCCAGCAAAACATTTACTCTTTAACTGATTACTTAGCTTTTGTTAATGAATCTGTAATGCTTTGAGCAAAAATAATGTTTGCAAAATATAACTGAAAACTTTGTTCTGATTACAAATACCCAAGCCAATAAAGAGCAAAACACAAACAAAATGTCAAGAATGGAAAATCATGGCGAGTATCTTTTAACCAAAGGATCTTGCCCTCTGGATCAAACATAAATGTCAGTTCAAGGCATAAATTATCCCAAAGAAAATTCCCTAATCGAAATATCGAGAAAACGTTCCGGCCATCAATTAACTAAATCAAGACAACCATATCCTCATTTTCTTTGCTTTCTTATCACATATCCTTTTCCCTTATACCAAAAAATTTTGTTTGCCTGCCAAGGAATTACAAAGATTAAAGTAAAAGAGGCAAAGAAAAACCGATAAGGTGAGAAACTTATACGATTACTCGAGTTAAACCTGCATGATACAATAATCAATAAGAAGGGTCACAGATAAAAATTCTTTCGAAATAGAGAAATCTCATTATTTTCGAACTTAAAAATGAAATAAACAGAACTTAGATGTTGCAATCAATTAAGCATACCCATGATTCATTTTCCTCAACTCCATTCTACTGACGCACGAATTGGTATATCCTCCTCAGAAATTCTATGTTGAGAAATATGCAAACATTTTGGAAGACATCTAATTGAGTTATTTCATCAAACAGGTTGTGCTCACTTATCCAAAATAAATGAAAAAACTCATATAGATTGGCTTGTTCTCAATTTCATTAAAAATCCAACACTCTTGCAATCACTCTTTTAAAATCTCTATAGGAATGAAGACATTAAATGTATTAGTTCTAAAATGCATACTATGCATGGTGAACACTAAACATGCATTTTTCTTTTTATCGGTGTTGAAGACCAAAATAACATTAAAACCATAACCTTGAAAAATGTTAACACTAAACATGCATTTTTCTTTTTATCGATGTTGAAGACCAAAATAACATTAAAACCATAAACTTGAAAAATGTTGCAAAGTCCAAACATTGTGTACCTGCCCAAGATAATGTTTGTAAAGTCCACAAAAAATAAAATGAGCCAAAAACAGCACTTACTTGCACTTTTATGGTATGGTGTGCCTTCATGTGAGAAAGAAATGATAGAGACGTTGCGAGAAAGGGAGAAAGTGCGCGGAAGAGAAAACAGAAACTGTCAGACAATAGTATTCATTTATCCTATTTTACGTTCACCATTGCACTGCTTGGCCATTTGTTTTTAACTATCTCGACAAACTTTGCAAATAAACTATAGAGCACGTTCACCATTGCACCGGAAAGGGTTCTTCGGATGCCACATTCTTGCTTCAAGATCTAATCTAACATGCATAGTTGGAAGTAATAAACGGGGAGAAACTGGAGCCACTTGTAATGAAAATCAATTATTCGCGTTATGCGACCATAATACAAAAACTTCCTACAGTCCAAATCCCAAATATATAAAAATATATATATAAATCCCAAATCAACATCGGTCACCATTCCTCTTTTATTTTTATAAATAATTTCTTAGAAATTGTTCATAGTTGTAAACAATAAAAGGAAGCAACCGAACGTATAAAATCCCAATAAAAACATAAATTCGATTCGAGGAAATTTACGCGAGAACTTAAAAACCCTAAAATAAGTAAATTTATGGAGAGAAGGAGAGGGAGAAATCCAACCTTAGATCGTGACGAATAAGCTGCTAAAAAGTTGGAAATTCGGCTATAAAAAGGGAACATTTCAGCGAAGCCGAAGGCATATAGATTGAAATTGGAATTCTCGAAGAGATTCTTTTGAACCTTAGTTCGTTGGAGGCTTGGAGACCCAGAGAGAGAGAGAGAGACGGTCATATCAATATCACCGTAACCTTTAATGAAATGGGAAAAAATCGCTGAAATGAGGCCCAGACCAGGTAAACAGATCAAACTCAACCGAGGCACTCATCTGTGTTTACTCACCGACGACCCTTCGACTTCACCGACGATCTACAACATGTTGGAAGACCAACCGTCTCCTCCACCCACGTGCGAAGTGGCCGAGAATCAGAGCCAAAACAGCACCCTCAACAGCACGGAAAGCCCCTGTTTCCTGAATAAAAAACAGAGCAACTTATTTGCTCTCAGCCCCGATAGTCCCCTACATTTCACCACCCTCATGCACTTCACCGGCAACAGAGGACGCCGGAAAGCAAGACTCCACGGTTGGACTGCATCCCCCAGTGCTCGGTCTTCGTTCTCCTCTCGGTAAGGCCACTCCGAAAGTTCTCTCACGGTGCTCTCTGTTCTCTCTCACTCATCACTTTCTCTCTCTCTCTCTCTCTCAGTGTTGCTTTGCCGCCACACTCACCACCGTGGACCTCAGCCCATCTCCCTGCGCCGTGATTGTAATGAAACATCAGCAATAGAATTATGGAAACACTACTTCTTAATTCAAAGCGCCGGTTGATACAAAAAAAGAAAGAAAATTTAAATTGTCGGTTGTGATTATGGAAACACTACTTCTTACTTCAAAGCGCCGGTTGATACAGAAAAAGAAAGAAAATTTAAATCTTCGGTTGTGATGAAACATCAGCAGCAATAGAACGCACAGTTTGAAACTTTGAAAACTACCGCTTGATCCAGAAGAAGCCGAATATTGCGGATTAAATGCCAAGTCAGCACTTAAAACTTGGCTTTTATATAATTAATAGATGAGCAGTAATGAATTATTTGCTCCGATTCCTTATTTTTTTTTGCTGACTTCAGAAATTTGACAACCTTGGATTTAAGTGGCTGTTTGTTGAATGGAAAATTTCCAGAAAGGATCTTTCAAATTCCATCATTGTAAATGGTTGACCTGTCAAGTAATCAAGAATTGAGGTTTCTTGCCAGATTTTCCTTCGAATGCATCTCTTCAAACCCTAAGCCTTAGGCGTACAAAGTTTTCAGGGTCATTGCCATATTCTATTGGGAATCTCAAATTATTGTCTGAACTCGATCTTTATTATTGCAATTTCAGTGGAGAAATTCCGAAATCAATGGCAAATCTAACTGAATTGTTTCATTTGGAATTGTCATTGAATAGATTCAATGGATCAATTCCATCATTAAGCATGAGCAAGAATCTGAGAAGAATATTCCTTCGCAGCAATGATTTAACAAATCAGATTACTTCCACTCAATAGGTAGATCTTTTGAATTTGGAGGCTCTTGATTTGAGTTACAATTCACTAGAACGGAGTATTCCAGTTTCTCTTTTTTCCCTTCCATCATTGCAAGAATTAACCCTTCATAACAATAGATTTTCTGGCCAACTTGATGAATTTTCAACTGCTTCTTCTTGCCTATTGAGTTATCTTGATATAAGTCACAACAACTTGGAAGGGAAAATTCCCATGTCTCTGTTCAAAATACCTTTTCTTGGGACGCTTGATCTTTCTTCGAATAACTTTAATGGCTCTTGGCAGTTTAGCATGACTCAAAAATTAAAGGATCTTACCTTTCTTGATCTTTCATACAATGATCTCTCAATTGAATATAGTGGAATTAATTTTTCACTATTCTCTTTTCCAAAGTTTTCAACTTTGAGATTGGCTTCTAACAAGTTGAAAAGATTTCCATATTTCTTGCGAAACCAATCTGCCTTAAATGATCTAGTCCTTTCAAACTGCCAAATTCATGGATAAATACCACAATGGATTTGGGAATTTACTACACTGACCCGCTTAAATCCCTCCAATAACTACTTGGTGAGTTAGAAAGACCTTTTCTCAATGATTCTTTGGTGGAGGTGGTGGATCTAGGCTCCAACGAACTCCAAGGGCAACTCCCAAGATTTCTCCTACGTTTTGCTAAATACTTGGATTTATCGAGGAATAATTTCCACTCGACTATACCAACTAGCATCATTAACTCCATGGTTAATATTTCTTTCCATTATCTTTCGAGCAATAAATTCTATGGGAGCATCTCGGAATCAATATGCAATGCTACAGATCTTTGTGCTCTGGATTTATCTAACAATTTCTTGAGTGGCATGGTTCCCCATTGCTTGCTTAAAATGAGTGAGACTAGACATTCGGGGGATGGCTTACCTCTACTAGGGGTGCTGAATTTAAGGCAAAACAACCTCTCGGGCAAAATTTCCGATGCGTTTCAAAGCAATTGTGGTTTGCAAAATTTAGATCTTGGTGAAAACCAATTAGAAGGAAAGTTGCCAAAATCTTTGGCCAAGTGCAAAGATTTGGAGTTCCTAGACATCTAGAATAACAACAATGAGGATGCTTTCCCATGTTACTTAAGGAATATGTCCATGTTGTGTGTCCTTGTTTTCAAATCTAACAAGTTCCATGGACCCATTGATTGTCTAGATTCTAATGCCACTTGGCCAATGCTTCAAATTATAAACTTAGCTTCAAAAAATTTTAGTGGTAAGCTAACAGAAAAGTCCTTCAGCATCTTGAAGGCATTTATGGCAGATAAAGATGAGGCGGAACTAGAGCTCATTCATCAAGAGTTTCCGATCTATTACCCAGTACGGTATGCTTTTGATTATCAACAATTATTGCCAAAGGTGTATCTCTAAATATGGTGAAGATACTAACCGTTTTTACCATCCTTGACCTTTCATGCAACAACTTTGATGGGCCTCTACCAAAAGAAATTGGAAAATTCAAATCACTATATGTCCTCAACTTGTCACATAATGGTTTCACAGGCAATATTCCACAATCTTTGGGAGAATTAACTTATCTTGAGTCACTAGATTTGTCAAGCAATAAGCTTACTGGTGAGATTCCTATTCAACTCGCAGATGGTCTAATTTTTCTATCTGTCCTCAATCTTTGGTTCAATCAATTGTCGGGAAAAATTCCACAAATCAAGCAATTTGCTACATTCCTAATATCTTCCTACAAGGGGAACATAGGATTATGTGGCTTTCCTTTGGAAGAACATTGCACAGATGATGGGCTAGGATTGTCAACTCTAACATCTGAAGAATCTGACTCGAATTATGGGATTGGAATTGATTGGAACTTCTTGAGTGTTGAATTGGGATTTGTTTTTGGTTTTGCAATTGCTGTTCGGCCTCTTATGTTTTGGAAGAGGTGGAGGATGTGCTACTACAAACATGCTGATGAAATATTTTTTAAGATTTTCCCTCAGTTGTATATTACAATAGAAAACCGTCAAAGACAAGCACACGTGAACCATAGACGAAGAGCTCACAGAAATCAAGGACGAAGGCATGAGTGATATATTGCTTGATAGATATGAGCCACGAGGAGTAAAATTGTCAGGTATGACTTTTTTATGTTTCAATATAAGGAAAACAGAAAAAAGAATACAATTACTCATGCAATTGGATGTGAATATTGCTTTAAATGATATTGGTTGTTGTTGTCAAGCTAATTATGTTATTAAAATACTTTTGATGGTAGATTTGCAGGTGATTTATGGAAGGTGAACGGGATTTATGGAAGCTAATTATGTTATTAAAATCACTATTAATGTATTTTACCACTGCACTTTTTTAAGTTTTATTAGACTTCCAATTTGAGTAAAACTATAGACTCAATTAACAGTAGTAAGGTTTATGCAATAGATGTTCTTATAAGGGACATAAATATGTAATATCCAATTTGAGCTGTAATAGTTTAGTTGGTTTCATCGCTACCACATTTCGTGGAGTGCTATGAATAAATATTTCTTCATCATTTCATTTTCTATCATACAGACTACTGTGCAATATTTTAAGTGAATTTCAATTAGTTATTTTGATTGGAGATGGCAAATTTAAGATGCATTAATAGCCATTCAATATTTTAGTTGTTGATGTGTATATTTAATTGCTATAAAGTATATCGAGGGCTTGAAAGTAGCAAGATTAGCGGGCTTGAGGAGGAACAAAAAGCACAAGAAAGAAGCTGGGCTTGATAGAGTTCCCTATAATGTCGCTTTTTCAATTTTATTTAATCTTTTTTACGCATGGTTTTTGTTCACTTTTTTTTTCCAAGATTCCTTTTACATTTTTCCTTGTAATCAAAGTTCAGCATATAAGTTTTTTGCTAAAGAATAAATGTGAGCCGTAAATCTCTATATCAATAAATATGTAATAAATTTTAAGCATCTCTATTCATTTATATTATATTTTTTTTATAGATGCAACTTACATTATGGAAAACATATAAAAATAAAATATATTATTTTAATATTAACTGAACCCAATATAAATTCTTAGATCTATGGCTTAAAAAAAGAAGATTATGCCTCAAGGAGCTAATTTTATAGTTATGTTGTTGTATTTTAATTGGTCAAGCAAACCGTAAACCCATGCTTAAGGCCTAGTTTGGGTAGTGAGATATTTATTATTTTATTATTATTTTTTATCTATTTTTCACTACTATTTGTTATTATTTCATATTTTATCATTATTTTTTCACTACTATTCACAGAATACTTAAAAATATCTCACTATCCAATCACAACCTTACCTCAAGGATCAATTCTTATTGTTCCACATGGGCGTTTGGAAGACCCTCAAAGCTAGTCAAGTAGTAAACCATCATTATTCATTGATCTAAATGTACAACTGTAATCAATTCTAAACAAAGTTAAGCGAACCATCTTTAGTTGGCCTATTGCGCCAAATCTGAAGTGTTTTCTGTCAGCAACTAACTACATAAAGAAAGCAAAAGGACGAAAACGTAATGTTCTTTTTTCTTATACTTGTAAAAAAATTAATGTTCTTCTATCTCGCTCTCTCGAATCCATCAGTATTATTATTAATTTCTCTAACTCATTTTTATATGGGTGTTCTCTTATTACAGCCTCTAATGAGAATTCCACTCTTTTCATGGCTTTTCTTGGTGCCCATATGCTCACTTTTCAATGTCTTGGCAATCAACAATGCTTGCTGCTCCATGTGAAGAATAGCCGATCGTATTCGTGAATTGGAACCGTAGAATTGATTGTTGCTCATGGGAAGGTGTAACTCGCGAAAAGGGACATGTTGTCGGTCTCAACCTAAGCAATGAGCCCATCTGGGGTCGACTTGACAATTCAAGCAGCATCTTTAGGCTTGTTTGTAACCTTTCGGAGCTTGTTCAACTTAATCTTGATGGCCTGCACATATCAATGCAAGGATATGAGTGGGGCCCAAGATTATCATTTTCACTACCAAATCTTAAAGTACCGAGCTTGTCGAATTGTGATCTTTCAGGACCCCTTGATTCTTCCTTAGTGAATCTTGAATCTCTCTCTATTATTCATATGAGTGGAAATAGGAACTTTCTCCAAAAGAATCTTCCAGATTCTGACGTTGTAAATAGTTGACATGCCATTCAAGTATGAGCTTGAAGGTTTCTTGCCACAATTTACTTCAATTGGATCTCTTCAAACTCAGGATCTTAGTTGAACAAAATTTGCAAGGACATTGCCATATTCTATTGGAAATCTCAAAATGCCTTCTAAAGTCAATTTTAGGTTTTGCAATTTTATTGGAGAAATTCCGAATTCAACTGTAAAATCTTACTGAATTGCTTTATTTGGACCTGCCATTCAACAAATTTGTTGAGCCAACTCCATCATTCAGCATTAGAAAGAGTCTAAACAATACTTTCACACCTCAGTCTAAACAATACTTTCACACCTCTATACATGAATAGAGTTACAAAAACCCTATGGGAAGAACTTTTAGAGTTGAAGGTTCTTGAATTGAGTTACAATTCACTAGAAGGGAGTATTCAAGTTTCCATTATTTCCCTTCCATCATTGCAAAAACTCCAACTTCACAGCAATCACTTTTCTGGACGACTTGATGAACTTTTGAAAGATCCTTCTCACCTACGAATGCTAGAGGTGCGCGATCTTTCTTTCAAGAACTTGAACGGTTCTTTGGAGCTTATTGCCATTCCAAAATCAAGCAAACTTCAAGTTCTTGTTCTCTCACACAACAATTTGTCAAACGAATGTAGTAGAACTAATTCTTCATGGACCTCTAGCAACCTTTATAAATTGAAATTGGCTTCTAACACTGTTAAGCTCTCTAGACCTTTTAAACAACAAAATTCAAGGAGACATACCCTACTGGATGAGTAAATATGTAAGACTTCAATTCTTAAATCTCTACAATAACTACTTGGTGACTCTTGAATGACTTTTTCTCAATCTTCCTTTTCATCTAGCTTCAAGATCTAAGCTCTAACCAGCTTGAAGGACAACCCCTAATTCTTCCAATGATGCTCCAATACTTGGATTTATTGAACAATAATCTCCACTCGATCATACTAGATAGCATTTCTCAGGTGTTTTTGTTGAGAGGTAGCTTAATTTCTGTTGAAAAAACACCTCTACAGATTATTCACTCAAGTGGTGTCTTTGCCACTTGAGCGAAGCTTCAGAAAATGAGTTTGCTCATCACTTACTTGATAGTCAGCTCGAGCTGGACACAACCTGTGAGTTCTCTTATCAATTACTCAACAGTCCGCTCGAGCTGGACACAACCTATGAGTTTGCTCAAAAATTAGCTCAAGCAGGATGCCAACCTGAGAGTTAGCTCGATACCCTTTTGACAGTCAACTCAAGCGGGATACCAACACGAGAGTTTGCTCCACATTTAGCTTAAGCAAGCTCCAGCCCTAATGTTCGTTCGAGCCCCGCTCAGTACTCCGCTTGAGTGAATCTTCGTATTAAAGGCTTTGTGTCATTTCAGTATAAATATGAATTGTGTTCAATGTATTTTCACCTTTTGAGCAACAGAATACTTACAGTGAGAGAGTGAGGTCCCCTTGTGAGAATCCCAAGAGTCTATTGGATGTATTGGGGCTTTGGGATCGAGGATTTTGTGATTGATCTCTTGTATTCCACCTTTGTTGATAGTGAATTCATTGAAACCGACTGTATTAGTGGACGTAGGCTCACATTAAGCCAAACCACTTAAATTTTGTTATTCTATGTGTGATTGTTATTTTTTTTTTTTTTTTTGCTTATGCTATTTCACTTTAACTCAGCCTTTGAAAGCCAGTTAATCCAAACAAACTAGTATCAAAGTAGGTCAAGCTATGCGAGATCTTGTGGGATAGCTATGACAAAATTTGAAGTGGAGAAATTCGACGGTCAGAATAGCTTCAATTTATGGCCCATCTTGATGAAGAATTTTTTGCGACAACAGGGTTTGTCAAAGGTATTAGATGGGATGGTATCCGATGATTCTCCTGCACCCTCAATATAAGAAGAAGAGAAGGCACACCGTGCTATTCTATTATCACTATCAGATGGAGTTTTGAGAGAGGTTGCTAATGAGGAGACCGCTGCTAGTCTTTTGACTAAATTTGAGAGCCTGTATATGAAGAATCTCTCACCAACCGTTTGTATCTAAAGTAACGGCTATACACGCTCAAAATGAAGGAAGATAATCCTATCTCTGAACATAGGTGAATTTAATAACATTATTATGGATATGAGGAATATTGACATTAAGCTTGAAGTGGAGGATTAAGCTTTAATTGTTTTGTATTTGTTGCCTATGTCATTTGATGATTTTGTGAATTCAATGTTGTATGGTAGAGATACTACTTCCTTAGTAGTTATGAAATCTGCCTTGAATTCTAAGGAATTGAGAACTAAATTGAATTTGAGGGACACGGATAATCAAGTTAGTGGTTTGTTTGTTAAGGGTTCCCCTAGCAAGGGTAGATCTAGTGAGAGGGGTTCAGAGAAGAACATGGGTAAATCTAGGGGCAGTTCACAATTAAAGTTGAACTAGAAAAATGTTAAATGTCATTACAGTCATAAGTTTGGTCATTACAGGAATGATTGTCCTAAACTGAAAAACAAAGAGAAAGGCACCAGTTCCTTTAATGTTGTTAGCTTCCCTAATGAAAAGTCTAACGGTTCAGACATTGTCTTGGCATTTAGCGGCTCTAATAGTCATTTTGGTGACAAGTGGGTCATGGACTCAACTTGTACTTTTCATATGTGTCCCAAGAGAGACTGGTTCACTTCCAATGAGCTAGTCAACGGTGGTTCCGTTTTGATGGGGAATGATTTGCCTTGCAAAATTATTGGGACGGGTTCAGTTAGGATTAAGATGTTTGATGGGATTGTTAGGACATTGTCTAACGTCCGACAAGTCCCAGATCTAAAGAAAAATCTTATTTCTTTGGGCACCCTTGATTCTCTAGATTTCTGATACATTGGTGAAGGTGGAGCTATTAGAGTCAGTAAGAGCTCCATAATTATAATAAAAGGAGATAAGATAGATGATTTTTATTTCCTTCAAGGAAGTACAGTAACAGGTGCAGCTACAGTGTCTGTTTTAGATGATTTAAACTCAAACATTACCTATTTGTGGCACATGTGTTTGGGTCATATAAGTGAGAAGGGGATGCCTATTCTGAGTAAGTAGGGCTTGTTGTGGGATCAGAAGATAGAGAAACTTGAATTTTGTAAACATTGTGTGTTTGGGAAACAGTGCAGGGTTCAGGTTACAATAGGGGTTTAGAAAACTAAAAATACTGTAGACTATATTCATTCTAATCTTTGGGGTCCATCTTCTGAGTCATCAAAAGATGGAGCTCAGTATTTGCTCACTTTTATTGATGATTACTCAAAAAATTTTGGGTTTATTTTCTGAAACAAAAGAGCGATGTATTTGCAACTTTAAACAGTGGAAGACTTTGATTGAATATTAGTCAAACAAGAAGGTAAAGCGATTTCGAATTGACAATGATATGAAATTTTGTAGAGGTGAGTTTGATGAATTCTGCAAAGATGAAGATATTTTTAGGCACCACATAGTTAGACACACTCTATAGCAAAATGGAGTAGCTAAACAGATAACTAGGACTCGCTTGGAGAGAACCTACAATATGCTTTCGAATGTTGGCTTGTCTAAAGATTTCTTGGTTGAAGCAGTCAACACATCTTTCTGTTTGGTAAACCGCTCTCCAACCACAGACATTGGTTTGAAAACTCTAAATGAGGTATGGTTTGGTATTCCTGCTGATTATTCCAATTTAAAAATTTTTTATTGTCATGCATATTTTCATGTTAATGAAGGAAAGCTTGAGTCAAGGACAAAGAAAGACATATTCATTGGATATGCCAATGGGGTGAAAGGATTTAGGTTGTGGTGTACTGATCCTAAATCACCCAAGTTTGTAATTAGCATCCCGTATTTGATGACCAAGCTTGATCCTAAAAAAGAGTTTACTATGTCTACAGGTGAAGAGCAAGGTAATGACAAGAAGGTGGAGTTGCAGGTTGAATCTTCACCATAGGTGCCAGGCGGCACCCAAGATCATGATATTGCTGATGAGCATGATTTTGATTCTAATAGTGGTGCACAGGGTGAGCAAGACTATAATATAGCTATTGGTAGTTAGATGAGGCTAATCAAGTCACCTCAAAGATATGCTCATGCAGACATGGTGATGTATGCACTTACTATGGCAGAGAACATTGATGGTCAAAAGCTGTCAAGAGTAAGGAGTTTACACAGTGGTGCACAACAATGACTAAAGAGACTGAGTCTATTCACAATAACCAAACCTAGGATTTGGTTAAGTAGCGGAAGAAGACAGGTTGCAAATGGGTTTACAAGAGAAAAGAAAGAATCCAGGGTGTTGCAGATGCAAGGTACAACGCACGCTTAGTTGCAAAGGGCTACAGTCAGAGAAAAGATATTGACTTCAATGAAATTTTCTTTCCAGTAGTGAAACACAGCTCAATCCGCGTGTTTCTTTCCATGGCTGCTTTGTATGATCTAGAGTTATAGCAGCTTGATGTTAAAACAAATTTTCTGCATGATGAGCTTGAAGAGACCATTTACATGTAGCAGACAAAGAGGTTCATTGTTGAAGGTAAAGAAGATCATGTGTGCAGATTAAAGAAGTCATTGTATTGTTTGAAGTAGTCTCTGAGGCAATGGTTTAAGTGTTTTGATTCATTTATGATTAATCATGGTTATTTGAGGAATAGCTATGATAGTTGTGTTTATCACAGATAGTTATCTAATGGGTTTTTCAGTTATTTGCTACTTTATATTGATGATATGCTTATTACTGGTAAAGGCATATCAGATGTTAACTTGTTAAAAACCTAACTCAGTAATGAGTTTGAAATGAAAGATTTAGGTGTTGCAAACAAGATTTTGGGGATGGAGATCCACATAAATAGGAAAGTTAGAAAATTGAATGTGTCCCAGAGAAAGTACATTGAGAAAGTTCTTGAGAGATTTGGAATATCTAATTTCAAATCAGTAAGTACACATTTTAAAATTTCAGCATCCCTATCTCCTCAGACAAACTAGGAGAAACAGTTCATGACTAGTGTTCCATATTTCAGTGTAGTGGGCAGACCACTTAAATCTTGGTGTTCTGTGTGTGACTATTGATTTTTCTTTTGTTTGCTTCCACTATTTCACTTTAACTTAGACTTTGATAACCAGTTAATCCCAACAATTTTTACTCGTTTTGTCTCTTTTTTGAATAATAAACTTTTTTAGAGTATCCCTGAGGCAATATGCAATACTAGAGGGCTTCGTGTTTTGGATATATCTGGAAATGTTTGTAGTGGCCTGGTCCCCCAATGCTTATTTAACATTAGGAGTGACATCATGATGATGCCTTGTGATACCCTAGGGTGCTAAATCTAAGCAGAAACAACCTCACAGATACGTTTGCAACAGATTGTGGTTTCCAAGTTTACGATCTTGGACATAACAAATTAAATGGTAAGTTACCAAAATCTTTGGCTAACAACGAAATTTTGCAGTTCTTGGATATTGGGAATAAAACATTGAGGATGCCTTCCCATGTTACTTTAAGGACATGTACATGCATGCTGCGTGTCCTTATTTTGTGATCTGACAAGTTTTATGGTCCCATTGAATGCTTGGAGTCTAATCTCAAATGGCCAATGCTTCAAATTATAGACCTAGATTCAAAAAATTTCAAAGGTGAGCTAACAAAAAAGTCTCTTGGCAATACAATAGACAAGGTCGTTCTTTATCTTCAATCTTATCATTGGTTGATATGAAATATCTTAAGTTGCTTTCTATTTAAATAGTTGGCTTTGACTTACTAATTATATCATTTAAAATATACCACATCAATTGATTTGATTGGGAATAGTCAATCAACATGACATTTACCATTGCTCTATTGGTAATACTACAATGTTTACAATTGTTAATAATCGTTTTATAGTTTATTAGTCTGAGTTAATAACCTATCACACAAGAGTAATGTCTCCCCACCCCCTCTCTGCCACCAAGAAAAATATCATACAAGAGAGCTCATATTTCAAGATATGAGGAGTCACAAGTATCATCTCTATACATGTACATGATCTTTAGGGGTCATCAGATTACGAGACTTTTTCATTGAATTATCTGAAGTGCACTTATGGAAAAATCTTCGTCAAGGACCTGTGCACCTCCATGATTAGTCGAGACGCTATTCCTGGACACCCAGTGCCAAGAAAAAAAAAACATTTACATGATCTTTTAAGCATTGAGCATATTGGAATGAATGAAAAAAGAATATGGTTTGGAAATCAATTGCTCTGATATCTTGAATAGGCTTCATGCAAAGCTATATCCAAGTTTTGGTCACATGCAAGTGGAAGAGATGAAAATCTTAATAATGCTATGCAGGATCAAGGAATTTGGGTTGCTTTTTAACTCAAAACATCAGGGATGTTTTGGTGCATGCATGTTAGATTTTAGCACAATGTTATAGCCTTTGGGTAGTTCTCTAGTGGATGAACCTAAAGTGGTTATCAAATTTACAAGAAATATAGATTTCCTAGGTTTTCATGAAATATAGATTTCTTAGTGGTTATCAGGATGATCACAGCACATTCCATCCCGTTGCGCTTTTGTTAGATGTGATCATACCTCCCCTTCTCCCATAGGCTCCCATTTTCACATGCTTCAGATAGAGAGGGAGAAGGAAAATCAGAGAAAGAGAGCTGAGGCAATCTAAAAACTTTGGAGGTAAGAATATATTTATACTTGATTTTATCTTGTAATTATAGATTTTAGTTTTGATTTTGTAATGAATAATTCGATCGTGTTAGCACACCAGAATATTCCTCTTCACAGCACTCGTCTACTGTCAGTACTCCACAACCGAATACTCAACAGAATGGCGCACAACAGTCATGCACAATCCGTGCTATGCCACCTCAGAATACTAAGGAAAATAAATGTGGAAACATCTAGAATCTTCTTGTAAAATCTGTTTGGTATCTGCTTTCCTTTCTATAAATATTGTATAGCACACTGTGCTGTGTATGAAAGAAATACTGACTGTAAAGCTCTCTCTGAAATGGTATATGCCCATTGAGGCATTTCTTCAAATGGCCTGTTCTCATACTGCTGTACCATTTCCATTTCTCTATATGGTATCAAGAGCCATATAGGACCCCTGTTCATTTTTTTTTCGATCCATCATGGCTCCTCCCCCATTACCGAATCCTTCCCTCACCAATGCTGCTGCTCATCTTATCACAGTAAAACTTTCCCACGACAATTTTCCTCTTTGGAAAGCTCAACTCCTTGACTTCCTCAAAAGTCATCAACTCTACGGCTATGTCGATGGCTCCCTTCCTCTTCCTCCTGCCTCTATTGATGACAAACCGAATGCTGCTCATAACTCCTGGCTTTTACAAGATCAAATGATCATCTCTGCCCTTTATTCCTCTCTCACCGATACGATCCTTTCTCAGGTAGTTGATTGTACCACATCCCAGGAAATCTGGACCACTCTTACTAACCTTTATTCGGCTCAATCCACTGCCCATCTCATGCAAACACAATACCAATTAGCTACCCTCAAAAAAGGCTCAGATGCCGTTTCCGTATACTTTCACAAAGCTAAAGCGTTAGCCTCCTCTCTCTCCTCTGCTAGTCATCCTCTTTCTTCCCACGAATTCATAGTTTATCTCTTGGCTGGCTTAGGATCAGATTATGAATCAGTAGTCTCTTCGATCACTACAAGACCCGAACCCTTATCCACATCTCAAGTTTATAGCTATCTTTTAAATCATGAATCTCGGCTTTCTCATCAGACTCAAACCACCCTTTCTGCTACGTCCTTCTCTGCCAATTTCACTCAGTTTCATCCTTCCTCAAATCCATCCAATCGTGGTCATGGCCGAGGTTACCGCCGTGGTCGTGGTGGAGCTCGCACCCCTGCTTCGTCACCTTCCACTTTCTTTTCCTCTCAAACTCAAAATATACCCACATGCCAAATTTGTACTCAGGTCGGTCACTCTGCCTTCCAATGCTATCATCGCTTTACTCATAATTATCAGCCTTCCCCACCTTCATCCCTCACTGCGAACTACACCTCTGTTCCGGTCTCATCCTCTAATTCTTGGTTTCCTGACTCAGCAGCTACGAACCATTTCACGGCGGACTTCTCAAACTTAAATTTGGCATCCTCGCCGTATACTGGACCTGATCAAGTGCATATTGGCGATGGCTCTTCTCTCCCCATCTAGAACACTGGCACTGGCCTTCTTCCAACACCCACTAGCAAATTCCTTCTCCGTCGTTTATTTCATGTTCCTTCCATTTCTAAGAATTTATTATCTGTTCGTCAGTTTTGTATTGATAACTCTGTTTGCTTTGAATTTAATTCATCTGGTTTTCTTGTGAAGGATTTACATACCCGAGAAGTACTTCTTCAGGGCCCTGTTAAGAACGGTCTATATGTGCTTGATTGAGCTGCATTATTGCATATTTTATACATTTAAAATCAATGTATTTTTAATTATTATATTATTTTATCATTGATTTTAGATGGAAAAATGATCAAGAGGCAATAAATCCAAGTTGTGATTTAAATTGATTAAAAGCATAGTTTATGCTTATTTTTATAACTTGTGATTTTATTTGATTTTATTTCCTCACATGCACAACACACTTTTAATATTTTAGTTTAGTTTTTGTTTAATTTTTATTTAATTATTTATTTTCTTTTTCTAGTTTTATGTAATTATTATTTATTTATTTTTGTCTTATTTTATTTTATTTTTTTTGTTTTATTTTGTTTTATTTTTGTTTTATTTTTTATTTTCATTTTTTTTATTTTTTATTTTTGATTTTCTGCGCAGGCTAAACGACATGTCGTTTGGTCTGCAAACCAAACGACATGTCGTTTTTCAGTGGAATTAATCTGTCGTCTGAGGTAGACGACATGTCGTTTGTAAAAAACGACATGTCGTTTTGCACGAGAGAAGCTTCTGCCGTTTGAGGTCGACGACATGTCGTTTCTACACGAACGACATGTCGTTCGCCTCGTCTTCTACCTCCCGATCTGCATTTCATGCTACAGTGCCACCAGCTTCGAACCACCACCGTGAGCCGCCCTACACACTTCGCACGACCACAGAAACACCGTGAACACGGCCACGAGCCGTCTCGCCTTGTCCAGAAGTCTCACGGCCGGCAACCCCGCGTGGTGTCATCTTCAACCTTCGGCTTCGCTGCACCATCACCATGGACGACCTACAGCCACGCACCTCCACTTCCAGCATCAACAGAAGACGCCAGAGAACCTCTCAAACCACCACCCGCACACGGCAACGCCATCTCCGAAACCACGTAAACTCCCGCAGCGTTTCGCCATGCACAACGTCAACCAGCCCTCGGCTCAGCTCCACTCATGCGCACCCCCACTGCCCATCACCTTAGCCATTTCGAGCACCACCGGGAGCCATCCTCATCACCTCCTCGGTTGCAGTTGACCCAGCTTGCTCACGGAGATACACGGAGAGGTTCGGACATCACGCAGCAGCTTGAAGACCTGCAGGAAGAAAGAGAGAAAAAGAAAACAAGGATGAACTCCACCGAATGCTTGCTCTCGCGGTTGCTGGAAGAAGAAAAAAAAAATGAAAAGTATGCTTTCGGTGGAAACCGGAAGAAGAAAAAAAAATAAAGAGGAGAGAAAGAGAGAGCAGTGAACCGAGTGGATGAAAAAGAAAAAGAAAGAAAAAAAAACAAATGGGATGCATGCAGCGGGTGTAAACGAAAAGCAAGAAAAAAATTATTCTTGTATCACAGACGCACGGCAAAAGTAATGAGGTAGGGGACAAGCTGCAGCTGGCATCACGGACGAACAAGCACAGTATAGTGACTTTTGAGGCCTATATAAGACTTGTAATTAGACGAAGTTAGGCAGCCAGCAGATGTTAGAGAGTTAGAGTGTCAGTGAGTTGTCAGATGTTAGAATATTTTTAGTGTGAATTTAGAGTTAAAATTCAGAAAAATAGTGAGTGAATTTTGCAGTCAGTTTTTATTTTCTTCTGAGTTCAATTTTTTGTTTCATGTGATTTATTCATCAGTTAGTTTTAATGTATGGCTCAGTAAATTTTATTTTTGTAAGTCTTTATTTTCAGTTTTGAGTTTGTTTAGTGAGTAAAATTTCAGTCCTTTTTTATAAATGTTGAGAGTCCATTTTATTTTTGAGAGGTTATATTAATTGGAAGTTCAGATTTTTGGGTTGGAGAACACAGTCTCCATTTCCAAATATCGAGTTTATTTCGTACAATTTTTATTTTTATTTAATTTCAAATTACTGTCATTTAATTTTCTCGCACTTTTAATTTCCTGCAATTTAAATTTATGTCATTTAATTTTCTCGCACTTTTAATTTATTGCAATCTAAATTACTGTCATTTAATTTTCTCGCACATTTAATTTCCTGCAATTTAAATTACTGTCATTTACATTTCTCGCAATTTTAATTTCTTGCAATTTAAATTACCGTCATTTAATTTCCTCGCACTTTTAATTTCCTGCAATTTTAATTACTGTCATTTAATTTTCCTGCACCTTTAATTTTTGCAATTTACTTTTATGTCATTTAAATTTTATTGTCTATTTACATTTCAGTTATTTAATTTCTAGCAATTTTAATTTATTGTCTTGTATTTTAATTTTTTTTTACTTTTCATCATCCACTCAAAATCAACAAACATGAATCTAGTCCATGACTAGTAAATTTTCATTTCCATTGCACTCTCACATTCATTGCACATATCATCATTTTTATTTTTATTCTCTCATTGTAACTATTTCCACCATTTTACACGAGTTTGATTTTTAAGCACTTTCCCTGTAGAGACGATCTAGGAATTTATTCCTAATTACTACGCGACACGCTCCTGCACTTGGGATAGCCTTTGGGTTGCTCATTTTCGAACGAGTCAGTGCTTCCAACTAATGACGAGTTTATTTCCAGAAACAATGGTTCTACTGCACATCAAGCCTTTATTGGAGAAAGGACTACACCTCAAACTTGGCATTCACGATTAGGACACCCATCTCCCCGTATCACTTCGTTTACTATCAGTCAACATAATCTCCCAATCACCTCTTCATCTCAGTTTACTCTTTGTAATGCTTGTCTTCAAGCCAAGTCTCACCGTCTTCCTCACCCCCTCTCCCATTCTCGTTCACATCATGCTTTTGAACTTTTATTTTTAGATGTCTGGGGACCGGCGCCTGTGCTATCCTCTAATGGTTTTCGCTTTTATTTTTCCATTGTAGATGATTTTACTAAATATATTTGGTGTTTTCCCTTACATGCTAAATCTGAAGTGTCTCCAATATTTTTAGCTTTCATTAAATTTGTGCAAAACACATTCTCTAAAAATATCATTGCTGTTCAAATAGATTGGGGTGGAGAATTTTGCCCCTTTAATTCTCTCCTTCTTAAATTTGGCATCTCTCATCGCATTACTTGTCCTTATTCTCATGCTCAAAATGGAAGCATTGAGAGACGTCATCGTCATATTGTGGAAACTGGGCTATCTCTTTTAGCCCAATCCTCGGCTCCATCCAAATTTTGGGCCGAGGCCTTTCAAACTGCAACCTACCTCATAAATAGGATGCCCACTCAAATTTTAAAAAATCACTCTCCATTTGAAGTCTTATTTAATCAAAAACCAGATTATAATTTTTTGAGAATTTTTGGTTGTGCTTGTTGGCCTAATCTTCGTCCATTTAATCGCTATAAAATAGACATGCGTTCTCAACTATGTGTTTTCATTGGATATAGTTTGAATCATAAAGGATATAATTGCTTGCATATCCCTACTGGTCGCATCTATGTCTCTCGGGACGTCCGCTTTGATGAAACACATTTTCCATTCTCCATCACCAGTGTTCCCTCCCATGCATCTGGCTCTGCCTCCCCACAAAATTTATCTCAATTCCAAACACTCATTCCAGCCCCTTGGCCCATTTCACCCGAGTCAAGTTTTCCTTCTACTCCATCAAATAACTCATCTCTTATGTCTCCTTCAGTCCAGGCCCGATCTTCTACTTCAACTCCAGCCCAACATCATATTTCGTCTTCAGCCCAATCGACCCACTCTTCGCCAACCCTACCCGATAGCAGCCCTCCTGCTTCTTCTTCTTCTCTATCGCTATCCCCTGCGCCGAACTCAACAGAACCTAACAATCCTCCTTCCAATCCTCCTTCTATATCTACTCATCCGATGCTAACCCGCTCCAAAACCAATCATTCCTGTCCGTTAAACCGCACGGATGGCACTCTCCCTTGGCCCCTTCCCAAACCCTCTGTTTCTCTCACCGAATCCATTCCTATTCCTGAGGAACCAAATTCATACACGATTGCTTCTAAATACCCAGCCTGGTGTGATGCTATGGCAACTGAATTTGAGGCTCTCATGCGCAATCATACTTGGGTTTTGGTTCCTCCCTCTCCTAATCTTAACGTTCTTGGATCCAAGTGGGTTCTCAAAACCAAAAGACACTCGGATGGCACCTTAGAATGTCGAAAAGCTCGACTTGTAGCAAAAGGATTCCATCAGCAAGCTGGGTTTGATTATTCTGAGACTTTTAGCCCAGTAGTTAAGCCTGTCACAATTCGTCTAATTCTTTCTCTTGCAGTGACTCGGAAATGGCCTCTTCATCAGTTGGATGTGCAGAACGCCTTCTTGCACGGGGATCTGGAGGAGGATGTTTTCATGCATCAACCGACTGGGTTTGTGAATCCTGACTATCCTCACTTTATTTGTAAACTTCGAAAATCCATATATGGCTTGAAACAAGCCCCTAGGGCTTGGTTTGCTAAGTTGAGTTCTCGTTTGTTAGATTAAGGATTTCATGCTTCTACATCAGATTCATCTCTGTTTATTCTTTCCACTACCGCTGCCTCTATTTATGTATTAGTCTATGTGGATGATATTGTTGTTACTGCATCTCACTCATCTTTGATTCATGATTTCATTACTGATTTGCGTCAAACCTTTCCTGTTAAAGACCTTGGTATGTTACACTACTTTCTTGGAATTCAGGTCTCTAGAAATGCTTCTGGTTTATTTCTCTCTCAGCATCGTTATATCTCTGACCTCTTACATCGCACTAATATGCATCAGTCCAAACCTGTGTCAACTCCAATGGCATCCTCAACTAAACTCACCTCTGTTGATGGTTCTTCCTTTGAAGATCCACAACTTTATCGAAGTGTCGTTGGTAGTCTTCAATATCTCTCTTTCACTAGACCGGACATCTTATTTGCTGTTAATAAAGTATGTCAATATATGCACTGTCCTCGTCTTCCTCACTGGCAAGGAGTGAAACGCATTCTTCGTTATCTTCGTCTCACCTCTTCTTTTGGTTTACATCTTTCTCCCATCTCTTCATTTAAAATCACAGCCTTCTCGGATGCGGATTGGGCCGGTTGCCCGGATGATCGAAAATCTACTGGGGGTTTTTGCATCTATCTTGGTTCCCATTTAATTTCCTGGGGTTCAAAGAAACAACCCACTGTTGCAAGGTCCTCAATTGAGGCTGAATATAAGTCTGTGGCAAATACTACTTGTGAAATTATTTGGTTACAATCCTTGTTAACTGAATTAGGAATTGTTATTACTGATATTCCCACATTATTTTGTGATAATCTTGGTGCTACTTACTTAACTGTTAATCCTGTCATGCACTCACGTATTAAACATGTGGATTTGGATTATCACTTTGTACGTGATCGTGTTGCTGCCAAATCACTTGCTGTCAAGTTTCTTCAAAGCAAAGATCAGATTGCAGATATCCTTACAAAGCAGCTCTCATCAACTCGCTTCTCTCTTCTTCGATCAAACCTCACCATCATGGCTGTGCCACTTGAATCGCGGGAGGATGTTAGCACACCAGAATATTCCTCTTCACAGCACTCGTCTACTGTCAGTACTCCACAACCAAATACTCAACAGAATGGCACACAACAGTCATGCACAATCCGTGCTATGCCACCTCAGAATACTAAGGAAAATAAATGCGGAAACATCTAGAATCTTCTTGTAAAATCTGTTTGGTATCTACTTTCCTTTCTATAAATATTGTATAGCACACTGTGCTGTGTATGAAAGAAATACTGACTGTAAAGCTCTCTCTGAAATGGTATACGCCCATTGAGGCATTTCTTCAAATGGCCTGTTCTCATACTGCTGTACCATTTCCATTTCTCTATAGATCGTTACATTGTGGAGAGAAAGCACGCAATTGATAGTTTAGGCCCCAAAATGAGGCGTTCTTTCAGTGTTTAGGATGTGACGGTATTTCTGTTCTTCACATCTATTTTATTGATAAATACGAGGGCAATAATGATTTAAGAGTGTTTCTAGTTTACCAATCCTGGATCGGATGACCCTCAGATGCCAACATATGAACGCATGGGAAAGGAATACTCTTTCTTTGGCTCAATTTGTCTTTCAAACATGTTCATACATATTGAGAAGGGTTTTGCTAACCTTGATGCAGGAGCTATATATATATATATATATAGAAGGTTTATGTGAATCAACATTTCACCTTCCAACTTATATGCATGGATAAATCTGGTCTTCCTACCTTTGCTTTAGTGATTAGTTAAGCATAACTTTTCTTTTAGTGGCCAATCTTTGTAATTAGTTCCTAAAATATGATAATTTACAAAGGCTTTGGTTTTCAGATTTTTGTAATTTTAAAGTATTTATATGGTGTATATGGTATTTCTTCGTTAAAAGTGAGGGTATATATGAATAAAATTTGAGAGACGTGTTCATCAAAAAAAAAAAAAAAATAGAGAGAGAATGTTACATATTATTACACCATTGAAAATAGAGAAATATCTAAGAAGTATTTTATTTTTAATTCTTGGAATGCTCTACTGTCTCATTTGTTTTCGCAGATGAGATAAAATGAGTTTAGATTAAAGTTAAAAATTAAATAAAATATTAGTAGAATATATTTTTTTAATGTTATTTTTGTTTTGAAATTTAAAAATGTTGAATTGTTTATTTTGTTTTGTGTGAGAATTTGAGAAATTTGTAATAATTAGATGAGATGAGATAAGTTGAGAAAGTTGAGAAAACAAATGATGCCGAAACTGGCAAACTCAAAACTAATTTTTCAAATATTAATTTTCTTTTAATCTCCTTTTATTTCTTGTTTATTGTTCACTTCATTCACTGAAATGTTCTGTTTTTAAGGTGTTTCATTTTGTCAAAAAAAAAAAAAAACTAACAAACAAAAGCAAGAGTCAGTTCTTGATCGGAATTGGCATTCTACTCATGCCCTCCAGTCTATTGAATTTCTCAAGGCAGCTACAATTCCCATATCCTAATCATTTGTCACTGCCACATGTTTTGGGCAACAAATATTGAATATTTCGAAAGTACAAGCGTAGGCAAACAAACTGCAAGACTGAAATTATGGTGGCTTTATTCTTATTACAATGGATGGGTCATTATTTTACTGTCAAACCCATGTCTATAATCCCCCAATAGATTAAAACATAAAAAGCAGAAAACAAAAGGTGGTGGAAGGAATATTCCAGTGCTCAATTCCCACATTTTTCTCATAAAACTTGAGCAGCATGAGAACCCATTCTTCAAGCCATCTGAAGCTCACCTCTGTTCTTAGAATTCTCAAACTTCTCCTTCTCCCCATCCCCCCACAAAGCATAGGCCTCCTCCCCATGAATGGCATCATCCCCAAACTCCAGTTGATCCTCCGGCAGTCGAAGTGGAATTACAAAGTTAATCAGCACACAAATTATGCTAGTCACAACAATGTTGACGCTTATTACGAACAAAATTCCTAGAATTTGAAGTCCCATCTGTTTGAACCCTGCCTTGTAACGGCCATCTCTGAGCCCATAGGCAAGGCCTATATAGTGCTCCCAACCCTCTGGTAAATTATAGAAGATGCGGCAAAGCTTGGGCTCAGCGAAGAAGCCGGTGAGGATCCCGCCTAGGCTTCCGGCAACTGCATGGGTGTGGAATACAGCCATAGTGTCGTCTACATGTTTTATGAAGGGGAGTTTTTTGTGCAGGACCATCATGGTGTACCATGGAATGCTACCAGACATGAGTCCCATTAGAATTGCTGCCCAACCTTGAACCACTCCTGTTAATTCCAAGATATCCAATTTCTCAGAAAATGAAAACAAACCTCTTTTTTACACTTTTTACAAAACAATCTCTTCAAATGTTCTTAATAATTCATTTTAGTATCTAAACATAGATCATTTTATGTTTAAAAGAACATTTTTCATATTTAGTTAATTCATTGCATCACATTTAATAAATGTTAGGTTGGTAGATGTGATAAGTATAGGGTATCAAAACCTTGTCCATTTCATTTGAGAATAATATAATAGTTTGTATCTCAATAATTATATGATTTATTTATATGTTTTGATTATATATCTAGAAGGTACTATATATACGCTATGATGCTATTAATTTCATTTTCAACGGAGATGTAATACGACACCCGGATCCCCTACGGATATCTCTAAATTTTAGCAAAACGACATATATATGAAACTGGAGCCATTATTGAAGAGATATTAATAAAGAAAAATCCTAAATGTATTTAAGAAAAATTCACAAAAAAAAAATACTTTTCCACATATCAGTAATTGATATGTTAAAAATAATAAAGTTTGAATTTCAAAAATTGAATTTTAAATAACAAAATGAGTATTGTAAGTAAAAGTGCTAATAAAACTCTAAGTATATGTAACACTACTCATTAATAAAATATCACATAACTATGATAAGGATTGGTGTATGCACCTTTTTTATTTAAATATATAATTATTCTATTATCAATCCGGTATGTACAACATATTATCCACGTTATTTAAATGATAATATTTAATTTATAATATTCAAATTTTATATCTTTTAAATTAAATTATGTCATATAAACACTTACTAAGTATGTTATCCACACCGACTTATAAATATAAATTTTTCTTTATAAATCTATTTAAAATGTTTATTAGCAATAAAAAAAATATAATTTTTGGGCCTACTTGGATATTAAGAATATATCATAATATCTGTAAATATTAATGAAGTAGTTTGTTAATAATAATGAATATTAGTAAAATATTATGCGAATAATTTTGTTCTCAAACGTAGCCTAAGACCTACTATATCATCTAAACATGTTACCTTGTACAACTGTCATATTTATTTATAATATAAGGATGATGTTACGCTTTGCCACCCAGCTCTTACCGTTGGACGTGATCGCTAGTTCGTACTCAATTTTTTTAAAAATATTTTAACATTTTTAAACATTTAAAAAAAATACAAATTTACTAATCATAACTTTTTTAAATGGACAATGCTATTGACCCCTATACTTAACAGAATAAAGTGTACCGATGAGTGCAAACGTATTTTTTTATTTTTTTCCTTTTTTCTATTAATAATTTTTTATACAGTTTTAAATATTTTTAAAAAATAAAGAAAAATATCAATTCACTAATTTTGACTTCCTTAATCATTAAGTAAAAAAATTAAAAACTCAATCGGTCACTTTTATCAGTTCAACTAGAATTTTCATTTCCATAATATAACTATAAAGAGAAATGCTAAAACCACCGATGATGGGTCTTAATAGTGTGTCCCGATAGCTTTTGCTTTGTTTTTTTTTTTTTTTTTTACTTAGTGATAAAAGAAATATTTTTAATGATGTTGTGAATCTTTTTAAAAACATATTTAAAAGTGTTAAAAAAATACATAAAAATGGAAAAAAAATAATAAAAACATATTTGTAGTGTCGCTCCCAATTATAAATTATAAAAGTAAGAAAAATGATAGTGAAGCCTTTCAAACTTACTGTTTATATATTTTAATTTTTTTATTTATCTAATTTTTATCTAATAATTAAAAAAGGAACTATTAATAAAATTCTGTATTTTTTATTTTTAAATGATTAAAAATATTAAAAAAATATTTTAAAAAAATTATAACTATGCAGTACAAAACACTGGTCGGATGACCCTAAAAGTAATGGATGCAACGAAAAGTACCTGCCGCTGGGGTGATACAGACCAACCCAGTGATCATCCCCTGAGTGGCTCCAATCACAGATGGCTTTTTAAAGAATATAATATCCAGAATGAGCCAAGTCAGCAAGCTTGTGGCCGTACAGACATGGGTGTTAATCACAGCTAGAGATGCGTCTATACCAGCATTGTAAGGATCTCCACCATTGAATCCTGTCCATCCCATCCATAGTAGGCCTGCTCCTGTCAACATCATGATGATATTGTTTGGTGGGAACCTCTCTCTGTCCTTCAGTGCCCTGGGTCCCACCTGCATATTTATTTTGATTACTAAATCTTATTTAATTAAAAAGAAAATTTGATTTATTGTTTTCCTTGTCTTTTGTGTTTTAAGAAAACAAATACTTCCTATTTTAAGTCTGTAATTTATGTTTTAGACAAGGGAAGTGATATAAATATATATATATATATATATAAATAAATTTATAAATTAGCTTGATAATAGAAAAAAGAGAGATGTTATTTATCTTCACACATCATATATTTTATATATTTTAAAATAATTTTTTATTATTTATTATTTTTATTATTTTTTTATTTTATTTTATTTTTGTTAAATTAATTGAATTGTTTTACTTATCATCTATATACCACATACTTGTTATAGAAAAAATTAAAAAAAAATTAAAATAAGTATAGTGTGTGGTGTGTAAAGATGATAAGTAAAATTATTTAAAAAAAAAAAAAATTGATCAAATCGTTTGAAGTAATGTGTTGATCGTAGTTACCCAATAAGCTGCCGTGAAGCCAGCCACCCCAGAGGAGAGATGGATAACATACCCTCCAGAGTAATCAATAACGCCCTTCAAAGACAACCAACCACTTGGGCACCATACACTAAACGCAACAATAGTGTAAGAGAAGGTAAGCCAAAGTGGTACAAACAACATCCATGCATAAAAATTCATCCTCCCCAGCAATGCCCCAGCAATCAAAATCAGTGTGATGGCTGCAAACACAAACTGAAAATACACCATTGTGGCCGTGGGAAAGTTCCCCAAAAATGCTTTTCTGAAAAGAAACTCTTCATCCAAGGCTACATTGGGCTTGCCTAGGAAATTAGCTAATCCGTGGTCGACGTTGAATGATAGGTTGTAGCCCCACCCGACCCAACAAACAAGCACGGCAGCAAAAGCATAAAAGGCCATGAAGGCCGAGTTCACAGCCCATTTCTTTTTCACTATGCTGCCATAGAGGATGACGAGGCCTGGAATGCTTTGCATGCCGACCAAAGTGGCCGCCGTGAGTTGCCATGCATTGTCACCCTTGTTCAACCAATCGGGGCTCGTTTGGTCGGGTATCAGGTTTACGGGGAGTGGGGCTGCAGCCATATCCTCTGGTCAAATGGGTTGATGCACACCCAAAAGTTTGGTTAATTTGGTAATGGTGGAAGTGAAGGCATTGGTGCTTATATAGAATGGTTTGGTGCCAGTTGTAACATGCTTCGATCATGTCATTCTTGTATACAATTTTATTTGTACAAAAGCTAATGTCTTCAAAGTTACTAGAACACCCTCGTTCCTACATATATATTTCCGTTTTGAGGTAACAATATTTTGGAATGTCAAGGGTCAAAATTGAAAGTTTAATTAGGAATTACTTTGTGACAGAAATTAAAAAAACTCGATGTATCTGTATTAACTAAATTCGATGGAGAATCCTATGGGTACAGGCTAAAGCATTAGTAACATCCGTCGAAAACTTGGTTGCTTTTTAATATGGACCAATGGTTGATAGTTCCAATGGAATTTTTGCTTTGGAAACCAATTAACTATAAAGTATTTGTTGCCTAATCATCTTTCTGGGTTTGGCTCACGTACAGTACAGCCGTATCGAAGATTCAAGCAACATTAGAATCTTGATGATTATACGTATATGCAATATTCTGCACGCAAGAAACAATATTACACACGACCACTTATATATATAACTACGATATACCGTTGGTACACTAGTGCAACTTGGAGTTTTTGTGATGGTTATACTTTTGTGATGGTACAAAAAACGTCACAAAATGTCATATTTTTGTCACGGTTAAGTTAAACCGTCATCAAATGTGGTAAGAAACAAGGAAAAACATCAGAACATAATTCATATACATTCGAACTTATATAAAGTTTCACTCAAACTATTTATACTAAGATTGACCGCCTCCTATTAACGTTACCAAACATAAATTATAAATCTAAGCGTAAGTACGTACACTTTATGTTCAAATGTTACGTTGACATTCACAATTTAAATATTTAGTATATATGTCAATGGCTTATAATATGACTATTGATGCGTGTTTTGTAGCCGCCAGGCAACGATGATGCTCTTGTACCTACGCGGGTGGAAGAGAGGGAGGCAGGGAGTGGTTGTGTCACCTCTAATGCCAAAGTCAAATCTTTTCTCCATGGAACTAAGAAAACAAGCAGCTATTTAAAGTAAGGGAGAGATACCGAACGTGTGTAACCCCTTTCCGTTAGCCTTCCAATTTCTCATAGGATCCTTTTGTCTTTGCAATGATCGTATTGTCCAGGGTGGTGTGACGTTACATTTAATGTGGCTGCTCCGGTCAGCTATAGGAGCCTAACCTCAAGACTGGCCACTCCAAGCTGTATCGAATGCGGCCAATGGTGCAGGGAACAGGATCCTAGCTTGTTTACTCCTCATTATTGCGTTGTGATTGGAGGAAACGTCAGCTGCCTTCCCCCTTCTTCGGCACTTGGTTCACCTGGGCCTCCACCTGCCATTCTCTAGTTTTCCCCATCATGGTTGTGGGCCTTGGTGCGAGGGACCTAATGAGCAGCTCATATGAGCACCAAAAATCCTCTTTCTAGCTATCTTGCAAATTTCCATCACGTGGGGGTGGTGAGATTTTAATTCTCCTACATGCTCCCCCTCCCTCTTGAACTCGTTGTACAACTACACGTTTCCCTACCTCAGGAACTAGCATAACCGTCGCACTTCCACATCCCATCACTCTTCCCATTGAAGCTTTTGAACTGTTGTTTTTCCCCTATTTATTCTCCCTTCCTACTCCTAGAGTAGCATCTGTTACTCTCCCTGCTCTTGCTTCTCTGGCCCTTGTACTCTCCCCTAATCTCTCACTTCTACTTCATGCTCCTTTCCAAATCTGTCTGCGATGGCTTCCATGAGTACCTCCCGCAACTACTCTCCTTTTTACAATGAACATAGGTGGTCCACAATCATTGACCCTACGATCCTCGACGTGCTTCGCCTCACTTACGGAATCCCAAGATCGGTGGCCTTGGAGGTCCTGACACTAGGCAGTGGGCTTGTCGACTCTGAGGGCAACATTGAGATGGTCGCTTTGTACTCTGGCATATTTGCACAAGGGTGTGAGGCTTCCCTCTTACCACCCAGTTAGCAATGTCCTAGACTTCTTGGCCATGGCCCCAGCCCAAGTGCATCCTAATGCTTGGAGAATAATGACGTCATGCTACGTGGCATGGCACATAATCCTGGAATCCTCTAGAGAGGAATACATGGCCTAGGTTCACCCACGCGGTCCGTGCATTGGAAGGGAATATTTGCAGTTTCCGTTCCTACCCCAAATTTTGGCTTGCCCAGCTCGAGGTTCGCCACTCCAATGCCAAGTGGTGGCAGAACAAATTTTTCTTCGTGCTGGCCGAAGGATGGGAGTTCCCACCTAGGGAAGCTACCATCTTGGAGTTCCCCATCCGATTCAACTCGAAAGTTGTTTTTGATGACAAAAAGATCAAGTTCGACTTGTTCGATTGCGAGCGGGTCCGCATCCAATGGGTATACTTGTGGGTCTAGGAACATGAGGAGGAGGTTGGGATCAACTTCATTCTGACTAAGGAGAACATCATTCCTTCTTGCGCCCGATTGGTCTCACATGGCGGGTCGTGATTTCTGGGGTAGCCCTCGATGTCGCCCCGAGAGGGGGGGGGGGAAAGCGGCTGGCAAAGGGCAAGTCATGGGGTGTAGTGAAGAGGTCTTGTCAGGAGGGTGAGATGGTCCCTTCTGACCTAGAGGGGCGGTCTGGGTCTCCTCCTCGAGAGGCAGCTTCTACCTCGCCGGTATTCCAAGATATTTCTGCTACCCTGTCAAGTGACCAAGGGGGAAGCCTAATTGCGACCAGCATAAGGAGGAGCTTAAGGCTGCATTCCTCAAGGCTCTCCACCACTTAGGTTGAGCACCCCCAGGATGACTGTCGTTGTCGAGCTTCTAGAGGTAGCTGGAAACACTTGTACCTCTTTGTGGGCCAGGAACCAGGTGTCCATGTTGATTTTGATGAATACTTCTTGCCAGCCGAAAGGGGCTAACAAGGATAGTAGCGGCGACGTCACATATCT
The DNA here is from genome assembly GCA_029856935.1 of Cyclocarya paliurus. NCBI lineage: Eukaryota > Viridiplantae > Streptophyta > Magnoliopsida > Fagales > Juglandaceae > Cyclocarya > Cyclocarya paliurus. The sequence continues at coordinate 15,318,727 of CM056953.1, read as the reverse complement.
CGCCAGCACCAGCTCAAGCGCAACTCTCGTCAGTGCGACGCCCCTAAAAATTCTACTCCTGAGGGCCTTGCTCATGAGAACCCTATGTTGCTAAGTGAAGACAGATCCTCGTCTTCAACCGTGTAACGACCCAGCTCAATAATTCTAAAGTTGGAGTATCGATAAATTTTATTGAATCTAAATTATATTTAATGGGTCATGTTGAGTAAACTCATGAGTGATAAATTATTGAGGTTGATTAGAAATTTTAATTAAGCTTAATAATTAAGTTAAATCTCATTTATTATTTATTGAACTGAGTTAGACTCATTTTAGAATTTAAAGAGTGGCTATTATAAATTTATTTTAATTTAAAATTATTATTGATTGTACTTACCTATACAGTCTTAGTCATTCTTAATCAGCTACTTAATTGTAAAATATATCTTTAATTCAAACTCTGATCCCATCCGTCGATCACTATCAAAGTCCAACTTAAACTCTTCGTCGTTGTTCTCTAAATTTCTCTATTGATCTTCCCCTTTTCTAATATTCCTTAGCATTACGCATGCCCACATCTAGCATGCAGCAAATCTGTTTCTCTTGGCCTCTCTAAGGTTAGTCCCTCTCTCTCTCTTTCTCTCACCGAATAGCACCCGTTTTCAATTGCTTTAATTCATCTCACCTGGACACGCAACCGTAAACTCTGTATTACCTTTCAATTCTTGTACTTTTTTTTTTTTTGCTCCTGAAGGTCTAATTTCTATAATTACATTAGGGCTCCCTCTCTCTCTCTCCACTGAAAGTTTGTTTTCAAGTTGTTAATTGCTTCTTTTAACTTTTAGCCTTTTGGCTTATTACAATTATGCCATCCTTTGACCGTGTCATAAAGCATGATTAGATCAATTTTCAGTAAGCACATGTACACTTACGTTTATTACTAATTTGCTCTTAAAGTTGCTTTCATGCTTTTAGTTTCTTTTGTTAAGCGTGTACAGACTAGTACTAGCATAGATTTTTATGCTCTTTCTTTTCTAATTCTAGGGTAGTCTTTTAAGTATTGTTACGCTATTGCCCTTAATTTTGTAACCATGGCAGATTGTAAATAGTCTAGTATATATCATTACAAGGGGCTTACTTATGGACTTAGTATCTGTTAAGCTCGAAAAAAATTGATTAATTATTAAAGTGATTTTCCTTAGTAGGTATTAAATAGAATAAAACATTATGACATGCTTTTCTAAATTTAGTGACATTTGATATTTCATATAGGTAACGATTTATGAAGTGAGATTTTGGATTTAGCGATACGAGGCAAGTAACATGATCATACTCTTACACGTTGTACGGTAAATGTCATGTTTGATTTTATAAAAATGTTATGCATGTATACCTTTCATTAGAAGCCCCTTTTTATGTACCTAAATCATTATTTTATGTGAAAATTTATGCATTAAAGTATTTATGAAAGTCATAACTTTATGTGAAGGTTTATGAAAATTCATAATCTTATGTGGTAATTTTTGCATTAAAATATTTATGGAAAGTCAAGCATGATTTTATATGAGAGTTATGCATTAAAATATTTATGAAAAGTCATGAATTTATGTGAGGAGTCATGTATCATGACATGTTATGAATGAATGTGATTTCTTTTGAAATCTATGATATGAGAAGTATGCAAGTATGATTATAATGAAATATGAATGATATGATATGTAACGGTTTATGTTATAATATGAAGACAATACCTATTTTATGGGTATATTTCATTGCTAGGTCGTACATGCTGGTAATGCACTTAGTATATCTTCCTTATGTATGGATTTCATAACTCGCGGCCACGGGCGGAATCAAAATCTACTTAGATTCGCTAACCCTAATTCATGGGGGTCAACAATGGGTACCAGCCTATGATAAGTGAAAGATAAGTTTATGCTCATGAAATTTACATATTATTTATGAGTATGCATATTTTTCAAGAAACCTTATGTTTATTATGTTTATAGTATGATGTGTTGCTTATTGAGCATTCGACTCATTTTTGTGTATTTTTTTTCATATTTTTAAACCACCCCAAGTGATGGCATTTATGAGGATGAAACTACAAGTAGAATTTGGCTAGGGAGGGGAGACAGTGGCCTAGATCATGTACAGAGGGTTTAAGTTATGATTTTTATGGCACAGTTTTTGAGAAATTTTAATAAATGATTCCACACTCTTTTTTTATAATCTTAGTATTTTAATAAAGAATTTTTTTTACTTATGGAATCATTTGTATATGGCACTTTGTTAAGAAAATTAAATCTTTAATTCAAGTTCAATAGTAACACATCGATTCCCCGAAAGTTCTAAAAACATCTTTATTGGGGAGCAGGGCTGAAGGGATGGGACTGCAAAATGAGGACACTACCTCGTCGTCTCACCATACATCGGCAATATGGGAAATGACCAACCAAACTCAACAATCTCCTTCCTCCAGTGAGGCTCCTCTCCCTATCCTGTATGGTGTGAAATTTCTCTTAGGGATTTTGACCATATAGCTATTTTGATGTTGCTCGAGAGGGTTTGAGTTCTTGGTGACTTGGGTTGTGGAAGGATGGGTTGAGGTGGAGAGGGAGGTCGAGGTCTTGCATAGATTGGGCAGGTGGGCCTATCTTGAGTTGTTCAAACTTAGGGTCGTCTTGGAGTGCGCTGAGATAGCCCAAAAGGAGATTGAGGTCGAAAATGGGCACCTGCAGCAGATCATCAAGGATCTTCATAAGGAAGCTTTCGACCTCCGTGTAGAGAAGGAGGCATTAAGGCGAAAGACCTCCCGCCTTTAGTTTGCCACGGGGGCCACCATATAAAAGAGGGATCTAGAGTAGTTATGGGTGGTCCGCCTGGAGGAAGAGGTGAGGGAGTCCAAGAAGTGTTGTCAAGACTACATCACCACCCTTACGGAAGCTACGAACATCCATCGCGACCTAAACAAGTGCCTTAGCAAGCTCCAATCTGGGAGGGATGCATTTACAGTGTAGAACACGACACTTTAGAGGGACAAAGAAAAGGTCAAGGACCTGTACATGAAGCTGTCAAAGTCGCACTTGCAACTCAAAGAGGAGTTGAGATCCCACGAGGAGAGGATGAAGATGATGGAGGGCGAGATCACTGCCACGAATGAAAAGCTTGCCTGAATGACTCCCTAGCTTGAGATAGTCAAACATCTTCGTAACCAAGCCTAGAGCCTCGGGTACTCTCTAGGTTAGAAAGGCTGAGAGGGCACCAGGTGGCGAACCCCTGCGACACCATTGAGACTCTGAACTTGGCTTGTTTCGCACCTACTTGGGAGGACCGCGACTCCTTCAACTCTCTGGGGTGTGACTTGATGCCTAACGTCTTCCCCGACACCGTTTCCCTCCCATGACTATTTGGAATGACTTTTCTTCTTATTCTCCTTTCTCTCTCTCCCTCCATTTTTTTTTTGCCCCAACTAATGCTTGGGGGTATCTTATATCATTTCATATCCTCGTAACTACATGAATACTTAGTGAATGTGAATTTTTGCATTCTTTTTCTCTAGAGATTGTGAGTTTATGTCTTCTTGGTTTGTTGTCCTCTTCCAATTCATTGGGGTCTGCCTCGTCGTGGCACATCGGCTCAAGAAACGAGGAGGGATCTGAGGCCAATTGAGTTTGGATGCTAAGGTGCGAGTGCGAAGCATCAACTTAAGTAACCTGACAGGATCAGAAATCGACTGCGCTGGATGGCATTTGGACGTTGAGGCACTAGTGTGGAGCATCGGCTTAAATAACCATGCGGGATCTGAAATCGACCGCTCTGAGTGGCGATGAGGGACTAGGACAATTAAGAGAGGTGTTCCCTCCCTTAACCGTCAAGGTTCGAGCGCAGAGCATCGACCTAAGTGACTAGGCGAGATTTAAAATTGACCGCGTTAGGTGGGGAGGAGGCACTGGGACACTTAAGTGAAGTGTTACCTCCCTTGACAGCCAAGGTTCAATTGTGGAGCATCGACCTAAGTGTAACACCCCACTTAAAAATTACCTTAGGACTTAACCCTAATGGCTTTGACCCTAGTTAAGTAGGGGTTGTGATAATTGATAAGAAGGAAGTTTTTGGATTTGAGTTGGCATAAGAGCTTACACCTTTGGTTTGGTTAGAATTATTAATGCTTTATTAATTTTGAGGAAAGACACTAAAAGGCCAATGGAAGAATGGCACAAGACATATTAATGGACTAGGCAAGTGGGTTAAATATTGGATGGGTTAGAGAAGGCCCAAAAGTGGTGTAATAAGGGCCCTTAGTTTACTAAGACGAGATGGGCTAATGATAGACATTAAGACCTTAGGCCTAACTTAGTGGATATTAGACTATTGGGGCCAACTTAGTAAGATTCAACGTTATTAGCGCAATCTAGAAAAGATCCAAAGATTGGGACCCAACCTAGTGGGCTATTGAGGCCAAGGATAGACTGAATAAATCTGGACATGAGACCCTTGGATAAGCCTACTCCTAAGCCCACAACCAAGGCTTATACATATGAACCAATAAAAGTACAACCCATGAAGCCCAAGCCTTGTATTTCTTTTGACTCTTGCAAATGGGACCCACATGCACCATACCATTAGTTTCCATTTAACCCAAGCTCAACCACACACCCCTAGGGTTCCCTCCCAACTAGGGTAAGGCTTTTAAACTTGAGTTTAAGATCACTATTCATCTCACCATGAATAGTAACCTAAGCATCATGATTTGCATAGTTTTGTTGAAACTCTTGTCTTCATAATTTTTTATCTAAAATCTTTAGCTTTTATACTTGTTTTGCATCACTCTTAGACAACCCTTGAAGGGTAGAATTAACCCAACCCATATTGCTTGAAGCAACGGCATTCAATGCCACCACAACCCACCAATTGGCACCCTTGGTGCATCACCATGCAACATTTCACCAAAGCCAACAAGTTTTTGAAGGTTATTTCTACACCATTCAAACCTCATGATATCACCTAAAATTAGACCTAAGTGTTGGTAATAAACAACTCATAATCCAAGCCAAAATCACTAATATTCACCTAGAAAGTGAAGTTAGATTCAAACCAAGTATCCTTGGTTCTTCAAAGATTTCTGTACTTATTTTACTTACCTCTACATGCCACCACCTTTGCCAAATTCATCTTTAGAAGTGCTTCAAAATATGTAATTTTTATGCTTGGCGAATCTCCTTGTATGGACCTCAAACTAATTGGCATATGGATAGGTGAAGCCTATCACATTGATCGAAACCCATATGCATCCAACCTACCCTCCTTCATTTTCTGCTCAACCCTAATCAAATGACCATCACTCATGCCTCTTTAACCACCTGAAAAAGCCACTCAATGGTTGTAACAATGCCTTCAAACCAGATCGAGAGAATGGGACAAGAAGGGAATCAAAACTGGAAAATTCTGGAGGAACCTAGAACAATCGGCCATGGCTTGCTTACATTGTGAGTTTTGTTTCAAATTTCTCAACCAATGCAGCCCCTACACCTATGGACACCTTCTAGCACCTGACCATGATGAAATTATGAAGTTTTAGACCACTATTCAATTGACCAAGCATGACAAATTTGGAAAATTTGCACTCAACACTCCACCGCCCAACTCTACCACACACAACACTTCCTTTCAACCAAAACCAACACTCCTCCTTGCCCCTCACCCTCCATTGAGTCCTATAAATACCCCCTTCACTCCTCACTTCCTCATACAACTCCCTCAAGCATTCTCTTGGTTTTATTGAGAGTTATACATTCTTAGTGTGAGAAAGGTGAGAAACCGAGTGGGTTGAGAGTTTGTTCTTGGAGCATCATAGCCACATTTTGGTGATTAATCCTACCCTATCTTTTATTGAGTGTTAGAATGGCATGTTAGGCTTTGCTTTTTGGCATGGGAATGAAGATGGTATGGATTTCTCCCAACGGGATGTTGTTTCAGTCTTGCCCTGGCGGGCTTGCCTTTCTTCTCCTCACATTCCTCCTTCTCGAGCTCTCACTCTGCCAACCTTCCCATCTAGACTCTTGCCTGTCTCTGCCAACCCGCATAGGGTCGACAGGTGCCAGGTCATCTATACATCTCTCCCAGGACCTTTTGGTTGTGGCCTCCGTCACAGATCTCCTCCATGACTGTCCTTCTCAGGAGTTAGCAGTCTTCGGTCTGATGGCCCTTCTCCTCTTGGTAGGTGAAGTACTAGTTGAACTTTGGTTGTGGCCTCCGTCCTTTTGCAGGCGTCCTTCCTCCCATATATGTACGTGCATGCTTTTGTGCACCTTCCTTGAGGAGGTGTCGTTGTCGATCCTCTTCCCATTATGCCCTTTCCTTCTCATAGTGCCGATGTCTTGTTTGGGGCCACTCTCTACCCAGTCTGCACCAGTATCCCTCAGGGATGTCAGAGCTCGGAGGGTGTCCTAGGTGTTGATGAATTTGTATGCCCAATCCAAAAAGTCTAGTAGGGTCTCCAAGGTCTTTCGTGCAATTTCCGCAATGTAGGGACTCAAGGGTCAAATGCCACCCAGGAGTGTCACCTAGATGATCTTATCATCCCTATCATTCTTGGTCATCCGCTTCTTATTGAAGCAATTCAGGTATGCCTTTAAGCTCTTTTCCCCCCTTTGCTTCATTGTGAGGAAGTAAGTAGTCGTTCATCTTCTTTTTCTGCTAGCCATAAACCGAGTCAAGAACTGGCAGCCCAGTTCTTCAAAGCAGTGGATGGTGCCTGGTCGAAGGGTGTCAAACCATGCCCAGGCAAACCTTTTAGTGTTAAAGGGTAAGCCTGACATGTTATCTCCCTCGAGAAGCTGTGCAGCGTCATATGAGTTTTGAATGTTTTCAGGTGCTCTGTCGAATCTTTTGACCCGTCGTACATCTCTATCTGAGGGCTCTAAATTTTGGGAGAAGCAGTATCGCCTTCACTTCGACAATGTACGGTAGGTCTATGCCATTAAGTAGTTGGTCCAAGGTGGACGACCCTCCTATCCGCTTCATCATCACCTTATACTTGCCTATGAGATTGAGCAGTTTGTCGCCCATCCGCTTGCATTCCTCATCTTTGGGTAGTACCCCGCCAATTTTCTACGACTCTTCTTCCACTCGATCAATCTTGCTTGGTCCAGAACCTCCCTTGAACTTAGCATTCCTCTACTTTAACACTTTGTTCTCTTGCCGGAGGGCTTCTGCATTTGAGGTAAATCGTTTCCCAACTTCCTCCCTTTCTGTGAACCTTCCTTCCATACTTGCCAATGTAGACTCTTACTCGAGGATCTCACGGGAGTGCATTGTGGCTGGCATACAAAAGGCACGCTAATGCTGTTAGGTCGAGAAAATATCATATCTCATAGATGACGCCAACTATTGATGCATGTTTTGTAGTTGCTAGGCAACGATGATGCTCCTATACCTGCGAGGGTGGAAGAAAGGGAGGCGGGGTGGTTGTGTCACATCTGATACCAAAGTCAGATATTTTTTCTAGGGAACTGAAAAAGCAAAAAGCTATGTAAAGTAAGGGAGAGATACCAAATGTGTATAACCTCCTTCCCGTTGCCAAGCTTCCTCTATTTATAGTTGATTTTTCATAGGATTCTTCTGTCACTAAAATGATTGTATTTGTCCTGGGCGGCATGGCATCACATTTAATGCATATGCTTTGATCAACTATAGGAGCTCGACCTTCGGACTGGCCACTCCAAGCTACATTCAATGCAGCCGTTCGTGTAGAGTATAGGATCCCGGCTTGTTTGCATCTCATTAATGCATTGAGACTAGAGGAACCATCGGCTGCCTTCCCCCTTCTTAGGCCCTTGGTTCATTTGGGCCTCCCCCCTACCATTCCCTAGTTTTCCCCGTCATAGCTCTTGGGCCTTGGCACGAGGGACTTGAGCCCAGCCTAAATGAGTACAAAAGGCCCCCTTTCCCATTACATTCCAATGTTTGTTTATGGTGTACATTAGAACTTAATATTATTTATGTTTAAATGGAAAACGTTCGTTAATTACATTAGGACATTATTTATTTACTCTATGTGGAATACATTTTGTTTTAATACTTTATTTTATTTTACACTTTGATTACAACGTTATTGTTAAATAATAGAAACAAATACCAAAATAAAAATAAAAGCGTGCATAATGCTAGCTAGATGTTTACAAGTTTTTCTAGATTATTATAAGCTTTACAACTCATGTCTATAATCAAATGTTAAATTCAAAACCTAAGTATTCATCATTTTTATTACAATGGCAATGTGTCACCAATCAAATGATTTCGTTTTTTTGTTTTGTTTTTGTAATGAGTTTAATTATACTTTACATAGATATATACTCATAACATTAAAAATAGGGAGGAAATAGAATTAACATATATATAATAAATTTTCAAAAGAAAACAAAGTACTCAAGTGTCCATATAAAGAGATCATAAAGTTTACAAAAATATAAAAATAAGGCTGTCTACACAATTTGGTAGGTGTTGTTAGCCAACTCAAAAATAGGATCCAAACTTGTAAAAATAGGATCAACAATGAGGGCATCAAAAGCTTGTATCTACACTGCACGTACAGTTACTGTATACAATTCTTCCTCAGCTGGAAAATATCTCGCACTTTTTTTTTTTGGTCAAAGAGTCAAAAGTCATATGTCTAAGAGTGACCCTCTCCCTAATTTTAGAAAATATCTCACACTTGGACGTAAGTACAACTCTCAGACCGTCTTCTACCACTATTATGAGCAGTCAAAGCCATATAATTAAATTTATAGATTTAGATTTAATCTAAGTTTGAAAACTTTCAAACTCAAATATCACGTTGAAATGTAAGAACAACGTACTAGGACTCGCAACATTTAAATGTAAGAACTAACGTTTGTAGCCACTATGTTCAAATACCAAACACAAAAGGTTGAACAAAATAAGTTTAGGTAAATAAACATTCAAACGTATATTTATTTGTGCAAACAGTCATATTTCACGTTACATTCAATGACTTACTATTGGAACGTCTAAAATAGAACATATATAAAACAATAAGATATTCGTATGTATATTACATGTTCGAACGTTTGAAATTAAAATTGTAAAATATAATATATATTGTTCAAACATATAACGCATTAACGAGCAAGCACGTGTTGACGTTTCAACATTAATTAAATTTAATAATTAGCTAGGCACATTTGAGTGCATTGTTATTACAGGGGTATACAACACCCCCCTCCCCCCCAATGCATCCCAGACCAGCCCATTAAAGAGGTAACTTTGAGAGACAAGCGAGAATGAAGAAATTCATGAAACTAACTCATCTCATAAAACCGGTTCTATAAGAAATGATTGATCATTCCTTATAAACATGTTCAAGACCTTATCCACAAGTAATGTGCGATTATTCCTCAAGACGCTAGCTCTCTCACGTGCATGCTAGTATTTTTTTTTTTTATCTTTGTCACGAGCTAAGTAGTGTGGGTCCCATTTGTTTTGTAGTAGGCTCTGATACCATGAAGAAATCAATGGGCCTAACTCATCTCATAAAATCGGTTCTACAAGAAATGATATTGTTATCCAAAATAGCAATTAGGCAAGGCTATCTCCAACCATCCAAGTCAATCTCGAAATAAAATCCATATCAATTCAAAAACAAAGAAATCCCATGATGTGTGCAACTGATATGGATGATGGACAATCATGTGATTTAAAGAGTTAGTTTGGGATATGATTTGTAAAGAATCAATTGTCACTTTATTTCCTTCTTTAGTATATAGTCTCAAACATTTAAATGCTCTATATAAAGAAATGTAGTATACGGTATTGATCACATTGATCAACACCTTTCTTTACTCTATTTTTCATGGTATCAAAGATTCATTAGCTCATGTTTGATCCTTTTCTATTCAAACGGCTTCTACTAGTTTTGTAGCTCCGATTGTTTATAGTCTACCAAATATTGGTCAACTAATTTTGGTGAAGTTGGATGACAGCAACTATTTGAATTGGACCTCCCAATTCGTGCCAACCTTCAGAAGTAATGATATGCTAGGGCTCATGGATGGTAGTGAGCCGTGCCCTGTGCAGCGACTAGAAGATGACAAGGGAAACTCTGTGCTCAATTGAGCATTTGTGGTTTGGTAGAAGAAGGACCAATTTGTCTTGTTGGCTCAATGCCACTCTTGCAGATTAGGTCCTCTCCTCTGTGTATGGACTCACCTTAGCCCAACAAGTGTGGTTAGCTCTTGCTAACAAGTTTGCTTCCACAGCTCGTTCGAGAGTTCATACTCTCAAAAGGCAGCTACAAAACTTGCATCAAGGTGAGAAAAACTGCACTAAATATCCCACAGTTGCAAAATCATCGGCTTTTCAATTGGTTGTTGTTGAAAAACTTGTGGAGGACGACGATATCATTTCATATGTCCTTAGCGGTTTGAATGCAGCCTATACTCCTTTTATTACTTCCATTAATATTGCTTTATGTGACAAATCAATGAGTTTTGATGACATGCAGTCTGAGTTACTGTCTTATGAAATTTTGATTAAAACCAACACCAAATCTCTTCTGACCACTCTTCCTTTGCAATGATTGCCACAAAGAACCGGCAGCAAAGAGGCCCGCCTAAACACCACAATCAGTTTCCTCCTAAATCCAAGTTCAAGAACCCACATTCCCAAACAAAACCAAGGACTACTACACCTCAAACCCCAACCCCACTCTCAAACCCAACTTCACAACACACTCAAGCCGAATGCCCTATCAAATCTGTGGCAAGATAAATCATCAAGCGTTGGATTGTTTCCATCGCATGGATTATAGCTACCAAGGTCGACATCCTCCTGCTCAATTGGCTACAATGGTTGCTCAAAGCAACTCACTTCATGAGGATAATAATACCTGGATTGCGGATAGTGGGGCTAACCAACATATTACTAATGACATTGCTAATTTGACTCTGCAGAAGGTCTATGCAGGTGAGGATTCTTTGGCCATAGGTAATGGTTCTGGTTTGTCCATTCACAATATTGGCTTTTTCTCTATTCAAACACCTCGTAAGGATTTAACTTTCAATCGTGTGCTTCATTGTCCTAAAGCAATGGCTAATCTTCTCTCCATTAATCATTTCTGTGTTGACAATAATTTTTTCTTTGTTCTAAAGGACTCTCATTACTTTGTTAAGGACAACAAAAGAGGAACAACTCTTCTGGAGGGGTTGAGTGAGGATGGCTTATATCCCATTTCGTTCAATAAATCTTCCTTTAATAAATGCCGTGCTTCAGTTGCTCTTAGAACTTATGCATTCAGATGTTTAGGTGTCACATGTTTTATCGAATAGTGGTTGTCGATATTATGTCTTGGTTATCGATAATTATTCTCGATTTACATGGTTGTATCCAATTTCAAATAAATATGATGTTTTGTCTTGTTTCATTAAATTCAAAATTATTGCTGAGAATCTCTTTTCCTGTAAAATCAAACAATTCCAATTGGATAATGGTGGTGAGTATACATCCACATCTACTATTTCCTTTCTTAATAAAAATGGGATTTACCACCGCCTTAGTTTCCCTTACACTTTTCAGCAAAATGGAGTAAACCAAAGAAAACATCGGCATATCATGGAAATTGGCTTGTCTTTTAGCATAATCTAATCTTCCTAAATCATTTTAGCTTGATGCTTTTCTAACTACCATTTTCTAGATTAATCAGTTGCCCTCACCTCTCCTTAATAATGAGTCTCCTTACAGTAAGCTTTTTCAAAAAGAACCGAACTACTCTCAACTACGCTTATTTGGTTGTGCCTATTATCCCCTCTTACGTCCTTATGCATCTAATAAACTTGCATTTCGCAATAAATTATATATTTTTCTTGGATATTCTTCTAATCACAGGTGTTATGACCCAGTATCTCAGAAAATCTATCTCTCCAGTCATGTGGTGTTTGATGAAAAACTGTATCCAACTCCATCACAACCATCTCTCAATCACAACTCCAAAGATGATGTTGCTGGTAGCTGTCCAATTCTTTTTCCCACATCTCAAATGCTTGTCCTGCCATCTATCCCAAGTACTGAAATTGTAACACCCGGGTCCAGTGCGAAGTTGTTTCCAAAAAAAAAGTTTGGATTTTTATGTACGAAAAGCCCATTTGAGTTTTCAAATAGTTTTTTTTTTTTTTTAAATAGACTACAGGCCTAAAATCTCTCTTTTGGTGTATTATGATTTTCTGTGGGTTTGATATTTTGGTTAAAAATAAAATCTTTTATGAGCTATGATGATTTTTGAACAAATTATATTATTTTTAGAGTTTGAGTCGAGGCCTATAATTCACTGAAAAAGCCCAAGCATGTGTTACCTTACTTCAGACTCCACGTTCTGCAAGGTTTCACGTCTGCTTTGTTCCTCTTCATGCACATCTCTCTTTCCTTTTTTTTTTTCTCTAGGGTTTTAGTTGTTTCCTATATATTTACACGTTCATCAACCTCAACGAAAACCTAGAATAGCCGCTTCTTCTTTTTCTCCCTCTCATCTCGGTTTCCCATTGCCGCCGCACCACCTTAAGGTATCCATTGCCCAGCCAAGCAAAATCGTAGCCAGCCATCCCCGTCGTTGCACTCGCACAGTTTTTCCACAGCCATGACCTGCTCTTGTTGCAACATCGCTAGCCCGAGCCTCCATCCCCACGTGAAACCGACAGCCACCTAGTTTCCCCTCCATAATCAGCAACCACCATGCCCAACCCGAGTGCAACAATGTCACAGCCCAAGTGCACGTCCAGGAAGCAACCACACGCAAGCCCCTATTTTTGACCCCCGAAACAGAGGAACTAGTCTTCCCCACCGTGAATCACCAACCTGCCACCCCACGCCACTGCCTCCTGCACCACAAAACACGTGCGACATCCACTCAAAACTGAAGCTGAACGACTCTGTTTTTGCAGTCAAAAAATAGAGCAGGATCGCGATGGCCATTTTCAGTTGATCATCACCTTGGCTCATCTCTCTCACTCTTCCTCCCTCTCGTGCTCAGCCACCCAGCTTGCTGACACAACCTCCGCATCCGTTCAACTCCGTCGCAGCTCCACTTCTCTCGGTGAGCCTCTGCTTCACAAATTGCTGTTTCACAAATGGGTTTTCTTTTGAACAAAGCTTCACGTAAGCTGGTCTTGCGTAAGATAATTTTGTGTTGAAAATACAATGTTACTCTTTTAATTACAATTCATGTTAGTCGGTTTTAATATTTAATATGTATAAGTGAGCATTATTTTTATTTTATAATATTCTAAAACTCTTAAATACAAAAATTTTTATAAGTGATTTAAATTGTTTCTTTCAAAGGTAAGTAAGCGATAATGTTGTATTGTTTTTATTATGATCTAGTTTATTAAACTTTTGATGTATAATTTAAAAATATTTTGTTATAATTATATTATTTGGTATTAA